>JAFBJZ010000383.1:2400000-3024929 GCA_016785225.1 Psettodes erumei
CTGAAGCAAACAAGACATAATCAATTTCCATCTTTACTTACAAAGTCTACTCTGACGTGTACTCTTCTGAATTGATTGACTGATGTTTTCCTAGTTTTCCCAAAGTTGGTGACGAGGATCTTGGGAATGTACAAAATGCCATTCCTTCATCATGTTATTCTTGTCTCCTCGTCTAAACAGAGAGTTGTTGAGCTCTACAAAGCAGGCTGTGCTTAATGAATTTACAAATGCTTTGAATGTGACATTCCAGTAATGACTGATATGCGGTGCTTTGTCACAGATTGAGAGTCGCTACAGTATTTTCACTGCATAACACACAGTCAACGAAGCATCCAAAGAAACAGTCTCTCTTTCATAGTGAGGAAATGGCTAAAGTTGATCTCCTCTTCATTTGCCAAGCAGTTACCATGGAAAACATGCATGGCTCGTAGACATCTCTCTCTACAGCAAAACACTTACTGAGGATGATGATGGCTGAAGAAACCCGCCTGAGAACACCAGGTGAAATCTCTGAAGTCAACATAGTGAGAAACTATACTCAAGTACCCAATGTGTCACTAGTGTCTCCGAGGCCTATCTAATAGAGAAAAAATAAGACTTCCCACAGCAAGAAACACAAAGAAGTTCTTCCCAAGGACAGAGTCGCATTTGCCCTGCATGATGACGCCCATGATCCCAAATGCACCCAAAAAAAGGAGGGCTGCCAAGTGAGCAGAGCGGGGGTACGACATCACGGCTCCATATGGGATATTTTAGCCACCAACAGGAGAGTCACAAGGACGGGATGGGATGACACCAGAGTTAAACACTCGAAGATCGTCTCACACACACGCAACTTAAAAGTAGCTTGTAACCAGAGCTGGACTGGAGCTATTTGGTAAACTTAGAGTAGGTGAGAGTTACATTTCAAACATAGTTCAGAAATGTATTCACTGTCTATGAAAAGAAATAAAAAAAATAAACATCTACTAACTTGACCGCAAGACCAACAACAACTATTGTGTTTTATTTTGTAAAGCCGTGGTGAGAGATAGAACGGTAACGCTTTAAATGGGGACAATAAGAGGCATCCTGGAGAAAACCACGCATCTATAACATCCCTGCCTTGGCTCCAGCTGGAGACCGTTGATGTATGTCAAACCCTCGTCTCTCTCGCTCTCTCCACTCATTTCCTTTCTGTCTCTATCTCTACTATCAGCTGTCCAATAAAAGGTGAACAATTCTTTAAATGAGGATAATGTATGAAATAAGTCAGCAACCAGCTACCCCTGATATTATTGTTGATCAATTGGACATTGTTTGGTGTAGTGTGCAGAGTGTAGCTGCAGTACATGATATCGACCAGCAGAGGGTAGTACATTTTAAAGTAGCAGTAACACTTGACAGGCTTTGAAAGTGTGGCTTATATAAAGTGGACATATGTTATAATCAAAGGATTCAGATTATTCACACTGTTATGCATTGCATGAATGTTGTCTGCTCGATCACCTCCAGCACAGTTTTGCTGTCTATGTATTACAATTCACATCCTGTTTAAGAGAAGAAGGTTTGATGAGGAAATAACCATTAAAGAGCATCTGTGTAGTCAAAACTATGCCGATTATTTAATTGTGGCTAACTGACCTTCGTTTTGAGAGCAAAAATAGATTTAAATTGATCACAGATGACAACTGAAGACAGTCGGTTGTAATTTGACCTGAAAACCACGTGAAGTCCCACTGAAAAACATCAGCGGGTTTCCAAGTCAAGCCAACTCTTCAAAAACTTCCATTCCCTCTCTCTCAGTGGAGATGAACTGCTTATTGTAACTAACTGAAACGTTCAGAAAATGTATTAAAATAAGCTCATGGCCTGCCAGGCCGTCAGATGGAAATCCCAACCTCAGCGTTTTATGAAAAATGTTGACAATGGAGTCAGATTTCAATAGGATAGATTAAAAAGGTCAAAAGTGGGTATGAGAATAATGATGGGATTCCTTTATTCCATACATGGGGAACGGTTACCTCCGCTGTCAGGTGAGCTGAGGACATTAAGGGCGAACAGCATGGCGTTGGAGAAGGTGGTGGCCTCCTCCTTACTGGCAAAGTTCAGCCCATAGACCTGGCGAGCGTCGCGCCACTGATGGAAGGTTGGCGTGGCCTGATTGTATTTCAGGCCCTTCACTATGGAGTAGTTGATCACCACCTAATGGGAGGAAGAAAATAATGCCATGGGTTAATAGGTGCAGCTCAGAAGAGGAGAGATGACAAGTGTATTCCACTCAAAACAGCCTCTGTTGAAGGAGTGGAAGAGAGATTCAAGATCCGAGGTGTTACATTGTCAATGCGCTGTATTGTAATCCTCACACAAACAATTCATGTAACCATACAAATATCGTAAAGATGTCAACACAGCATCTGAGGGAGGAGAGATGCGGCCTACTGTAACATCTCTAGAAATGTCTGCTCACCTGCTGGTCCTGCAGTTTGACGCCCACCACCCTGAAGGTGTTGTTGGCAGTGTTGTGGTAGATGTTGATGCGACTGAAGCCCTGCTGCCCGGGCTTGATGGGCACCCACTTCTTACTGGCATCATCGTAGACCATCACAGAGGCCCGCGCCTGGCAGATACTCTGTTCACTGGAAGAGGAGAAGGAAAACAGAAAGTATGTGTTCAAATTCTCCGGCTGGATGTGCAGACAGATACAGAGAGCCAGTCCGTGTTTCCTTCATCTGTCATATTTGAAAATTTAGTGGTAAGCAACAAAGGCACAGGTTTTTAACGAGATCATTCTGTCGCCGTTCGACAGCTACTGTTCATATTTCATGCATCTTAGACAAAGAAGATGCAAAAAGGTGGCTGTGTGCGTATTCAGACCTATATCCTCCCCTTAGACATGGTGCCAGATAACAGAGTCAGTGAAAGGAAAAACTGCCGAAGCGCAGGATCAAAGCTCCTAATAATTTATTACACTGAAAAATGGCAGTGCTTTGACCCTCCCCTTTGCCGTAGAAGCCCAAATTTCAAAGCCCAAAGTCAAAAACTTCAACCTCAGTACATCGCGTTTTAGATTTTCAAAGAGAAAAATGAAAGAAGACCTTTATGAGAAGTTGAGAGATGAAGTGGAACAGAAAATAAGTGGTAAATTGGCAGGACCCTACTCTCTGTTGGAGATTAGGGATTACAGAGACGCTTCTCCTCGCACTGTTAAACGTGATGGTGGCCAGTAAATTAAAACCAATAAAACAGAGTTAGTGTGTAATTATCTGGTTAGCTGAGGGGGTCACTGGGGAGCCACACCTTTCTGCAGTTACCACTTAAGGAATAACATACTGCCACTGTAGGAAGCTGACAGCTTGTGCACACTGAGGAGAGCGTGGCTGTGCCATTTTCAAATGCTATGAGCTCGATCAGCAATCTCAATGCCAGTAAACCCCCCCGCCCCCGTCCCCCTGGTCTTTACTGTGGTGTGGTGACATCATTATAAACACATCAATAAATATGTACAGGCATCAGCACGCAAGGGTGTGCGAGATGTGTTGGGTAATGACAGTGCGTTAAAAACACATGTGTTTGATCAGCATGTGCATCGCCAGCTGGAGCCTGGTTTGGTTAAAAAAAAAAAAAAAAGCAGATGAAAAGTCACACATCACACGTACATATGCACACAAGGAAGCAAATAAATTAACCACTGAAAAGACATATTTGGCAACTGACTTATGTTGCTTCATCACATCACAAATCACATCACAAAATTTCCACTTACAAGAAATGTAGCTCGTGTTTGTAAGAGGTTGTAATGAGTGATGTGCGTTATATTTGCACTACTGCTATGTGCCTGAGGGCCACATACGCTCGAAGGTGTTAAAACTGCCTCGGCATGGAAACCCACAACACGAGGTGGAAGGGTGACGCGGACGGGCAGAGGTGAAGTTGATCTGCAGAACCTGTGAAGTGACTAAGTGCTTCTCTAATTTTCACCGCTAACACTCTCTGGCCGTCAGACACACATTAGCAGCCTGAAGGCGTGAGGGCCAAGAAAAGAAAAACCATGCTCGCTGACTGGCCATGAATTACTGTGCCTTAGTATCTGAAATAGTTCTTCTATAGGTTGACATGAAATGAAATAAAGCAAAAATAAATAGAGATAACTGGAAAAAGAGCCAGATAAGTGTGCATCTTCAACATTTTAAAAAGGTTATTTAATCCACTATCAAATAGGACAAAGAAAAGCAGCAAATCCTCATGTTTAACAAGCTGCAACCCACTGTCATCTGGCTTTTTTGCAAGAGAAATTTTGAAAGATTAATCAGTTTCTTGTGATTTGATTCAAGACTGAACGTAACAAAAATGGCAGAAATTAGGGAAAAATAATGAGGAAGCAGATATCTAAATTGGCTGATACATAACGCTGTCTTTCTCGGCAATTATCAGGGGCTTGTTTCCAAGGCCCTGAAGACGGGAGTAACATTCAAATGCCAACATGTGACCACCCAACCCCCCCGACAACCTTTCCTTCGATGTGCCGCTCTGCGGGAAGAAGACAGCGTGACACCTGAGAGACCCCCTCCCCCGCTGGGCTCTACCAACACATGGTTCGGTCTCAGCTGGTTTCCCCTCACTCTCCTGCTCTCCGCTTCCCTCCTGGCCTTCTGAACAGCCTCAAATAACTCAGCATTGATGAGTTTGTTATCTTCGCTGCATCTCCATCTTCACCACTTAATAACTAATTTAATGCAGACAAGGTTTTAAAGGGGTGAGGCAAACGGGTCCAGGTTTCTGACCATTTGTGGTTCCTCCTCTTGCAAAAATTATTATGAGCATTTTGGATTAATCTCCCTGAAAATATATGTTGCCTGTTTTCAACATGGATATTACCATATTTAATTTCCAGGTGAAATCATAGGATCTAAGCATGAAAGAAGCTGTTGGACACTCAACAGCTGCATACAGATGTTTACTTCTGTGCAACAACATTAGGAAGTCTCAGTATAAACTGCGTAAAGCTTGCTTGACAGTTGAATTTTATCAACAACTCCCACAATTACAACCGCCCTACCGCTGTCAAATATCCATCACTGCAGTGCTTCCAGCTCAAAGACATTTGGTGTATAGTTGAACCACAGTATCAAAGAGATGTTTTGGTTTAGGCTCATGCTTGTTAGGTTCAAGCAGGCAAAAGTAAGACAAAAACGAGATGCTGGTGGCTGGAGGATGGTTGCACAATAAATATCCTCCATCTGGGCATAAACAGGAACTTCAGAATAAAACAGGAAACATGTTTGACATTAACACAAGCAGGTCTGAATGTGATGTTCCTCAAACAGCACAAGATCCAAAGTCCAGCAATTCCCTCCAGATAAAATCTCAAATCCTGTTTGATAGCTCTGACACAGAGGCAAACGTTCAACTTTAACCTCATGCAGATGTCATCTTATGACTGATGTAACAAGATTAAGTTGAAATAAACAGTAATTGTCCTTTTCAGTGGAATATAATGCTAAAATTCATCACTGATAAGCCGAGCAGTAGGACATTGCTGTTCACTGGCTCTGCATTCGAGGAGGAGTGCCGACTCTGAATGCAAAACCATACGGGATAACTACAGACATCACGTTACTTACATCTCTAAATATGTTAAAACACACCCTCTAATCACATAACAGACACATTTCTCCACTTCAGAGACCCGAAAGACCACCAGAGTATCACTGGGGAAAGAAAGGGAGGGGAAAGTGTGGGAGGTGGCTGCATCTCTGTGATGGATCCTCTTACAAAAACAGGCCCTATTTCTGGAGCAGTTTGGGCCAGAGGGACGCAGCACCTCCAGCCTGATGCTGACAGATTCAGTTCTCTTCAAGCAGTCAGAAATAAAGTGGCCATCTCGCCTGCTCCTTCTCTAAATACCGTACATTGCTCAATCAACACATCAGGAGATGTTGAGCAAAAAAAAAGAGGATGGAGGATGATCTACCTTAGAAAGTTTTGAACCATTAGTACCTTAGCATTTACTCTCAACTCCACGTTCACAGAGCAGCTCAGCTAATTTCATTAGAAAAGAGACTTTTCAGTTACAGAGGGTGGTGGACTCTCTCTCTCTCTCTCTCTCTCTCGATCACATGATGAAGAAAGGCACGGTGGGGGCACATGATAGCTGCTTAAGATCACAGCTGCTTCAAACAACTTTTTAAAAACAAAAAAGCTAATTTTGCTCAAATGCTTGATACTTGGTGGATGTTAAACCATGAGTGTTATACTGCATAATCTCAGTGAGTCAGATTAAATTAAGGCAATGAATCAAACTGATGATTGGCGCAGGAGATCTGATGCAATAGTGAACCTCTTTACAAAGAATAAAAGCAGCATAGGTCAACATTGTATGTAGCTACGCTGTGAGAGTGAGACAATAGATGGAAGAGAAAAGGTGGGCTGGAAAAGCAAAACAAAGAGATGCTAAAATGCTGCGTAGGGGAATGTAGGTGGTGTTTCTCTGTGGGTTTATCACCACGAGCGACTCCTTTAACATACGAGTAGCCACGTGAGCCCCTGTCAATATAAAGATATTGATTACAGCCGCTCTAAGCAGTTTTATAAAAAGGGCCAGAATGTTGTATGACCTTCAGCTGACTGATCATTTGAGCAGTTTCCCACATTAGGTCACTCCAGTGCTCAGGAGTTTGAAGGCTGCTGGTGATTTCCATTTTGTGTATTCTATATACTATCTTTAAAAATGCATGAGAATTTCCTCTACCACTATCAGCTCTTGAAATAATAATAAAAAGTACATTTTTTACATTGCATTATATACTGCATTTATAGACTGAGACAAACATATGCATAAAATTTGTACTGAAGTTTTTTTTGCCATTAGCTTAGGACATACATACATTATGCCTTTGTGCTGGTGAAGACAAAACTTACGATAAAATCTTATATACTAGTCTGATTGTCTCCTGGAAAAAGGATCAGCTTGACTGGATTGGGCCAGCGGCTCCTGTCTGAGCATTTCACTTTGTTTTTGCTGGACTAAGCAGATTTCTCAGCAGAGGCTGAATTATATTCCCCTCAAAAGGCAGCTCTGAGCAGGGTGGGTCAAAAAAAAGAGAGAGTGAGAAAGAGATAAATAGACAGTGGAGAGAAAAACAACAGCAGAGGGGATATGAAGGCTTCTGCCACACTGAGCACTTCCTCATGTCAAATAAGCCTCATAGAGGAGTGGTGAAAAGGAGGCCACATTCCCAGGCTTTTGAATTAAGCAAAGCACTTCCCTGCACACATGGTTAGACATATGTGCCCCCCCCCCACCTTTCTCCTCCACATAAATCTTACTATATATACACACACACACACACACACACACACACACACACACGCTCACACCACACCAGACCACCAGACCAGTCCATTAGTAGAAGTTTCAGTGCTGGAAGAAATGATGCCTGAACCTGATCCAAGTCCAGAACACAATAGTGTCTACATGGCGGGTTGAGTGTGCTTAATAGGAACCGTAGCTTCGTGTTTCTGTGAGATTCAGCTGCTTCGTGATGGATGTTTTCAGGCTGGGAAAGTGTTTCCTTGGCACGCTGTGGGAATCGGGCGGGGTGGTGGGGTGCGCGGGGCGTTCTCCATGGGTAGCACCCGAGGGCAGAGCTTCTGTTATCATGGCAATTAACTTTTGTTGCTGGGGTAATTGTTTCATCCTGCCCGCTCACAGTGGAAGGCACCCGAACCGACCCGAGCGAGCCGTGAGTCATGCGACACAGCCCCTGCACGGCCGACTCTGGGCAGCAGTTCAGATTTGTCGGGACTTTGTTTCTGTGATGAAAACTAAAAGTTAGAAAACCATGGACACAAAAAACAAAGCAGGACTGTATTAAATGACCAAGCAATGACAAGTCCTCATGAAAGCTAATTAAAAAACATTTTGCCTCTTTTCCTTAAATGTTAGGTGCAGCTTTGCTAGCTTAACTCAATTACAGGATGTTTATGTGGTCATGTAGCAGCTCTACTCAAACTCAAATGTTTGAGGGCTGAACGAGTAAACGACACATTTCCTTCTCTGGATTCTTTCAAATAGTGTTTTTTATTATGGCTTTAATAGAGATTTGACAGAGGAGATGACAGGAAATGGGGGGGGGTGTCTGCTCGTGGCCTTTCATGCCTCTGTCAATGCTCAACTGGCTAACGACAGCTAAACTGATAGCTAATATAATGAAAGGAGACCAGACAGTTTCCAAATAATTACGCTTGATCTTTTGCTGCCTTTCAGGGGCTCATCAGTTGATCTGCAGAGCTGGTCACAGCTCAATTTTTTTCATTCAATTAACTAGATTGTTTCATGCTAATTAATTATCATAAAACCCCCTCCTGCACAAAGAATAAAAGCCCACTGAGAAAGAAGGAAGCACCCAGAGAGGCTTCCTGTGCAGCAGGAGTCATAATTACACCATTTGATGCATTTATGCGTTTTGGGAACATACAGTCAGTGACAGGGAGGGTTCATAAATCAATTCAGGGGATGTTTGCTGAATAAACAATGGTATCCTCAGGAGGAGAGTAACCCTTTCAGCAGAGGAATGTGATGCAGCATTTGAAAAATCAAAACATGTGAAAACTTGAGTGATGAGAGATCCCAAGCTTCCTCGCCAGCATAATGCAGTTACATCTGTAAAATGAGCATGTTCTAAATCTTCCGTCCTGTTTGTGTTTACACTGGACAGGAGGAGAGATGATCGGTTCAATCGCTACTCCAGCTCCGCTCTGTGATGGGATGGGAGGTCCTGCAACTCTCTTTTTGAATGGGAACAGAAATACATAATTATACACCCACACACAGCACGCTACATTATGGTACCCATACTGTGCATACACCCAAAAATAACAGCCACTTGATATTTTTAGTGAAGGGCCAGCTTAGGGCAACAGTACGCACACACACACACACACACACACACACACACACACACACACACACACACACACACACACAGATTGGTTACTGTGTATGGATTCAGTTAGATGCCTGTTATTATTATGCTCACCATGAGGATTATAGCCTCCAGGGTTCACTTGGCATTTTGGGACAGGGCTCAGCCACCGCCTGTGTATAGCATGGGTGGGGGTGTATACATTTACAGTATGGATGCCTGTATGTGTGTGTGTGTACGCGTGCGTTTGGGTGGGTGCAGGGGTCGAGCTTACAGAAGGAAGAGGTCTGACTGACTGGATTACAGACAAGAGCCTGGCAGGCAGCTCATTACCTCACTGCAGTCTTAAATCTAAATTAACCAAGACTTAACTCTCGTACAAGACTTCTAATCTGCTCCATGGGGGAAAGTAAGGTTCACAGGCACACGGAGGGAGGGAGGGAACTGCAGGAACCAAAAAAAAAAGCGCATGAATCAACTTTATTGCTGAGAAACAGTGTGAAGGTGGTCATTTGTAAGTGAGCAAACAAAGCAGTTATCTCATCTGAAAGGAACAGCGAGACATGATAGATGCCACATTTCAGAGATTGCAGTATTGTTGCCACATATGATGTAGCACCACCGCTAATATAGTAACAGTACAGTAATTAAACCTAAAGGAGTCAGACACTTGCAGTCAGGAAGCTTATGTCCACTGCTGGTCTGTTTCTCTCTCTGTCCATCTGACTGTGCATGGCCTCTGGCTTCTCATCTTCTGCCATCTCACCTGAGCACCCATTACACATCATCTCATCAACTGCGCCCGAGGCAGCCCCTACTTGAGCACTGGCTCTCCCCTTCATTATTGAGTGTCTACACATGGTAAAGCCACGGCGGAGTTCTCCATGTTACCTTCTTTCTCGATTTACTCCCAGGATACCCGAGAGTCAGACTGTATAACCAGACACATATTCCTGTGACACCGTGACAAGCTTCAACAGACCCTTTCCAAAAAATAACCCAGCCATGGTCAATCAAATTACTCAAATAAGTCACTTTATTAACATCTTTGTCTGACACCTCACAATGTTAACTCCACCTGTTGGAGATGATACTGATACTACTGATCCAGAACCATTCCCCAGGGATCCCCTAAGTGTTTCGGGTTCGTGTTTCAGTGCTCACTGTTTTTTCAACAATGGCCCTCGACCTTTTCTTCAAATCACTATGTGACTGACATGTTGTATCATTTTGTTCAATCTGTACAAAAAACTGGGGAGTGAAAATGACAGTTCACAGTTTTGTGGGGAATGGGGGGTGGGGTTACATGCTGGACTGATTCTTGGCTGCGACCAGTTGCCAGGCAACCAGTCCAATAAGACACTGCTGCAGGCCACTTTGGTTTTCTCCGTTTCCAGTCTTCATACTAAGATAACTGGCTGCTAGCTGCAAATTTACCGAGCAGACAGGAGAGAGGAATCAATCTTCTCATCCCACTCTGAGTAAGGAATCATATTTCCCAAAGTTGTGTCATTTGAGTTTGGTTGTTTTTTTAAAAATTATTCAAAATTTTTAACTACATCACACTACAAGATTTTATTTATCTTATTTTATTATTATTTTTTAACTTAAAAATGTTTTGGGTTGTTTTTAAAACATTTCTGATATATAGAACCAAATTCTATTCTTGTATTTCTACTGGCTGTATGTATGGGATTCCATGAAGGAACAGAGAACGGTTTCGTAGTAATCGTGATTAAGGCCACAATAATGAGGATTTTAAGACTTTAAAACTAAGCTTTAATGGCATAAAAATATCTTCATGTCCTCCACTAATGCATCCTAGTTCCACTAACTGTTACATACAGGCACACAGCAGGTCTGATTCTTATAATCTTATACAGTGTCAAAGCCTCTGTGTCCGCGATCCATCACTTTGTCCAGATTGTGATCACTGTACTTCACCATTCTGTGTTTATCTAACCCCTGCCCTGCTGATAGTATAGAGCATTACTGCAGAATGGGATAAAATTAAGTCCTGAATGGGGGAGGGTGAAAGAGCCAGAGAGCAGAGTACTGTGGTTTTAATGGCATTAATGCGAAGCACATTAATGTGCTTATGTTCTTAGCTAAATGTCCCGGTTGTTGTGTGCAAAAAGCTCAATCGCAAGCCGCGATGTATCGGTTTGCGGCGCTGCTACATTCAATTCACACACAGCACAGTAGGAGTGAGAGAGTGAATGAGTGACCTACATTCTGGATTTCCTTGACTGTGCAATTTGCATGTTTTATAATTCACCACAGTAGATGTAAATGGAGGTATATGATTGATGTGTTAATGCCTCAAAAGTCAGCCATGCCCGTGTTAACTTAAAGAAATATTAATTTAATAAAGTTATATGATACTTAATATTGCCATTCTGATTCTCCATATTGAAAATTCCATTATCATGATTTCTGTCTGCTCTGGGTTAAGTGCTGCATATTGAACGGTCTAGTTCAATTTTAAGCAGCAGCTTTACATGCTGTACACATAAACCCTTATCGTCCTTTATTTTTAAATCACCCCCGCTCATGATAACAAGCCGGCCAACAGACCTGTTTGATCCCACACGTCTCATCTGGGACGGCGGCAGCGACAAAACCTCCCTCCCTCCCCCTTTCTCTCCCACCCCCTCCCACTCTCCTCTATCCTCCCCTCTCCCAGCAGAAAGCAGAGCGAGAGAAAGAGCGAAAGAAGAAGGGCACTGGCCCAAAAGGTTGCCATTTAGCTGGAAGCCATGCTGCCTTCAATGCTTAGATTAAACATGCATGGAGCCCTTACAGAGCCCTGCTATTGAGAGAAGCGATATGTGCGGCTGCCGCTCGCTGTAGTGTTCACACAGTGAGCTGCGTCTCTCTGGCAGCATCGCTGGCTTTGGCTGAAAAGACGCGACCAGGCAGGAGGAAAAGGAAAAAAAAAAAGAAAAAAAGAAAGAGGATCATCAGAACAGATCAGAGTCAAGACTTCTTCAAACCACTTTTATCTACAACAAAGAGCTGTTTCATTTGCAATTTTGTGCCAAATCAATTTATTCGTCCACACATGACCAATTCAAAATCCTCATTCTGTGTCAAAACAACACTTTGTTGAGGCCAGATTAAGATTACAGATTAGTATTTTAGCTCTGATTAAAAATACAGCAGGGAATAGATTTGCCCATCTGTGCTGCTGGAATATCACACACCCTTTTTTTCCCCCACACACACAATAAGCAAACCCTGATTACCAAACCATCACCTGTGCAAGTGCTACACCATCTGAATCTAGACAATCTCCCTTTCCCTCACTTAAACCTGTTTTCATTCCTCTCTACTTTCACTTTGCTTTCCACCTTTTTACATTGAACTTCTATCACTCTTCGCTGTACATGAAGTAACACACACATGCACACACACACAGAGTCAAACAAAGTGTTTCGAACCTGGCAGCAATGTGGCTGTAAAACAATCCGGAGTCGCTGACACTCTGCGGGAGGCAGTAACGCAGAACGTGGAGTCGATGTATGTCCATTTTGGTAAACAGAAAAACGACGGCAGCGACAGCCTTTTATGACACAAACTCCCTCTTGTGCTGCTCCATTGCATCACCTGAAAACACTAACTCATTAAAAGCGGTTTAATCCTCCTGCTGAAAGCCCGCGACGTAAATGACAAAGAGCAAGCGGCTACACAGAAACCAAAAAAAAAAAGATCCACCCAAAAATAAAAAAAGACAAAAACAAATCTGAATTCTTGTACTGCTGCCACTATGATGATCTATCCAGCAACAATGGAGATGACTGACGGACAGACTGGCAGAGATGAAGTCATTGACCAGACCGTGTAACAGATGAGAGTGTGTGTGTGTGTGTGTGTGTCAGTGAACCTCTGTGCTATTGTCATACTGTAAACCCAAGGGAGATTACCTCATATCCGTCTCAGCCAGCACACACTACAGTTTAGTGAGTCTATGTATGTGTGTGTCTGGGGAGGGGGTGTTATTGGGGTTGCTTCTGTTGCCCCCCTCCCCTCTACTCCAGCCTGCTGTTGCCATAGCCACACAGTATTAAGCAGAGGCAGATTTAACGACCAGCGGTCCACGCTGTGGCCGGGCGGTATTGATCGGGATGCCCTCGACCTCAGAGGACAGATGCAGTGGCTGATCGCACACCAACACGCACAACACACACATTAACAAGAAGAGGTGTGCGTGCTAAATGTCCATTAAAGTCCACTGAGTAATCGACCAACTCTAAATCCAAATTTCAAACACAGAGGAGGGGTGGGCGGGGGGGAGTTTATTCAAAGTGCATTCCAGATTTATTTAAACTAGAGTTAGACTGAACTATTGGATGATACTCACTGACAGCAAATACAGTGATATTGGTGAATATGGCGTTTTCCGATTCTTCAGGCTCCCAAATATCAAAATCAATAATGGTCAAACTATAATCAAAACACACAATGATTACACAAAGATTCAGTCTCTCTCTCTCTCTCACACACACAGAAACAAAATCTCGTGACTGACAGAACTCCAGCTTTAAATGTGAAGGCACATTACTCTTTGAACTTTGACCTCTCTGGATCACTGGCCTCTGCTCTAATAGCTGACCTCATATGCTGCACTGACAGCAAACAACACGAACAACAGAGAGTCACACCGCCAGGGGACGTGATTGGGCGCTGGGCCTCGGAAAACGCCACTTGTGACTGGTTAGCCAGGTTTGGGGGGGGGTGTCACAGTCGGCAGAGATTGGTCGAACAGGAGCGGCCAGTCAACAGCCATTTGTTTTCCGGCGCTCTCATTCAACGCCGGTGCCAAGCAGAATTACCGCTGGCTGGTCTTGTGGCTCGGCGCGGCCCAGTCGGACTGCAGGACATTTCTGTGGCAGGCCGGGCAAATGTTAACTAGCTCGATCTGTGACAGACGAGGCTCTGTCTTGCCTTGAGGAGGGGACACCGCCTGCTCACTAACATTTATGTAATGATCACAGGCAGTGGTCAACTGCGAACTGCCTGCCTGCAGGGCAAGTGATCATCATCTACCATGTGATGGTAAAATATGGATGTGATTCCTCCCTGTTCCCCATGTCCCAGGGCGACTATTAATGCTTGTAAGAGATACGGCTAAAAATACATTTACTGTATATAAAGCCTGTGTATGGTATGTTAGTTATTTATATACTTGAAAGTCAGTTCAGTTATTAAACGTTCTCCCCTTTACAGACACAATTTAGGTCATGGGTGGAAATTCGATTTAGGGAAATAATGGATAGCCATGGGTGCTCAAAACAAAAATAAATACAAAACCAGAGGAAATGAAAAGTCGAAAGTTCCCTTTGTCCAACTCGTTTCTGAGATGTAACTGACTTTTTTTGTTTTCTTAAAGCGTTATTAAGAAATGCTCCATGCCTTTTCTCAAATATATTTGATATATAAATATAAATATATTCTGTTGCGCCTGATTTACATAAATTAACTGCAGCAGTTAATTTACTGATGTATCTCCAACAAGCAGTGCTAAAGCCTTTCAGAGTGTAATCAACATATTGACCCCCATAATGACATCACTTATTCATTACCTCAGTAGACGCCAGTTGGCCCTCAGGCTAATTGTCACATACAGTACAATATGGATGGCAACCCCCCGCTTCACCGCCGCCAGCACCCCTCCCCCACCTCTCCTTCTCCTCACTCCACCTTCCTCAGCACCCTCTGGTCGTCTCCCGTCACTAATCCTGATCCTTAAAGGGAAACGCCGCTTCCGAATGGAGAAAAATAAAGTCGGAAGGATATGCCTGGGCGCACAACATGACAGGTCGAACACAAGACTGGCCCGGTCGGCGTGGAGTCACACAAACCTGTAGACCTAATGTGAGCAGTGCCTCATAAATAATGCGGGAGAGGTTTCCCCCTGTGATGTGCTGTACTTTACAGTAGATCACGAGAGTGCATGTGGTCAAGCTCTCTCTCTCTCTCTCTCGCTCTCTCTCTCTCACTCTACACTCCACATCTGTATTTGAGCTCCAGCATATCACCATGCCCCGCTGTAATCTGCCAGGGCCACATTATACAGAGACCCCGTATCCTCGTGTCATCTGGCTTTTGATAGTCCCACTCATTCAGCCTTTCAGAGATTAACGCTCCTCTATCCCTTTCTTCCTGCCTTTCTTTCTCACACACACAAACACACGCAACGAGTCAGATGGGATCAATCTTGTGAACGAGGGAGAGCAGCTGAGCGGACGCACTGACAGGGAGAAACTCATTCCTTTTTCCCAGGGAAAAAAAACTGAACCGGTGACAGATTGCTAAAGGGTAACCAATCAGGCTAACAGCTGGCCACAGAGAAAACACAGACAGAGTGGTGGAAAAGAAGGAGACAGACAGGAGACAGTCAGCAACTCTGAGAGGAGACTTTCCTCTCCCGTTGTTCCCCAACACTTTCTCTAATCAAGCCAGTTGTATTATTCAACATGTAAAATGTGGAACAACATGGCTGAGAGATACAGAGAGAGCAAGAACGACAGCTTTTCCCCGCACATAAACAGTCCTACAAATGCCGTTTGAAGAGGCAAACGGATTCTGCGGTCTGAAAGCCGAGCCAGGCTTTAAACAGGAACACTAGGGAGCGAGGGAGCAACATCGTTACCACACACTTTAGAGCCAGTTCTACTGAAACAGCTCCAACGCAAAAGACAAACCCAGACAGAGACAGCGAAGGAGGCGATGATGAGGGGGTCGCGTTTCGCCCTTACCCGAAGTCGTCCAGGGAATACATGTCGCTGAAGAAGACGGAGCGGTCCCCGAGCGGAGGATAAAAGGAGGTGTGGAGGGGAGAGATTATGGAGGAGAGGGGGAAGCGTCAGCCCGAGAGGAGAGAACGGCACACATGCCGTCCAACGCAGATTCACATCCTCTGAAAGCGCTTTCAAAAGATCCACGACGCCAACAGAGCTGACTTTACAGTGAGACTGAGAGACAGACAGAGAGGAGGAGGGAAGGAGTGAGCGAGTGAGAAGAGGAGTGTTGCAAAAGAGTAAGGGAATGCAGGAGGGGGAGAGAGACGGAGAGAGAGAACATGTGACCAGTGCAGGCCAGTCACCTCTCTCTGCTTCAAGGATTTCAGCGCTGTCTTTCAACCACTAGGAATCATTTCCAGTGAATGGAAACTATTAGGGCTGTGACTAATGACTATTTTGACAGTTAACTATATTGATTATTGAAATGATTAATCGACTAATCGGATAATAAATCACACAATGACTCTATTTAGCTATCAGCATTTATTATTTGTTTTAGGTATGTCCCAACTAACATAGCAAACATGACAATATGTCTTTTCATAAACTTGGCAGCTGTTTAGGCTACTACTGATACAAAACATAGATAAAATAATCGAATATCAAATTTTGTCCATTTAAAAGCAAGGACTGGCAAAGTGCTAATATAATTTTTTTTTAATCGTGTATCAGATTTTCCCTGTGTCTCCTGTCGCTTCTGCCATTCACTGTAGCACACGTGCAGCTCTCAGCAGAGATAGGTGGAAAGCGAGATGCCTCTGTCTCTAACAAAAACAACGTTCGTTCAGCGACGCTGCGTAAAACAGCGGAAAAAACACGTGCGGTGACGTAAGTGATGATTATCAACAAATAAATGTTGTTCCATGAGCATGGGGAAACAGGAGGGCTTTCTACAGCATGTCAAATTCTGGAAAAATTAGCAAGAAGCTTTAAATTCTTTTAACAGTAACTCAATGTCTTAAAAAAAAGAAATGAATGTCAGCCATAACTCTTAATCATCAATTAAGCACAGAGTGCGAAAAACAGAGACACGCACACACACACGCGTTCATTCATTCGGAAACTTACACAACACTCCAGTTTAAACTCAGGCACACTGCAGGAACACATGTAACAATTAGTTTTATATTCCAACAACAAAGGTTTCATTCATCCAGGGTAATGTCGTGATTTCCTTGTGGCTTTATCAGAATTTGTCAACTGGTGGTCCATCTGGCTGAAGCAAACTTAAGACTATTAAGCTCCTTTGCCACAGCGAGCCGAGGTGTGGGGAAACAAACAAAGAGCAATCTAGTCCACTAAAAGCTTAGGAGGCTTTGGGGGTTCTGAAAGTAGTAAGAAACGTGCAACAGACCCCGGGTCTACGACGGAGCCTGGACGCTCAGAGAAATAAAAGATAATCTTCTTTTCCAAAACAGAGTTTTGCACAAAATGGCCTACAGGAATATGCATTGACATCTGATGGCCTCCAAGGCTGCAGAAGCAAATGGACATATTTGGTGATGAAGAAGTAAATCTCGTGAGATCGACAGAACATAAGCCACAGTGTTAAAATGAGGTTAAAGTGTCAGACTGTTCCAAATCCTGCGGAGTGAATGCTGAGCTGTAAATGCTTTTTACACAATGTTGTGGTTAGTTTCAGAATCTAAAATTGGTTTATTTGAGCAAACTTCTGGTTTGGCTTGGGTTTAGACAAAATTGAAGATATGACCATTTTGGTTTCATTTCTTAAATGAAATAAAGACTTTGCTGAAAAAAAGAAGAAGCATAAACTCCAGATACTCTATTGTCATCCTCAGTAGAGGTTTTCCTGAAATCCTGGCTGAACTATCATATAACCTGCAGGATTGGTTGCACTGGTTGGTGACGCTGGTTCACGTGGAACTGCTCTCAGATCAGTGGCAGCCTGCAGTGAGATGCATAACTCAGCGTTTTACCTTCCGCTGGCCGCATTCGCTCATTCTACCTTTTCTACAATGAGTCACCACAACAAACGCCTCAGAAATCTTCCTGCATTAATAGTATGAGACACCTCGCCTCGCTTTCTGCCCTCTTCCTCATCCACTGTGTCTCTCTTAAACCAGTCTACCTCTCTCTCTCACACACACACACACACACACACACACACACACACACATACACACACACGCACAAGCATTCAAAAGCATCCAGCCAATAAAACCAGCAACATTACTGACTAAAAATAACTACACTCACATCTGCACAAACATACATGCACACGCACTCTCATGTGCACATACAAGGACATGGCCTTGCACATACATAAATGCATGTGTGCCATTACATAAAACCCTGCGATGGAATCAGTGATGCTGAACAAATGATCTCATTGAATCAAATCTTCTTTTTGTTCCTTTACTATGCTAAAGAAAAGACAGGTCACCTTGTTGTTGCTTCATGGAGATTTAAGACTTCCCTGTAGGACTTGAGTTAAAGAACAGACCCACCTCTGGCAAAAACAAACGCGCAGGACGGGAGACACAGGCAGCACAACTTTACAGAAAAGAGGAAACGGCACATTCATCGAACTGAACTGGAAGATATGAATCTTACATGACGGCTGGCTGGGAGCAAAACAGTTTAGCTTGCTGGGTTTGAGTTGTGGGAGTTTACAGGAATGAGGTGAATTATCTTGCTCAAGTTGTAATATAAAATAAAATGTAGCATTTCACATTAAATATCCAGATGTGAGGCTGCCTATGGTTTTTACCACTTTCTTGCATATTCCCTTTATCTGCCTCCATCTCCTGTTCCTCTCTGAAGGGAGCAACACACTCAGACAGTCTTGCACACACTTGCAGACAAACACGTAGCTACAGTAAAAGCAGGGAGAGTGCACTGTTTCTCAGCAGAGCTGTCAGAGTAAATCTGAAGCCATAAAACAGAATGGTGCAGGCTGCAGCTATGGAGACACGGAGGAGTCAAACTACAGGCAGCGAGGGGGGAAATATACAAGGGCTGTTTCATAAATAGAGCAGAATACAGAGGCTCTGCCGCTGGAGGAGACGATTGAGGCCCAGTGCATTCTGCATACCACCATAAGCAGGGAAAGAGCTTAAAATACCAGCCATAAGCTCGGATATAGAGCGAGGATTTTAACATGAGACACATTGTCTGTTGGCTGGACGTTTCATGTGTGGATCCGTCATGAAGTAAGCTTATGTAGGTGTGTGTGGTGAGGAGGAGGAGGAGGGGGGGGTGTTGTGGGGGTCTGATAACCTGCCTGGCAACCACCAGAATAAACACCCTTCTCCTCCTCCACCTGCCATGGTTATGAGCCCCCCCCCTCACTTATCCAATTTCAAAACCTTGAAGCCACTTATCACCGGCCGCCAAATCTAGTCATATTCCACCTAGCCACGGTTTTATTTCACCAGGTGCGCCCAGTTACTTAAATGGGAGGAATACGTGATGCTGTTGTTTCTATGACAACGTTAGGGCTGGATCAAATCACTGCATTTAACACAACGGGCGGGTCCGGCGGTGACAAACGGACCGATACAAAAGCCTTGTAGTTGATGTCTGCAAAGGAAACGGCAGAGGAAGGCTACGTGAAGCTGAGGCCCGGTGGGTGGGCCCCTGGATGCTCACCGATACTGTCGCTGCAAGGAGAAGAATGGGCCGCACGGTGTCTAAGATGCTGCGGTTCTCCCACGCATCGACAGCTGCTGTGTATTGTTGTAGAATGAATGAATAAATGGGGATGGAGGCAGGAGGCAGCGGGCCGAGGGTCGGCGCGCATCTGTCATGACGCGTCAAACAGAACGCGTGGTGGTCGCCGCTTACCTCATTTTCCCCGTCCTTTATTCAGCCGGAGCTGATGGCACCGATGAGGCCGACGGAAACGGACCGCCAGTCCGCCTTTTGTCTCCGTGCGCACACGGCAGTCCGGGAGGCTTGAATCGGCCCACCGAGCCTCCACCTCGTGTCCCCTTTTACGTGCGTCCGTGGAGATAGATCACAGGCTCTGGCGACGAGTCGCGTTGCAGGAGCGCTAAGCGAAGACCCGAGCGGCGTCTCCCGTCGGCTTTGTGCTCCGTTGTCTCTGCTGTCCGCGCGCGCTGCCGCGTCTCCCCACGTCCATGTTCAGCCGGGGCTCGCGCTCCGCAGAAGACGGTGAACGGTGGTCGTCAGCCGCCGCCTCCCTCACACCATATTTCCTTCCCATTCGGAGTGTTTTGGTGAGGTGGAGAGATCTTTTTGTGTGTGTGTGTGTGTGTGGGGACGCTAATACGGCGTGCGAAGGTGGGCGGGCGGGTAGTACACCGGCTCAATGCTGCCCACCCGCGGGGAAGACGCGTACATGCAGCCCACTGCCCCTCAACTCCACCCCGAGGTTGCCAGCTCTGCAAATCTTACTATACATTGGTCTCTGGAAGCTTTAATATGCTATTTTATAAAATAATATAAACCTTGTAATAATATAAAAGTTCATTATATGTATAAATAGGACTTTCACTTGAAATGGAGAAGAAAGAAACATGCCACAAAACTTAAAATTTCATAAAGTAGTAAATATAAGACACAGCATTGTAGGAATTTCATTTTGTATTTACTTTCAGACAAATGGTTAAGTGTCCAGTGGTATTCAGCAGCCCCGTGTGTATAGTGCTAAGACAAATCAAGTTACATTCACTCTGCAGAGTGGTGACTTCATATCACTGCTGTCAAGATTTCAGTGGTTTTCCTGATAAGACAATAAGTCTAACAATCAGTCACCCTGATATTTTTTGTTTTCATTTTCAAACATACACCAATACATCTCATGTCAGTGGCAGTTATGCTCACACTAAAATCTGCTTAACCACATGAAAAGATCACTTTAAAGTAATTATAATTATACATGCATGTGAATGATTTTGGGTCGCCATTAACCATGGGATGAGGAGAGGGACACGCAGTATACCTTGCCAAACATCTGACGGCGTAGCACACAGGTTGGAGAGCAGATATCGGTTTAAGAAAACCTCCAGTAAGTGCTTAATGCTGATTTGCTGAATAGACCTGCTGTATTGTTAATCAGGCTGAAGCAGTGCAATATAGAAAATAAAACACCTCAAGAAGGTTCAGCTTCAGTTAAATATGTTGTCAGCGACTGATGGTGCTCACCGGAGGAGCACGTCAGACACAAACAGTTACAGTGTAGTGGTCTCATCTTTCTCCTGCATAAACTGATCTGGTTGCAAGAAACTGTAGAGAGAGATACAGAGGCTTCAAAAAAGGCTTCACATCATAAAAAACCCAACACATGCTTGTTGATTTTCTCCTTACTCCACAAGGCAAAGGAAACAAAAGAAATCCAATTCCAAAAGACTGGAAATAGTTAAAATACTGAAAATTCACCAACATTTTGCTCATATCTGCCCCTGCATATTTACACATGTGGGACTAACCAGGGTTTTATTAAAACTCAAATGAACTCATTTGGCAGTGATGGATTTGCAACATGATCAATAAATAATAGGAACAGTGTTTTAAAGACCTGGAAGCACAAACATTTAGAAAATGTTCAGATCGTTTTGGTAAAAATGGTTAAGAGTTAATTTCGAATCCAGATCATGTAAATTTTCATCACCCAATTGCCTCAAAATAACAACAAAAACAACAACAACATGCAGTGTGTCTCCTGTTCATTGATATTATTATTCATCCTTGCTGGGATGTATTAATGTCCACAAATTCAGCATGAGCCCTGACTGGATAGGTAGTTTTAATACAAGATTAGTCAATTGCAAATAAATCAATAATGTTTGAATGACTGTTGAATCAAATATTTGCCATGGGGGGCGACACTTCTCTGAATATTTTAGTGAGATGCTTTTGGGGTGCCAGACACTCGTTCTGATATGTTAGCATTAAAAACGGGGTGGGGGGGGGCTTGCTTTACTTCACTAGTGCTTTCCTGAGTTGTTAAATACAAAATAAAGTTTAACGATTAGAAAATCACTGTGTTCTTTCTTCCTGTGTGCAGTTTCTGTCCCAGTGCTCTTGGATCTCCAGCTCGAAGTTGTGAGCGTCTCTGACAGGTAGCCAAACAAACCCAGTCAGTCCATTACGTGCAGCAAGAACAGTGAAAGCCAAACTGTACGAATGCAGTCAGAAAGTCGGAGCCTTTGGTTCTGTTCAGTTGGATTTGATCCGTTTGAGTTGTTACGTGTTATATCATTGGTGACTAGGCTACAGCGCGTGAGAGAAACGGAGATTTCTTTTTTTCTTGTAGTGTGAGAAGAGAAAAGGAAGAAATATTCAGGAATTTTTGTATTTTCAAGCAACCGCACATTACACCCCTACCAGTTCATCTCATTTGGGATGTGAGAGCAGATCAGGAAGGAAACCTTGGGACGCAAGTTCGTCTTCTAACAACTCACTTCAGTTCAGTCAGATCCCCTTTCTTTTTTAGCATCCGAGTTAATTTAAGTTTGGTGTGGTTCAGTTTAGTGCAGTTTGGTTCAGTTCACCTCGGCTGGGTTTTCAGGCCCACATCAGCAGCGTATGTGTCTGTCCGCTCACTCAGACTATCCTCCACTGCATCACGCTCATGTCCTTCCCTCCGGTCGACACCAGGTAGCTGTCATCATACAGGAAGGTCACGTTGGTCACGTGACTGCTGTGACCACTGTAAATGTGGCTGGGGGCCTGAAAGGAAAATATCATTTGAAGAGGAAATTAAATGTCTTACATTTTCCTCTAAATTATAACGTAGATGTATATTTTATACATACATACGTGTTTACAACAGCATATCTTACCCTGAACTGTGAACAGGGGTATGAGAAGAGGTGGACCTTCCCAAAGTCATCTCCAGTAACTAGGAGGCTCTTGTCGATAGACCTGCAGACGGCGTTGATGTCGGTGCCATCTGAGCCATCAGGCCACAAGCCTGGGGAGGAGAAGGCAGCAGAGTTTAACCTAATCTTGTGATTGCTGCTGAATAAACCATGCACCCACAGGGAGAAGGGGTAGGGAGCCTTCCTTACCAAAGACCTGAAAGCCCAGAGTGCAGGTGTAAGTGGCCCACTCGATATCTCTGGTGGTCTCCACACTGACCACCTGTTTGCACACTGACGGGATCCCTGGGAAAACCCAAATACAAACCATGTTTTAATTAACGTACCTTAATATTAGGGCTAGGCTTACTTAAAGCACCTGAAAATGTCTCAGTTTAATGTCAACACTGCTGTGTGACATTGTTTATATAACAAACATAAACACCAAAAACTGCAATAAAGTTGTATCAACTGATACAGTAATCTTTGGTCTCACATACTCTCATGCATGTTACAGGAAGCATTATTTTATCTGTCATGTTACACAAATCATGTTATCCAGATCAATTTGACAGACTTTGAGTGGCAGATGGTGATCATACTTACAGTAAAGTATCTCATAGTCTCCTGAATTTGAGACCAGATACTGGGAGTCCACTGACCAGTCCAAGTGGGTGATGAAACTAGAGTGACCCTGAGATGAGATATAATAGGACCAAGTAAACACAGTTTTTCAAGCACCAGAAATAATCTGAGTAATGTTAGTGGAGGCCCATATATAGAGCCGAGCAGTGAACCAAATATAAAGTAGATGTGGGGAGGAACTAAAAATAAAGGAGCCACGGATGAGGGGGGGAATATAAATACAGGTGCTCACCGAGCACTTCCCCACTCGACTGTACTTCCTCCCATTTTCTGCCACGGCATATATATAGATGTAGTTGTCATGGGAACCGATGGCCAGGAAGTTACCATCTAAATAAAAATGAAAGAAGACAGAAAGATGATTGTATCAAAGTAAAAACATCTGCAGGTGTCAATTTATTATGTAGACTGAAGTGGGTTATTAAGATGTACAGGTTAGGCTGCAGTTGTAAAAGTCTTGATTATCCTTTTTAAATTTATGCTACAATTAGGTTACAGAATGGTGTCATCTTGGAGGTTCAGTGTTTTTATAATTTTATGAACTACCAGTTATGATCAAAAATCGGAAACCATTGATCTTTAAATGTAACGTTAATGTGAAGTGTTCCCAAGTAACCCATAGTTTTTTGCAGTTCTGGGATGACTGAATGTAATTATGTTTCTATAAATATTATTTTCCAAAACTCTGTTATTCACTCATGCATGCTCAGGAGGAACACACAGTCAGCAGCTGACAACATACCTGGCCCGTAGCACATAACAGACAGCTGTTCGATTCCATCTGTGTGCACCGTGACTAAATCCTTTGAGTCAGTGTCCAGCACCTGCCACCTGCAAGATCAGTGACAAGCTGCTCAACAGTCTGGTTTTTCATCACTTTAACAATAATAATTAACATCTGCTTCTTAAAATTTTGGCAATGACTTTTTTCTTTTAGCTCTTTGGAGATTGAATAGCCACTACTTGCTCATGGGGGATGGTATCTGTACCTGCCAGTTTGGGTTCCTATGGCAACTACCGCTCCAGTTGGGTGGAAGCCTGCTGATTGGGCAGCATCCTGTCAGAAACAATAAGTACAGCAGAGGATGATTAATGTCAACAGTAAATAATAGAAGTAAGAAATAATAAATATCATTCAACACATCTAAAGCTTTAAAACTGGATGTCAAATTACTATGACTGTCTCCATGTAAAAAGTAAACAAAACGCAAAGTTCCTGAAGTGTCTCAAGGACATCAGGATTTATTAACTAGTCCCCAATCCGCTTGCAGCAGCATTTTATTTGTTAGGCACACTTTCCATGATTGACCTCAGGGTGGCAGTGTTTACTATTAATAATACCTCGATGTTCTTGGTCCAGATGAGCTGATGGCTACTTGAGTCCCACAGGCTGACCTGCCTGTCATAGCCGCAGGTGAGGAACTGAGGCTTCCAGGGATGGACAGCCAGACCCCACAACTCATCAGTATGTCCCTGGAGAGGAGAGGAGAGTTTTACTTTACTGTCTACTTCTTTCAATTCAATGAATTCCTCATGCACTCTGACAACTCAGAAAGCTTTATGCTGTCTGGCACTATAAAGAGCAGTTAATCTTCGGCAATATTAAAGCGGATGTTCAACAATTAGTTGTTTAATTGATTAGTCAATGAACAGAAAGAATCTGCTGCTCTTCTTTGTTAAATGAAAATTTGTGGGTTATGAGCTGTTGGTTAGACAAAACAAGACCAAGAGCAAATGATACAACACTAGACTGTTGTATCTACCTGTGTTATGGGCACAAATTCTCCATCCAAACTGCCTTGCAATACAAAATTCTTGGTGGTCCCGATGAGCACGGTCTCCCCTCTGCCCTCTGCAATGGTCCTGATTGGACCAAACAACTCAGGCACCTTTGGGAAAAAATATAATAATTGTGCAAATATATCAATTTATCTTTTACTGCATAATGTGGTCTCCTCAGACCAAATAAGACATGAGCGATCCATAATTCTCTCTTCATTATAAATGTCTACGAATCTCACTGAGAGCACAAGCCCATTTCTTCCTGTAATATTTATGATATGGTGCAGTGCACGGAAAGCAAAGTCTGCCGCCTCAGGAAGGGGTGCAATTTCTTGCTCCACATTTGATTAATCCATGTTATCAGAATGAATGTGGGTGTGGTCGATCAGATCATTAGAAACTATACAGCCTCTCTAAGCATCAAAAACCCATACTTTGGTGAACTTAAATGATTTTCCCCCTCAAAAATATATGATTCATTTGAGAAAGTAGCCTTGAAACGTTTGGGTTTTCATAATCTTTTCCTCAAGTCTTTCTCACCTCCACTGTTTGTATCTGCTGGTAGCCGCTGTCCCAGGAAATGAGCCTGCGGTCTTTACCTCCGGACACGAGCGTACCGTTCCTCAGCATGCACAGAGCAAAGATGCTGCCCTCGTGAGCTCCTTGGATGACGTGGCTGATGCGATTAGTGCCTGCGTGACAAAGACCGGATGAGATGGATGAGAGGGTTCAGTCGAACACAGAGGTCAGCTGATTGAAGAGGCCAGATTAACCGTTGGAGAGGCAAGCAGACAGACGGGGTGATCAATAGATAAATTAGAGACAGAGAGAGATGGTGGTGCTGCAGAGGGAGAGTGAGAGGTGCAGTTTTTCCACTGAGTGCTTGCTCATAAGATCCATCTCTGTTCTATTCTGAATGTGATTGCCGTCCTGATTCCTGATATCCTGAAAGCTCCAGCACAATGAGACATCTCCAAAATTATGACCACAAAACTATTTACAGACACATTTTTCTTTTTGATTTTTTCAGCATATTGTGTCTTTGGCTCCCTCTTGTTCCATGAGTCTGACAAAAGCACATATAGACCTATAGTATAACATGTAGTATCGTATTCTTTAGGGGGAATAAAGTATTTTTTACCTATGTTAGCCATTATAAAACCTCTGCACCTCTGCCTGTCAGCAATAAAACATGCTGACAAACCTTTGTGAGACATGATGGTTTTAAAAAAAGACACGTTTCTGTGAGGAACACTGTGTACCTTTTCCCCACACCAGAATGTTCCCACTCGAGTCACCAGTTATAGCGTCTCCATTTTCTGCAAAGGTCACGCACAACACAAACTTGGGCTTCTCCTGTTTCTGCAAGACCAGAGTATACATGTTATTACATATTATTTTATTTTATTTCTTTTTCACAGGGTGTCATGACTGAATTTGTGCCTCTGCGTTGAACTTTATTGCTTTGGGGTGTTGGGCATGTGTGAGAGAGTCTGGTGACTGACCTCAAACAGTCCTTGTTTCTTCACCAGCATGCCTTTCTCCAGGTTCCAAAAGTAGAGATGTGACTTGCCACAGGTGACTATGCTGTTGCTGTCTGTTGGGTGAAAGTCTGCAGCAAACACTGACTCGTTGGAGCACTGAACCGAAACACATACAACAAGAAACAGGTTCAGTTGATGGAAGAGAAAGAAGTTCATCACATCTGTATGGTTGCACCTTAGAAAAATCATCTGAGCAGGATGTTAGTTTATGTTTCTTTAACAAACAAAAACACACATACACAAGCGCACCCACCTTGACCTCGGCCAGTCTGTCCCCCCTCTGCCAGTCCCAAACAGAGAGGACGTGATCGTTGGAGTCGTCTACAACACACAGTGTGTTTCCTCCATTCTAACGTGTAGAAATGAACACAAGATTGTTAACATATCAAGAGTCAGAAAGCAAAAAAGGAGCTTTAAACTCGTTTCCTTACCGACTTGGAGAAAGACAAGCAGACCAAAGCTCGGTCAAAAAATCCTGTGCCCAGAACGTGGAGGGTGTTGAGGCTGACAGAGTCCCACACACGAACATGAGGCGCCAGCTGCTGTCAGAAAACACACACACAATCACAGTCACGACACCAGGAGAGATATATCATCAGTATGATATGATGTAAGGCTAATAAATTACTAAAGCACACACTTAAAATCCTTGATTATGTAAGTGAATGTAGAGTAAATGTCTGAGTCTGTTTATTTAGCAGAATTGAATTGATTGCCTGAACTACCCAAGTGAACTTCATTTCTTGAAGAAAATAGAAAATAACCGCACCCCATCCCTGCAATAACAAATGAGACGCTGAAAGGTAAAGTGATAAAATATCAACAAGAGATCTCTCTTACTTTCCCATCTGAAGAAGTGCCCGCCACCTGCCCGGTTGCTATGGTGATTTTGTCGGGGTGAACGGCCAGGCTGACAGGGGGAAAGAGCGCGAGAAGCAGACGTGGAAACGTTTAAAGGCCTTTTTTGACATCAAAAGGACGATTTGAATAAAGATGAGCAACACGCTCGCAGAACATGAAAGGCAGCGTTTGGTGAGTGAGCTCTTTAAACCTCTGAACACGATATTCACTGTAGCTACCACATGCCGTCTGCATTAGTGTGGGAGGGGGTACTTTAAAATAAATTGATCCCCTCTTTGGATATGGCAGTGTAGCAACACTCACAGGACGTCTGAAGCTCTGACACTTTGAGAATCTGTCTTCATTCCATCCTTTAATCTGTGATCCAAAGTGCTGATTAGAGAGGCTTGAACTTTTATTAACCTCAGAGTTTAATAACATGAATACATTACACACTTTCCTGCAAATATACTTTAATGCTTGTGCATGGATGTCTGTATCCACTGATACTAGAGTTAACCTTTTTGCTTTTTTTCACCTGCCATTGTTGTTGCTCTGCAGGAGTAAACAAGAATACTGAGCTACCTGGTGTTCTGCTGCTACCTGTATGTGCATTTTTGCACACTAATTAGGTGTAAGGAAAAGAAAGCGAGCTGTGAATAAACTCCACAGTCTATGAGGACGGTAGAAATGGAGTAATTATCAGCTCACCATTTGATGTCATCTGTGTGTCCAGTATAGTGTCTCTGCAACTGCTCATCCACATTGAACAGGACGACCACTGAGGCAATGAAATACACTGTTTCTCCTGTGGGCAGCAAGTAAAGGTTGGAGCGACAGTCACGACCACGGTAACCGTAGCTGGATGGCAAGAAGGTCAAGGGATGAAACGAAATGAAAGTTATGCCCAAATCTGAGCTGGTTAAAAAAATCCATCAATAGCAAAGTCATGGCAAAGTATTTCAAGTATCTATTCAAATACTTTTCAAACAAGATATCAAACATTCATGAGGGCAAACTGAGGATCTGTCAGACATAACGAACCCATTTGATAATGATTTTGCACCATTTCAAAGAGACTCACTGAGAAAATAATTGGCAAATTAGTTACTAATGGAAATAACTATAAATACTTAGCCCTAATCCCGCAAGGGGGAAAAAAGTTAAGAACTGATTTGCTTACACTTGACCCAGCAGGTGTAATGTTTAGAGACAGAGACATTAGCTACCATGTCCACATGTACAAGAGTCAACATTCACAGTGCCTGCAGTCCACATTTCTATTTCTGTGTGTGTATGCGTGCGTGTGCTTTCCTCCACAGATTTAATCTCTCCTTTATTTCCATGAGGCTTTTCTTCCCAGGCTTTCTGCTAGTTTGAATAGCACACTAGATTCATTCTTTCAATGAAAAACGAGGGGAAGAGAGAAACCCACACATGAAACAAAATAAAAATAAAACAGCACAAGAAGAGCTGCTGACTGTTATCACAGTCTGCAAGTCGCAAAGCCAACAAGTCCTGGCTCTGACTGCAGCAGCGTGAAAATGAATATCTGAAATGTCACATTCTTGCCTTCCTCTCTTAATCTGGATTCATTTTCCAAATCAGAAATATGCATGTGTTTGAAATTTATGTTACATCTTAACAAACACAAGAAAAGACAGGAGGTGGTATCACACAGGTGTCGTGACTTCCCCGCCACCTTCTTCTTTCTGGAAACACATCGCAGTAAAAGGATACACCCAGTCCAGTTTGAGTTTGTTGCTGGGCAGCTCAGCTCTGGCCTCCAGGCAGTAGCCATCCACCTGGTCTTTGGGCATGAACATGGTGACGGGGCGACCCTTCAAAAACATTTTCACATAACCTTCCTCTAGAAAAAGCAAAAAAATACAAAATAAAAGGTCAGTGAGATGATAAATATAAAGAAAAATGCATTTAGTATATGACTGGTTGAATTATGCCATTCTTAATCATATCTTTATGCAAGAAGCACAGACATAATAACACTGAAGCAAAATACAATGTGCTATTATGATGTGAATACAAGGGATAGCAATGCTGAATGTGTGACAAGATGAGGGGATAATGGAGTAAAGTGATATGATTTGATTTTTTGATGTGATAAAACTCAATAAAATACAACAAATAACAGAATTTGCACAAACAGACTTTATTAGTCATTTTCAAACACATTCTTATGACAACAAAGAGTGCAAAATGAACTGCAAACACTGTTAAAACTCCCACAACTCATAAATATTCAGCTCACAGCAGAGGTTAACCAACATAAAATGCAGACACAAGCAGAGCAATGGAAATGTTATGGAAGGAAAAAAAACACAGATCCAAGCTTAGAAAAGGGGATAATGAGAAATCCTCATCAATTTAAAACATGCTAACGCTGAAAATAAATCATGCAGAGAACACTAATGGAACCAAAATAAACAAAATGAGCCTTTTTTTCTCCAAAACTCATTAGAAGAGAGAAATATTCAAAAGAAAGCACTTATGGAGGAGATGTGCCGCTTAGTCATCAACTTGCTTGTTTACTTTTTATCAGGTGATGCTACAAACCCTGTGATCTCTCCAATACATCCTTGGTATGAAAGGAGGGCAAGTGACATAGACCTCCATAAGCTGATTTTGTTTCTGGACAGACTGGCTCCAACTTAGCACATTATAAGTTTGCTCGTTGAAATAAACTAGCCACTAGTAACAGATCTGGAAGTACTGGCTGGGAGATTTAATGGGGCTGCGGTAGCTGGGGGTATCAAGTGGAGAGTATGAGGACAAACTCCCTGAATTCCCCAGCTGGAGGCTAAAGTTTGGGGTCTTTCTGACCGGTGGCGCCCTGGTGGCACCACCCTTTCTTGCCATGCTGGCCCTGCTGATTTCTGTTTGTTGTGGGCCAGCAGCCGAATGGGCCTTTACAGCCGAAGCCGCGGGGCTGCCGCTGGTCCCCGTCTGTTTGGCAGACCGGCCGAGGTAAATCTGCACTGTGACTATAATGTAGATAGGGGGGGGGTGATGGAGAAGGGTGGTGGAGGTCGTCAGGGTCGGTTGGGTAGAAGGGGACAAGAAGCAGGGCGAAGGATCAAGAAATGTAAAGGGTGGAGGAGGTTGGTAGAAGAAGTTAGACAGATATAATGGCTGATTTAGTAAGAGCAGCGTGAAACTGGCAGAGACACACACTTTTAAAAAAAAGCTATGGGAAGTGACTCCTGTTATGAACTACCAGCATGTTACTTTTAATCACCAAACAGATATTTACTCATTTCTCTCTCAAGTCATGTCTGGAGTAATTTTCTTTTAAGTACCGCCACTGTTAATCATTTGCTGGTCTAAATGGATTGTTCCCAACCTGGGGTTCTGGTCCCCTGCAAGCGGTCACAAGATGAATAATACTGATACTGATACTAATATTGTTCAAAAATATGTCTGAATATGAATATGTCTATGTAAGGCAGCATACAATCCAACATATATGGAGAACAGAGTTTCCATAGTTATGACTTTAAATGAATCTTACTTTTTCTGTCATTGGCTCCAAATGAATTTTTTTTTCCCTTGAAAATTAATAGAAATTTCTTGAGATAAAATACTTTTTATCCTCTCCTTTATTCAAACAAAACAAGATGAGAGATTGTATATTAATTTGTTCACAAGGCATAGAGTCAATCTGTTATCTCATCTGTTATGTAATTCATCTAAAGGTTGAGCAAATGAGCAAACGAGCAAAAAATGCATGGAACCACTGGTCTTGATGCTTTCAAGGGAAAATTCTGTGATTATTTTAAATATGCTTGTTAAAGGAGTTTATTCTGTAAAAGGACTGGGCAAACAGCAATATTCTGGGAAGACAGTCTTTTTAAATTCTCAGTAACTCTTTGAATACTTTGCTCAAGGGGACTACACACAAACAGACAACACTTGATGCTGCGTGAGAAAACTACAAGAAATAAACAGACTTCAACAGGAGCTACCCTGCAAAAAGAGACTGAATGTGTTTGTAATGCAAATATTCATTTGGAGAGCAGGAAGAGAGCAGTGGCAAATCTACTTGCTCTGAACTGAAGCAAAGAATCTAAGCAAAGAGAATTTAAAGAATTCATAGAACAACCTAGTGACTGTGAGGAAGCGAGAGTCAGAAACCTTTGTGTTGTTACTATGGTGGCAAAGACTAAATGCCTACGAGTGAAAGTGAGGCTGTGAGCAAACAGACACGCGCTTTGGTGAAGCAGCAGCTTCGTCCGCAGTCGCACAACAACGGGTGTGGAGACACACAAGTGAACTGCAAATCACACTGCAATCACACTCTGATGCAGTGTTCGGTAGAGGTTAGGTAGGATGTTTGCATGTGTGTGTTAGTTAATTCAGTCTCAAAAGCTTAAAGGGAGGATAACCGTCACACGCACATTTTGTCAACCCACTCCTGCCCCTGTCTGGACAGCTCTCTGGTCATTGCACTGAAGGGAACCATATAAATACAGAAAGAATTTGAAAATGTTGTGGCAGAAAAACCCAGGACGCGAATTTACATTTCAAAATAAAAGAGCTGATATCATCTTTTGCTTCTGCAGCACAACACAGAGCAGAGATAATACATTTACAAGGATCAAAGCAAATCATCTGCACTGTTCAGAGAGCTGTGGAGGCTGGGGGTCATTAAGGGAGGGGGGGCAGCCTACCTTTGCAGTGGGTCACACGTCGCATCCCTTGTAAAGGTCACAGGGAGAGAGACACAAGTACCAGGTGAGGGGTGGCACGGATTCCTCACTTCCTGGTCTGTCTTAATATGAGTACACTTCCTGCTTCCTGGTGTTAATGGACAGCAGCTTGTGTGCTTAATGCTCTTAACGAGTCGATGCTCATTTCCTGTGTGATGGTGTCCCACCCTCTGCTCCTACGTGGTGAGCAAATTATTACATTTTCTTTTTTCTCTGTTTATCCCTCTGGAAAAAAACTGACCATTTGGAACTGACCTATTCTAGTTATTGTAAAATAATCTAGTATCTTTTATTTTAAACAGCTGTATTCTTATGACACAAAAGGATATAAAACCTAATGAACCTGCTTGTGCTGGCTCATAGTTCATAATCTGATTGTTACAGTTTAAAAATGTGCAAAGAACATGTATTAGGTTTAAATTTGGATCATACTTGCTAGAGCTGGACCTCAAACTGAAAAACAAATAGTAAAAGGTAGTAGGTCAGCCCATTATTCACATCTACTACTAAAACTCTTGGTGTCTAAGAGTCCATAGAGTCTAAAAAAGCTGTGTCAGGGGTGCAGCCTGAATTGAGGAATCTGGAGCCAGGTGTGAAAAACCAAATGAAAAACAGCAGTTCAATCAACACAAAAATCAATAACATGCTGGCTATGGAAATCCTGATCAATACTAATCTCATTTCATATTCAGTCCCACTGTCTTGTTATCATGTGTTTCCTGCTTTTTGTTTAAAGAATAAACTGAGAGTAGGGAGTTGGCTTACTTGTCTGGTGCATGTTTCTCAAAATACATGTAATTATATAATGATATAATCAAAAACATAAGCACAATTAATGAGTCGCTCATTCGCCGCCTGTTTCAAAAGCTCTTAGCTCTTTCTTTTGCTCATATCTTGCAAAAGTCATGCCACCACTGCAGATTATTTGCTAAAAATCAGCTAAAAAGGACATTGATGAAATGAAAATCCCTTTAACCAAAAGGTTAAACTTAAACAATGCAGAAAGAGAGCATTGAAAAGAAAAGGTGAGTGGGAATTTGGATATGAAGATGTAGTAATGGATGAGGTGGACTGGAATGAATGGTGAATGGATCATGACAAGGATGAACACTGATATTCAAGTAGCTCTCAATGTCCTCTGTGTGCAGAAAACAGGTCAAGGCACCAGCAAGGAATCATACTGACAACATGTATTTTCCCTTTAGTGTAATCTCGTTGTGGGAATATAAAAAAGGTTAATAAAGAGTTCTTTATTTTGACGGCTTTCCTTAACGATGCATTGACCTCTGACTGACACAGAGAACAGCTCAGCATCTGGTGTGTAATGGCTCTCAATGGGGTTGTATCGCAGCATGAAACTATCATAGCTGTCCGGCTACAGAGCCATAAAAGAGCCTCTGGTTCTTACCTGCATTAAACACTGGATCCCTCTGTTTGCTGCAAAGTAAATGAGTAAACAGACAGCTGTCAATCAGCGACCGCTCAGGATAAACCACATGTGCTGTATGTAACTGATTTTGAAAGTGCTTTATATGGAGAGCAGTGAGTAATCTAGTGAGTAAAACTACAAAAACTGAATTGAAAAACAAATGACTATCTTGTGTGGAGAGGAAGTAGCAGTGACACATACAGTATGTGTCTGGCACTGAATGGAAATACAAACTCATCATTGTGCATATGTTACCTGTCACTTCTTTTGCCACTGGAATTGCTGCCGGTGGATCCAGCACGCGTTCGGTTTCCCTTGGAGTCCCCCGAATCTTTCCGTGTAAGAGTCCCCACATGTTCGTTTGAGTTGGCTCTCCTCACAGTGCTGTGGTGAAAAGGAAGGTTGGACCGAGGCAAAAAAAAAGACAAAGGGGGGGTGAGAGAACAAGAAATAGGTCATAACACCACCTGACACAGCTTTTCTAAAAAAGCCATCATCTACTCATTTTCATCTACTAAATAGCATTTAAAAGTACATTCAGGGATGATGTATTAATTTAATGATTCAGCTCAGATCTGTATTAATATTTACAAGCATTTTTTTAAGAAAAGCCATAAACTGTATGCCTCTTTCACAAAAGCACAAGAGAAAGTAGGAAACTCTGTTGTTAATTCACACTTTTACTCTCTGTTTACTCCACTGAGGTCAGTGTAACTACAGCATCAGTGCAGCCCTGTGCAGATCTGCATATTGGTGGTGCAGACACACTGCCTATTCACAACAATGAAAAGGCTCCATCAGCAATCCAATGGCCAGTAGGCACAGTCACCTAATCCACCCTATGGGAGAAAAGTCTATTCAAATCCTAAAACTGGCCGGTGGCCGTTGTCCCTTCTGGAGAGCCTGCATGTGTTTGTTGAGTAAAGAGCAGAAGAGAATAAAAAAGAGAAAGAGAGACTGTTGTTTGCTATGTTACCCCATGGGGAATTACAGTAATTGTGCCGCAGGGCATTGGGGAAGGCTCTTGTGTCTTTGCCAACACTGATGGGATTGTGACCAATCTGCAGTTTAGAATAATCCCAGATACAGGTGATAAACAGCTCATTGCTAAAAATAGCAATGACTTACAAAAACAAAAAGTGAATGTTACTGATGAGATAGATGGTGAAGGAAGATGAAAGAGGTCAGTTTTAAATATTTTGGTGACTGATGTAGTAAATGAAGAGGATGGTTAATGTGCGTCGTAACTGTGACGCCTCGATGATGTTAACATCGTGACCAGTGGAGACGCTCTCACCTGAGGGGCAGATAGAGAATTCTGGTGGGGCGAGACAGAGAGGACAAACTGGACAGACTGGCAGGACATGACACAGTAGATGGACGGGATATAAACAGGATATAACATCAGAGTGGAAAGGACACGTCAGAGGGGGACAACACAAAAGAACAGACATGCACAGACAGGAGAGATGGGAAAGACAAATGACACAACACAAGAAACAGGAGAGACAGATGATGACAGAGGACAACTCACTCAAGTTGCAATGCAGACTAGCTAAAATCCAATGTATATAAATCAAAATTAGATTATATACAGTAAGGAGGGTTGGGGATGTCACAGAAAAGGTGGCTGTTGAGATGTAATGACAGGAATCTGGGTCCAACATTTAGCACATTGACTGTATCCCGGCATTTTGGACAGCAGTGGGAAAACATATTTATTAGCTTTATTTAGCCATGCCTGGCTGAGGACTGAGGACAATGAGCTCATGTGCTTATGTGTTTTTCCTGGGAATTTGAGGGTTTGAGTGGCCTGAAGGGTTTTTTTCAATGTTTTTAGACTAAATATGTTTAAATTTGACAGTTTACAGGCCAACTGAAGAAATAAAACAGTGAAGGATTCAGTAATTCCCTACATGAAATTGTTGCAGGCATTGTGGAGAAAGCTTTGAAAAGGCACTACAGCATTTAGACCTTTAAATGCATCAAATGTAAAGAAAACATAACTGAACTGAAATTCAGAATTTTTCTCAGGGATGATTTTTGGGAAGACTTGGACCTGTGACCTCAGTTCTTCTTCTTTATGAATCTTCAAATGCCCTTTGAGTACTACTTCAAAGTCCCAGAAACACAAAGGTTTGGAAAAGTTTGAAACACAAGCCACACAGGAAATACACAGCACCAAATCACATTTCATGCATCTGTACTGTCCTGTTTGGTGATTGGGGTTTGTTTCTATGAAGCAGCCTCATACTGATTCAATCTGCAGAACCATTCCTTCTCTGTCCACTCCAGTAAACATCAAGGCGAGAGCCAGTGAGCACTGCAAAAGGATGAACTCAAACTGTTGTAAAACATCCCCGCAGTAGAAGTAAAAGTGCACCCATGGATAAACCATGGAAACAACACCTCAGGAGTGTTCACATCTGTTTGGACTGGAGCTTCTCTCCGCTGTCTGCTGAGCTTCACCTGATTATGGTAATGTCATCCAGACATGAGAAAAGGCTATTGTTCCCCTGAGAGAAAAGATTGATAACCTGTGCTCCACAAGCATGTGTAAACACACACACAACAGAGAAGAGGGGGTGATGACATTACTATTCATCTGTTTTTCAGTCCTGTTTAATGTCAGTGGCTTTGGTTGATAGAAAGACAAGAAAAGTGATGATATATAGCTAAAACACATGGCATGGCATAGACAAATGGGACAAAAAACCCCAGTCTTGAAACAAATAAAAAAGAGAAAATGTAAGAAATGCAAGACCTCAAAACCTCCATATAGCTGGACTGAACAAGTTTATAACAGTGGAAACAAGGTTTGATGGTTCAGCAAAGCAACACCACCACATCTGCTGAAGTCGGCAACAAAAACTCAACTTAAGACTAGAGGGTGCAGTTCTCATTTCCTCACCTTTTGCTGGCTGGTGTGCTGGTGTCCTTCCTGGATCCAGATCCAGATGGCGAGGGCAGAGTGCTGCCTTTCTTTGGTAGGATGGTCCCGTTGTTTACCGTGGGGCGTAACGGCAGGGTGGCAATCATTGGCCTGGCTGGAAGAAAAAGGACAATGGCGGGACATGTTCAGAGAAATACTGGACTAGGATCAGCTGGTGAGGTAAAATGAGGTAAATGAAGGAAAAAAAATATAGATCCATATTTAGACACAATGTGGTGTCCCAGTGGGTAGGTGTAGCGCAAATCCGCCCAGCATGCATTGGAGTAGGAGGTTTATGTTTGCATGTAGTCTTTGACATTTTCTTCCGTCGTGTTTTCACAGTTTCTACAGATCATTTGTTGTTATTTCAGTCACTATTAGAAGCATAATGGTCAGACTGGGAGTGTTGTTGTGTGTGGATTTAATTATCATTCTTCAGATGTGAGATGATTTGTTGTTGTGCCGATGAGCTAATGAAGCATACAGTTGCACTGCGAACCTGACTCAGAGAGACCTAACAATTTGTGTTAATTATGGGCAAAAAAGAGATGTTTAATGTACCCATTATTGTTGCAGCGTTTAAAAACATACAATACTCCCGCTGCAATGCTATCATGTTTTACAGTGAGGGTTCTATGAGACAATATAAAACATGTATATGTATACATTGACTGCAGAGCCTGTAATCCCAGATTGACTTACTTTAATTTAATGTCTTTAAATTAGTTTCTCTTCTCATTTCATTGAGAATATTGTTCTGTTTCAATCACGCTTCCAAATACATGCTATATGTTAACATATTGTTTTTAGAGGGTGGTGCAACAACACAAAAGGAGCATGCACACACAGAAAGGCACACACAGAAATGCACACACGCACGCACACAGTACACATGCCAGTCAGGCAAGCCCAGAATAACAAATCCAAGCTGCAGCTTTATCTGCAGTGATAAATATTTAATAGACACTGTTTCATCCAGCAGAGACACATTCACTCACACACACACGATCAGGCACGCACACGCACGCAGGCACACTCAGGCCTGCACACACACAAGCATGCACACTTTGTGCTCTGTTATCTTTCATGTAGTAATTACACAGCAGGGGCAAACTGATGTTGTAATTGTGTTAGCATGTTAAAGATGATGAATGTGCATGTGATTTTGTGTGTCCACGACAGTCCATGTGTGTGCGCTAAGCTCTTCTAAAGCAGATCATTGTGCTTCAGCATAGGAGAGCAGGCTGTTGGCTCCCTGCAGCTCAAAGTGGAAAACAAAGAGGGAACGCAGCTCTGAATCTGAGTCATCATCCTCCAGCTCCCAAACCAAACTGAAACTCCATCCATCCAGAGTCACTCCACAGAGTGCAACTGGCAGCAGCGCAGAATCTGTTTCTGTTTCATCATTAAAATATGTGTGGACATTAAAATCTGCATGAAATGCAGATGGTTTCAAACATAGCTCGGCTAAAAAATAAAGGAAAGCCACATGCATTGACATGTTAAATGATAAAATCACAACAAAAGCAGTAAAGCCTATCATTAATCAATGATGTTCTGTGTTTTTTAAGTCCACAATGATATGTTGCTTTTAAAGCTATTGTTAGGTCAATTTCCTACATTTCTCAAAGTGACTTCACTGAGGCAAGAGATGGAAAGTTAACACAGTCAGCTGTGTGATTCCAAGCAGGGAGAGAGCAACAACAGAAGGGACCACACGGTTTTCTGAGTTAAATAAATTAAGATTTGTGAGACCTGCTTCATATTGCCTGCACAAACATTAGAGGGTTATTGACTGCCTCATCTAACTCTCGACAAAGAAAGCGTCAACACGTATTTCCCAAGAATGTTAATCTACTCCTTTACTGTAACTCCTGGGGCTGAGGTTTGTAATGGATTGCATTATTTATTCTGTCCATGTGACATCACATTATTTTTGGGGGGGTAGTTTTAATATCATTTCTATAGTGGATCTTTACACTCAGATCACAGTGCATTGACCTCAGGCAGTGCAGGACTGACAGTTTGATTCCTGGTGAAATACTGTTATACAGACAACACGATACCAGCAGGCAGTGACTGAAATGGGTTTGCTTGTACGCACAACAGCAGGCCTGGTTAGTGCAGTCAGACTACACAGTCAGCCTACCTGGCTTTCCAACACTGCTGTCTGCTGAGGGAGACTTTCTCATCAAAGCAGGGTCTACACATGTAACACACAATACATGTAATGACACAACACAGTCCGTGGGGGAGAAAGGACAAGGAGATGGACAGCTAGTCAGCGAGAGAAAGGAGCAAAACAGGATTGTGAAGGAGACAACATCTGGAGAAAGAGGGGGAAGGATGCCTCCCAGAAGTTGTTGAGAAAGCCAAGCGCGTGTGTCTGTTGCAACCGTGAATGGGAAAGGGCTGAAGACATGCAATACCAGAGAACCTGCTGACCCTCTTCTTGATACGCCAGATGAACTGACTCACAAAGTCATTACAAAAACACAAGCACGTGTGTTTGTTACCTTTGGTGGGTCCTCTGCGCGAGCCCATGGCCTGCTGCTCCTCGGACAGGTTGAGCCTGCGGACCACGTCGGCCAGAGCGGACTTCAGCAGCTGAATCTCGTCCTCCTGCATCTGGACCCTCTGCTCCAGGGAGGCGATGCGGTCGGTCACCTCCATGCTGCTGGCTGCTGACGCACTGTCATCTGAGGAAGCACAGAGAGCTGATGTCAGAGATGTGGGAAATGTCACCCAGCTGCCATTTTGAAGAAATAGTGGCCTTTAACACATGAGTCAGTTATTGCTCCGATCCTGCCAAAGGAGGTGACAATTTCTATTTGCAGCAGAATGAGCTGCTAATAGAATAAAGGAACATTTATGAGATAGGCCTGGCTAAAACGAATGCAGTGTAATCCAGTAGCCTGCAATAAATCCTATTTTAGAGACGTGTTGATTCAACTTTATGGTAACTTTGGAGGCAGCTCTAATATTTTGCCCAGCCTATTTTTATCAGTTCAGGCAGACTAAACATCAACAAACAAACAAGCCAGAGCCCCTGTACAGCAAATTGTTATTTTTACACTTTGGGCTGTCGTACATATTAAACAACCCAGACACCAAGTGTTAATAACTGAGCTATACAGGTGCTGGCAGGTAGACTGTGAGCCACGCTCACTGTTTACTAATTTCCAGTCTTTACTCTAACATAAATAACCAGTGGTGTGGATAATTGTATTTCCCCAAATTATTCATTTAATATACTTCAGTTGCTTCTAATGTCAGCAACACTGGAGACCTAAACATTAATATTGTCAGCAGATATTATCTTATTACACATATACCACATTTCATTGCATGTTTTATCTTTTAATAGAGCATGTTTGTTTATTGATATTATTTTACTTCCAATGGGGTTTTACGTTATATTCATTTAGTATCATTTTTTATGTTTATTTACTAAAATCCCTTCTTTGAACATGCATTTGTCAAGATTTTCTTGAGAAGTAGCTGAATCTGACACTGAAACAAAATTAGAAAAAAAAGAATTTGTAAACTGGAGAACAAGCAGCAAACTCAAAGCACAAGCTCTCTCATATCCTTTCACACACTCAGAGTCTTTGTCTGTGAAAGCCTTGACCTTGCACGACACCAGGAGCTGACGGCTTTAAACCCTTTAATCGCGACTCTGTTTTTAATGTCTGTCTGTCTGTTCTTTGAGTTTAAACTAAGTTAACACATTATTATCACCCCTCCACCTGACACCCCGATAGAGGCCAACCACTGGCCACCAGGGTCCTCTTCATTAATGATAACACACATGTAGACACACACAGGAACACAGACACAGAGACACACAGACACACAAGGTCTCTGCCATTAAGCCTTTGATGTCACAGCAGTTTGATGAAATATTAATGTAAATCACTGCTGTGTTTTCCCTGCAGACTTGCAATAACAGTCTGATGAATTATGCATTAGGGAGCAAGCATCTGGTGATTAGGCAAAACTACACTGTGCGTTCCTCCTGTGAATCTGCATTACACCCTGACTGCCTGGTGCCATTATGGAAATCTGAGAAAGCTCTTGACTTTGGCAAATAACATTCTCAAACAATCAAGTACAGTAATGTCTCAGATCCTCTGAAATATGTCTGATATAGACAATCAAGTGGAAGCAATGAGCATCTGAGTCTCTTAGATAAACAAAAACTGTTCAGGATGTTTCTGACCAGACTCTCTCCCCAAATATTTGCTTGTAGATGAATCAGTTCTTTAGATTTATAGTAGTTTTATCACCAGAAAATTAAATGCAGCCCATTAAATGACTGCTACAGTCACACAAGACATAAAAGTACTAAAAGCACAATTTTCCACCTCAGCAATATGATGTTATATCACGGATGAAGTGTAACACTGATGTGAGTTGGTTTTACTGGAGTAATACCGTACAGCAGATTATTCAGTGCTGCAAAAGTCTCAAAGATTTAACATATTCATGTGGAAAAACACCATCACATTACAGTTCTTGTTTGTGACAAGTAAATATTTATTGAAATAATGTGATACTTGACTCTGTGCTCAGATATACCTTTTATGCACTCCAGTTATTCAGAAGGATAATCCCATGAAGCCCAGTGAAGTTGTTTTCATTTAATTGGCAGAATGTGCCAGAAAAGCTATTTCATAGATTTGTTTATGAGTGGACAAATTTCATTCGTGAGCAAAATCCGCCGCCCGTTAGCTGGTTATCAATTGTTTTATTCAGGAAGGCCGGTTGGTAAATTGGTGCAATAAGCAGATGGGGCCCTTGACGCGTGTAACAGAAAACGGAAATCTGAACAGACTGAGAATGGCTAAGTCAATCAGCTACAGGTCACACAGAAACACAGCAACTACGGCCAACGTTTACACACACAAACATTAAAAGTGTCCTCCAGTGCTGTGTTTTATTTTGCTGGATTATTTTGCTTTTTAAGTCACTCACAGACATGACGTCTGCTTTTGTGATTAATAGTTTGCTGGAAGAAAAGATTTCACTGAAACACTGCTTCATATTGATACAACACTAAAAGTCTGCAGGCACACCAGTAGCTCAGTGAGGCTGTACTAACTGCAGCATCAGCATGTATAATAATTCCTTCCCAAAACCATTGTACAGTTTGAAAATAAATCTGTTGACATATCATGTAACGAAAGTTGTCTTGGGGCACATGCAAATCATTCTGTCATTTTTCTTGGGAGAACAGTCTCAGTATAATGTTTTCCATGTTCTCATAAAGGTCCAGCTGAGGCTGATGGGAATGCCATTTGCTCATAAAATCTAACACACTAAAATTCTTCACTGACGATGGCACAAGATGAAAGGTCAGTTGCTACATTCAACCTTGAGAAAAAGTTCAGCTACAGGAAAGGTAACACTATCCATGAAGTCAGTTGACTCCATCCTCTGGGGACCATGAATGCGTGTACTAAACCTCACGGCACTCCTTCAGTTGGTCATTGGGATATTTCAGTCTGGACAAAAATGGCGGACCAACCAATGCTGTCATCCAAAGACCGTCCCACTCCACTATCATCCCACGAAAGAAAAAATCTGCAGTCTGAAATCAGACTTCCAGCAACGCTTCTATCACACTCCATGTATGCACTGTCTAATATTCTCATCTGCCAACTAAAGTGCAAATCCCAGAATGAATTGACACTCACAGCAGAGACTTTACAAGCACAATGAGAAACATGTCTGTCTCGGTTAGATGCTCATACATTTACTTACAGACATATTACAAGTCCAAAGGAAATGCTTTCTTGTGTCATAAGGCGCAGTGCCGACCTTACTTTGTCATCTGACAAACACTGACAAAGCACATTCCAGAGATGAAACGCGATCTTAATAACTTTCTGCTCACCTGAGATGCTTTCTTTGAAGCAGTCCTTGCTCATATTCACAATGTGCGTAAATGTGTGTTGCAGAGTGGATATCCAGAGATAAAGCTTCTGTATGTCTGTTCAGCATCTGCTGTGGGTCTGCTCCCAGCACTCACACAATGACAGTGTGATACCATCAGTCGTTGAAATACAATGACTGACTGTCACGGCTATGAACCCCCCCCCGGCTCTGCCCGAACATCCTCCGCCTGTCGCCACGCTCCCCAGTTAACACCTCTCGGGCAAATCGATGCCTGGTATCACGTCCACAAGAGGCAGGACACAATTCAGCAAGGGTCAGTGGAGCTTGAGTCTGGTGTTTGTTTTCATTCAGAAAATGTGTGCTGATGGTGTGACACTCATGTGACCACAGTGGACTCGGTGGGGGTCTGGCTAAATTTGCTCCCGATGTGACTGCCCTCCTCTGGGGGGCTGTGGTCACACGCTTTCTGTCCAGACAGGCAGCATCAGTGAGATGTCAATCTTCATCTCACGACAAATCCATCACCACATGTGGCCCCCGGTCTGCCTTTTACCCACAAAGCCAGATCATTAGTACCCCCACCCATCTCCTATCCTATTCCCAAACTGTCAGTCTTCCAAGCACCTTCCTGATTTTCTTTTTTTTTCTGTCCTTGTTTCGTTATCTGGTCAAGATGTGGCTGAGTCACACAATCCTGGACGGACCCGTGAGTCCATCTATCTGCTCACCCTAATGCATCAGGACACGCTGCTCCCTATTACCCTCCCACACAGGGCCGTGTCATTCTGGCAGGACCACTTGCCCACTTAAGCGCTTGTCCATTACTTCACACACAGGGATTCAAGGAAGGGCAAACGGAAAACATGCAACCTCTGCAGTTAATTTTTTCCTGCTGTGGAACGACCACACCCACCTCTGCTTTCGTCTCCATCCTATTTCTGAGTCATTTACTGACCTCACTGTCATCAATAATGAACACTGGAGGGTGAACATATGCTCTGCCCCCCCCCCCAACACCCATCCACTCATCTGCCATTAAGATCAATACACTGAAGGAGTAAAAAAGGCGAGTAGTCCAGGGGAAACACTATCAACACGGGGGGCACAGAGCAGAGGGTACTGGTCTGGTTTTACAGCTGACTCACTCCTCCCACTGTACACACTGGCACATTTACAGGCTTATGCAAGGATGTATATATACACCTCTGATAAATGAGTATATATTTTCCTCTGAGGAAATGTGACAAAACCAGTTGTTCTCTCCATGTGCTCGAGTATCCCTGGCACACTGACACATGCCAATAATCCACCGACGACCACAGTGATCGATGGCCATTGTCTTTATGCTCAGTGGTGCAGAGAAGCTAAGCAAAAGAGCTAAATTGACTTGATGGAAAGTTCAGAGGTGCCAGGTTAAGCTGCACCACAATGGGAGGTTTTGAAAAACCACAACCAGTGTTTGCAGAAAAAAAACCCACAAACACAGAACCGAGAGGCAGCAGGAAACAGCCTGTCATAACATTATGACAAAGATTCCTGTTTTTCATGGACAGAAAGCTATAGTGCTGATATCACCACTGCTGGCACATCTATTTGTTAGCTGGATGAAGATAGCAGAGTCTCAGCTCAGCAGCAATTAGCCAACTGGTTTTAATTTCATAACATTAATCCACACACCCAGGTGGTGCACTGCCATTTTCCCATTCAGCTGTTGCGGGCTGTTGCCTTCAGGAAAGCCATTTTTCTCGAGAGCAGTGAGTCACCCTTATTAAACAACCTGACTTCAGTCTGCTGCTGGCTTCACTAATGGAAGTCTAGACCCAATCATACACAAGTGGCATGCAGGATTTAGTTGTTTTTTTGCCAAGAAGTAAATGAAGTGATGATTTAAAGAGAGACAGACAGGGAGTTGTGAGAGTGAAGGAGGGTGCAAGAGTCCCCCCAATATTATGCAAAGCGCAAGACAAGAAAAATGCTATGCTTGAAATTGCAGCATTTAGAAATTAAAGTACTGCCCCCGGCTGCAACCGAAATCATCCATCAGGTACATGTCAGCCGAATGAAAAATTGCAAAACCAGCTGAGTTAGTAAAAGGAGAGAGAAAAGAAAAAGAGAGATGGAGGAGAAATAAAGAATTGCTTAATGTATCATCAATCTCAGACCCCGAGGTTTTGACATGGGGAGACAGATAATGACTTTGTAAGGTGGAGAGGAATAACAGTTTTATATACACTCAAAGAGGAAATTTTTTTTAAAACTTCTGAAAAGCAAAAAGGACAATTTTAAATTCAGAAGAATGTGATGTTCAAATGTTAAAAAAAAGGAATTGTAGCAGAAGGTAATGAGTTAATGAAGTGTTGAGGAGTATACAAACAGACCCTCTCAAAAGAGCTGTATAGCACTTCAGAAAAATAAACCCAGAAGAAATTGGCTAGGTGTAAAAAAAAGAAATGGGACATCAGTGCCACGTGTCTCCCAGCAAGCAGCGGATGACCTGACAGAGGGACATTCAGCCTAATCATTCAACTGGCCAGATCAGGGGGACAGGCGCTTGGTTTACAAGCTGTCCCTCGTGGCTCCAGCTGGACCAAGGCTTAAGAGTTATAAATAGACAGAGGTGAATCAGAAGAAGGGGAAGCCCTCACACATGACCCAAGTGGAGATTAAAGAGGAGTGCAGGGACAGAAACATGTCAGGGAGTGCTTATAATCATGTCAGCAACAACAACATTGAAGAATCCCAATCAGACGGACAGAGAGACGAAAGAGAGAAAGATGAAGCTCAATGTGTGTTTGTGTGTGTGTGCAAGGGCAGGGGGTCAAAGAGGAGCGATGACGAGAGGCCAAACGACCCCTACAACAGATCCTAGTGTCCTTGTACGGACACGATGAACTCTTCCTTCCTCCCATCAGTTACATCCTTCCTGGGGTCAAACTCAGGTCGAATGGGAATCAGCTCCCCCAAGTGTGATGCTCATGCTGAAATTTACACGCAGGTTTCAACATTCCCTCCAAAAGATTGATGCACCAGTGATCATCATTTAGTGTGCACTGTGGATCATCTCTCCCATCTAACGAAACGCTATTGCAAATTGAATGCGGCATGTAAGGTTGGCCTGCATTATAATTCAACTTCAGATCTTTGCATATTTGACTTTTTTATTTATTAATAATGAAAGAAAATCCCACTGTACTTTGAGATATGAGGTGAAGGATATGAATAATGCAGGGGAGGGTTGTTTTTATAAACAGAAATACAGTATTTAACACCCTCAGTCCATAAAGCCTTTTTGAGACAGTGGGGGGAATCGGAAAACCAAGAAAAGAGATAAAGAGGGTAAAAAGAAAAGAAAATAGGAAGACATGGCCCACTGGGGCAGAGCAACTCCTTCTTAACTTTGACACATACACCGATATCTAACAGCACCCTGCTTTACAAAACACACACACAAATGCACACTCCTACACACACTCTCCTCTGTCAGAGAGGAAGTGCTCTTGGTGTGGCAGAGGGATTATGTGGGATACATGGAGCAGATCTTTCTCAATGCCAGTGATCCCTAAACTCAGGGGGTTTGAGCTTAACAGCATGGCTGGATTTGTATTCTTGCTCGCACTCTCCATCTCTAACCTCTCTCACCTCTCCCTCTATTTGTCTGCCTCGCTCTCATTACACGGCACTGAGATGAATTCTTGAATTCACCAAGGCTGCAAATGAATGGACTGCGAGAGGAAAAGAAAAGTGAGACCACATTTATTGCCTACCTCTTGAATAATATCCATGATTCCCCGTGCTCTTGTCTATGTTGCTATGACTGTTTTGAACAATCTGCAGCCTTCAGAGTGTGGGATATGTGAAGAGTCAAATGTTCACCTGTAGTGAAACTCACCAAGTCCTGACCCATCTCTTAACTACTACTACTGCTGTCCACAACAAAAATATATCAAAGCTATTATACAGCAGAAAGGGAACCTCCATGTTTTGAATGGCAATGGAGGTTACGGCTTATTTATCACCAGACAGCAACAGGGGCACAGTTGTTATGGTGGCAAATTTCCTCACAATACCAGTGATTTTGGTAGACCTTATCAAGTTGCTAAAACCCCCCAGATCATCCTTAACTTTATATAACATCTCAGTCTGAATGCAAACAAAGTGAGTGAGAGTAATCAGCAGCTGAAGAGAGATCGCCCTCTTACTGCCGTGACTTTTAGGGAAGAAACAGAAGCACTAAGTCATGCTTGGCAGCGGCTCCAGGCTCCGACACAAGCCTCTTTCTCAGCCTCAACCTTTCCCCACATAAAACGGGGCTTTGTCCCTCGGTAACAAACAAACCAGGAAGGAACAGGAGGCGGGACGCTTGTTCCATTTAATGTGTGTATGTGTGTGTGCATGTGGGTGCATGCACGGGTGTTGTACCATCCAGTAACAGTGTTGTTATGGGAAACCAGATTTCCATTTGGCTCTGAGAATGGCCTCGCACACATACAGAGGCCGAGCATGGGCCAATCGTATATCTGCCATGTGGAGGCAAGAGAGCACTGCTGGCAAAAGACAAGATCATTACACAACAACACTGAAGAGGAATAAGGCACACACAGATTTTAGTGTGTAATAAGAGTTGTAGGGTAGTCCTTGCAGTCCATGTCCTTGTCGTGCTTTATTTCAGTTCTGCTCGGTTTAAATAGTTCTGGAAATTTTCAGAGGTCCAGAGTCATGTCATCATTTAAATTCTTCCCACAGCTCTCTGATTGGACCGGTTTTCATCTATGCAGTGCCTTGGCTTAACTACTGGGCCATCCAGAGGAAAGCACATAGCAGGGAATTTTCCTTCACCCGTCACCAAAACTGACAAACAAGGGACATACAAACAAAATAATTCAACCCTTGCTCTTTCTCTGTGGTGTTCAAGATGATTTCTAATGTATTTTTCTAATGGGACTCTCTTTTCCCACTCCATCTGTTACAGACTGTAACAGTGAATGCATGCGATGGGGGATTCTCACACACACTCACAGAGCTGGGGCTTCCCCCTTGGTCCTTCCATTAACAACAGATGTAAAACACCAATTAGGGGGCTGATCTGCCTCTGGAGCTGCACCACGGGCACCAAGAGGTTAATTAGACCTGTTCACAACCCAACTGGGCAGATGAAATCATGGCCTTGGTTTAGAAATGAGGAACAGCCAAATCGATGGGCTGTGACTTTAAGCCCACTAGAGACAATACGCTGATCAAGATCATTACCATAAATACAACTGGGTTGACGCTCAACTTGTCACAGTAATTGAATTTACCTTTAATTAATTCTTAACAGTTTGGTGACGTATACTGTGGGTAATTTATGCACAGAGATTCATATGCAAACACATGAATGCAGACATACATACCTGCATGCACACGGATGAATTCAGCTGGAAATAATTTGCATTAATTTAATTGATTTAAAACACACTGCAAAAATGGGTGTGCTTTACAGCATCTTCACCTTTAAAAATTCCGAACGTAATTCCTCTTTTCTTGCCTTGTTGGGGCGGAATAGCTTCAATGACACTTAAAGCATTGGGAAACAAGCAGAGACTAAAAATAAAGGCATCTCTTTGGGATTCTGCTGACTTGTGTGATTTATTACTTGTCACCCTCCCCCCACAGGTAGAATTTAATGCTCTGTTGACCATATTTAGTGTTACCACGCAGAGTGGAAGCATCCCACGTTGTGTTGGAGTGCACGATTCTGTTTCTGGCTCTTTCATGGTATTTTTACACGTTGTTGACATCCTGGTGAAGGGCTCAAGCAGCCTGCATGTCTCCACTCCCGACTTTGTCACTGCACACACACACACACACACACACACACATATACACAGCCAGACAGTGCTTCTCTCTTTCATGTTTGACTGCTCGAGGCATGAGTTACACACTCACAGAGAGCCAGAACATATATTTAGCACAGGAACTCACACAATCCAGCTTTACTTGCCTGATTGTTTTAAGGGGTCATGGGATGAGGCAGCATGAATGTGTGTTAGTGGAGGAAAAGAGAAGAGGGAGAGAGCGAGAGTTTAACAACAAATGGCATGTTCTGCCTGCTGGCTCACTGACAGGCGCTTTCCATGAGCTCACTGACTCGTAACCTTGTCCCTGAATAAAATACAATATATTAGATATACATGAGAGTATTCCATTCCATTCCATTCTATTCATTCCATACATAACAACATCTGTTTAACTGGAGAGAGAGAGAGAATATATTTTACAATGTCAGTGATACTATATATCATATAATGATATTATATTATATGTCATCAATATGATACATAGTATCATAAGGCTGACACCACATGGACACTAGACTGTTTGTATTATCAGCTGGCCACAGATCTGATGGCTCTCACCGATCTCAAACACACACACACACACACACACACACACACACACACACACACACACACTCCCAACTTGACTCTCTTGAAGCACAACCTGCAGCTATGAACAACACATCACAGAGCAGGTGAAGCTGCTTCCTTAGCTTGCTGCACACACTCAATACAGCTGTAGCATGTACTGTTCACATGTAAGGAGCCCACACTGTCACTCTGTGTAAGTGTTAGCAGCTCACTCTTCTGCAGTGTGAAAGAGAAAGCACAAGCCAAAGCCTTATCAGGGGGTGAGAGATAAGGAGTGTGAGTGTGAGTGTGTGTGTGTGTGTGTGTGTGTGTGTGTGTGCTGGGGGTGGAGGCATGACTCGTGACTAGAGAAGCCCAAACTACCCTGCTCAATATCTGGTGAGAAAGAAAACAAAACAGAAAATGAACTCTGAGCTCCACTTGGGGCGCTTGTTCAAGATCAAACGAAGAGTGGGAAAGAGTGTGACATAAAGATGAGAGAGAAGAAAACAAAAAAGCCTGAGAAAAAAGGGAAAGCAAAGCAATGAGGATATGAGGATAGAAAGAAAATAGAAGAAATCCGGTGAAATGTGGAAGATTAAAGCAGTGCAGGCTCGCTCTGACACAGCTAAAGGAAATCAATGTCACCCTTTAAACGAATCAGCAATAGCGGATAAGTTATCCCATTCAGTTCGATGTTTATTACACTGCTGCTCTGACACGTTACAGTTACAGATGAACATGAGCAGAGATGCACGCCATTTCCTAATGCTCCCCTCAATCACTGTTTCTCCATTGACATTTTCGTGTAGTTTTATGTGAGTGGCAGAAATGTCAGGTGCAGGTCAGCCGGGCGGTGGGATTTTACGAGGGCACTGATGGATAGGGTCAAAGAACTGCAGGGGAAAGAAATACGCTGAGTAAACAGCACAAAAACTACTACACAGGCAATTTTTGACCACGACAAAATCAAATCACAAATACATGAAAGCAACTGAAGGTCATTACTATTTGAGTTTCAGTGTTGATTCTAAATCAAAGATAACAAAAGTCAGTGCACCCTCCTCCTCCTCCCGCTCCTCTCTGCCTTCCTTCCCTGTCTACTGTGGTTGCTAATGTGATCAAGACTTTAATCCTATTCTCTCTACACATGCCATCATTAATCAGGGTTTGGCTGGAGATACCTATAGATGCACAGCCAGGAAATGGGAGGAGACTGGACTGTGTTGTGTCACCTCCACTTTGACTCAATATACCTCAAGCTGACATCAAACGGGTCTCCGTCTTTATTAATTTCTTTCTATGTCTACATGTGTTCTCTCCGTTTTTTGGGTAAATCGATATTCAAAGTAAAATCTTACTTCCTTTGCGGTTCTTTGCTCCTGTCCTCCATCTGTCCCTGCCCCCTCTGAGCTCTTGTTGGCACATTACTGTGCGATTGCCTGTGAGGTGAGGGCCGTGCCAGTGTGCCCGTGGCTGTGGAGCACGAGTGTGGCGCAGGAAGATAAAGGGATGTTTGATCCAAAACTGAGCAGATACCATTATCTCAAAAGGTAAATGAATCACATGAGTGGATGCGGGGGGAATGGATTTGTTAGGGTGGAGAGGCTAGGCACTGTGGGATGAACATCAGTGTCTGATCACCGGTATTATTGTACTGTAAGTGGAGCTGGATTTACTTATTAACACATCAGGGGCTTTTGGTGCATCAGGAGGTAATGAACAAGGAATCCCATTAACTCATGTTTTTGCTCTATTGGCTGTGCATGTCTTAGCTACACGTTTAACATAATTGCCCATTATTGTCCAAAGCATGGCCTTTTAAATGTGTTTAAACTCATTTTCTAGCAGCCATTCATCAAATCTTTCCTGCATGGAGTGAAAATCAACTTGCAGAGATTTTAAAGTCTATCTTAAAACAGTACCCGTATCTACACCTTACTAGTTGCTGTAATTGTTGTTGTCCATATAGGCCACTGAGCTCCCTTCTTAAAAGATCAAAAACAAATAAATCACACTGAAAAGTTATGGTAGGCTGAGGAAACTGGTCTCGTAATGTTCAGACGAGACAGACAAAAACACTGGGAAAAGCTTCTGAAATGACAATAACGTGCCACTTTCTTTTCCTTAAAATGAAACACGATCACAACACATGCCAATCTGACATTATGAAATTAGTAAATTCTATCAAAACAACGGCAATCTCATTACCAGCTGCCCAACACAACCTAATTCAATCAAATCCATCCTGTTCTCCAGCTCCAGCTGATTCCAAATGTGATTTAACACTGAGAAAAAAAGCTTCTGGAAAGGATTTGCTTCCTTCATTGGCTGTAATCAGCGTGTCTATGTCTCACTGGGTACGGGTGTGTAATGGGGCTAATTTTCAGTTAGCCTGAGCTAGTCCCAACCTCCTGAGGACAAAGCATACAGCTTGCGCGGGTTTCTGCAGTTTAGCTGACCTAGTCTCCGAACATTAGTCTGGTCGGATGCCTCACAGCACACAGGCCGGGAGAGAGAGAGAGAGAGAGAGAGAGGAATGAATGACATCATTGACTTTTGCTTTGAGTTGATCTGGGTTCAGCTGGACGACAGCAGCAGAGGAGTATGATGTCACACTGGCCTACTGGCACACACAACAACAAACACACGCAAAGCCTACATGCTGGTCCTGCAGATGTGTGAGCACATACACACATCAGCAAAACGCACACTCTTGTTTTAACTAAGGCGCACCCAATTAAGCAGTCTGTAGAAACAACGAACAGGGCGCAGCTCCCTTGCTGTTAGTTGGTGTGGGATGTGTGTGCGTGTGTGTGTGTGTGTGTGTGTGTAGGAAGTAAAGAAAGAGAAAGGGAGAGAGAAAGCAGGGGGTTGGAAAACCCCTGGCAACAGCCCCTGAGCAGCTCGTCTTGTTTCATCGACTTTCACGCAGGGAGGAGACATGACATTATGAAGGATTACAAACAACCTCAAAGTGTCGGACAACTCACAGACTCTCTCCCTCTGCACACAGACATTGCAAAAAAAGTCAAAAGCGGAATCCTAAAAAGGGCTGGCTAAATCTATACTTAGATGGCAAAATGTAGCCTTGATTCTCTACATCTTTTAATGAAAGAAAGGGACGAGAGCAAATTCCTGTCACCTGTCAGGAGGACCACTGAGCCTCGAGGGCAACACACTGCCATATAATGCAAACCTGTACCTGCCACAACACTATAATTAGTGGGAGTTTTCAAAGGTCAGTCATTTACTATGAGCAAGTTGCAGTGCTTCTATTACTATACAACTGCAACTGCACCTGTTTTTCAGGTCGATCCAACCAACCCACCTCAGGTGTTATCACTAGCACCATCAGCACTTTGCTCATCACATAGGAATACACCACGTGAGCAGAAAAAGGTGCACACACACTCCTCTTTTCCCTTCAGTTACATTGGGTTATCAGGAATAAGTACCTGGTATTTGTGAGGACTTTTCTGTACTAAATATATCAAATATTATATTGACATCTTTGCACTTTGCACGACCTGTATCTGAACAATAAGCATCTCTCTCTCATTGGTTTTTCTCCATCTGCTTCTCCTTTTTTGTGATCGCTATAAATTTAATGAGGGAAATCAATGATGGATAAAAGCTTTTAACCAGATTCGCTACATCAGTGATACATGAAAGCAGTAAAGTACCCAGCTCCCATGGCAGGAGATACCTCGATGTAATTCCACATCCATGATTTGCTCTGTTAGACAATGTTATTCCCTCATCCCAATCGACTGCTCGTGCTTACAGCGCAGTAAATATTATTGATCTTTTCATTACCCATGGATGGCATTTACGTTACTCTTTGCTTCTACAATGATAGCTTATGCTTACTAACCAGCACCACACACTCAGTCACAACAACTGCAAATTACACTATGAAACATCTAAGATGTACGATAAAAGCAATGCAGATGCCATGCGTATCATAAACATTTAATTTTCTCTTCAGTTAACTGGGTGAGTGAAGCTCAACAACAACCTGGTTTAAACTCCCTGTGCTGCAGCAGTCCCTGTCAGACGCTCAGGTTATTGTGTTGGAGATAATCCGCTTTGTGCGGCAGGCTCACTAACTGTAGTTTATCAGTATGCCAGCAGTGATGGCATCACTCTGCTGGGACAAAACAGGCTAAAAACAAGACATCATTTCAAATAAAACATTCAGGACATGTTGAGCTGGGACAAGTTTATGTTAGTGCAGAATGTTACAAGTACAGCTGTTTTTTTTATTTGAAGTGATAAATCTTACATAGATTTATTCATCACACAAAGATTTACTTTTCAAGAAGAAACTCGAGCTCGGAAATAAATCCAAAACTGATGTCATAGGCTACTGATGTGTCATGCTGTTTTCCCTCTTCCCTGAGTCACCCTCTCCCGCCCATAACATTAGCAGCCTGAAGTATAGTTTCTCCCTCTGCCAGCAGACAAATCACATTAAGACAGCGAGCAGAACATGGGCAATAGTGTCCTGTTCTGTCTCATTTAGAAACCTGAACACAAACTCCCAACAGGAGAGAAATATATTCATAACATACCCCTCATCACATCAAGCAGAGTCAGAGTAATCAGGGCACTGCTGCTAGCAAAGGACTGTTCCTCATCTTCCCTCCTCCTTTGTTTATTAGGTCTCTTGGCTGTTGTGCACTGTTGACATTATTCTGGCACTGATTCCAGAAACCACCTTTCAAAATGTACAGTTTGAATGTTTGAATGTCCTCTAAGGTAGTAAGATAAGGTAGGGCTTTACCCTAAATATTCATATCATTTCTTCTACATCTGTTGGTTAATCTGTGCTTAAACAAAACCCCCAAAACAACCAGATTCATACCGTGAGGGAAAAATGTCAAAGTCATGCACAACAGCTTAAAAGGTTGAACTCATTTGACCAGAGCCCCGAGAGCCAGAGCTAAAATAGCTCATGTCTGCAACACAGGCACACAAACACAGATAGGTGCAACTCTGCCTGATGTCAAGTTCAGCCAGCAGCTGACGACATGTGAAGTTCAGGGAAACAACATGCAGCTGTGGGGACAGAGGCAGGGGTGGGGGAGGAAGGATTAGTTTGTTTTACCATTGCAGAACTGTAGCAGTGATGAGGTGTCATACAAGCTGCTGTAGCTGGAAAACCCGTCCTCCATTCTCAACCTCTGCTCCGCTCCTCTGTGCTCCCTCTGTTATCCACCACTCCTTCGCTCTCTCTTTCTCGCTTTCTCTCCCTCCAGTGACTTCCCTCCGTTAGTTTATCGTTCACTTGGTGTCCAGGGCGCTCCCTCCATTCACTGTGCACGGGTCAGGGTCCCTGGGTGAGTCACCATGGCAACCCATTCACTCCGATTATGTCATGTGAACTCCAACCTCTCTTCTTTTCGTCTTCTTATTCCTCCCCCAGCTTTGACAAAAAAAGTCCTGAACTACAGCAGAAAAACACTCCCTGCTAAAGAATGACTGCACTGGACTGCCGGGAAAACAGAAGGAGTTGAGAGGCTGCTGGTGGTTTTCTCCTCCCTCTGTTCTCCTCTTGTCCTTCTTCTGCCTTCAGCAAAGGCAGCTATGTGTCGTTGGCTCTCACCGATCACCGACAGAAAAACAGCTTTAAGAGGGCTCAAGCTTAGAGCACAGCCGGTTGCTGTGTGTGTGTGTTTGTGTGTGCACCAGGGACAATGTGTGTGTGTGTGTTTAGATAATGCTCGGGACAGCCCAGCCTTCTCCTGTCGCACAGCGTGGACGAGTCAGAGCACAGGGGGCTGGGCCTGTCAGACAGATCCTCCTCCTTGTGGTTGGAGAGAGGGGAGAGGATAGAGGAAGAGAGAGGCAGGAGAGGAGAATAAAAAAAAAGGAGAGAGGGCGGGACGGGAGAGAGGAAGAGATGAAGCATGTGTGGATAAGGTACGGTAACAGAGGAGAGGAGAAAAGAAAGACTGAGGGCACACGGTAGGGAAGGGAAAACAGTAAAGTAGAGGAGGAGAGGAGAGGAAGAAGAGGAGATGGGAAAGGTGGAGAGAGGATGGGAGAAGAGGAGAGGAGAAAATATGGAGGGAGGAAAGGAGAGAGGGGAGAGAAGAGACACAATGCCAACAAATAAAAGAAACCAACCCAGTGGTTAGTTATGAAAGAGACTGAGGGACTGTGGGTCTTCAGAGAGCAGTTGCCAACTGCACACGCACACACACTGTATGTCATGGTTTGGAGTCACATGGGGACACACTCCGTAACAAACTAATGGCGCATCATTTCTGCAGCCCCCACGTTCAAACCGAACACTGCAGGGGGATCTCTACTGTGTCTAAACATGATTATGAGCCTGTCCTCTGTCTGCCTTATCTGGCCCACTGCAGACTGCACAGACCGAGGGATCCTTAAAACAAGGACAAGGGGGGAGAGAATGAAGGGGAGGCTATAGGGGATTGATGAAAGAGAGAAATAAATGGGATAGAGGGGGAGGGGATGGAGGAGAAACAGAAAGAGAGAGTGCTTGAGGAGGGTGAGGGGTACAGAGAGAAGGACCGAATTAAAAAGTGAGCATGGTAGGAGTTTAGTGAGGGGAAAAAGGAGGATGTCCTACAGAATAAAAAGGAGAAATTGGGTGCTTCTCAATTTGGACTGGGGTTTTTGTACATATATATGTGTGTGGGGGAGCTCTCTGCATTATTTATAATTCAAGCTTGCAGGGAAAAATAATAGGCCCAAAGAAGACAGAGTTGGTGGCCTATATTCATGTCGGAAACACCCCCCCACACCCCCACCCCTTCCGAGATCACAAGACGGAGCCGAGGAAATTACACAAAGGCGGGGATGCTCTAAAGACAGCAGTAGGAGAGACCATGAAATGATATATTTGTCTCACTCACTATTTTTGGAGTATCCCAGCAGAGGTGATATGATCTGTCAGCGTGAAGCTCTTTCCGTGCAGGTATCTGTCAGAACATCTAGAGTCCTTTCTTCTTCTTCAAAGGTGGCCCAGCTAGATTCGACCTTTTAACAGGAGGATGAAAGGGATGCAGTGATGCGGTACCTTTTTTTTTTTTTTTTTTTTTTAAATGGTGGATGAGTAAAGCCGTGATCAGTTTATGGTTCAAGGCCTCCATGTTGGTTGACCTAGCAGCTCCCTCCCTCTCCCTCTCCCTGAGGAAAACCCTGCACTCTGCCTCACTTATTACACAATAACATCAAGCCCCCGACAAATCTTACCAAGCTCAGCAGCAGACGTCGAGAGGAAACAAAGGTGCTCATTGTGACACAGTATAAGGAGAAGGTTGCATTAGCACACAGCAATACTTTGTTAGTGAAACCACGGAGATATCAACATTTCAAAACTATCAGAAAGTGTTGACCTTTACAGTATTTGTACGCTCTCTGTCAACATCTACAGCTGATATCCTCTCAACTATGAATGGGTATTTGCATATACGTGCAATCAGATGTTTTAGTTCCAAATCATCCAGCGTTTTAGTTCACATACAGAAAGGAATTTCACCCAGACTCTGGCCCAGAGTACAAGCAACCCACACAATATAAACATCCTTTTGTTTTGATCTGAAGACAGCACACAGTGGTGTTTTGTCTGAGGGGTTCAGATTACTGTAAATCTCATTCTGGGAGGCAGATTTGGGCTCGAGATTAGGGACAGGTCTGGTTTTTGTGTGCGTGTTTCTGTTTCTCTGTGCATATGCTCACGTGAGAAGAGGCAGCTAAAACTGGGCTATATTCCCTCCAAAATCCACCCCCATGGGGCTCTGAACCCCACCTACCACCCCACGGGTGGCAGGTGGTGGAACCACTGCTGTTCCACCCCTCCTCCTCACCCAACACCTCCCCACTGACCCCCCGAAAAAAACAACCATCAGTGAATCCAAATGGTGCCCAGACACACATACATTTACAAAAGGGAAATTGAAATTTGAGGTAAAACAGAGTGTTTAAGAAAGGTAATTTCACACAGAAGTGATAGATTCCCACTCCTAACCAGATATTTTTCACAACCTGTGGTGGTTCACTATCTTGCTCAAAAGCACTTCAACAAGACTACACTTTCTCACCTGCCGTGCTGGCTCTGCTTTTACATTTATTGTTCTTCGGAGGCACTGTTGTTGTATTCAGACTGAGTGGGCTGTTCATTTCTTTTTTTCTGAAGACAGAAACTGCTGACATTTGTTTTATCCACGGATGATCAGTCAGTCTGTCAGTGGGCCAGGATTATACACAATCAAATCCAGAGCTGTGGAGGAAACAAGGTCAATCCTCTGTATGATCCAGCCACCATCTGTGTGCCTGTCCTGGTTATTGGGCCGCTTTGTGCTTTGACACTGAATTATTCCAATCTGGAGTCATAACAGTTCATATAAACAAGGGGATCAGACTGGATACACACCTCAGTGACAGTGTTTTTAGGCTGCTGTGTAAAGTTCTACTCCAGCTGCCTACAATGTGGCAGATTCAAATTAAGATTCACAGGGGTTTCTTTACTGTCCTTATCATGTTATACAGAAATAATTAAAGACACACTCGGGTCAAAAATAACATTGGCTTTGTTCATTCTAATGACATTACTCAGATGGTCAAAGTCATAAACATGATACATGCTAAGCCTCACCATGTTAACAGTGTCATTTTGGGCATGTTAGCATGCTAATGTTAGCATTTAGCACAGCGTTCTACCTAAGCACTAACTCACAATGCTACTAGCATGGTGCAGTCACATTCCTTCATAGCAAGCAACGACAAAAACATTAAATTTTAAATGTTTCACTGATTTTATATTCAGACAATATGCCTTGTAATTTACTGCGAGTGCATACTTTCCTTTACAATAAAAGGTCCATTACAAACACAAAAGTTTTATCTTTTTCATATCTTATCTTACCTCAGGCTTTGGTCGATAAAGCCAGGATCAACTCTCAACGTGTGACATCTCATAACAGTGTCTGTGCTAGCGATGCACCTAGATGGTGAGGCGATCCCAGACCAGCAGAGGATGTAATATTGTCCTGTGACTGACAGGTTCACTCTTTTTAATAACTGTCTGGACAGGAGAGCAGAGAAAAAGGGAGAGACAGATTGAATGCAAGAGGGCAGAGTAAATCAGCTGAGTGAGTTACTACATCATTTCCCACCGGCTAGAGAAAATAACCTGTCATTTCTAATACAGTCTAATCAATGTGGACGCCGAGTCTGGATTTAAACACATTTTATGACTCTCTGAACTCTGATACCCCTCATGATGGAGATCATTACCTTCAAGAATTGAAAGTAAAGACACTGCCTTCATACTGTGCGTTAGTGATTTCAGCTCAAGATTCATTTATCAAGGCCCAACACTAATCTAAGAGAAAACTTACAAGCCACTGTCTGCCATGTCTGTGAAAGAGAGATAAGACAAATAGTGTATTTTAACCCGGAAAACATCAACTTGACTCTCTGAAGAAGAGCCTTTGCTGAAACTTTTTGTCATCATGAATTATGTGGTGGAAAGGTGACCTAGTTTCAGTGTGTGTGTGTGTGTGTGTGTGTGTGTGTGTGGGGGGTTCCAGCAGAGTGATAACGTTTTATTTAAGGGGGCTGCATCAGGCTAAAGAGGACTCTCACGGCAGCTGAGCTACATCCAAACCCACAACATGGCACATGCTCTGTGATTTATGAGGGTAAACAATCTAACTTCTTATTTTCCTCCTTATTACAATATTGGGCACTGGAAAAGTTCAGCTTTAATATTTAGGCAGTTATTCCAAGAGTTTTATTATATACACCTCGGAAAAAACACATAGGTTCCTACCTCAGTGACCTTGATGGTGGATACTGGTGCTTTGCACTACATGCTAACTTTAACATGCAAACATGCAAACAATAAGTATGTCAATATTTTTTAATATACTGATTGTGAGGTGTTTCAAGGTGTTAGGTTAGGAGCCAAAGTACTGGCATGATGGCGTTTGATAACCTGTCATGAGATCACCAAAGCTGCAGTTAATTCTAAATAGGAAATGACCAGTCCTACCAAATTCCATGTCAATCCATACAATAATTGCATTGCCATCCACAGAGCTATTAACATGACTAAAAATGTTCAGTTAATATTGTATGCAAATGTGCATCAATATTTCATTGTGCCATCTGCTTTAATATTTACTTTTAAAACTGCATATTTCAGATGAAGTTTCCAACAAAACAACCTAAATAGATTTTATTGCATATTTTCTGGGATATCAATGCAAAGAAAGGCCACAGGAAGAAAGCAAATGCAGCTACACACTGTGGTGCACTGTTGTGAGCGACACAAGCAGCAGCAATGCCAAGTAATGATGTTATGACTCAGGAAAACTGGGTCACCACTTGTATTTTTATTGCAGTCTTTTTGTCATGGTCTATAAAACCATTATGCATGTAGAAATCCACTGCCAGACATTTGTAATATCTACAAAGACCCACATTTAAAAATTCTACAGAAAGAGGGAATCACAGGGGTGTACAGTATATTGAGAGTGTCAAAATCGGGCTAATTTAATGATTTATCTAAAATGCAGTTTTATCTCAGATAAATGCTAGTAAATATAAGCCCTGATGTGGGACTGCAGCTGCAGTCACTATAAACAAATCAATGCTTGTTGGAGTCAAGGTGAGCGATAGTGAAATTGTTTGGTGGCTCAGGCTTGAAACCCAACAATACTACCCCCTATTAAGTCTCTAGATGCCATGTGAAAGACTGACTTTATGGAATAGAGACATTGAGGTGTAAAGGAGAATCTGCTTTTGCTCTGTAAATAGCTCCTAAGCCTGAGGCTGCAGAGCAGCATTACATGTCCTACTCCTCTTTCCTGTGTAGAAGTATGTGGGGGAGGTACAGTGGGGTCCGAAAAACTTGTGGACCAATGTATAACCATCTCAATCAGATCAAGCAGCACTGAAGAGTTATAGATTATTGATCAACATAACACATCTTCCACATCTATATTTAGACCCTCAGTATGGATGAGGAAAAACTCCTTGAATCCTTCCTTCAACAGGGAGAAAATTAAACAAACTGCAAGAAAGGCAAAAGAGGAGGGCTCCTGCTTCCAGATGGGGGGAGTCAGTAGCAATGCAAAAAAGATATTGTACATGTACAGAAAACAGGATTAGATTTTCAGTGAGCACACAGGGAACACAGAGGACTGACATGAAATGATACACAGACAGGCAAGAGAAAAAAGCAGATGGTCACAGAGAGTATTATTCTGCACAACAAGTATGGCCTTCATAACATCATGACAGCACATCAAATCCTATTGTGTATATTATTTGAGCCTTCATTGCTTATGTGTCAACCTTTGGTACATCATCCTTCCTCCCTGCTGACCGCCTCGTCTTCACAGTAACGATGCCACAGAGGTGAGGAAGAAGGCTTAGAAACTGCACTGACTTCTCTTCATCTAATTTATATGTTAATGATGCATAACTTGAATGCAGGAGAAGAACAGCACTTGGTGTAACCCAGTGGATTGCAGCCTATGGGCATCTACTAATGTGACTGCTATTGGGTATGGCCATTGAAAACAGCACCTTGTAGGTCAGTAGGAGACACTGTAATTCATCAACCTTCTACAACTGTGGAAATGATCTATTTATCTAAAGGACTGCAACATACATCCACACAAACTGTGCATTCCAGAGTGTGCTGTGTGTGTGCTTTCAAGCGACGACAACATTAATCACATCTGACTTGGCCGATGAAACATCCATGTTCACCCTCCCCCATTTCCCGAACAACCAAGAACTCTGCTATACACTTTTGCTCTCTGTACAAGCCTAAATACACACACACACACATACTATATATATATATATATACATATACAACTGTGAATGCACACAAAACTGACCAATGGTGAAAACACATACCCTTTCTGTACACAGTGTTATCTTTTAACCGTGTTTCATGCACCACCTCCCAGAGCAAAGTGCTACAAAATCTAATGTGTGCTCTTTCCCTTTCATGTTATTCTTTTTATCTTGAAGCTTCAATTTTCCTGCAGTTCTCCTCTTGCACTTGCCAGTCTCTCCTCTCCTGCTCCTTTCAAAGTCAAAGCAGCTCAGCCCTTCAATCGATACAGCCTAAAATAAGATCTGAGGAAATCGGCTGTCTGCTGCTGCAGGGTTCAGTCTATCAGCATATGTTGTGGCAGTCACACTCCTCCGTGTATGTCTCAAATATGCACAAACACTCAACCCCCCCCAAAACCTGCAGGTGGCTTTGCCAGAACCTGTGTGACAAATGACCCATTTTTCAGCCAGGTTGTTAATGAGAGGAATGGGTTTACAATCAGCAAAGCGACTTGTCCTCATATTCAGGGCACAGATGGAGGGCTGACGTCAGCAGGCCATGATGCTGTCTTCATCTCTCATCTGTATTTCTGAGCACACACACTCCAGCATGCTCACGCACATGCAGTCACACACACGCACACCCACACACAAACACATCTCCATGTACAGCATCTGTATTGCAGGTGGTGGGATCTGGATGCTGATGGTTTTCCTGTCCCATAAAGACTTGTCAGGCTCCATTGATGCCCCCATAAGTCTCAGTTAGATGAGGCACAGCAGCCAGTGCTGCTTTTCATTTTTCAACAAACTGATCTCCTTGGAGACAGCCACCGCTTTGCCGCTTAATGCTCCCTACCATCCCTGCCTCCCTTTCATTTCTCACTCAGTTCTCCTCTTTTGTAAAATCTCATTTTCTCCACTCTAGTATATGATCTCCTTTGAATCTCCAGCCCCATTTTCATCCCTTTTCCCATTTAACTTCCAAGTTATCCTGACACTCTGCTTTTCCCTCACTCAGTGATCAGTGAACCATTCATACAATAGCCTATGCTAATACTGTCACCTGCAGGAGACTTGGCTGAACTGCAACTGTTCATTTTGTCCTTTGCCTAAAAGTCAGTGCTGCGAAGTGATTTGTCTATATCTAAATAAAAGCTCACAGAGGAACTGAGAATTTATTTCAGAATACTGTTGTTAGTTATAAAGCACTGACAGGTTCAGAACCAAAACAAAAATATCCTCAACCTGTAAATAAGGGGCCATTTCATAGTAATATTGGGGTTTCTATTGCTGAGTGGGGTGAACAAGGACAGGATACAGTGATGCAGGGGTGTTTCGTTGTGTCAGTAAAAGAATGACAGTGCTTTAGCTTATCACATTTCCTGGCATTTCCTGGCAAATCAATTGGGAAATTATATGAGATAATGGAGGTGTGGTCAGTGGATGGTCAGCTGCCAATCAAATACAATTACCACAGACGTGGAAGTTGTTGCCAGGCTGCGGTTTATCTAACTGACAATGGTTCTCATGTTGCATGTACAATTATACTAAAGAACCCAGGAACCATGCATGGACTGAGCCAGAGGAAACAGGAAAAAAGAGGGAGATCAGGGGATGGGGGGGGTAAGAGAAAGCATGAGTGAGTGACTGACTGACTAAGTGAGTGAGAGAGTGAGAACAACACAAGGGAAGGTTTCTATTTATAACTGATTGTTTCTGTTAGTCTGTCAGCTGGGTGGTAGTAAGGCTTCAGCTCCTCTGTCAGCCTGGCTGCACTTGAGTGAAATGAACCTTTCACTTAATGATTAAACATAAACAAACACACATCTTTACAGAACTGGTGACACTGTGGTGTCCACAAATCTTTCTCACAAGAACAGCAGGAGAGACTGAGTGTACAACTTGCTAAGAATTTTGGACAGTTCCAGCCTGACCTTTTTTCTCTCCTCTCTCTCTCACCAGTCTCTCTTTCATTGTCTATACATCTCTGATTAAAACTTCTGCAAAGTCATTCTGCATTATTTTGATGAAACCAGAGGGGAATCGCTCCAAGTTTCCATATAAGGGCCCAAACTGAACCAGCTTCTCTTTGCAGCTCTTTGCAGCTGAATACTTGTTGGGTGAGCTGTCCCAGTGGAGGGCTTAGACTAAAACAAGATGGGCCAAGAAAGACCCCCACCCTCAAACATACACTCTATGATGGAAAACACGCACGCACACACACACACACACACACACACTGTACACAGACTTATAAATCCAAACAGTTTACAGACATGCACACAAACATATGCACCTCATATACATCTTTTGAACATGCACATGTGCACACTTCCATGCAGGAAATCTCTGTCCTTTCTTACCTGTTGGTAGCCCCTCACAGTCAGACATGGCCACAGAGAGTAAAGAGGATCAGGACTGTGTCTTCTCTTGTCAAGCCTTTTGCTTCTGTATCTCTGTCCCTGTGTTCTCACCACTTTGGTCAAATGCTCTGTTGTAGCCTCTTAGCTGCTTTGCTCTCACTCTGTTTAGCTGTCTTACTTTACTTTCTATCTCCTTTTCCACCCACTTCCCTCTCCCTCTCCCTTAACAATCTGACCAGTGGCCAGCAGAAATGCCAGTCAAACATCACACCGTGTACTATTGGATACTAAATTTGTAACTAAGAATTCTCCCTTAGGATACTGTTTCCCTTGGATATAGCAGGCTTTTTGGGATATGATTTCATGGACTTTCTCATATATCTACAATGCCCATCTCACCATTAAATGCAAATAAAAGAAAGAAAACTTTTTCCCTTTCAAATAGTCTGCAATAGAAGGAGGTCAGCCCTTCCTCTTCCAAACGCACCATGAAATTATCAGGATCACAGTTGTTCTCCTGCACAATTTCCTCCTCATCCCTTGAGCCTGAAACAGAAAACACAGGAAGTTCCAGTAAACTTGTTATCCCCTGAGAGACAGGTTGGCCAAAACATCGTAGTGCAACCGAAAGCGCAGCATCTTTTTGCAGTAGTACCTTTTCTTTCCTGTGAGGGGCAGTAGCGTCACAATGAATGTCAGCTAGTTCTCTCATGTTCTGAGAAATTGTTTGTTGTCTCCAGCTCCTCAAGTGTCCTGGATACCAAGAAATTTCCAGGGTCAAGTTACTCTGTACTCAAGTCTGCCATTCTGACAGCTAAACTTAATCTTAGTGTTCTGTTTTATTTCCTATAAATAAGCCAGGAGGCATGTTTATGAGCAGTTGAGAGTTCTGCTGAACTCAGGCAGACAGCCAGGGAAGCAGAATAACACAGATGAAGTTCTTTCGTTAGCAGAGAAACATGAAATTAATAGGTAAATTTTTTTTTAAAAAGCTGGGAAATCAAAGATCACAGCCAGCTTTGTCTTTCCTTCTACACCATTTTACAGAAGAATAGAAAAGGAAAAGTGCTTGCCAGGCATTACACAATGCTGTACAGGTTACTGGCCCACTTGAGTGCAAAAATGTTCCTCAGAACATAATTTACGCTGTGCAGATTTCATTAAGCTCACTGCCGACCTCTCCGCAGACTCATTCCTGAATTACTTTGCAGCTTACTCAGCTGACCCTTTGTCGCTCGACTGAGAGGATTATCACGAGGGAAGGGTCCAGCATGTGACTAAGTGGGGTCAGTTGGTAAAACTTGTTGGGCAGAAACCAGTGTCACAGAGGTTAGGATTTAGTGTTAGGGGACCGAGGTTACGTTGAAATTTGAGAGGGAACAGCGGGGATGAGATGTAGAGGGGCTTCCTGCTCCTTTATCTGTTCATCTGTTCCCCAGACCTGTCAGTCTGACCCCCCTGATATCTAACGCAACACCCCAGCCTTAACAATGAGAAGAGTCTGAAGGTCCTTTTGCAAACATAACCTAAACCTTCACCCCACAAAATCCTCTCGACCCTCTTGCTCTGGCAAACAGAAAGTGGACCATCAACCACTGTTTTTTACGCACGAGTGAGCACATGCAATTACTTGAGCTGAGGTAGTGTGTCCAGAGTGGTGCTCCAATTATCTTTAATTAGATCGTAAACTAGTTTAATATGAGTTTTCAGGGCTTGCAGTGCCATGCTGCAAAGTTTGCATGAACACAAGATGCCGGAGCACGAGGAAAATTCAGGCTGAAGTAAGAAATCTGTGAACATTTACATAATGGGTTCCTATGGGTTCATTCAGTCTCAGTCGACCTCTGGATGAAACTCTGTCTCTTTCTACAGACATAGTTTTCTTCCTTGCCCATCCCCTGTGTCAGTCACTTTGGCTGTTGCTGTATATTTCAGCCTCTGTCTCTCTACAAGTCACCATTACTGCCTTCACTTTGTACATCGAGTTACTTATTTGGAAGCTAATTATTTTTCTCATTTACAAATTATCACAAGTTGTGTTTGCTATTGTCACTGCTTAATTAGATGTAAAAATTGTTGATTAAAAATAATGTTAATTTGCAAAATGTATAAAGAAAATACGTGATTATTCTTATCTTACCAGTACTATTATTTACTTCTATATAATGATGGGAATATAATAATTTCACTGCAGTGTTATGTTAATCATTAGTAGAGGAATCAACTGAAAGACAGAATAATGAAATAAATGAATCCCTTACAACATTTCTCTAAAAAACATGTTGAATTCTAATGTAATTAGTTATTTTGAAAGGTGACAATTTAATTGATTAATTACACTTAACCTGTTTAAAAGTGTATAATTAATCAAGCGCCTCGCCACACTCTCTCATGAGACTGTTTATGTGTTGCCATCTTAAAATTTAAGACCTGCAGTTAATAAAAACCTGTGTTTTCTTTAAACAACAGTAATGATGTTCTCTTGTCACACCACTTACAAAAATAAAATAAAATGTGAGGGTGTATCAAAACATGCTACAGGTGATGGCTAAAAGGGAGCTTAATTGATATGCGTGAAAACGCCTCTAGCCTATTTTAATGGGTCTATGTTAATGATCCTCCAATGGCAGCAGTAGTTGTATATGCAGGTACTAATGAACTCTTAATAGTGTTAAATCTAACAGCCTCTGAATGATTCCACTAACTGTTTTATGGCTGTGTGGGCACAACCCTAATTGGGGTCTTGTGGCAAAGAGCTGCATTTCACAGCTCTCCACAGGTTTAACAACCTGCACAAGGCACTTCCTTGTGCCAAAGGCAAGTATACCATTTCAATTACATTTAGTTACTTTGTTAATTGATATTTTCGAGCATTCTTCCAATCAAAACTACAGTAAAGGATCTGGTAACATATAAGATGCTAAACAAGGAATCTTACATATTTTCAAGCAACATACTGTACAAAAAAGAGTCAAATTAACTGTGTGTCACATGGAAGACAGAAGAAACAGTGCTTTTTTGATTGATATTTTTTTCTCCCTCATCTCCTAGGATTCTACATTTTTTAAACTGGACAACTGCAAACAGTGAAAATTGAAGGATTTCTGTGAAAAAGAGTCTTGCTAACTGTGTGCAAAAATGAAAGTTCACATTTTATGAGCAAAACAAGAACTAGACTTGACTCAACAAATTGGAAAATTCTATCAAGCAAAAGTCTGACTGCACAAAACAATTTGATTTGTGTATAATCATGTAACTCACAGGGAGTCAAAGGGTGTATTGAAGATTAACTTTAGGGGAGGAAGGAGTCTTCCTCCAGCCAGGGGCAATAGTCCCCCCACTGAGAAACGGCCGAGGTGTGACGGAGGGGATTCCAGTGCATGCAACAAAAGGCAGGCGCTTTGATTTGAAAAGCACACACACACACATATGCACTAACCGCAGTTCCTGATCCTCAGCAGCTCTGTCCTCAGATCTGAGACAGTTGAAAGAAGGGGGAAACTCCAGATGCTTTACAGCAGTCGTGGGCTGTAACTTGGAGTAAAAACGGGAGCAGTGGAAGACTGGTAGGCAGAGGACACTGGTGGAGGGTTTGAGTCATCTATGGAGTGAAACAATTCAACAGCAGCGATGGAGGCCTAAATTAATATTAAAGCAACAGAGGGTTTTTTGGCCTGAAACAGTGTTTCAAACACAGAGGGAGGGCAGTGGCAACAGGAGACGTTGATGGGTGGGTTTAAGAGGAGGTTTGTGGGACTCTCTATGATGGATGGACTGGTGAGGAAGAGAGGTGGTGGGGGGTTCAAAGGAAAAGTGACCCAGCCTGCTGTGACGTAGCAGGAGTGAATGCAAAGCAGAAGAACATGTGGGGATCTCATAACAAAAAAAGGTTCTGCAATGCCTCAAAGTTTAGAACAAAGAGTAGGATATCAGTGAAGACACAAATCTGGATATTAAAAAACATGTTCAGACTGATTTAAAAAAAATCTTTTTAAAGCTGTATTTTCAGTACACCATTTTGAGTCAAATTGTACAACACTTGCAATAAGGGCTACCAGATAACTGCACATTGATTCCACGGAGATGTCACTGGATACAATACTGAGCTGTTACACCTTTCAAGATGCCTCTGTGGCTTTAGTGGTAGGCATAAACCTTTTGACTGGGGTTAACTTCAGGGCTTTTAAAACATGATCCAGCCACACCCCCCACCCTCACTGCAGACAGACAGAAATGAAAACCTCTCCTCTTCACACACACCTACTTGCTCTCTGCTTCAGGGCCTGCTAAAGCCATTATGGCTCTAAAAGAGATAGTATCAGCTCCAGGCAGACAGACAAATAGTTAGTTAGACAGTTAGATATACAGACAGCGACCTGCAAACTAAGAAGCCTCTGTGCTCAGGACAGACCGGCTAAATGTCTGGCTACTCTTCAGAGGCTCTCAGGTGTGACCGGCTGGTCTCCTGTGTACCGCAGCCAAGGCAGCAGACAGGCACAGAGGTGTTTCTGTGAGCCTGGATTCAAGTGAATGTCTGCTCTATCTCTCCAGTCACAGGCTGCATACGCTCCGGCGAGCAACTCAAACACAAGCCAGATCTTCTTTCCGGCAGAACTATGCAAGCTTTCACTGAGTTAATGCATATTTTTAGTCTGAGCCAAGGTCAAACATTTTGCCAAAGACCTGCTTGACACATAATTTCTCCCAGCAGCTGCGGTTTCTAACATTTGATGACTAACTTTGCATTTGGATCAAAGACTTTAGTAAGACCACAAATGCATTGCACCAGGATTTTAAGAGAGGATGGTTGAGGCTTTGGTTCTTAGCTTAGTCATACATATCTTTCTCACTGCACTAACACTGTTACACTGGTGGAGCCTAAACCCCAAAGAAGAGGCCCTGACGTCCCCTCCCTGCACATGCACACATGCATATGCGCACACACACAACTCTTCCCTAAAATTGCTGATGGCTTGTTTTCATGAACATATATTATTTCCAGATGGAGGTCATGAATAAAACCCGACGGAAACAAGTCGGGTGAAACTGGAAACTTAAAAAAACAGAAATGGTGGGGTATGGAGCTAGTAAAAAAAACAAATCTTTTTCCTCCCCCGCTCATTCCCGAACCTTTCACAAAAGACCAACTTGTCAATTACACGCTTAAAAACAGAGGAACCCTGTGCCACACGTGAACAGGACAGTAATACTACATGATTGTTTTAAATGTTTTACCACAATGCAAACATGAGGACATCCCTAAACAAAAAAATGATTTTCGTGACAAAACAAGCAAAAGAAAAGAAGGGTGGGGGGCTCGAAGCTCAACCTTCAAACCTCCACACATATTTCCAGCTTTCCAGCTAAATAAACAAAGTCTGGAAAGAAAGGGAATACTTTCAGACTCAACTGAGAATACAAAAACTATGCTGTGAAGACCTCCTTGGAACAACCACAGAACATGGTGCTGATTCACCAACCCCAGGCTTTCCAGCAAACCTGAATATGAAGAAAGATGCATTGTTGCACTGTGAATATACACTGCACTCAACTGAACAACGTAAGGAATCTATCACCACTCGGCATTCATGACGTGTTTCAAAACACTTGAGCATAAAACAACATGTGCAGGCTTCGTATGGAGCCAGAACATCCATTAGCCCTGTCAAAAGGATTGCCAACACAAACCAGTCAGACGCCAGACTTTTTCTTTTCTGAGCTGACGTGGAGGAGGATGTACCGCAGCTGTAAGATTTTATAAATTTAAGCTTATCGCTGAGAGAAAGTCAAGGGATGTACTGCATGATCAGTGCAATGTGAATAAATGCTTTAAAAGTTATGTAGTTTGACCAGTTGGCTGAGTTGGCGGTTTGTCTCAGCTTGTTACTTTTCCAAATTCTTGAGCTATGATTGTTGAGTCCTAACCTACATCACCTATGCACTGGAGAATCAAAAAACATTTCAAATAATACCAAGTGTTTGATGAGAAGATTGATATTGCTTTCACCACTCTATGGTATATATAAAACACTTGGCTAGTAGCAGGTTAGCTCTCTTCTCTATGAAGAGTTAAAAAGAATTTCACCTTCTATTAACCCTTACCCTCCAAAACAACATTACTAGAGCCAGGCTCACCATTTCTCTATGTTCCCATGCCTTAACAATGTAAATACCTAATTCAACGAGCTGTTTCCAGCCTTTGTGTTTAGCTAAGCTAGGCAACTTCTTGTGAGAGCCTCATGGTAGCAATCTTCTCATCTAACTGTTGGCAAGAAAGCACGCGAATCTTCTGCTCAGATGTTTGTGGCTACTTGCAGTTCTTTCAGTCAGGTTTTAAAGGACCACTGTGTAGATTTAGGGGATCTGTTGGCAGAAATGGAATATAATATTCATAATTGTCTTTTCATTTGTTTAAAATCACCTGAAATTAAGAATTGTTGTGTTTTTGTTAGCTCGGTATGAACCCCTCATATAAACACAGTGCCCACCATGTTTCACCGCAGTGTTTTACAGTAGCCCAAAACAGAAAAACCAAACACTGGCTTTCTGCATTTTTATGTTGGCCAATGTTCTCCGCACCCTTGTGGAAGAGGGGTGAGGGGACGGCTTTCAGTTGGTTGTAGTCTGCAATCTCACTGCTAGATGCAATTAACTCCTACACACTGATCCTTTAAGTTTATTTACTGTAGAACAGATAAAACAAACTCCTGTGGGGGGGATTACCCCCCCCACACACACACACACACACCACCACCACACACACACACACACACCCACACACACCCTATGTCCCCCTTCAACCAGTCCTTCTAGTCAGTCCTGCTGTGTTGGTCCCATGAGTTGGCTTGGTTTTTATCTAATCTGACTCAGACTGCTTATCTTCATAATCAGACTCTAATCAGCTGGCTTTGTCCAGACAAAAAGGGGCCAACATGAGGCAAAGAGGACCCTGAGGCCACCCTGGTGTCTCAGCCATAAAAGTGTAATTTGTGGACAGAACATGTCCTTTCAAGTCAGTGGTATTGGTATGGCTGAATGGTAAGGAAATCACCACAAAACCAGCTGGAATTTGCAATCTTTTTTCTGCAGTGTTTTTTCTCCAGCCAGATGCTTTATAATTTCAACACCAATTTGATATTTGTTATTAAACTTGTTGAGAATTTAAACATAGTTTAAGATTTTTATTGACCAAAATTGAGCATCAAGATAAAAAGTAAAAAAAAAACCAACAACCTCAAACTTAAAACAAATCTCTCTGTTGCTGCAACAGATAATACAATATGTGAAGAGTAGGTGGTTGGGGGGAGGGGTGGCTACAAAGGTCTCTGGCTTGTATCAGGACATCACAGGTATTTGGTCTGCTCTTTCTCTCTGTGGCTGAGGCATCTTGATGCTACAAGTCCTGACCTTACAAATCCCTCAGTCTGCCACCCTACAGCCCTGCCATTATCTCAGCCTCACCAGGTTCCTCCTGGCAGGCACAGATGGCAAGCCCATTCGTGTGCAAACCGCAGATTGAGCACTGATTGTCCTGATGACTGTCTTTGTCTTACAGTAACACCACCTCTGTCTCACCATGAGAAAGGGTCGGTAAATAAGCTAATTTACATGTATTAATTAAGGCTCATAATGAGCCCAGCATGACACGGCATTTGAATGCATTCCTCTGGTATTGTGCAAACTCTGCGGAGCTTTGTAGGTTTGCAGTCTCACCCATTCAGATGGGCCGCAGATTGTTGATGTGGGGGCATGCGATCAGATAAAGGACTTAAACACACACAAAACCAGGTCGGTATACACATGCAAGTTTTACCTCCCCCGCTGATGCTGACACATACACGGACACACACACAGAAAGGTGCTAATGAGAAATAAATGGCTGTTCGTTATAGTTACACTTAAATAAAATAAAAACGCAAGTGACCACAACAGTTAAAAGTAGAAACCATACATTCATATAATTACAAATTGTAAAACTGTACAGTTACAATTAGTGAAGTATAAAAAAAACACTGAAGTGAATAATTTTTCATTGAAAATAAAAGTTTCACCCACAAGGTGAATGTAAGCTATAATGCACAATCATGTAAGAACAATTACATTTCATTTGATCACATAAATATTTATGAACTACACACAACTATTAACTAAGATTACAAAAGTATGTAAGAACGGGACTGCTCTGGAATGGTTTTAATTATCTTTGCTCATTGCTGATGAGTAAATGCTTACATGGTTGTTGCCATCTCATACCGCAGCGCAGCTAAGCCAGAGAACCGTGAAAAAACAGCCGCAACCTCAGCGCATTAACATCAAAGTGTATTTCTATAAGAGCTTGTTTTCCTTTCTCGTCCTCAGGCCTCAAACTCTGAGCTGCAGTGGCTGTTCTCATTACCTCTTTGGCTTAAAAAATCCTACTACGGGGACCCTGCTTCACAACAAAAGCCAACACACATGGCAAATAAAGACAAGGTAGAAAAAAAAAAAAACATGTCAAGGGCACAAGGCTCTCCCTCCTTAATTGTACCTGAAGGGAAATCCCTTTAAATAGTAGTTGGCAGAGGCAGTGAGCTGGCAGGCAGATCAAACAGTCACTGAGCAGAAGCCCTATAAATACATCACATTCACTTGCCTCACTTCAAACGCCTCCTCCTCAGCCTCTCCGCTCCCCCTGTGAACCCACAGAGCTGAGTTGCATTCAACATGTTCACAAGGAGGACGCCGTTTCTCCTCTTAAGCGCAACATTTTTTGCTTTGCTTCACATCACCGGCTGTGTGTTAATCTCCCATCCCACTCCACTGTTATCTCCAACTAACGATTAAAACAGGACCGTTGTATTTACACCTTGGGTCACACTGTAGGAGATTCAGGAGCTTTGGTTTTCTTCACATACACCGCTGATGTCCCATCAGGCACCAGATGACTGAAGCTGCTCCTGAAAGAGGCCAGGAGGCGACCTGCAAAGCACGAAAAAGAAAAACAGTGAGAGGGAAAGAACTATGTTTAACACATTGGCAGCATCAATAAAACAGCATGTTCTGGCTTGATAACTGTGTACATTTCAACATTTAAAAGTTGCAAAGGATTAAAGAAGTAATGGCTCAGTGTATTTAGTCAGCAGTCTCACATGTGACAAACATGATTTAGTCAGCATTTATACACACTTATTCAGAACTTTAAGTATTTGTACATGAAGCGTGTATAATTCATGAATGAGTTTTATGAGACTTAGCTTTTAGAAAAGAAATAATGTCTGACAGATTTGTGGATCAGATAACAGATCATAAGATATCTGAGCTTTACGAACCAGTCCATGTCTTCCGTCCGCTCAAAGTGAAGCTGTTGCACTGAGAATGGGAGTTGCAGATGTAGGCAGCCTCTCTGGCGCTGTGGACTGACAGCACGCAGCCCTGCTGGCTGTAGGATGGCCAGCAGCGGTACTCCACGTTCCCAGAGGTCCCCATACCTCGGATTACAGTGTAATCTGACCACAGAAGACAAGATGCCACTTCAGCACATGAGGCTACTGAAAGATTTTAAAGCATTCTCTGAGGATAAGATTAAAGTTTAATGAGGGAAAACTAATGAAGCACCGAATGAGAAGAATACAGATAAGACCATGAAGAGGAACAACATGCAAAAGGGGAGATATTTGCAACGCAACTACAGAGATTCTACTGACTCAGGATTACTATGGTTATGATTGATTGATAATGAATGACAACTAATGTGTCCTTACAAAATATATGAATATGTATAAATTACATTCATGAAAATGTTTTGTTTTTGACCATCTTACAGTGCTATTTTACACAAATTGCAACTAAAAGTACATATGTTTAAGATTATGTACATGTTCACAAAGTACCACAAAATAAATGAAAATTCTTATTGATTTGGTCTAAAAGAGTAAAGAAATGAAGGAAAAAAATCTCACTGTTTCATTATCATAACTTCTCAGTGCCATCAAAGAATAGAACAGGCCAGAACCACCAAATATTTCATTTACTTTCACATGAGCAAAAAAACAAAACAAAACAAAACAAAAAAAACGGAAAAAAGTGGTAAATCCTCACAGCTGAGAGGCTGGAACCACAAAACTTTTCGCATTTTGCTTGAAATGAAGTAAGACATAAAAAGAGTTGTTGATTATTTTTCTGGCAGTCTACTAATAGACTGATTGTTTCAGTAATTGCAAACAAACTTATTTTTCTTTGTTAATAAACCTGAACCATGAACATCTATTCTGGTCTTTGAACACCAGCTTGAGCACAAACTGCCTCTCTGCACTGAAAAATCACTTTGTTTCACCTTCCTCCTGCCCAACATTTGCGTTCATTCATCATTATAATTCCTTCAGTCAGACTTCTTCTGGATCTGGCCTTAAATCATCTGCTACACATTAGCAGGGGCCATGAGAAAGAGGCATGCATGCACGCACGCACTCACGCACGCGTGCGCACACACATACACACGCACACACGCATGCACGCACGCCTGCAAACACACTCAACACACACAAGAAATGGACAAAAGCCTAGACTGTGAGTCTGTACAGAAGAGGCACACTGTTACAAACTGTTAACCTTCCTAAATGGCAAGAGCTGGTGTGTGTGTGTAGGGTTATTGTTAAGAGGAAAAAGACACGAGGATCTGCCTTCTGGGTCTGAGAAAAGTGAACAAGGAGAGGGAGTATTTAGAGGATCCTTCTCAGGGAAAAAAAAAAAAAAGAGGCCTGCCGGGGAGCTAAAGGGTGGCAGGCCTCAAATGTTAAGGAGGGAGACACCATATGAATATAAGCTCTCTGTGTCTAACATGAACGGCAGGAAACAGTCTTGCTTTCAGATTAATTTACAGAATATCATATGTATTTCTATTTATGAGTGTGCTAGATTCAGTTGTAGCTTTTTTTTAGCACACAACTAAATATATACTTAACAGCCTTTTTTTAATTTAACCAGATTCTGGCTTCTTTCATCAAATCAGAGATGATCTCAGCTGTGGAAAAGTTACATCCACATTACCCATGAATCTCCATCTGTCAGCAATTTCAAATTAAGACTTGGGATGTGATCAGCATTTTTTTTCTACACACACGCAACACTCTGTGTTGCCATTTGGCTTCTTTTATCAAGCTTTGTGTTTGTGTCTTTGGCCGCAATTCTGATTGCATGTTAATGAGCCCATGTGTTTTTTAATATACAACTGCAGGATCTTTTGATTATTTTCCCTTTTCTGGTTTTTAATCATTTAAAGCAATAGTTTGATATTTGGGGAAATAGGCTTTTTGCTTATTTTGCTGCAAGTTGGATAAGAGGATGATGCCACCCTAATGGCTGTGTGGTAGACATACGATTACAGTTAGCAGCCAGCTAGCTGAAAAGAAAGACTGGAGATGTGGATAAACAGCTAGCCTGGCTCTGTCCAAGGATAACAATATCCGACTACCAACATCTCTAAAGCTCACTAATAAACATGTCATATCTTGTTTGTTTAAACTGAACAAAAACAGAAATGTTAAACTGACAAGTTGGGGTTTTATAGCAGATTAATGTGCCTGAATATTTCTTTGTCTGGGGAAGTAATCTCCCCAAGTCTTTTTGTCAACCTTCAAACAAGTCTTTTAAACAAACAAGGTAAAGCATGTTGATTAGTGAGTTTTAGAAGTGCTGGTAGGCAGATATTTTAACCTTGTGACAGAGCCAGTCTGGCTGTTTTCCCACATTTCTGGTCTACAATGTGACAAATTTGAGCTAACCAGCTGCTCTCTTAACTGTCTCTTAACTGGACAGATAATTTATGAGAACGGTTATCTCATCTAACTCTTGGAAAGAAAGGGAGTAAGTCAAAATATGTCTGTACACAAAGTAAAATGGAATAAGATGAGGTTAAATTAAGTTGAACTAAAAATGTTAGCTTGGCACAAAGACTAGATATGGGGGAACAGCTGGACCGGCTCTGTATAAAGGCAACAAAATCCCCCTATCAGAACCTCTAAATCCCACTAATTAGCATTGTATCTTGTGCATTAAATCCATATAAAATCCAAAATGAAAAATGGCAATTTGCTGTTTTGTTGGAGCTTATGTCCTGGATTATCACGGGTGGTAGTATTAACTTCCTAAAGTCTTAAAAAAAAGACCTAAAGTCTCAAAGATATCCTTGTCCCCCTGTTTCCAGTTGGCACGATAAATTAAACTCGCTGGCTGCTGTACATGTATCAGACAAACACTGTAAAAAAGTGTTAATCCTCTCATCTAACTCTCAGTAAAAAAAGTTAATAAGCGTATTTCCCAGTATGTCTGAGTAAACTAAACTAAATTAAGATAAACTAAAGGAAAACGTTACCAGGTTCACCCTTGAGCCAAAAACTACTTCTGTTTCAACAAAACCCACAATATTGCAAAAGAATATGCACACATTTTTTAGGTCTTATCACACACACTCAGCAGCAGCAGGATTGGCTCATGGCACCTCCTTGTTAAGCTAAAACATTCTCTCCCAGTGTCAGCCTCGGCACCCGGGCCTCTTTAACCTGAATCTGTGATTAAATTCACAAAGCGCTGCTATATAAACAGTCCAGCATCTGGGGGACGGAAAACTCTCACCGCAGGAACGCAGGCCAGTCATTCTGTTATTAATATTTCATAGAGCAGAGAGGAAAGGCGGGAGGGGTGAGGGGGCTGCTGTGGAGTGAGTGGAGGCGAGTTGGAGAGAAGAAATGTGAAGGACTTTTGGTGCTTATACTGAAAGTATGCAAAGGTGGGATGAAAAGTTTGCAAAAAATACTTTCTGTGATCATACTGAAGGGGAAAACATATCTTAACTATAGTTTTTCTATTTAAGGAATTCAAAAGTTGGACAAAAGTTTGCAAAAAAATACTATATAACTATAGTCAAAGGCAAAACAACTAAATAGATCATTTCGTATGTAAAGAATAACTCAATGTAATCCCAGCGCTGTTTTGTTAAGTGAATGCCGACTGTGCTTTCTGAGCCAGAGACATGCAGGATTAATCCCACATTGTTGGTCTTGTCCTTTCATTCCAGCTGCCTAATAAACCTGTCAAAACAGCCTGAATGGAGTAGACCCCCCCCCAACCCCAATGCATTTTTTTTAAAGATACAAAATGAAGGTAGTGCACCCTTTCGGAGTTTTCTCCAAAAGTGGATCAAAAAAGGCCAGCCATTCTCTACTTGAGGGCCTGTTGTACTTCATATAAAAAAGCAGCCTTCATTCCATGAGCTCTTACCTCTGATTATTGATGGAGGTAGGTTGTCCAGGTGCAGGCCAGACTTGTAGAGGAGGAGGATGTGTTCAAAGGCCTCCAGTGTCTGATTGATGTCGGCTTTCAGCTCCCCTGGACACACACAATGCATTAACTCTGGTAAGAGATCTAAGTGACTGCAGGCATTCAGTCATCCTGTATAGATGATTTGTTTTTTCATCACCATGCTCTCCTTTTTATTCCCAGGGGTGTGATCTCAACAGATAACAACTTGTATTCATAACCGTGTCGCATGTCGGGAAGCATTTTGTCGGGCTCATTAAAAGAAGCGCTTAGACCGAGACATGTCATTACACAACTCCACTAATGGAAATGATTTGCTTTCTGATCTTCAATAGTGAGCATCCCGTCATGTCAAGACATCTCTTGTCCTCACCTGTGGAGTTCATGATGTGGTCTACCAGGTGTGTGAGGCCGGGCGGGGCCTGGTGAGGCAGCAGATAGGTGAAAAAATACCTGCAGGGGCCGGGCAGAGACAACTCATTCAGACAGACAGAAAGACAGACAAGCCCCATTGCATAGTTCCCACAGAACATGACTTGTCTCACCTTGGTGTTAAAACAAACAGCCCATAAAGATGTCAAAAATCTGAAGGCTTTTTAAAGGGGAAATACTCCACTGGAAGTATTCCACTGGAACTACCAATTTATTTATCACACCTCCTCCATCAACCCACACATTTTTCACCTTTATGTCTTTACCAGACAAATGTTTGAGGCTATATTTAAGCAATCATCCATGTAGCTGCTGCCTTCATCCATCCATCACACCTCCATCATGTAGTAAAGCTGTCACTTCTCTTACCTATAGGCATTGTAAATGTTCCTCTTCTCATTCAGGCCCTCACATACTCCCTGAGTCGAGCAGGGCAGGGTGAAATTTCTGTGCGGAAACTGTAGGGTGCAGTCTGCATCACTCTGACAGGTAGTCTGCTCAGCACTGGCATCATCTAGATCTGTGAGCTTCAGCTCGCCTGACACGGTGACAAACTGCCGGGGCTGGAAGTCCAGTAGAGCCACGGAGCCCAGAGGAGACTGGGAAAGGAAGTGAAGGAGCCTGACCAGGTCCAGACACACCTGGGAGGAGGATCAGACATGCCAACACCTGATCAGCTGGACTGATAACAATGAGTAATATACTGCCTTTGTAACTTCAAAAACATTTTAACTAGGGCTTAAAATAATTAATCAGTTCATTAGAAAGTATATCTATAACAATTAAGATAATCAATTAATCATAATTTGATCAGTAAAAATGCAAAACATTCACTATTTACAGCATTAAAATGCAAGGATTTACTTAGGTTCTGAAATTCTCTAACATTTCAAATTTATGATTTTTGGCTTTTCTAATATTAGTCAGACAAAACTGAAATTTAAAAGATGTTATCTTTGCTTGGCACTGGAAGCTTTCAATTGGACAGTATATTTGGGCTGCAAGTAGCGATAATTTTCATTATAATTTCTGTGGCTCAAATTATTTATTATTATTTGGGCCACATAATATTTAAGAAATATAAAGCCTATCATAATTCCCCAAGTCCTAAATTGACATATTTAAACAGCTTGTATTGTCCAGTCAACAGTCCAAAACCCCAAATTTTTCGGTTCACTGTGATATTAGACAAAATAACCCAGCAAAACTTGCCTCCATAAAAGCTGAAAAAAGGGGGAAAAATGGCAATTTCCTTTAAAAAGTGATAACTCCATTATCAAAATTGTTGCCAATTTATTTTCTGTCAATCTCCGACTGATTAACTGACGAATTGTCAGATGAATCAATAATGTAAATGGATAGTTATAGCCCTAACTATAGTTTCGAAGTTGGGTTTAGTTTTTCTGGTTACTTCAAGTTCTTCCATTCTTCATCAAAATGAAAAAAGCTTCAAAAATGTTGGAAGAAGCAAAAAAAAATTCCTGGTGTTAAAATGGACTTGTTTTCTGCTGAAAAGGTTACACATGGGACAATATAATTACGTTTCACGATAAAGCTAAAAATGGTAAAACGTAAAAACTTTCAGTCTTGCAAAAACACAGTGTTATTTGCTTTTAAAGATGTTTCAGCAACCACATTTGCAAGCCATTTCCTCAGAATGTTTTTATAGTACTCTTTAAATCCTATAATAAAAACAGAAAAAGAAAATAAGTAGGCCACTAAAGACAAAATAAAGGCATTAGCCATGCACTGACAAAGCATGAAACAATTCTGTCACACTGCAAACATAGCTACACTGTTAGGTAATGCTGTGAGTCTCTTGGACGTCACTTGGTGGGATCGAAGCACTGTAAAAACACGGCTGGGTGAAACCAAACACCCCTGGATTACTGTAGCCTGCGCAGATGCAACGTAGCTGAAAGGGGCTGAGCAGCTTTTTTTTTTTTTTTTTTGGGGGGGTATTATGAAAGGCTGATGTGGAAATACAATGAAGGAATATAATTTTGATTGTTGATGAATAGACAATAATGTTACTTCTGCTAATCCTAAAAACAAAAGATGCACACTGTTTTTTTCTTCTCTTCACTCATTCTTCCTTCCTCGTTCCAACACATCCATGCGCGAAGACACACACACATATACTCTGAACCATGGAGTGTAAATTCAGCCTCTGTTGACTCCCACTGTGTCAGCATACCTGTGATGGGGGTTGAGCTGAGGCTGTGTGTGTGTGTGTGTGTGTGTGTGTGTGTGTGTGAGGGGGATGAGATGTCATTCCTAGCCTCCAGTGGATTAACTCCAGGACCCATCTCCATTTCACCCAGAGCCTGATCAAATATACTGAGGGACAGATGTCAGAACTGCAGGAGTTTCAAATGTCCACCTCCCAACATCTTTCAACGTTTGCCTTTTCTGCCAAGAAAAGGGCCCACACATGCGTTGCCTGCAGTATGTGTGAGTGAGAGCAGTGTGTCAAAAATCAGAGAATGTGTGTAAAAGTGTGTGAGCTAACGTGCTTACCCTGAATCTGTCCTCCCAGGGGCTCTGGAGCAGCTGGATCATCTGGAGAGGATTCCCCTGCTCTAGAATGACCGTGACTCTTCTCTCTCCCCTCCTCTTCCTTCTTGGCCACTTGCATCTCCTGCACAATGACCCTTTAGCTGTGGAGTGGAGAATAACTGTGGGTTAGTCACAGTAAAATAGTGCAAGTGTTGCTAGTGGAAAAAGTCTGTTACTCTATTTTTTGCATTTTAATTCTGCATTACATTAAATAAAACAGGCTTAAGTGTCCAAAAGTTCTGTGTGTGTGTGTGTGTGTTTTTTTGGGGGGGGGGGGGCAAATTAAGAGGACATGGTGTTCTGCCAGCCTCACTCCCTGCAGCTCACACTTGTGACAGCAAAAAAATCGCATTACAGCCTACAGGGGAATATGCTTGTGAATTTAATCGAGATGTCGGACACGCTGCTGTCACACGACTGCTGGATGGGAGGCACAAACCCATCCGTTTAGTTCAAAACTAGGTCTAAAGTGGGCCCTAATGGTCTTGAGTGAATGAAGCGCTGGGGGTTTCAGATGCAACCAGGGATAGCAGAGAGGACAGAGGCACATTGTCAGCTCTGGCCAAACTGGACCCAAAGGTCAGAACAGGGTCAGTGAATTTAATTTAATTACATGGGAACGTCCTGCACAGCCAATGAGGCCTTTCATTCAGCCCACTGAGTGTGAGACAAAGGAAAATGTGAGCGGTGGTGCATGGATTCTGGAAAATCTTAATAATATTCCATATGTATTTCCAGTGTTTGGAGGTGTGCAGTAGCTTCTGAGGCTCCAACACATTCCTAAATATTACAATAAAATATATCGTCTATAATGTTGTTTTGCTATTTACACACTAACTTACATTTCAACGGATTAAAGTTTTGTTTAGGTCCTTAAATGGATACAGACAACAAAGAAAGAGGGAGCACTACCTTTATAACATTTGGATGCTGCAGCCTCTGTAACAGGACTATTTCTTTCTTTAGCTTGTAAGACACGAGCTCGCGGCAGCCTTGTGGGTCTTTAAAATCCTCCAAACACTTTCCCATATCTATCCCCTGCTCGTTGACTAGTTTTAAGGCCACGGGCTGACCTCCGGCCAGGTTCACTTTGACGACCAGTTTGGTGTATCCAGACCCGAGGATTTCCACTGCCTGCATGTCCACCAGAGATTCACAACCCATTTCATCCATATGCGCTCTCCTGGAGCCGTGCACGATCTCGTTCCACAGGTTGTAATTCCAACTCGATTCTAGTAGGGGAGAAAGTCGAGATCGCTCTGACGGTCCGTTTTCATCATCATCTTCAGGTAAAAGCAGCGGAATAATTTCTTTGCGCCTCTCGTTGAGTTGGTAAATCAACGCCCTGCGGTGCGACGCGAACTCCTCCTCATCAGCAGCAGCAGCCGCCGAGAAAGTTGAATTAGAAAAGTGCGATATCCTGGCTCCAAACTGCTGCACGCTGCTGATTAAGAGTGACACCAGAATAGAGAGGACCACGAAAGCCAGGAGGGCAGCCGCGCGTAAAGAGTTGCCCATCTCGGGCATTTCTTTCCTCTCCTTCAAGAGCCGTGCGCCTGCTGCGGGAAAGACGCACGGCCGCAGGCAGGACTCAGACGACGGCTCGCACTGACTGCAAGGACTCCTCCTGGCTTTTTTCTTGCAGGAGAAGTGATCAGCTTCTTGTTTCCACCTCCCAGGGAACTCCCTCTGGAGGTGTGTCCTGCGTGCTCGTAACTTTACACCCGCCGAACAACTCCGCAGCAGAGCGCGACCTCATGTTGTCACTCAATCTGCATGTTAATTTTACAACAGGAGTCAGACGCCGTGTCTGCAGAATCCTGGAGAAATGCTGCTGCCTGGCAGTAAATTATTATTTAACCCAGACACACAAAAAAAAAAAAAACAAATTAAAATAGAAATGTAGTTAAAATTAGATTAAAAATACAAAGCCAACGTATTTTTATGAGCGTATTGATTGATTTTACTTAAATATAAGTTAAGATGGTGTTATTAGGTTATGAAACTTGCATGCTCAATCAGAGCTGTATTTTTAAGGCTACCTTATTAGGAGAGACAGACAAGGAGGCGACTGCTGTCACCTCCACAATCTGTCCAACAGGTGGCAGAAAAACACCTTTGTTGCAAGTGATATAGCGTCACTTTTTATGAGCTTGATTTCTTAATGGTTAGCCTTACCAGGAAAAAATATGTACAAGTTCACAGATATGCATAATGTTTTTGTATGTTTGTTTCCACACACTCTTTTTATAGTGTAGTTCTTGTCGTATATCTGTTTATCCAACTGTATTTGTTTCCCAGATCCCAGGCTGCACTGAAGCTGTAATGAAGCGTTTCCCAGAGATCTGCCACAGGAAATTACCATGGCTGTCACCTCAGCACCAGCCCCCCCCCCCCCCCACACACACACACACCCTTCTCTTCAGCCTCTCATTATACGTGTGTGTCTGGCATGCAGTATGTGCCTGTCAGGCTGTGGATACGTGTGTTTGCGTGTTTTTCTTCTCTCTCTCTCTCTCTCTCTCTCTCTCTGTCTGTGTGTGTGTGTGTGTGTGTGTGTGTGTGTGTGTGTTTGCCAGGCTGGACACCTAAACAGTGTAAGTTAATCAGTGTCTGAAGTCAACAAGGCATTAACCATGTCAGCTGCAATACAGGCTGCTCAGAAAACTGTGTGCCGACTACCAGCACAGCAGGCTTTTGAATATGGGAAATGATTATTCACAAAAAAACAGTCAAACAAGCTAGAGGATTAATAAAGATAAAACATGTCCTTAACAAATCCAGATTGATTAACTCTGATAATCTTAATCTTTGAATCATCCATCTACTATGTAAGAATTGCTTCTGAACATCATGACTCACTGAAGCACTAATAGATACAGTACAAATGAGGCTTCATTACTGAGACCAAAATAGAGATATGCCCCCTGCACAGTCTCTGCATTTTATTTAAACCAAGAAATAGTGACTTTGATCTCTCCCACTTTCTCACACCCTCCTTCTCCCGATCTTTGACTTTTTTCCAATAAATCATTTCCTTTTTTCCAGTGAGACCCTTCAGAGACAAGGGCTTAGTGCGGTGATTCATATTTATAACCAGAGCCAGACCAGCAGCCGCCTCATTAGCAGAGAGTCACCCAGGTCTGCTGTATCACAGTTTCTCTTTTCTTTCTCCTTTAACCTTGGCTTTCTCTTACTTCTCTTAATAAGTGGCACAAAGTAATATTCTTACTTTCCCTTCTCTTCTTATTTTGTTGGTGAATTTTGTAAAAGCTTTAACAATTTTTAAACCCACTAAAACTTAGTTAATAACAATGTATTTATTAGTTTATACAAATGTTAAGAACTTCCTTCTGATCTTCCTTTTGCACAGTCCAACTCTTAAACAGCTCAAAGCTTGAAAATGATTTGAGGGCTTTAGAGGATGCTAACAAATTTAGGAGGCTTTTCAGATACTGCTTGAGGATTTCCATCCAGTGTTTATAATTGTACTTCAGTACATTTAAGTGAGCAATGTACTTTATGGCTGTAGGGTAATTCACAGTAAGAACTAGACATAAAATAATGTCATGGAGATGATGAATTACTAGATTATGCAGTATTACTTTCTAATAAGGCACCCTTTATAGAGATTTTTATAGCAACATTTGGGTTGGATTGTGAAAAATAGCTATGGCTGGTGTTTAAATCTTTAATTTGATAACAATTTTAGTTATCCACTAATAAATGCCAATGATTTTCTCATCTTCTAATGCAATGTCAGTAGGTTCATTTATTAAGGCAACATGTCAGCAGCTGCACATATTAATAACATGGTAGGGTGTAAGAACGGTTTAACTACTGGAAGGATTTTTCACAACCTGTTAATAATTAATGACTTGTAACTGATCTACAAAGCATTAGTAAATGGTATATTAATCATTATAAGAAATACAATATGTAAATAGTTACACTTCGTGACAGTTAGCTACAACATTAAAATGTTGCGTTTTTGTTACTGTAATGAAGCAGAAAAGGTAAAGGGAACAAGCTTATGACCACTTTTAGGCCATATCTTTGATACTTGAGTAAATCCACCACGTACACAGTGTACGTGATTCAAGTGTATGGTTCACTTGAATAAAGACTTTTTTCTTTTCTTGTCATGAGACTAATTAGAGAATCTAATACTGATCATCTCAGCCTCTTCTTTACTGATTGCTGTAGATTTAAATACAGGAAAGTGACCGGGGTCTTACAAGGTCGCACAAGACTAATTCGCCTTATTCAGAGCCAGAACAGCAGCTGGAGGTCCCATTTAAGTTATCGTTTAACTGAACACAGCACCACTGTCTTCATAGCGTACGTTCAACAGCGGCTGTTGCTCCTGTCTGAGCCAATTAAGCAGGCACTGATGCACACTGTCCGTCACCCGGAGCTCCAGCACCGCGGCCGGTTGGACAGCGACCAGGCAGCGTCCTCAGCATCAGCGCTGCTCCGCCAATCAGAGCGCAGCTCGGGGCAGATTAACCCAAACCGCCCCGGTGCTGCCGTGTAGTAGCAGCATCAGAAAACAAGCCCGTGTCTCCGGTCCTCGTGGACCTAGTTTGGGCAGATGGGGGACTGTTTGCTTAACCCGGTTCAAAAATAACGGGTAATTCACAATCTCCCCTTTTAAAGAAGTCGTTTTTCAAAGGCGAATCAGGAGGGAGATGGATGCTTGCTCGATAATAGGAGAAAGCACGGATGCGATAGTGATGGATGATTCTCCTACAGATGAAAGGGATATTCAAGAGGCTTGCCAAAGGTGGGTTGTTTTTTCCTTGTCAGAGGATTTTATAGTAGCAGACTGTGTAACTTGATTGGTGGCATAAAAATGAATGAGATTTACAGTTTGTAGACGTGAATGTGTGTTTACCCTCGTGTGGCCGCTTTGAGCATTGTTCAACGACACAGTCCAGCTGTGCTTCTCCTGTAGACAATGGGATTATGTACAGGATATGATTTCTGCTCCTGACATTTTGCCATTGCACTATTATAATCGTATTTTCAGTATTAACTACATAACTGATTCCTGTTTGTGTTCCCAGTGAAACCAATATGGCCGTGTGCTGCTGTCAACTTACTTTTAGAATTTATGCTTGTTAACCCCAATATTTTCATGTCAAATCTCCAGCATGCAGTTAGCAGCACTAGTCAGACTATTACACACATACACACTCTCTTTCACACTCATATTATTGTTGACTGGAGAACTAGGGGGCCTGTTCTGTGTCATCAGCCTCCTGTTTTAGTCATGTTGGCTCTGTGGGTCACTGCTGTCACCCTGTCACTCACTGAATACAGCAGCCCTGTATATTAAAAATAAAATAAAACAAATGGTCAAGAGGCTTCAAACATTAACATGGGGCTGGAAACAGTCAAGGCCTGCCACTCTTTAGCTCAGCAACAGGCCTAACATTTGTGTCTGTCCAAGAGGGATCATCTGCAGATTTTCAAGTCTTTTTCATCCAATAGTACCCACCTCATCTACAAAATCAGCACTGTCTTTTTAAGAAAGTTAACAGTAGACGAGTGTCTGTGTGTGTGATTGACAGCTTAGGAGATGTTTGAGGACATGACACTGACTGGCATCCAGAGAGTTGATGAAAAAGGCATGTGCTGCAGAAGAGGTGAAAGACAGGGGCCCAAAGGCAAACAGAGGAGAGCGGTGAACGCTGACAGTCCAGAGTCTCCATGCCGGAGTCTTTTGAATGCCTCAGAGCTGTCCTTTGACACTAACAGCTACGCTCCAACAAAGCAACTCATGCACTTTACATCAGCTTATCCATCTGAGTCAGCTTTGACCACAGTAACATTGTTTCATTGTCTCTGCTTGAGAAATAAGAGTGACTTTCGTTGCTGTTTTTGATGTAAACTCAGATTTACAAAGACATTGTGACATCAGTGTGTCATGTCAGTGTCCTTTGGTGCGCAAAGCAGCTTGGCGACACCTTCCCTGGTGTATTTTTGTATTCATCCACTGAAATATTGATGAGTTCCACAAATTGCTCTCCTCGTGTGTTTTTATTTGCATATGTGTGTGTTACATTGGAAAGCCCTGTGAAAATCATCAAAGGTAAGTAATAGGCTTCAATACTCATATCCTGAAACCTGTGCTGAGGAGGCTGCCAGGCAGAGGTTTAACAGTATCTGCGAATAATTTAGTGTATATTTTTAAACCTGTGTTTAGTTCTGAATTATTTATTATGCTACAGCAACGGAAATCTTGTTAAATTAGTTGACAGTGTTGACCGCCAAATTCTTTTTATGAGAGTATTTAGTCACTTATTCCAGCTCCTACATGGGCTAAACTAAACAACAAACGCTTGTAATGTCACTAAGAGCTGCTGAGTACACTTTGAGCTATTGTATTATTAAGAGATACAAAGATAAAATACTGAAGTTTGGCTCCTCAATGAGCTCCAAACATTAATCAACTCCGAAAACCCTCAGCTACAATGTACCACTAATTCAATAACTACTCATCATCTTTGCACCTTATTATGGGATGCAAATAAAACTGTGTTGAGGTCATTTAGGCTGTATTGACTTACACCGTCGCCGTGGTGATGAGACAGGAAGTGTGACTGCATCGAGTCCACTGTGGAAAAACAAGCATGTGGTGGACTACGCACACCTCTTTACTGAGATACAAGGTGAGCATTAGATAAAACGAGTTTTGGTACAATTTGTTTGGTACCTTTGATATTGTTGTGATCACTTGACTTCAAAAAAAGGTGTGGGTGTGAAAAATGTGTCAATGCACAACCTGTATTTCTAAGGATTGACCCACTGGCAGGTCAGTGACTCCAGCAACCACAGTGTGTTAGACATCTATTCCTAACTTCATTAGTTCTGCTGGCCAAGAATATACAGTAGTCAATAAGCTTAGATTTCAATCAATGCATAGTGGGAGTGAGATTGCTGTCCCTAAGTTACCTGCATAGTTTCCATTTTTACAGGCTGAACTTTTGCTTGTTCACTTTAAAAGAACTTTTTCGCTTTTTTTCTTGCTCCTCTGCCAATCTTTTTTCCTGTCGTTGTTCCATATTCTGTTTCCTTCTGATCTCTTCTGTTCTCTCCTCTCCTCTTCACACCCTCTCGCCAACCATTCCTCTCCTCACGTCTGTCTTCTCCCTCTACTCAGTGAGATCCCGGCAGTGTCTCTGTGCCCTCCTGACAGCGTGTGCTCGGCTGAGGCCCCGTTGACAATCATCCAGTCTGAGGGGGAGCTATGTGACAGCTGCAGCAGCCTCGGCAGACCCTCTTCATCCTGCCAGCTCTATCACCAAGTATGCATGAACAATGACTGTACTGTATGCTGTTCAGAACAGATATATGGGGACCCATTAAATTGGAGTCAGAAACTAAAAGTTAGAAATAGCTCCTGGATTTGGAGGCAGTGGCAGATATAGCCATTGTATCACTATAGTAGTATAGTACAGGAAAATATACACAATTTCTGCCTCTTGTGCCTCAGGTTCCTCAGGGTTCTCGAGCCGGTTCCTACAACTCTCCACAGCCCCTAAAATGCCCCCACTGCAGCCATCATGGCCCAAACAAGCCGAACACTTGCCACGACTGTCATTCAAGCACAACAGGTCCTCCCGCCGAAGGAGGTGCCGTGGTGAAAGTGGGACATAGCTGCAGCTCTGCTCATCAGACATCACATCGTGGCACAGTGAGATGTCACTGGTTGCATGGGTCAAATGAAGGCAGAACACACAAACCAACACAGCGACATGTGGTGACAGTAAGGTGTGTTTGCCAGTGGTGGGGACCTTCTCATCTTAGTCCTGAAAAACCAATCAATACACTTCCCCTAGACCATTCTTTTAAGGGTATTGAGTGTGATATCATTTTCAAATTTGTTATTATAATACATTCTTCAACCATTAACAGGAACAGAGGACTCTATTGCATCCTTAGAGCGTAAGTACTGAAACCAATTTTCACTATAAAGCCCAGGAGGTATTACATGTCATACTACTGCTGATCACAATAATTAAAGCTAACTCAGTGTTGTTGACACTTACTTCTTCTTCTGTGGTTTTTCCATTTGGCAGTTATTCCCAGGTGATAGTGGACTATCCACTAGCAGTGTTGATGGGTTGTGCTGTGCTGATGCTGGGATGCTCATTGGCTGGACTCTTCATTGGTCCACTGCCTGATTTCTCTGACCCGATGCTGGTGAGTCTCTCTCTCTCTCTCTCCCTCTCTCCTTCACTCAAACACATGCATGCATACAGGATAAGCACTGATGAAGAAATTTGCTCTGACAATGTAAAATATGATTCACAACAATGTGCTGTTATTGAGTAATCTAAAGAGATTTACATATAATCTGAATACTGTGTGGGAGTTCATAAATTCATTTAATATTCTGGGTCCCTGTGATTATGATTCTTTCTGTAAGCTGCTGCAGTGCGCCGATGGACACTGTCTCTTTATCTTCAATGCCTGTGTATGTATATGTCTGTGATCACAGGGTTTTGAGCCGAGAGGAACATACATAGGAGTTCGCCAGTCGAGCTTGTCCGAGCTGCAGGAGAACACTGGCCCGGGGAAAACTCTTTCTCCTTTACCACAGCAGCTCAGCAAAAGGTCAGCAGTGAGGTTTTAGTCGAGTAAAGAGTTTCTGCATGGAGGGGATGGGGGGTGGGGCTGCATCTCTGGCCAACATACATGGGTGGTTTACAAACAGATATAAGTTTTACACTTAGACTAATTGTGGTTGTGTGTGTAAAGGAGTGTGTATTTGCAATATGTCACGGCATGAGAACTGTTCCTGAAGCTTATACCAATACATCTTACCTATATACCAGTAGAAGATATATAAGATATAAAATAAGAGTCAATTGCAATTACAATAACATCAGTTTTTAAAGCTGCTTTTTTCCTCTTATTATTAACAAACAAACCCACTGAGAATTTTCCCCTCACTCTGCAGTTTGCTTCAGTTTACAGACATTTTTTGTTTCTTAGCTCATTGTTTTGGCATCACAGCCTGCAACTAAGTGTTCTGGTTCACATTCATCAGCGTCAACTGTTAACAGCGTTAACTTAATGTGTTCTTGTCTATATCAGACGACAAGCCAATAATCTGATAGTGTTGAGTTTCTGCAGGTAATTTGTGCTGCCCCCAAGTGGCACAAAAAGAAATTGATTCTGTTTCAAAATGATATCAGTTGTAGGAATGATCAGTTTTACTTGTTTGAAATAAAATGTGTGCTTTTGATGAGACAGAAAAACTATATAGTTGTGTGTTTCACCTGTGCTATAGTGTGGGGGCTGTCAATGGAGACAGTGGCGATGGCCAAGACACCTCCAGACTTCGCATCAGGAGGATGCTGGCTAGGGACTCATCTCCAGACACCTTCCTCTGTGATGCTCCAGGTGGGTCAGTCCTGATCAATTCATCCTTTTGGTGATGATAGATAAATGCCTCAAACTTCTATTGATAATTGATAATAACCTCTTGATAATAGAAACAATGAAAAATACCACCCATATGCAAATAACAATCATGGTCCTAATTATAGATTTGTATGCAGGTTATGTAACACTGCTGGCTCCAGCACACTCAGAAAAACAGTAAATGAAATGGAAATAGTCTTAAAACAATGTAAATCAGATGGGTCCTCTTCAGCATTTGAGCAGTTATCATATACTGTGAGCTGAAGGAGAAACCTTTCATGCTTGTTGGGGAGTAATCAGCAACCCCAGCATACTAATAAGACAATATAACATAAAAACAACAGAAACAACTTAAAATGAATTTTACAATAAATAGCGAGACAGCAAGAATATGTGAATTAGATCTTTTAGCAAGGCTTCAAAGACAACACTTTGCTGAATGCTTTTCCTTGGGGAGGTTCTCCCAGATTTTTTTCTTCAAGCTCCACTTTGAAATAGTGTGCTGGTAGATCAAAGACTATATTTCTGTTGTGCCTCATAAAAGCACAGAAAGCTCCCTGAATGGATTTATTAGCAACTCTAAGCCTTGAGGTTTTCATTATATGATGCCTGATTTTTATTCCACAGGATATATATTGGTTGTTAGAGGGGTTTTACATTCCTGTCAGCAGTTTAACCATTCTGAGCATTTCTTACTGTCCCCATGAGCTGATGATTCACTGTTGGTCATCTTGTTACTTTACATTGAATCCATGTGTCTCCATGCAGGCGAGCGTTTGGCCCAGCTGGTGTTCCGATCAGAAAACTCCGCCAGTCTCTGGAGCCTGAAGGCCATCCACACCATGTGTGAGATGGAACAATCCAGGGTTCGCTCTAATCTACTCAGCCCTTACTCTCACCTTTTAGTCCTCTGCCTTTTGCCTCTCTCTTCATTTCTTTCGTCATAATCTTCTGTCAGTCTCTGCAGTCCTCCATACTCTAGTCATACATCACAATGACTGTAAATGGTCCGCAGAAATTAAACTGAACTGCTTCACGCACATTACCTCATTTGAAATTAATTCCTATTTTGTTTCCAAACTGGGCGCACGTTCAAAAAAATCTTTCCCTTGTCTGACTCAGATTCGCTCCCAGGCGGGGTTCCAGGAACTGTGTCAGCAGCACACGAGGGTGGAGGCTGAGGGAACATTCAGAAGTGGCTGTTGTCCGAGCTGGTCTCTGGGGAATTATTTGGCTGTCCTCACTAATGCTTCCTCCTGCCTCAGCCTCACTTCACAACAGGTACTGTGGCCTTCTTTTCATTTAAGAAATAGGATACAAACAAACAATATAAATAATATATATTATATATAACCATATAAATTATAATCATGAGAGCAAGGTTTTGGGGTTCAATGTGATAGGTTGTTTTTGACTGATCATTTAGCAGCATCCAAATGTCAATTCATTTTCTTCCATTCACACAGGTTTCCGAGTCTCTGGACCTACTACGGAAGTGTGCTCTGCATTATCACGAAGGACATCTAGTGGAGGCCTGTGTCGAGAGACCCAAACACGGTAGCTGTTCCTCTGTCCCATCCCGCTGCAAACAATCCCGTGTGGTGTTCCAGATCCTGCACTTCCTGGTTGATAAAGACTTCCTTGGCCCACAGACTGTTGAATACCAAATCCCAACACTTAAGTACAGCCTCCTGTTCTTACCCGTTGACAAAGGGGAACACATGATGGAGATATACATGAAGAGTCTTGAAGGCAGGGATCTTACCTACAATAATACAACTATCACTGGCATGGACTTTGGCATCAAGCAAACGCTCTTCAAGTATTACCTTGCAAGAGATTCAGTATATCCTGTTCTTGCGGTAGTTTGCCTTCTTTTCACCATGGCTCTGTATCTCCACTCTCTCTTCATAGTAACATTATCTGTAATAGCAATCACAGGCTCCCTCCTGACCTCTTACTTTTTTTACAAAGTGGCCTTTCGCCTGACTTTCTTCCCCCTGGTCAACCTCTCCGCAGCCCTTATTCTCTTGGGAAGTTGCTCCAATCAGGTTTTCGTCTTTGCTGATTTCTGGAACCTGCAGCTGTCGCAGAACCCCTCAGCCTCCCTGGAGAAGAGAGTACACAGGGCTTTGCAGGAAGTCGGCTATTTGATTTTAGCATCCGGACTGACCTCCAGCGCGGCATTTTTCTCTGGTTATCTCAGCAGCATCACAGCGATCAGATGTTTCTCGGTTTATCTCGGAACTGCCTCTCTAATTAGCTCTCTCATGGCATTAGTGTGGCTGCCGTGCTCTTTCATCCTGCGGGAGCGCTACACAGAGGTGTCCTCTGCATCTCTAGCGGCACAGGGATGGAAACCATGCTGCTCTAAAAATGCTGGCGGCTTCTGGGAAACAAGCTCACGCAAGAGATGCCTTTTCACCCTTGGCCAGAAGCTGAGAGAGTTGAAACGAGGGCTCACTGACACTTCCAATTTGTTATTTCTGAAAATCTTGCCTTGTGGCGTGGTAAAGTTTAGGTACATCTGGGTATGCTGGTTTGCAGTGCTTGCCGCTGGGGGCACGTATATGTCCTGCATTGACCCAGGCATGAAGCTGCCCACCTTAGAAAGCAAGGTCACCCAGCTTTTCCGCTCCAGTCATCCATTCGAGAGGTATGACGCAGAGTATCGCCACATGTTTATGTTTGAGAGACAGAGAAATGGAGAGGATAAACCTGTGACTTTAATGCTCGTTTGGGGCATCAAACCAACGGATAATGGGGATCACTTTGACCCTAAAAGCAATGGCTCTTTGGTTCTTGACTCAGACTTTAACATGAGCCGACCAGACGCTCAGATCTGGTTAAGGGACCTCTGCGGAAAGGTCCAGAATCAAAGTTTTTATTCCCCTCCGTCATCTGAGGATAGAAACATTTTGACAGACAATATCTGTCTTGTGGAGCAGCTGATATATTGGGTATCTGTCAGACGGTGCTCAGAGAGCGATGACGCCCTTCACTTCTGCTGTAACGACATCCCTTTCCCCTACCCTCCTAGGGTTTTTGAGAACTGCCTCAGTATGATGCTGGCAGAGAGGTACGCCGAGGGCCATCTGGCCCACAGCGGAGGCTTGTACTTCCTGCCAGATGGCAGGGTCGCTGCCCTCGTGTTGGCATTCAAAACCACATACCTTTACAGCTTCAACTTCAGCAGAACCAATGGTTTTTACAGAGAAATCCTGACATGGTTTAACAAAGAAATATCAGGAGCGCCACAAGGGCTGGAGAATGGCTGGTTCATCAGTCAGCTGTCTCTGTTTGATCTACAGCAGTCCTTAAGCTCAGAGACTCTGGTCGTAGCTGGCTTCTCAGTGGCTCTCACATTTGCTTTGCTCCTTCTCACCACCTGGAATATCCCACTGAGCATATATGGGACTCTAGCTGTTGGAGGCAGTGTGTTTGTCACAGTCGGCCTGCTGGTTCTTCTCGAATGGCAGCTGAGCGGCATCGAGGCTCTGTTTATATCAGCAGCAGCGGGACTGTCTGTTGACTTCATCGCTAACTATTGCATATCCTACAGCTTGGCTCCTCATTCCGACAAAATTGGGAAAGTCGCACATGCCACTAAAAGGATGGGATGCCCTGTGGCGATAGTTTCTGGTGCATTTTTCTCCATGGGGATCATCATGTTGCCTGCCACAGCCTTGCTGTTTCGAAAGCTGGGGATTTTCCTGTTTCTGGTGAAATGTGTAGCCTGTGGATTTGCGACCTTCTTTTTCCAGTCCCTGTGCTGCTTTTTCGGGCCCCAGAAAAACTGTGGGACTATCACGCTGCCATGTTTTTCGGATCAGACTGACAGCGTGCTTTCCTCTTGCTCGGCCGCAGAGCCTGGTTCCTCCTCCGCTGCTAATGGGGCCTTTGGCAGATCTAGAGTGAGGAGGAGTTATGACAAAGAAGCAGGTGGCTATCTCTACCCCAACCACCGTCAGCACAGACAGAAAGAGACTGGCGGAGTGAGAGGAGGTGGGGGCAGAGGGCCAGAGCAGTACGAGCTGCAGCCGCTGGCTTACCGGCTAAGTGACAGCTTTGAGAACAGCACCTGCACCAGTAAACTGTCCAACCGGCCCTCTGTGCTCTCTGATGAAATTGAATATTGTGGGAGAGATGTGGCAACAAATGGCACTGATGGGGCAAGTGAGGAGATATGCAGTCATCAACACAAGATCGGCCAACCACCTCCAGCCCTCCAGACTTCATCTCCCTACAAAGAAAACGCTCTTCGGCCTATGGGGATGGCACAAGAGGACCTCGCTAAGGCCAAGCTGCTGTGCAAGACCTGCAGAGGTCAGTCTAGTGGGATGAAGCACTGGGGCGACACGTCATTTTCCTCATCTTCCAGCATACAGGAGACTATAATCAGCCACACCCTGGAGACCATTGACCAGCCATCTCTCAGCAAAGAGGAACAAACCACAGAAGAGGGTCTCTATCCTCATACACACAAAGGACACCTCTCCTCCCAATCCCAGAGCTCCAGTGAAGCTCTGGAGGATTCCTGCGAAACATGCCTCAGTGACATCGAACCAGGGGCTTCTAACACACAGCAACACAAAGGAGAAGGGAAGGATGAGTTGCAACCAGGATATCTAAACGGGAAGAGAGACACGCTTCGTCTCTCACTGAAAGAAACTGCTTATGAGACTTGCAATAAGGGCCGCACTAGTCAGAGTGAAGAAGTGGTTATTCTACCCAACAGTAAGCCAGATTTACCAGATGTCTGGATAAAGAGAGATGGACAGCGGGAAGACACATGTTGAGCAAAGTTGGAGCAATCTTTGCAAACACTGTGCGTCAAACGCTCTGAATTTATATTTTAAAAAAAGAAATGCACAGAGGAAATTACAAAATGAGCATTCACTGTTACTTTTGTACAATATTCAAAGGAAATATAAGCCAACTGCAAACGTAACATGTGACAGCATGTTTGTCTACTGTTGCTGCTGAGGTCGTTTCTTGTTTCTGTTCAAATGAAGTCAAAGCATGAGTGTTTCTTCAGCCAAAGGTCAAATCAAAGCATGACTCGTTCGACCCAACACCGCCAGAAAGACGATAAATCAGCCACAATTTTTGCACCATTGTCGCATGTGTCCCAAAATGCAGCCACCTGATGTTGTCAGTGAAAACAAACACTGAGCACTGCACCTGCCGCTGCAGATCTTAACTCAGTGCCTGGAACTTTTTAACAGCTGCACGGATTATCAACAAATACAGTGCCACCTGTGTGCAGCTGCTGGCCCTTCTCCATATACAGTGATGGACTTCAGAAAAGTAAAATGTAAATGTGAGTTAAGCAGAGATAGAGCTGCATTATCTGTACCTGTGTACAGAATTACATACACATCTAGAGTAGCAAACAACTGTCACTTAACTACAGTCAGTCGATTTTGCACATTGTAACAATAATATGTACAGTATGTCCTTTGCGATCATGATGTAGAAAGCAGAACACTTGTCATTTGAAGTGTCTCTATCTTGGATCGCATTTAATGTTCCATTGTCAAATGAAATCTCATGTTTATTCCAGTGTCAGTGCCAAAAAAATTAATAGTTTTGTTTCTAAAAGGTTTAAAAAATGGTTCCTAATAGAGATATAACGCTACATTATGGGATTACACACTGTTGGTAAATTACCGAAACATACTGTTTCTGGATCTGAGGATGTCAGCATACGCCTCAGGGTTTTCTAAAGAAGCAGGCGTGAGCTCTAATTTTCAATTTCCAAAGCAGTAGTTCTACTTTTACATGCCGCTGCTTCGGCAACTAATAAGTTGTACATAAACCTTGCTGAGGCACTGTTGAGAAACTCCAACAGACAGTTATCTGTTAGCCTTTACCTACATCCCATCCCACAGCTGAGATGTCACATCACGTGTGTCACAATGCCGTTTAAATACCGGTATTTACCACATGAGCAGCATGTGCCAAATGTCTATCAAATGGTCATTTCCTAAACTGAAACCAATAAAAATGTGCGTGTTTTGTGCAAAAGACGTGTCCTTAAAAATAGATATGTTTATGGTCCTAAATATGATGTTAAGTATAAAATAAAGAACTGTTGGAGGTGCAGTGTTGGTGGTCGAGCCCTAACAAGAAAAAAGATTATATGAAATGTGCCTATGAGCAAAATAATTTTCAAGCTTTCTCATTGTAAGATGTGTTGGATTTTCAATAAGATCTTTAGTAAGCCTTCACTTTAAAACCACTCAGCAGTATAATCTGCCTGTCAGAGGGTTAGGGTGAGAATCAATGAAATGAAATCAATTACAGGCTTCCTATGAAGAGAAGAAATTTTGGAGGTTGCCACAACTGTAATTTAAAGCATTCAATGTTGTTAATTTTTCACAAAACTGAAATAAAATGACAAAACATTTATTTTCCTGCAGACTTGCTATGGATTTATTTCACTTTTGGTTGGAATACCAGACAGCCCACAGGCTTAAAAGAATGAAGCTAAATTAAAACTATGTTCTTGATGTCAAAGTAAAATGAAAAATGCAATGCAGTTTGATCCTATTTGTGTTTTAGGCATAAAACATCTTGGAGTCACGGCAAAACATATTTCTACAAGTTCAATTTCAAGTCAATCAGGGATTTTTCATTAAAAGAAATGAAATGAAAACAACTGTCCTTGAAGGAAAACCTCACAAAGGATCTTGGGTCACACTTTTCCACCTCAAGCATGACGACGGTGACCTAAATGGCGTCATTAGTGTTCATCAAGTCGGCTCTGATCAGGCTCAACCCAGTCTTCTTTTACCCAATTGGGTAAAGGTGTGGAATATTCAAAGTCGGGTCCTTTGTAGCGTAATGCGTGGAGATACATGACAAGCTCCTTTTCTGTGGGATCCGGTCGTACGAGCTTGCATTCACTGCACATGTGGTCTATCATCCCTGGCATACTTTTCTGGGTAGAGTCGGTTGCCTCTGTTTCATTTCCATTTGATTTGAGCGGTACGTGGCTCTGATGTTCGTGCAGTGAGGTGCTGATACTGTCAGGGTCTGTGCAGCACTCACTTCCCTGTTTCACTGTCTCACTGCTAGAGCCACAACCCGTCGTCACCTGCGTATCAAGCTTTCTGTCGCCGCCGCACGCATCAGTTGGTGTCTGATCATTTTCTCCACCGTTGCTGGGTTCAGGCAGACCATGTGACTTGTGCATTTTCTCAGATGTCTTCTTCTTCTCTGCCTCTTGTCCAATCCCGATGCCGTCATGCGGTATATCCAACAAGTGGAGACTTTCCTGAGATTGATGTTCCTCTACCAGAGCCTGCAGAAGCTCCTCGTCGCTCCTCCCCACCAGCCCCCCCTTCCCCCTGTGCGGACCCCATGCTGAGGATCCATAGATGGGATCGTTAAGGATGGGAAAGCCCAGATACTGAAGGTGAACCCTGATCTGGTGTGTGCGGCCAGTAAGGGGTAAACAGCGGACAACGCTGGTTTTTCCATTAAAGCTAAGCCTTTGGAAGACAGTTCGGCACTCCTTTCCCTTGGGGTCAACCCGGCAGAAGCCGACTTTAAAGGAAACGACCAGGATGGGCTCCTCACAGATCACTTCGCCTCTGGAAACTCCCCCTCCACTCGGCACACATACTCCTTTTCAAGCTAGGAAAGAGAATAACTGTAAGAACTTCTGAAAAACCCACCGACACATTTGTTAGGCAGAAATCAGAAACGGAGCTCTTAAAATTTGGCCTCATCACCTGAGAGTCAAAAAATGAGTTCAAACCTTCTTAAACGTACCTGTCTGTCCCTCACCAGCTGGTCCAGTTTCTTTGACATCTCCAATGTTCTGGCAAACAGCAGCACTCCAGAGGTGAGTCTGTCCAGTCTGTGGACAGTGTGAAGCTCAGAAATGCCCAGTTCTTTCCCCAGTATGAAAATCACTGTGTTGTGGCGAAAACGACCACAGGGGTGGACCGGGATGGAGGCAGGCTTGTCGACCACAAGCACTTCACCATCGTCCACCAGAATCTCCAGGGGTCTGCCGACCACGGGTGGCTCATGGCGATGGACAGTGTTTCTCAAGAGGTCATTATTCTGTGGACAGCAGAATTCTTTTTTAAAACCCAAGCATGTTTGAGGACCATCAAACCAGCATCTGGCAAACACAATTCAACTCAGTGTCTTCTCAATTTCTTAAAAATGGACGAGAGGTCACAGTAAAAACATCAACTGAGCAAACTCAATCTGCTGATAGGGATGATGAGACACGTAAGACAAGTAAGAAGGTGGGCCTTGAGTTGAGATTGCTTTGTCACCATATGTTTATTTACTTTTGGCTCAGATGCATGAAATCTAAGTTTGTCACACCTACTATGCTGCTGAAGTATTATAAAATCGTAGAGTGAGACACTGACCCTCAGCACCACAGACAGGTCCTCCACAGGTGTGTCGTTGAGCCGGATGCGTCCCTCTCTGGCAGCCCTCTGGTAATACTCTATGGACTCAAGTCTGAACTCGCTCTTGAACACCTCCAAAAGACTCTTCCCAAGCCACCGACCTTTGCAATAGGTTTTGTAGTCAAAGTAATATGGACGAACTTTGCGGAGGCCGCCCTCGAAGTAGTAGGAGGTCTCGGTGAAATGCTCCTGGCTGAAGCTGACGCCGGAGTTCCGTTTCTGCGGAGGGGGGACATATCTCTCGCCCGGTTTGAGCTTCTTCCCCCCGGCTCCCCTCCGCCTCTTCCCCCGACCACTTGTCTCAGGGTCGATCGACTCGTCGCTTTTGCGTTTGCCGGTTCCTGCTGCCTCAGTAGCGCTTGCTCCCTGCTCGGACACCGGGCTGTTAACCTCCTCCATGGTCGAGCTGCTTTGCTGACACCCCGGAAAATGACAAATTGGATTCTGAGAATTATGACCGTTATACGATGAAACGAAGTGTTGTACTTTAGGAAATGCGCGCTTATTAACTTCACTTTGAGTCCAAACCGAGAAAAGAAGCTGTCGAACCGACGCAATCGCGTGCATTTCTTTCTCGACAGAGGTCCTTCTCATTAACGGCGCGCGCTGATGACGTTAATATGTAGTTCGATCAGATGAACGCGTGCAGAACAGTCAAAGCCTCGCGTTTTTTCTTTTTCTTTAAGGGGAAGTCACCTTCTCACCGCTGCATTACCGCCACCAACTGTTCACAATTTTAATTCAACAACGTTTAATTCAATTAACCGTATGGAGATCCAGTTCATTTCGTTTCATTCAAAACGTGTATTTCTTTGTTATAGAATATGGATTATATTTAATGTAATATATTGTGTGCAATTTAAAAAAGGTATTTGTATGATTATGCTTTCCGTTTGCTGAAAGTCATTTTTGTGGGATTTTATATGTGTATATGTGCTACTCTTATGGATATTTTTCCAGTCCTTTAACATATTTTATCTTCTCATGACCCCAGTTTACTTACTTTGTATTTTGAGGAAAGACTGACAGCAATCAATACAACATCCACTTAGTGTGTTTTATTAATAAATCTGAATTTACAACTACAATATTTTTTGTTTCAAAAAGTTAAATGTCTCAGGTAAGTTTTGGCACAATTCCTCTCTTTAGTAACAATGTCAAACAGGACATGTCCTACACATACTGCATATGAAACAAGTAAGAAACAGTTCTTACCACAAAATATATATCACTTTGTTAATTTGGTAAACTTTCCTTAGAAATTCTTGGCTTCTACTTGTGTTTATGTTTGTTATATATATTTGTTACTGCATTCAAAACAAAATCATTCCCATAGGAATACATAACATTTCACCAATTATTCATACATCTGAACTGAACAAAAACTGAAGCTCTTTAACCTGCAGTTGCGATTTTGTCATTGCTGAACTTCACTGACTTACCCTTAAAAATAAACATCACACAACATTTTCCACCGTTCACAATATCCTTACCACACTCACACTTACTCCATGGACTGTTGGTAGAAAGGCCATTATTCCAGCGGTGGTGACTCAGTGCTCTTTTAGCACTCTTGGAAGACAACCTGGTCATACAAACAGAGCCACGATCCACCTTGTGCTTTGCTTGGCGAATACCCAGCAGGGCAGGTGGCCATAAAGTCTTGAGTTCAGTGAAACCATGAAGAGTGCTACAAGGCCCCAGAGACACAGCACCAACGCCATCTCCTGCAGGGGCAACCACACTGCAGTCAGAGCTCACCTCTGCGGAGAGAAGGAAGGATAGCATGGATGCCATCCGGAATAAGATATAGAATTAAGTTGATGTGACTCTTGGTTGCATATAACACTCCTAAGAAGAGGAATCTGATGGAGGTAATGTCCAAAATAATGTGCAGGTTTTGTCAGTACATAAAGTGATCTTCTTCCTTTCATTTTGCTGTTTTTAAATGACTGGTCAGAACGTGCTTTCGTAATTACCCAGGCCACTGACGCCTCTTGTCAGTAAGGGGGACATATACCACTCCCATCAAAGCTTTTTTGAGGAAGGTCCCATCACTTTGCCGATCATACTGCTCTAACACCTGACTGCCACCATCAGGGCCCACTGGGAGAACCAGCCGTCCACCTGGCTTCAGCTGCTCCAAGAGCTGTAACAAAGAGAGGGCAGAAAACATAAATTTATGGGTGGTGCAAGTAGCAAATTGAGCTCGGTAGTCAGGGTGGGGAAAACTAAGAAAACTATTTTAATACTAACTTCACTAAACCAGGCTTCAAGTAACCTTAAATGGCTGTGCCTTGTTTGTGGCATTTGGATGTATCTCCATGATATGTCTTAATATATTCTTCTATTTCTTTTCTATCAAATTTTCCCAAGATTAAAAGCCATATGTGTCCTTACAGCCTTGGGAACAGTAGGTGCAGCTGCGCCAACATGAATTGCATCGTAAGGCGCTCCTTCTGGGAAGCCCAGCCTTCCATCTCCCACTGAAGACAGATGTAAGAATGACTTGTAGTGTGATTGTTGTTGTGTAACTGTGCAGTTTGACCATCCATATTTGAGATGGTGTGGCCTTGATGTTTCCTGACTCACCTACAAGTCTGATACGTCCAGAGGAGAGAAGTTCTGGATCATCAGCTTGTACATTTTTTATTGCCATTTGAACCAGTTCATCGATGTGTTCAATGCCAACCACTCTACCACTGGGTCCTGTCTACACACAAGGGGAAAAAATGCAGCTATTTCACTCAGTCACGTACAGTATTTTGTGTCAACTCATGTAAGGAAATATTAATTCAGTAATAAGCCTTTTGTAAGAAATATATAGAACTTACCATCCTTGCAAAGCAGGCAGTGAGGTATCCACTTCCAGAACCCACATCCAGTGCTGATGCCCCTTCTGTTAGTTTGTCACTTAACAGCTCCAAAGCATGAGCATGCTGTGAAATTGAGCCCATAGAAAATTATTCAATGAAAAGTGAACTTGCTTACCACTGTTTAACACATCTCAAGTTCTCGGAGAGATTTTTACCCACCATGTGTGGTGCACTTATGGTCGCCCTGTAGCCTATGATAAGAAGCATCATATCACAGAGTCATAGCTCACATCTGTGCTCATGAAACAGCTATTACTTTACAGCACAATGAATTTAAATATTGGTGACCATTTTGAGAAGCATGTGTGTTTGTGTTTATAAAGAGTGACTGGAATAAATACCTATAGACTGAGGAGAGTCTGCATAAGGGTAGTCTCGAGAGTAGAGCCCTCTGTCTGTGGCCAGCATGGCATCAAATACTCTGTCATTGCGGATCACCCCATTATCTACAGCATAAAAGATGATGTTATGACACTGAACTGGTAAGTGTAGTACATGTGAAATGTACTACAGGCTTTTTAGATGAAAAAATAGACTGAAGGCTTAGAATTAGGTTAAAAACTTAGACCTGGGTGGTGTATCTAACAATACTTTAATCATAAGCTGACAATCACAATTGATGTGTGGGATTTTGGTTATATTGATATGGTAGTTTTACATATTTTCTTTTCAGAGATTTTCATTACATGTGCTCTGTTTCCTAATTTACAAAAAGCTTTATAGAAAAAGAGAGGATAATGAAATGGTGGTGGTGGGGGGATCCTTTCCATTTTAATAGTAGCATGTATATCTAAACTTTTCTATTTTCATTACATTAGTTATAATTTCACATTCTATTTTCAGTTGCCTTTCAGACTTATCTCTTCACATTGTTGACCTTGAGGTTTTGACTCTGACTTTGATATACCAAAGTTGATGACTTCATTTCATTACCCCTCAGCCTGCTGATGAGGTCTGGATGTGTTTTGCCACTGGACATCCACGCCATGGTCCGGGAAAGCAGCACACCCATAGGGACAGCCACTACTACGAGGCGCAATGCTGCGCGCATCTCCTACCCCTGGTCTCCCTGCAGTGACATGATGATCATATTTCTTTTTTTGAAATCACATAAATTAACGTGACAGTATGAACATATAATATCGGGTCTTCTAATAGTAAATATTCATGAACAAGAAAAAAATCAGTCAGAGAGTGCAGAAGAGCATCTGGATCATTTTACGGTCCGGCCGTGGGTCGAGGCAGGAACCTGCTGCTCAGGAGCATATGCCCATGCTATATGCGCCATAACCATTTGGCTATCGGGTCACCTATAATGCATAATCGTCATACATGTATGAAGATAGACTAAAAAACCTAAGTCTCAATGGTGACGAATCCTTAAAAAATGTACTGGATCTTTACACTGATCCATATTACTCACAACATTTAATCAGCCTTAAGTTGAGCTAAGATCCACGTAAGGGCACGTAAGGTTTTTGCATGCAAAAACGTTTTTTGATTACTCCTCAAACCGATTAACCACCTTATTTGGTAATAAAATAACAACAGAGGTCAGGGAGCTTGTTTACCTTTGCCGCCGCTCCTTCTAGCTTGAGTCAAACTTCATCGTTCCCTCATAAGCAAATCGCAACGCCTGACCAATGAGATACGGACGTTTTAAAATGAAGCCGTAGAGAGCCAATCACACGGACGTTAGTTTGATGGGCGGTTACAATGTCAAATCATATGCCCTCCCAATAAGGAAATGGGCTGTCTGTTGTTAAACTTATGATCATGGACCCAGTTAGCTAGCGAGGCTAATCTTTAATCTTTAAATTAATACATCAGAAGAAATAACAGTTTATCGTCGATTTTCACACAGGTAAGACGCTGAGAAGACATTTGAGGCATTATGGTGACAACTCAATTGAAGAACATTTGAAATGCATAAAATAGGTTGTAGAGTATGCTGGGTATTTGCTAAAGTATATTGATGGAAATTAAGCTCAGTGTTTGATTTCTCTTTGCACTGTGAAATCTGCGTAGTTTGCATCTCTGTCTTTATCTACAGTGTATACTCCCATATACTCCTGTGTTAATGCTGCTGAATGAGTCAGGACACAGACAAATAACAGGCTAACGCTAAGTGACTTTACCTAAACTGATGCTGACATCTGTGACTGCACCAGAATGACTGACGACTTCGAGAGTCAGGAGGTCCGGTCCAGCGGGGAGCTGTGGTCCGAGATCTGCTCCAGTCTGCCGGAGTTGCAAGCTGAGGCAGCTCCAGAGAACAACACCGAGTTCAAAGACTCATTCCAGCCAGCAGCACAAGTCGGAGTCCAGGTCAATGGACAATCAAATGGGACAAATATCAGTTCTCCCAGTGCCAAATGGGAACCCATGGAGGATTCTGAGATCTATATAGCCAATTTAGGTATTGAACCTCCATTCCAAAATACCAATTAAAACTTTGATGCAAGATATAAAACACTGTATGTTTTGCCTGTATTTTGCTGCAGAGAACCGCCTGAAGAAGTTAAAGGGCCAGTCCAGTGATGTGACCTCCAGGGACATGTTGCGCTCATTGTCTCAAGCTAAGAAAGAATGCTGGGATAGATTCCTGCATGATGCCCAGACCTCAGAGCTTTTCCAAGCTGGTGACATGGATGAGAGGTAAGACACCAACTTTATATAAAGCCTTATCCTGCTGGAGAAGTGTTTTTCTAGTTTGCCAAAAGCCTTCCCATTAAGTCCAAAAAAAGATGGTATCCTACACACTGACATTTTACTGCATGACAAAGTAGACAGCTACACACTGGTTTAAATGACAGAATTACTTCAGATTTACTGTTTCAAGGATAATACAGGCCTCCCAGTCAGTAGAGATCTTTAGATACACTTCTCATCTCAACACCCTTGACTTCTTGTGCATCTTCCTTCCCAGTGCCCTCGAACACTTCAAGAGGTGGTTGATTCCAGAGAAGGTGGCCATCAGCGCAGAGGAGCTAGAATATCTCCTGAGGCCATCTCAGAATAAGGAACCAGAGGGACCTAACCAAACACAAAACGGAGAGAACAGAGAAGGAGAGAGACACAACCATGAGGAAGATGACACTCATAGCCCAGAGAAATGAGCCTGTTAAAATAGTAACATTAACAGAAGAACTAATTTGAAAAGTATTCAGTAAGGGTGGCTTGTTAGTCTCATTTCAAGCCACGTTATGTCATATTGCTGCTTTGGCCAAGGCTTTTGTTATTTGTAATCAAAGATGCAATTACAGTCATCATTCTCTGTATCCCTAGCAACTGAGTATTAAGAACTTATTCAGTCACATGTATTTTGTCTTTGCTATTCATCTCCTGACCCACCTCACACCATGGAAATTGTGTCTATAATAAAGAGTTAAGCCTTGTTTGTCCTCTAGCAGCAGCATCTAGTCTGTGTAGTGACTCCTGCTTTACCTCTGTAACAAGAATGTCTTGCTACCCTCCACACACAATGTAAAGCTTGATGAAGGACCACATGCAGTATCGTGTAAATTCAGTTCATGATGTGATGACGATGTAAGCAAAACATTATCTTCCTGAGAGATTATTTTTTGTCTACAACATGACATCTTAAGTCGGACTACTCTGTGATATATTCCTGAATATGTTGTAACATATTGTGAAACATCTTTATTTTTGCCATGTTGATTTTACAAATGACGTTTTACCCAGTAAAAACAAATAGAATTGATCTGATCTGTGTTTTTTTCTGCTCGTTAGCAGGAACAAGTGCACCATTATATTTAGCTAAATAGCTGAGGTACAGCTGATATGCAATTAAAATTTCTGAGATACTGCTCTTTTCAGTTAAAGTGGGGTTTGAAAGATGTTTGCTTTTACCAGGCAGTGATGCTGTTAATTTGCATTATGGGATATTTAAGATCACCAAAGCATCATTGCAGTTTATCAGTCAGACCACATGTGACACTTCTCACCTCCCACCTCTCAGTATAATTCAATAACATAACATTTCTAAAATGAGTACAAAGTTGAATCAATACCTGAACCAGAAATAGCTTAAATATATATATAATTTTCATGTAGCTTAAAATTATCACAGAGTTCTTGGATGTAATTTATGAAGTGTATAAATAGAGTGTAATTCTGAATTAAATCAGTTCAGCATGTGGAAATCTTGTCAGATAGCATTTATTTGAATAACAGCAGCAAGGGCTTCCCTCTGTGAATCTTTTTAAGTTGAGGTCCTTGACATGAAAACCTTTGGGGACCCCTTGATTAGCTTGCGGTCTAATCTTCTTGGACCCAGAGTGCTGAAAGTGTGAAATCAAGTGAATGCAGTAACACCAAAAGTGTTTTTCATTTTCCTTTCAAGGGGAGAACAAACTCTGCCAGTTATCTTTTCATAGTAAGGTGGACATTTTTGCATATATCCAGAGAATCCTTATTACATCAGAGAGAATAGTTAGTGACTTGCCCATCTTGACTTGTCTTGTGGAAAGGTTAGATTGGAGTGACAGATAATGGTGTGAGGACCTGAATGGCAGGAAATTAAAATTTGATTGGCACCCACACTTGATTAAAATGTAATTTCCATCTCTGGAAGGTGTTAATAGAGAACTCCACCTGTGATGTCCCTTGATAAAAAGATTCATAGCAATCATTTAACACTAAATGTCATCCCTTGGAAAAAAAAAAAAAAAGGAAAATATTTAACTAGAAATTATAATAGAATATTATAGTATCAACACAAATACTTCTAAGAATTTCTTTTCATATCTGTATCAATTTCAAAAAGCATGAATTACACTGAATCTTTGAGTCACATTTGCCCCATCAGGGTACCTTGACATCCCAACTCTTGGAGAACAGAGATGGATACTCCTCCACCACCAAAACAATTACTTCCATCACGGGGCACAATACATAAACTACAGCTACAGCCCACTTAACCTGTTCAAGCTGTTTTTCACTGATGTAACATTTAAAACTTTGTGTAGGGATGCCAACAAACAGGAAATGAAAAACTTCTCTGAAGGACAAGAATGAACTCTCTACTTCTACAATGAATTACAGAAGTGAGGAGACATCAGATATTGAAGACAAAAAAACAAAACAAATCTTTGTGAGATTTCTGACCACTAACAGGTTTTAGGTGATAGGAACTTCCATGTAAGTAAATGATCCCAACTAGGACACAGAAAATGAAAGAAAGGGAGGTACACCATGATGCTCTTTTCCATCTGTGGCCCCATCTGGATGATATCAAAGACAGATGCATGGCCCATTTTCACCCAGGACAAGGCATTAACCCCGACACCCAGACAAGATACGGGCAGTACATGAAAGGAAAACCAACCAAATGGGACTTCAAGCTTTTTGTGTTGGCATACAGTAGCAGTGGTGACATGCATCTGACTTTAAAGCTTTTCATTCAGGTGTTAGACTGGCTTATAACTCAGTAACTTCCCCAGTATAGCCTGCCATGAATACTGAAGCCACTAGTATTTGTGAAATGAATGGACTCACATGCAAGATTGCTCTCAGCTCCACTTCATGTGGCGTACTCCAGGGGTAGAGTGCAGAGAAAGGTGAAAAACCAGGTCATTTGCTCCACAGTGGCTGTCCTGCACTCCACACCTGCGCTAACAAATGCATGGGAGGTGTGCGTTTTTCAGACCAGCTGTTCCAGTACTACAGTGTCCATCCCAAAGTGGCACTGCACATTTACTGAGTGCATGCTGAGAGGGGAAAGAACAACCCACGACCCAGCTGGTACTGTTTGGGGCACACTGGGGTGGGGGTCACTCTGGCTATCCCACCAAAACAGGATCTCAGCACACACACAATCCTGTCCTACATGGAGAGGCTGGTCAGACCAGGCAGATGCAGCAGGACTTGCATGGAAGTTTTAAGTCCCTCTAATAATAATTTTTAAAAATCACAGTCAAAAACAAGTATGGGCACATGTGAAAATGTAAATAGTTCTGTTTTTTTGAGACTATATCGTGAAGAATGCGAATGTAAAACCCATGCTGAAAAATTATAATTCTCTTTAATTTTGGGTCTTATAACTTCATAATGTCACATGACGTCACTGTAGCATACATATTCAAATACCCTAGGGTTGTGAAATTGGTCACACTTGTTTTGGGCAGCTCTGCCGCCAAGACTCACAATTTCTGAATTAGATTTAGTTTTATGAATATTTAAGATGTGTACTGCTGGAGAAAGATCATGGTTTGTCCCTTAATAGTTCAATTTTTGCTCTACTCCCTCATGTTGGCTTCTGTACATGATTGTTAAGAATTGTTAAAAAACCTCACAGCAGGAGGTGTGATATTCAGCATTCAAAATAATTCAGCAAAGGCAAAGGCACAGCTATCCAAGATAATAATTTGTTTTTATCCATGTTTTTTTTAAATACATTTTGTCTAAGTCAGTTCTTCCACTCTATTGAGATGTCTGTTAATAGATAAATGTGAGAGAACAAGTGACAGTATAGGAGAAATAATAGCATAAAATGTGTCAGAGTCACCATAAAATTGACTACATAAAACCCCAGGCACATTATAAATCCCTACAGGGAAATTATAGTGAGTTCATGGCAGATAAAATAAGTACCATAAAACAGAGTAAGGTCATTATAAATTCACTATTTATTACCAGAGAGGCATTATAGTTCCCAAGAGGAATATCATAGAAGATTATAATGATTGTTCACTGGGGTTGATACTGATTGAGACTGAAATGACAGACAAGCCATCTTTTTTTTTCTTTAAAAAAAAAATCATACTCGAGGTGAGTCACTCGCATGAACACACTCTGTGCCCTGTAGGAGAAAGAGAGAACAAGCAAACCTCTTTACTCTCAAGCTGAACAGGCTGCAGTGAAGAGGTGAGGCTGCACAACAGTTGGACTCCCTGCAGACAGAGGACAATAAAAGGGGCTAGACTGTCCATCTGACAAGCTACCAAAATTTGCCTGGGACCTGATGTCCATCAGAGGTACTTCTTTCTTTGAATTTGTACTTTTGAAAAAAATTCAGACGCTTAAAATTTTGCATGAGATTCCTTAGAGAGTAAACTGTTTTTAAATGAGGGTTATAATCAGGGAATTAATCATTATTATTATTATTATTATTACTATGTTATTTCTTTATGACTTAGTGGCTAAGTCATAAGAATAACTGATCAGGTCATGTTAATGAGGCAATAAGATGATTCCCTATCCCTTTTTCTGGTCATCTGTATTGGACACGAGAAATTTCAATCATTTAATAGTAGAAATTTGGCTAATATGACATTTGTCCTGTAATTATTTACCTTAGGTTGTTGTTTTTTGTGAGTGCAGTGAATGTAGTGTGATTAATTTGCTTTTGGATAAATGAAACTGACAAGTGATGAAATTATGCCACTTGGTCTGAAATATATTGACTGTGGGGATGGTTGTGATTGCTATCATCTTCATATCATGTTCAAATTTAAAGAGAAAAGCTATTCAGGTGCACTCATAGCCCTAACCATTTTTTAAAAAGTCAGTCAGAAGAAATACGTGCTGTAACTTTTCAAGCCTCTGTAAAAAATGTGAAATAAATAAGCAATCATGCCCAGTCTCCTGCTCTTGCATAACATTTGATTGTATAGTGCCAGGTGTTGAGTATTTCTTATTGCTCAGTAACAACTGGATCCTTGACGTTAGTGTAGATTACATGTACAGATGTTTTAGCAGGTGCTCAGACAATCCTTGGGAGTCAGTTTGGCTCTAAAGATGTTATTTCTGCTTTATATGGAAAGCTCAGAGAGGGAGAAGTACCAAGTGAGATGAATGACTAAGGAGAGCTTAAAAAAAGTGGGAATTAATGATGAGATGGAAAGGATTTGGAGAGGCAGAGAGAAATAAAATGTGAGAGGTGTAGAGTGGAGAGGAGAGGAGGATAAGATGTTGTGAAGATGATACAGATGAAAGCAAGCATGTATTACTATTGAGAGAGACGGATATATGAGGCCTGCTTCAGCTTTTTAATGAGATCGATTGGCTGAGAGTTTTAAAGATTGTCACTAATTAGTCTGACCAAATGTGACTCATCTCTTCGATCACTATATCTTGTCATCATGTTAATCAGGTTAATAACACTTTGGGCTCAGTCAAAATGTTCTTCAATAAGTGGTGCAAATATGTGTCTAAAATAATGAAAGTAAATAAGGTTATGATAATAACTAAATATACAACAGGTTATTTGATATGATCTCATAATAAATTGCTATTCATTCTGGGTTCTGCAGCTATGGACTGGGAGAATTCATTGAACCAATCCAGGCTGAATTCTTCTACCCCAACGTCTTCTTCATCTCCATCCATGCCTGACTCTTCATCCTCCTTTTCCTCCACCTGTTGCAACTCCTCTCGGCCCTTCCTCTCAGCCTCCCCGTTCTCAGCTCCTTCCTTCTCTGGCCTGGACCTCTTATTCGACCTTAAGCTCCTCTTCATCCCTCTCTACTCTGCTGTGGTTCTGATCGCCTGCTCTGGCAACCTCCTCCTGCTCTTTCTAATCTGGCACAACAAGAAAAGACACAACACCACAAACTTCCTCATCAGTAACCTGGCACTCGTCGACCTGGTCATGTGCATCTTCTGTGTCCCTTTGACAGCATCCTACGCTTTTGACAAGCGTGGATGGGTATTTGGACCCCACATGTGTCATTTTGTTACTGTCATGCAATCTGCAGCAGTCTATGCAGCGGTGCTGTCCCTCATGGCGATTGCGGTCGATCGTTATGTTGTTGTAGCTTATCCAATTCGCAAAAGAGCAGGTTGCCAATTTTGCTGTGGTATGGTGGTCCTTATCTGGCTGTCCTCTCTGGCTTTATCCACACCTACAATGCTGCACACTGTCTACCTGGACCTGCAGGTTGCAGGTCTGCAGATGGCTGTGTGTGAGGAATTCTGGGATGGCCAGGAGCAAGGTCGTCTTATCTACTCCTGTTTTATTCTCTTCTTCTCCTACTTCGTCCCACTGGCTGCTGTCTCCATTTCCTACTGTGCTATAACCTATCAGCTGAAGCGAAGGACCACATCTGGCTTAATAGCATGCCCACAGCTGAGATCTGCACGGGCTGCCTGGAGCAGACGTAGGAGGAAGACCTTCTGTCTGCTGCTGGTATCCGTCCTCTGTTTTGCCTTTTCATGGCTCCCATTACAGGTACAAATGAGGTTGCCTGGCCACCACCAGAGACTCCAGCACATAGCCTAAACCCTCATGAAACTACAAAGCATCTTTTATAGTTTTTGTGTATATTAAACCAACAAGATATTACATGTCTCTAAGCTAAGTAAATTGATGGTTAGCTGACTGTACTTTCATATTTACTGTATCATGACACTTGCAATGATTGTCAGAGGTGTTCTCTATGAAGGAATGACTTGATAACAATGAATCTTCAAAGTGAACTGACTGAATCAGTAGCTTTTGTTGCTCAAATATGTTGACTGTTGCAATTGCTTGCTATCAAACTTGTGAACACTTGGCATGGGCCTAATTTAGTGGTGAAGATCTTGAACCAGCAACAGACAGACACATACTGTTGAAAAGGAAGACAAAATAAATGCAACCATCTTCATAGTCAATGACAAAGAATCTTTGAACTGAACTATATCAAAGTTTCAAAGACTTGATTTACATATTAAGTGAATATTCATATTTCATATATTGAACATATTAATCTAAAATAACAGATTCTTAAAGGAATTCATTCTTGAATTAATTAATCAAATGAACTGTGCTTTGAATTAATGCTTCAGATAACAAAAATTACCTTTGCAGGTGGTGAATCTGATCCGTGACCTGGACACGGACTTCTCCATCTTGGGGAAGAATTACATTAACGTCATCCAGGTGTCGAGCCACCTGTTTGCCATGAGCTCCGCCTGCTACAATCCGTTTATTTACGCCTCATTACACGACAAGTTCCTGTCCTATCTGTGTCGCCGCTTCTTGTCCCTGAGGAGAGGAAAAGGAAAGGACCGGGGTCAAGGGTCAAGCATCCTGACAATGTCTCAAAGAATGCCACGTCTTCACACCTCCACCATTGCAGCAGACTTAGCAGATGCTGCTGTAAATAACATTGTTTCTCAAGATAAGTTTGATTAAATTATTTGATGAATAGGCACAAAATTTTACCCACTGGTGTTTTCTTCAGCTCTGTTGGATGAAAGTCTCTACATCAGAAATGATACGGTGTATCTTCTTCATTTCATGTTTAAAATGAATTTTGTCAGCTTTCATCATGGTGGACAAATGGAGTGAAAAGAAAATCAATTTAAAGGAAAGCAAGATACAACCAAAAATGAAGTTCACAAAGTGGACTTACAAGGCTTTGGTGAAACAGCCTTACTCACCTTACAATACACAATGACTCTGTCTTTTTGACTGAATATATATACACAGTATATACAGTACATCAGCCTGTTTTGATTAAAAGGTTTATGTGTGTAATGACTTATATTATTGAATGTATTATGTACTGAAACAAGTACCTGTCCTTGTACCACCGAAAAATATGCCATTGTGATCATAAAATATACTTAAGACAGTGATTCTGCTTTTGCCCATGCAAATAAAACAAAGTATAGTTTTTTTCAAATTTACATACATATTCATATGGTTGTGACTCTCTGCATCAGCTTTATGACATTCATGTATAAACTGTAAAATGTGCTGTTCTTATGTAATGATTACTTGCCCCTTCCTCTTTTCCTCCATTTCCACCTTTATCTGATGGTGTATTCATATATGTATTACATGTGTAATATTACATTTACATTTTGCTTTGCAAACATGTTTATTTTAATCATCTTTCCCTCTAAATTGTATTTGTGATGGTCGAGGAATAAATTAAATGTCTGTGATAATGAATGAATTATGAGTTTCTGTCATTTAGCTTGGCCTTGAGCCAAAGGACGCTTTTCAAACTTTCTGCTGCTGCTGTGATATTTGATGAACACAATGCAATATGTAAAATCTGCAGCGTTGTTTAAATGCCAATGTTTAAATTGTGATCGACTTTAAAAAAAAACATTATCGGTGCTTGTCTTTTGGATTATGTAAAAGTACCAGAAATAATAAGCCTGAGAGAAAGTTTAATGAATTTTAAAAAAGGACAAACTTTATGACACACTCATCACACCATATCCTGACACCTCTGTGACAGGTTAATGGAAATGTCAGGTAACTTGTGATGAACTGAAGATATTATGCTACATTTAAAACATTAAAATGAAACAAATATCAAAGAGCTTTGAATTCCCACATATCAAACAAACCCACAGGGAGTTACGACATGACAGGTTAAAAAACAATAGTGTTACTCATCAGTTAACAATAACTACAAATAACAACTAAAGTTAACTTAAAAGAAGTCTTAATTTGTAAGAATGTTTGAAAAGTTGATTGATGAGACACTGGTACTCCAGGGAAAAAATTCAACTGAAAACTATCTGTTGCCACACCACTAACTGCCATTCTTGTGCTATCAGATCAAAACATGGTGTAGCTATCTGCAAAAAGGAACACTTGATCAAAAGCAGTCCCTTTGTTTGTGTGCCAAAATGTTACTTTAATTTATATCTAGTTAAAGAGATAAGTGGTGTCTTGTAAAATTAATTTGTAAAGCAAAAGCAACCTAAAGCATTTCACAGGACGGTGTGGAGGCTGCTTTCATTTCATAGTTCCAAAACTCTTTTTTAGGACAGTTTACAGAGCATAAGCTAGTTTCAGCAGCTGATGGTTGTGTGATGATTGCCAAGCACAAGCATTCTAAGCGGGAAGAAACTGCTCGTCTAACATCAGGGAAACGCAACTGTTGTCACCTCTGCTAATGGGAGCATGAAATTATCCAAATGCAATACAGTATATTGTATGCAAATCACACTTCTACTTATGCATCCTGCTATTCTCATGTCTGATTGTGTTGTGGACATCCTTTATGGAAATGCAAATGCAAGTCTTCAGTGGTCTTGATATAGGAGGCAATGATAGTGGTTTGCTCTATGTATAAAATCAGGAGAGATGATAGTCCTCTTTCATTCTGAGGCTGTAGGGATTATTGCCTTGAACTCTATGCATTTTTAGTGTCAAGAAGATACTCAATTGAGGCATCATGAGACCTATGAAACAAGATGAGCAGAAAAACAATATAAATATTTAAGAACATGGTGTTGCTGTGCTATCAACTATTATTATCTGAGGACACAAAAACAGCAAGTAATAAATAAGAAAATATTGGAATAACCTTGCAGGGCATTGTGAATTTTACAGACTTTCTACTTTGCTATTGTATACTGTTTCTTTTTATGTCTAGATCCACAAGACTCTTATGTAAGAAGACCACATCCCTGTGGAGTCACCTCTTTACCTTACACACTGTATTAAATCCAGACAAATTAGTGAGCATTTTGATGAAGCATGAAAATCCTACATGGCAGATAAGTAACATCTTAATGGTTTCCTGTTCCTTCATGTGGAGAGGATTTTACACAGACCAAAAGAACAGCATGAAAAATAATGCTCTTCTTAATAAATCAGAAAGCATTCAGCCTCAGCTCTTGCACAAATCTAAAAAAGAGCAGCCTTGTCATGTTTTTACTTATATTTCTTACCCAATAACAAACTGTATATAGTGCCACATGTGATTTTCTTCTAAATTTTAGCAGAAAAATCCCCCCACCAAATCACCTTAGTAATTTAAAACTTCCCAAATGGTAAAGCCACTGCGCCTGTGTTTCATTAACATCGCTGGAGTGCACAGTTGTGCAAAGGGCAGGAGAGGTTGAAAAGAGAAGAGAGTGGTGCAAAATTGGAATGAGTCAGTCTGTGGAAAGCCTGGCAGGTGTGCAATTTTAACACCTCAGGATCTCTGCTGCAATACTCTTGCTCTCAGCACAATATGTGTAGCTGGCTTTCATGACATGACAAAATTCCATTTGAAACCATTTCTTCACAGACAGATCTGACAAATGGCAAAATCTTTTGTTGTGGAGGCCCCCCCCTTTTCAATATACTGTATTGGCTACTGCTATTTCTGCTGTTGACCAGTAAATTGGACTTCTTTTAGCTAACTATTCAAACGGCTTATTGATTACTTTTACTTGACAATTTCATTTGCTTATCCATTCCTTTTTGCTAACTATTTCAACTGTTTATCAGTTACTTTTTACTGAGGTAACGACTGGTGTACAACTAGAAGCCCTGGTTGGCAATCACAGATCCTGCACTGGCTGTCGCTGCTGAAAAGAGGGCATATTCATAAGCACACCCTCACAGCACAGTCATTGAGCATGCACACAGGCACACTATCTCACAATGCTAAATGATCTGTGAACTGAAGCAGCTGAACTGTCTGACTCTTATCCCACACATGTTCGCTGTTACAGATGCAAATGATTCACCTCCTCATGCCATTAAAAACCTCATAACCTGATTGAGTAGTGCCAGAGGCCTCATACATATTCATCAGAGGCCTGATTATTGAAGGCAAATGATTTATCTCTCCTTTTCTCTGTTTTCAAGATGCTCACACTTGTCTTTCCTGTCATGATCATATGCAGTGCAGCGGATAAATGGGATCACTTCAGGTGGGAAGTGCTGAATGTATTACAAAAGCAGAAATGCTTGAGGCAAGTGATTCTGATTCATGTAGATACACTATTATTTGTGTTTTTCTTTGTAAATGCAAAGGCAGATCATTTTTTCCCAAATTAAGAATATTTATAGATTTTTTTCTCATCCATTAGAAAGGAAAGTTTGCGTTTCCTTTACTAAATAACTTAATTTCTAATGAAATTGTCCATAAAGACCATAAGCATGTACCTGACTGAGGGAGAATTGAGAGGAATCTTGTAAGAATTAATCAATATAAATTCAGTCAGAGGAGCTTGATAAACCTTTGAAAGTTTGTAATGTGGATGCAGCTTGCTGACTCAAGCATCCTTCAAACATATAGTAAATTAGTATTGATCACATAGAAAATATCAATATTGTCTTTTAAATATAGTCTTGTAGAGGAATAAATTCTAATATTTGATATCAATATAAGAGACAATTATTCGAGCGCTTTGAAACAACTATCAGTGCTGTGATCACTGTGATGTTGAAATTTGATTAAACCAGATCAGACATAATAAAAATACTGGCAGAGTGAGCCACCATGTGGGCAGAAACCATTACTACAGCTGTCTGTATTTTTGCAAACTAGTTAAGCCATAAAACAAATCTCTCCAACACATAAACACAAACTCATATATTATTTATTACAATTAAATATTTTTCTTATATTACAGAGGTCCATTTGAAACCATACAAATAATCTGTGCTGTGATTAGTATCTCCAAGATATTTCCAAAAAGCCATGCAAAGAATATGAACATAAATTCACATCAGAAGTTTAGATTTTTGTACACCTGGGAATGAAGTTAAATTCATGTTTCAAAACCCTCCTCTCTCTCACGCTCTTTCTCTCTCGGTGCAAACATTTCTTTGTGGTAATTTGATATCAGACCAGCATCATCTGACAACAATGAAAGGCATTTGGAAGTGGAGATAAAAACAAGAGTAACATCCTTCTCTTTATGGAAAATGTTTGGAACATATATGGGTTTATGGGAACAGGCACGGAGGACTAACTAAACATAAGTATCACAAATCTTGACTCCTAAGGCCATTATACTTAGGCTAATGTACGTTGATCTACAACACCTAGTGGGATTTGAAATGAAACCAAATGTAGTTTACCCAGCTCTGCTTTGTAGTGTTGTGCTGTATGGGCTTTATGACACCGTTGATGCATCAATATTTAATAAACTGTTTGAATCAGCGGAGGTGTCTTTGTACCCTCTTGATCCACACTGATTACCTTTGGTTTACCAGGAAAGGTGGATTGAAATCTATTTTCTCAATTTCAGCCTGTTTGATTTGAATTTGAATTAACAAATAAGAATATCCTCATTCAGTGGAGACCTTTTTGAAAGTAAAATATTAGTTGATCATTTACTTGGCAAATTCAACTTTTGTTAATTAACAGTGGAAATCCACCCTTTGTACTGTAAGTAGAATTAGATAGGATGTGGGCGGTTTCAAGTGATATTTCAGCTGTAATCTATCAAAGACTCACCCCCTGTGTTTGCAAGGTGGCCATTAATAGCTTGGATTTTCCTCAGTCATGTGGAATAGTACTTGATGGATACAAATATTGAAATGGTGAGACATTTCCAAACAGAGTTGTAATGTCTCAAACACGCCTACATAATCTATAGTCTCTCTGATTTGCTATCATCATTGCCAAAAACTTTCTTTACCAATATTTTGGCAAAAAAATGTTTGGAACATAATGAGCACGGACTGAAAGATGTGGTTTATGCCATAGAAGTGGTTTGAGGATTTTCTTTGGACTTTTTGGTACCGTCGAGTAGAATTCATAGCAAGTGTTACAAATCAAGCTAACCACAGCTTCTGTTATCTGAGAAAGATAAAATTAAAAACTAAAGGATATGTTTGACATTTTGGGGTAAAAAAAATAAGAGCATTAAATGAAAAAGAGCAAGACCACCATATACACCATATTTGTATGTCAAATTTAAAGCCACAAGCCAGTTATCTTAACTTAGCTTAAAGACTGGAAGCAGGGAGAGTGGAGCCAATCAAATTCATGTAACGCTCCGCAAGAATGCGAGTAAGCATATTTTTCAAAATGTCAAACTATTCTAAGAATATCTCAATAAAAAAAAGAGACTACGTTCACCTTGACTCAAACCTGCAGACAGTTGTCAAAGTGTTGATCAAGGGTCAGTTTTACATTTTGGATCATATGAATGACATTTCAAGCATCTAGGAATGAAGATCAGCACACTAAGAAGTGTTACAACCCCAGGCTGAGATTGGTACACATTTCTAAATGACAGGCTGGGAATGTTCTATAAGGCAGCAAGATCAAGGGCACAGGCTAATGGCAAGGTAAGTTTAAATCATTGTACAATTCGGCATTTAAAGGTGAAGAGGCAAAGCTTTTTCATCTGAGGAGACGTGAAAGGAAAATGATAGGAAGCTGGGAGAGGCCAAGGTATGTTTTGGTCCTGCAGGTTAAGCATATCTAGTCACATGTTAGCAAGTGTCCTTCAAACTGTATCTGATACTCCAGATGTGTCCTCAAATCTGCCTGGAGGACGTCAACATCTCAACACAACATTTAATAGGCTTCCATTGGGAAAGCAAGCGCAATCAGTCACGGAAATACTATTGCAAATGACTCATACACTTTTCATCTTAGACAGTGCAGCTAAGAAGGAGAGACGTTGACCTTCTTTTTAATCAGGAATGAAAGCCACTCGTCTAAAAGGCTATTCTTTAAAATTATCTTTTGAAAATAAATTATATTTTCTCAGTACAGAAATAAATACATGTTTTCTCTCAAACATAGGAATGAATCATCATCACAGATCTAAATGCTACACTGAATACATTACTCACCATCTCATCTGTGCAGAAACAAGAAAATAGGTGACTAACTGATGCCATCTGCCAGGAAAGGACACTCATCCAGACATATAAATGCAAATATACAGTTAGCTGACACCAGAGTCAAATCACACCTCTGGTAAACAGTTTGGAGAAAGTAAAATAATCTTCAGCATTGGCATAAAAAAAAAAAAAAAAAAATCCCTCAATGCTCAATGGACATCTTCATACCGCCAAAACCAAACAAGCTCAGCTGTGCTTTCTTTCGAGTGCATGTGTGTCCTACAGTGGGAAAATCACCACTCAGGTGAAGTTCAGAGTTATAGATATGACATAAAAAACTATAATTATCTAAGAAACTCACAAGAGATGAAGCGAAAAAAAAATCCTTCCACATTTCATTGTTTGCTGTACATGAAACTGATGATTATAATGAGCATAAATAATCAATACCTTCCTTCACAGCTGTCTTCAGAATTTACTACATAGACCTACAATACATGAAAATGCAAATGTTAAATAATACAATATTTTCAAATGTGGGCAACATGTTTACTTGCTCTCTTGCTGAAATTTACATCTGAATCAGCCCGTGATCTTAGCTTAGCATAAAGACTGGAAATAGTGGGAAACAGCAAGCCTGACTCTTTTCAAAAACCATGCTCGCTTTTGTTACCCGTTTCCAGTACTTACACAGAGCTGTGCTGAACGGTGGCTAGCGGAAGCTTTATATTTACCATACAGATTGGTATCAGTTTTCTCATCTAACTTTTAGCAAGAAAGTGAATGAGCACATTTACCAAAATATTGCATTATTTCTTAAAAACAATTTGAACAAAGGTGTTCTATAGCGTTGCTGTAAAATTTGGAAAAGAGTGCACATTTCATATATACGTTCAGGTGGACACCAATCAACAGCAGATTACAGAGAAATCTACTGATGAATGTGGTTTAAGCCACTCAGAAATCTTTGTTGCGGCACACTATGCCTCATACTTTTTTATCTACGGCACATCATTGAGACTTTGCGTGTCTGTTCTCTGCTGGCAGACAGTAATATTATTCACATGTAACATTGACTTCTCTTCATATCAAATGTCACATTTCTATGAGCTACAGTAGCATTTTCTACAGCAGAGTACATTCCAGGTTCTTCACACAGCTGCTACAACACCAGAGAGCCATGTATGATAAAGACCAATTACACTGCCATAATAACTTGTATACAATATGTCAGACCATTACTCATACTAAATAAATGTGTGGCGTGTTAAATACAAATGAGAGATTTCAAATCAAAATAAGCTCATGTCTCCTTCACCCTAGACTTTCAGACAGCAGGTCAGTTTGTAGCTAATTAAAGATGTGGAGGATAAAACCAAGGTGACGGTCGCTCACGTCCCACAGCGTAAGGTGTCCCGCCTGTCAGATGCTACTGCAGGTTCTTGAGGAGGCGTCCATAGCGGAAGTCATAGACATGTCGACTGAAAAACACCAGCTCTGGGTCGACGTCATCGGGCACACAGTGGTGGGTGGCTGTGGCGTTGCCAACAACGGGTGGCACCACGAGGGAGGCGGCACTGTCATGTACGCCCTCCCTTCGGCGTTTTACCAAGGCACAAAATCTGGACACAGGACAAAACACAGGACATCATGCCCAGTCATGCACATTTAAGAAAAACAACTGAATTTGTTTCTTTTTAGATTTAAATGGTCTGAAAACCAAGAACACCTGCCCAGGGGATTCAAACAAGCTTCATAACCATCATCTTAGACCTTATCATCTTTCAATATCAAAAAAATGCTAATATCACCACAACATGTAAAAAAAAAATTCTTTCTTTCTTACCGACAATACTGTGCCAATGTTAGGACATAGCATTTGTCTTCGATACAGGCAACACTGTTCACATCCTGGTGGCGAGATGCAAAGATCTCATTCTAGAGAAAGAGAATAAAATTTTATTTGTGTATTAGCGTCAAACAAAAAAAAGTGTCATTCAGCAACATTTGAGCCCCATTAGGCTTCACAGTTGGTACAAGTTATCCTCGACTGAGTTGGACATCAAGTGGCAACATCTGTCCTGGAAACAACACTCCTGTCTGACCTTCACTTCCAGATGTAGAGACAGATTTAGAGGAGAAAGATGTTTCACTTCTTCCTCCAAACCAGTGCCCCCTTACTGTCCTCAAACTACTTCTCTGAAGCATCTGTTGTTAGTGCAGCTGGGAAATGACAGGCTTTATGTGGTTTATTGTTTCTTCAGACTGAATAAAGAGCAACTCATTCCTTTGTGGGGTTTACTGGCAAGTGAGCACAACAGAAGCTGTTCCTCAACATGCATGCCCTGTTGTGTTTGGGCGGGGTGTGTATTGATATGCTGTAGTAATATCATTGTCTCTTTGAAACACATTTACAGTGTCTATCTAGAAATTTTAAAAGTATGTGTCATAATGGAGAGGTGCTCAGGGGATATTAAAACAGTAAAGTTGTTAAAGTCTGTTTCTGAGAAGAAACCTATCTTATAGTTTTATGTTAATATCTCACTGACAACATGGTCACAGTCAATAGGAAAAACACCCCATTGAGGCCATGATTACATGATACTGGGCACTGTTGTACATTCATTGGGGACAATTTTCAGCAGTGGATTAATACATATTTGGTGCTCTAGTAAATATTCACTGCAGCAGGTCAGTGCCCTGACATTACTCCAGGACAGATGTGGACAGTTGCAAACTTGCAGACTTGTTAACCGAGGTATGCATACACTGACATGTTCACACGTGCTTCCTCCTGACAGTTGTGTTTTTTTGTGTTTAACTGGAGAGAGTTAAAAGCCAAGACGGAATGCCTGAATATTTGAGCCAAGCTTGCATGCAGCTTACCGTACCTTGCACATGGATTTCTATACACTTTACCAGCGTTTGACTGGAGCTACATGATTTTAAGAAGAACTTGCTGACAACTCACAAAACCACTTTTTTCTATAGCCGTGGCAGGGAAAGATTTGCTTCTCACCTCACAATGAATGCTGGGGTTGCGTCCTCCCTGTGTGTGTTCTGGACGGTAGTACCAAAACAAACTCATCATCAGTTCTCCTGAAGAAAGGAAAAACACAAACACAGAGTTCAAGTCAATGCCCAAGGCAGTTATTACTGCATCACTAAAGCTTTCTTGTGGTCGAAGTAAACACTGCACACAGTGTTTGTCCTACCTGACTCTGGCTCTTCCCACAGAGCTGAGATCTTGGCGACATAAGGTAGAGACTTCTTCCTAGGTCCAGATTTCAGCAGAACAGTGTCTCTGACCCGAATCAGCTCGCTGTCCCTGTGGACTCCTTCAAAACACTTCCTCAGCACCAGGGCCTCCTCTCCCTGGGAACAAAGGCAGCAGGAAATACTGACTCCTTCAGAGGCTACAATCTGATAAGAAGTGAGAGCCTGTCGAGTCAAATGCTGCAGGATGTAATTTGTATTGAATGACTTTCTTGACAGAAATGTGGACAGTCAGGTATTTGGATGAAATGCAGAAAACAGTGAATAGGCCCTGATTTGACAATGATGCATGTGTGATTATTCAGAACAAACTCTCTTAGGACAAGTCAATATAAATAACACCAGATTTAATTACAAGTGGCATCGTCATGGCTGCATCAAAAAGCACCAGCATGACTTTTTCTACATACCACAGAGAAAACCTCCTTCTGAAAGGGCAGGCCAACTGGCCGCCAGCCGTTGGTGGTTTTTTGGCGGCCATTCTTTGGCTGCTTGGCAACCGATCGCTCCCTGACACTGGGAGAGCTGAGCTTCTGTTTCTTTTCCCTGTTGAGAGGGCAGACAGCTGAGCTGATGCTGCCGGTGCCGCGTGTGCCAGACCTCGACCCGCTGGGCGCCTTGGCACTCTGCGGACACTCCTTCGCCACCTGCAGCGGAGGCTGTGGTTGACTGGGGTCAGACAGCGGAGTCTGAACATGGGGCACTGATTGGCCGGCTGGAGGCACAGTGGGAATGGGGCAGCCAGTGAGGACTCTGGGGCTTGGAGAGATGGGGATGGAGGAAGAGCTGTGATGGTCATTGAGGGTTGATGGGTCTGAGGAAGGAACAGAAAAGGTAATATAATGAAATAGAGTGACAGAGTGAAGTATGCACACAGTCGATCTACAACCTTTAACAAGGTTACATAATAGACACATGAACTGCACTCAGTTGTTATTAGGTCCGCTGATGCAGCAGAAAAAACAAACAGAGCCTCAATTAAGGTCAATTATAGCCTTTAACAACACTGAGCGCCGGCACACACACACACACACACACACAATATCACTCCCATTAAGCTGGCACCCTCTTGTGTATGAGATAACGAGAACAGGTTGCGTGCACATGATACAGCTGTGGTAATGACATTAAGGTAAATTAATGGTCAATTAATTTCAATGCGATCTCCAGCTCTCTGGATCCAACCTCATCAGCAGCCTTTATTTGCTCCATGGAGAATACATTAACATTTATTTATGTTCGACATTAGGCCTCTTGGTTTACAGTTAGTTTACTGAAGACACATACATAGAAGCAGTGGTGGAACAAAACTTGGCACATTTACTCAAGAGCTTTTGAGGAAGAATTTTGTGCTACTTGCACTTTACAGTTCTCGAATACTTCCATTTCCTCACTCTATATTTTTCTACATCACTACATTTAATAAGGAAAGAATCAACTTTTCACTCCACCACATTTATACTGCAAGCTTCAGTAGTAACCAGCAACTGTGTCGATTTAGATTTTACAAAGTTGTGAAATACACCTCACCAACAGTTGTAGTCTTCTGTAAAATGGCTCATATTTGCATTAACATTAAAATGCTAATTGCATAGTAGCCATAATGTAAAGACTTCTTTTATTTTTAATTCCTTCAACCTGCAATGACTGACAAACTCAGGGTAGCAACAATAAACTGTAAACACAACACCAGCTGCAGAGCAAACAGCTATTTACACATCCAGTAGATACAGGACGACACGACATTTCTTTTCATTAAGAGTCGTGTTTTTAGCCATTTGATGAAAGGTCGAGCCGACAGGACTAAAAGCCCCTCTCCTTTTAACAATGTTTATGTCTCATCTCCCGAGAAAAAAGAAATGCAGCTGCTAAATGCTCCGCTATGTTCACCAGCTGGCCGCCAACTTCTCTTCACACAGATACCGACGCTGGCTAATTGGACTTCTGCTATAACTGAAGCAAGTCCATGCACCAATAAGGAGAAAGGTGCCACAAAATAAACAGGAGAGCCAAGGAAAGAGGGAGATGCCAAGGAAACCTGATTTGTATGTGCCTGTACAGAAGAGTTTGAAATGAGGTGGACAAGTGGTAACACCTATGTGGGTGGACCCCTTTTCACAACAGACATCTTGACTTGTAGTAGAAGGCACAGTTGTTACTAATAATAACACTAAAAGAGGCTCTGCTCTATTGTTTATGTTCTTCAGATGAGCAGCTCAGTGAAAGAGATTTTCACAGACAAAGGTTGACAGTGCTCTCATAGACAAGAGTCTGGGGGGGAGACAGAGACAGAGAGAGCGAGCGATCGGGAGAGAGAGTGTGTGTTTATGCGTGAACACACACCCATGCAGGTGTTAACACATTCACACACTTTCTCATCCAGCATAAAAAGTTTTTTAGTTCTGGTTCACATTCCTGACTTGAACACAGCAACGTACAGTCAGCTCATTAGGTTTCAGCTGCACAGGCCTCATATTCACTGTAAGGCGGCCGGTATTCAAGCTGAGACAAAGGAGGTCTTGCCCTTTTGTCTGACCTTTTTTTTGTGACTTCCCACTTAATTGGCATTCTAAAATAGGAATTTAAAAATGTCTGACACAATAGCTATTCTCAGCACATTGTACTACTACGGCAGGCGGATTAAGGGGGGACACTGCACACAAAAAAATCCTATAACCATAGTGTATTTTGAAGTGGCCTCTGATTTTACACATGAAGCTCAGTTTACTCATCATGAGAAGGACTGCTCGACCTGTAAAAAAACAGTTTTTACACTTTTTGTGGCTCTGGAGAGGGCTGTCTAAAGTCTGACAAAATAACCCTGATGATGTTATTATCTTATCACAAAAAAAGTGTTGGGCAGATGTGGGCATTTACCAGGGAAGGGAACTTAACCCTGAGTTGCATCATGGGAAATGTAGGATCCAGAGTTTTTTAAAAATTTGACCCATAATAGGGACTAAAAGCCAGGATATGTCAGCCTCTGCTGCAGGGACTTAGATCATTGTCTTTTTTCAAATCTGCAAAGCTCCCGACTTTGTAAAAGTGCAGCACTTTATTCGCTCTGATCTCTGTCATCATCTAACACAAAAAATTGCATTTACTGCCAAGTCAGATCTTTCCTTCATCACTTTCCTAATTATGTTACAAAGATTTTTGTTAAACTGCTATTTCCAAGATCAGAAATTGAAGGTAAGTTGCTGTCCTTTTCAACTGTACAGTGTCTGAGGTACTTGAGGAAGATATCAGAACATACTGGATACTGTCAAAAATTCTGACACATTGCTGGAAATAAATAAAAAGTAAACCTTGTGATGTCAGTCTACTGTCTGCTCACCTCTTTTGATGCCATGGTTACAGTTGGTGCAGTCTGTTGGGTTGAAGGAGCACCCTCCTCTGGCGATGGCTGGAATCACACTGGTATAAGTGGAGAAGCCGTTGATCCTGCAGGGCTCTCCGTAGCACGCCTCCACTGAGGTGCAGCAGTACACCGGATGGCTGATCCCGGAGGGCTGCGGACCGGTGCTAGGAAGTAGCTTGGGTCTCTTGCCGCTCCTTGGGCATAAAGCAAGGGGTGACACGGGAGAGGGGGGGGTGTCCGGGTGGCTGAAGTGGACGTAGTAGCCGGGGAAACAGGTGTACGTGTGCGGGCTGATGGTTATGGCTGCCGGGTGGGCCACAGAATGAGGAGACTGAAGATGGTGATGATGATGATGATGGTGGTGGTGATGGTGGTGGTGGAACACGTCGGACAGCGAGCCGTCCTCCGGCTCCTTGAAGGTCTTGTCGTCCAGGAAGAGGGCCAGTCTGTGACAGTACTCGACACACCTCTCCTGGGAGCAGCAGTAGCAGGAGGACACCTCGGTCTCCACCTGCTCCTCTTTGATTGTTTTCAAGGAGAATCCCAGCGCAGAGCCACAATGGAGAGCATGTTTGAGACACTCCGGCTCCCCTGTGGCGCCTTTCCACTCAGGATCCAGACTCTCCGTCTTACATAAACTACAGCATCCCTCCGTGTTAGGGCCCACCCGGGAATGACGTGGTTCCTCTGTACCCTGTTGCCTGTGCTTTAGTTGCTCCTCGTGTTTGGGATACGTTGTTCTTTTGGTCTGCATTGTTCCCCCACGCATGGGTTTACCACTAATCTCATCCTGAGTCGTGGCTGCTCCTTCACTCCCACTCCCCGGCTTGGGCTCCGACTTCTTTTGCCGTTTGGTTCCATACGGGGCACTAGTGAGTTTGAGCAGTGCTGCAGCAGTGAGGCCTGCCTGACGCCGAGGCGTTGGCGCAAACAAACTCATCCAGTCGATGTTAAGAGCTTCCGCTGATGACCGCCTCTGTTTTTTAGGTTTTTCCTTTCGTGCTGCTTTTCCTCCTGAAGAAACCTTTTTGGTTTTAAGACCTGTATGCTGAGTTTCAGTGACCCTATCTTTAGGCGGATCTTCAGTAGAAGACTGCTGTTTCTTCGTAAGATTCGACACGAGAGAATCGTCTCTGTAAAGCAGCAAGCTGTTGACGGCCTCAGCGTTGAGAGAGGCCATTCTCCGCCTGCGGGGCTCAAGGACGGCTGCGGACAGCACAGGTAAGGTGTCAGATTGGTTGATTTTTGGTTCCAGTGCTTGCTGATTGGCTGTGAAAGTTTTCTTTAGTCCAGATTTGGTCCTTCTTTGAGTGGAACTGGAGTGCAGCTTCTTTTTGACTTTAACACTCTTTTGTTTTGTGGGTTTTGGTGCATGCTTTTCTTTACCCACAACCCCTTTCTCCTCCAGACGGGTGAGCAGGACACAACAGTCCAGTGCATCTCCATCGCCAACCGCAAGTGCCTTCTTCCTGCGCCGGTGTGACTCTCTCTTATCCGTCTTTTTCTTTCCTTTCAGCTCATTCTGTTTCTCTTTCCCCTTCTTCACACCACCTCCCTTTCCTCTGCTTCTCTTCTCCTTCTGCGGCTTCCTGCATTTCACTTGCTGGCTCCGCTGAGCTTTCACCATGGTCTCAGCGTGCGGGAGCAGATAAGCCACCTCCTCGTCATCCACGGGGTCTCACGATGGTGCGTTTCAGCTCAGACACGGCCTTCAGTGAGCATCATCACGGATGATCAGATGGGTCCATACACTCTCTGGGGAGACACAGATCAGACATTGAAGCATTCAGACTTAGCTCTTGTGCAGTCTGAGAGTGACTTAATGTAACAGATGGGATCTTTTGATGCATTATTTAAGAACCGGTTTTACTTAGTTTGCTGTCAATTTCCCAGTCCCTCAAAAGTATGACCACTTACACAACCCATCTCCCTCACATGCAGAGTGCACATACAGGATGGAGGAGAAACTGTGATAAATAACACATTATTGGTTTGTCATGTTTAAGCCTGAAGTCGTATGTAAACTTCCATGACCTGTGGCTTCTTTATGTTTTGATGTCAGATTGTGAACAAAAATAATAATAAAAAACATTTTCAGCTCTTTGAGCCCATGCTGAAGCAGATTATTGTCTGAAACACTCCACCAGGACCCCAACATTCCAACCATCCACCCATTCACAGCTCAAGCAAAGAGGCACAGAACAAGAACAGATTAGGCACTGTGGATGATTTATTTAATGCCTGATATGATGGATGCCTTTAAAAGTGATTTGAATCTTTTATTCACAATGCCACAGCGATTTCATTTTACCAAAAACAGCAGTACAGCCTGACGCTGAACTCCACAAGTGGTGCTAAGGCTACCCAAAGAGTAGGGGATTAGATTAACCACGAAGGGACTGCAAAGACCATTTCACCTTCAGAAAGTTTCAGACCCCTTCGCATTTTCCACATTGAATATTTTCTGAAACCAGCGTACTTTATCTTTCTATGACTTCCAAGGGGAAAGCGAGCTCTTTTTAAATTACCGTGAGGTGAATGAAATTAAGGAATAAGTCTCCAACAACAGTCACAGAAATCAGTATGATCAAATGACTCATGAACTGATCCACATTTTACCATAACTGGATGTGGAAACACACAACCATGTCAACAGGCTGGTACAGGATAGATCAAAGCACCATCAGCGACATTATAGAAAAAGATGCATAATAAGATTTCATGTGTTCAGTCCTCTGCTCTCTGAACACAGAAACACACTTAGGAAAAACATTTAAAATTCCTGATGATTCAACTGCCAGTGACCTTTATGCAATGAAAACTCCTGTGAGCAGCATGAAGAGATGGATCATCCCTCTTGCTGCAGCCCTGAAACTCAATTATGCTACTTGACCTCCAAGAAATAAGTCAACATGAGCCATTTGTATACAGTGCATTACACGACTCTTCAGCCACAAAATCATTCAGCTTTCACAACCACACGCTTCCTCAAAAATTATTTGGCTTGTGTTAACAAGCGATACACAATGTACATGACTTACACTCTTTGCAACCTTAAAACTGGTGATTGAGTGGAGTGTGGGTGCATGCCTATGTGCATGCATGACCATCTTTGACCATGAATGAGCAGTCTACATTATGTTTTCAGTAAAAGTCACAAAAGAATTCCTTATAAATATGTCAGAAAGACATTGATCAGTGGTTGCAACTAAATGATGCGTGCAAAATCTACTTAGAGACAATTTACCTAGAGATTGTTTTTGCACTGCATAATAACAACACATTTCCATAACAGCTTATTTAGGCAGTCGAGTATTTACACTACTTCAACTCCTTGTGCGTGTGCAACAAATGCACTATTATTTGAATATGACAACTTGTTATCACGCAACATCTAATGAAGGGCTGGGAAGCCAGAACCTAGCATGGTTGTTGTTGAAGTGTGTGACATGACAAGGAACAGACTGAATGACCTTTTTGTGTTTGTCAGTCCAATCTACCTGTGATATTCTCGAGAAAAAACGGTAAATGTAAAACTTGTTAAGGATATTTTTCAACCCTGATCATGACTTCTGAAACTCAACACTGTGATCTGCTGTCTTGGAAACACACCCTGAGTTAAATTGAACTAAAAATACAAACGCAGCTTGACTCGGGACTGGACACAACTCTCCCGAATGGGCATTCGAACCATCTCATGGCTCGGTCTGCCCTTATTGCCGAATGACTCGGTGAACCGTGAAATGCAATCCGTGGGAGAGAAATTTAATTTCCAGATAACAAGAGGACAGAAGGAGACTCGCATTGAGTTTCTGTCCGAGGATATCAAATCAAGTTGCTTCATTTGAATACGACAAGCGTGCACAATGGAAAGACAGGGGCTTGTTGAAGAGCATCATTATTTCCGCAGGCTAGACCTTCTCCACACTGACCACAAAAAAGATCACAGGATAGATATTTAGGTTCAAATTCATCCTGTGGTCTGATATTTGCTTGGTATTTTTTTCATGCTATTTAGAAAATCAACTTAAAACAGGGTGCTAGTTCAGAAGCACTTTGCACAGCCTGATGCACAGCTGCAGTACCTGTAACTGCACACAATCAAACAGCCTTTGCTTCAGGATATTTTGAGGGACTGCTGTAATTTTGTCAAGGGGCATTGCTGATTGATGGCCAAAAATATATTTTTCTTATTATTTTTACATAGGAAAAGGTCAACAAGTGGAATGTTGCTACTAATTTTCCCTTTTCCCAATCTTAAAGAGCACTTGCAATGTTTCTGATAAGACATAATCAGAAACACATTTCATTCCTTTAATACTTAAATGTCAATTTTCTCTTGTAAAATACTGGATCATTTTAACCTATTCATGGCTCTAAATTACCCCGATGAAACAATGTGAGAGAGGAATATTGCTTAGATTTTCAAATGGTCACTCCAGACATTACACGTGTGATGATGCACACAAAGACGTTGGATCATTTTAAAGAGGGGTCAAAGGCCAAAAAGACAGGATACCAGTGATTTCATACAGCGGTTCCCAACCTGTTTTGGCATGTGACCACTTCTAATGAAGCAACATCAAACTGGGATGCCTCAGCACAGATTATGGGCTTGGTATGCACATGATTCATTGCATAGTTTTATCCAAGAGTGATTTTCCCTTTTGGGACCAGTTCATTTTAAAAGCGTGAAGAGCTCCAATCATTTACTAAAGTCAAAATACTAAAAGTTAAAATAATCTTCACTGCAAGTAAAACCCCTACATTAAAAAATCTCCAATTAGGTATCAGCCAAATATATACTTGTCTTAATATTATTAGTGATCCTGTAACATTTAAGAAGCATTTACATCTTGCAGCTTGGCGGGCTGGAGCTAATTTTAGCACCTTTATGCATATTTTAATCTGCAAAGTAATTATAGCTACTAAACAAATGTAGAGGAGGAAAACGTGTCGTATCTTAAATGCAGTGGTGTATTAAGTGACAGAGGGACGTTCTTTTTCTTTGGCACTGCTTTAATTGTCTTGTGACTCTTCAGAGTCATCCCGGGACCCTTTTTAGTGTGCTTCTACCCAGGCTGGGAACCACTCATTTAGAAATCAAATAAAGAAATATTTCTACTCCTGAAATGACAGATTTTTAAAAACTGTAATCAAACCCACAGTGAACGGAACATCTATTGACGCATTAAACCTATTTAGTTATATTTTTGTGCCAAGGATTTTTTTTCCCCCCTATCTCTCTCTCCCCCTGATGACACATTAAGTGTAACTGTAGTTTCATCCATATCATCCATAGTGTATAAAGTATATAGACAGAGGAGGAGGAGGTGGCTGCCCGGCTGTCACACACACTTATTCAGAAGAAGTGCATGGTGTGTATGGAGCTGTCATCATGAGAAGAAGAAGAAAAAAAGCCCCCAGGCAGCTGGTGTGCTGTGTGTGGTGTGCTGTGTGTGGTGTGCGTGTGTGTGCGTGTGTGTGCAGCTTCAGATACCACATATAAGTCCACTTTTCCTAGAGCAAATCAGCAGTTCTACAGTCGTACACCACCAACACTAAACCATCCACCACCGCCAACAACACACCCCCACCCTTCACCTCCATGCAGGTTCAGGCGCCAGCAGTTTACAAGCACACCCACATCCACTCACGGATCAGGATTATTTTTGAGCCGAAAAAAATGCAATTAGCGTTCAGCGTTACGCGTGTCTTGTAATAATACGGCTGCGTAAAGAAAAAAAAAAGACAGGCTCGCCTGATGGAGCTTGTAGTTGGCCATGGTGGTGGTGGACAGTGTTAATCTGACAGCGTGCCGTAGCAGGAGAGGAGTGCGGGCTGTGATATGAGAAGTGAAAAACGAGTCTAAAACACGCGAACATCCGCGATCGATCGTGGTTTGGTTTCGGGAGCGGAGCAGCTAGTTAATATCAAAATCATTAGAAAGCTCATACTACAGGCTACTCACCGATCCTACAACCATCTCCAACTGTGACGGCTGTTACAGCCGCGATTCATCATTTCCTTGTGTGTCCCAGTCGGAAAGGAAAATCGCACCCCCTCCACCACCTCCTCCTCCTCCCCCCAAAAAATAAATATCTATACCCCTTGTGCTGTTCCTCTTCTCGGTCAGTCAGTTTCTCCCCCTCGACCCGGAGAGCGATCCGCGGAGCGAACAGCCCACAGAGGCTGGAGACATGGTGAACAAAATCGGCAAGCGGCGGTGACCTACTTCCGAAGTGGCATGCTGGAGATAATATCCATGCGCTGCCTGCGTTCACATTCGCCGCTGCGCCGGGACATCCCTCTGTAATACTAACGCGAAATCACGGTCATGTATTCCTGCAGGGACTAAACTCTGTCATCCGTGGCAATATTTTTCCTCACACTTACGTATTTTCTGCCCTATGAGGTCTATTTGAAATTAATTATAGGAATGGTATAGGTTTATCTTGAGTCAAGAGGCAAAACATCTCCAAACTTCCTAACAAGACCACTTTGAAAAGGGAGAGCGACCAGAAATCATTTGGCAGCGAAACAGTGAAGAAATATGAATTTCTCCTAATTTCCCCCCATAAAATAAGCTTGAAATTTAAGGGAAATAAGCAGTGAACTATAGGCTACACTGGTTGCCCTTATGTCATATGCAAGAAAACTAAAGTCGAAGGGTTATTATTTTGCGGTACTACTTTAACCTCACTATACTGAATGTCAAAACTCCACAATGAAATATTACAGAGATAAGATAAAACACTACAGGGTCACTCCAAACTCACTGTGCATAAGACTCCCTACAGTGACATAATCATCATTATGTTCCAAATAACTGTCAGCCCACTAATGAGAATTGCACTCATAATATAAACAAACATTAATCCCTCTTCACCAGGGTACATTACTCCACATTCTGCTCTACAATGAATAAACAGTTACCTTATTGTCGCTTGAAAGAAAACTAACCAAATCGTGTAAGACAATGGTAGCAGGCTACTGTGAGATCACTTTAAACTCAGTGTACTGATATCCATATGATATATTGTCAAAATAGTATGCCATGCTATAAGTTCATTATAAACCCAATTAAATGCACTTTAGATCACTACAGCTGCAGCTAAAAGTAATATACACATTACTGCATGTAATTTAAATGGTGTAATGTGATGGTAAACTGAATAAATTTAGGTTTTGGTTTGTCAGTTTGATAAAAAATAAGAATTCTCATGAAGCTGTAAGACACTTTTTACTGTTTCATGATATTTTACAGACTAATTGTTAAATCAAGATTAACCAATGATGAAAATGATGGTTGGAGCCCTAGATTTAATACTATCTGATTACATAAGATCATAAACTCATTACAGAGCACACCAAGTCCCTTTACAGTGCAGCAGCGACATATATGTTATTAAGTACAAGATCACTGTCAAGCACTAATGAGTACTACATCCAAAATATGAATCCCTAAAGGAATATTCCAGTGATCCACACCATCAGATTAATGACAGTGGAAAATAGAAGCACATATCCCTCTTAATTAGTCTCATTTACTGTATCCTCTTCTCTTAATGATACATGCAATTTAATAATATGGATGAGCAGTCAGTCTCTGCTTGACATTTACTGCCCTGCTTCTTGAGCAAACACAGATAAGATCGGCCAGACAACACAAAGTGCACACACTGTCCATGATGTCCACTCAGCTGCCAGACTCACTCACAGCGGCTGTTCAGTTTAAAGACAGACTTGGCTTGGGCTTTTAACAGCAAACTGATCAGAAAGCCAGTCAGAATCAAGCTTAATTGGGATAAATGCTGATTGTCCTCATCGATATCAGCTTTACAGTGTGTAATTAACAGCTCCAAACGAGCTGAGTGTGTTGAGTTAATGAGGCGTGAGTGCCGATGGAAGCTGAGGGAGTGTGGGCTGCTGAGAGCTGACCCACACAGCAATAAACACACTGCAACGAAAACCGACCAGGACGACTAAATGCCTCCTATGCAAGCAGGAAGAACTCACTCACTCACTCACTCACTCACTGGTGAGGTGACATACAGACATCGAGCAGATATGTAAATCATTGCTGGAAAGCAAATTCTGATTTGAGAAGTAACACTTAAGAAAAATTTAAATTTCATGCGATAGAAGGAATCCAGTACATCAAAAGCATAACCCAGTTCAGGGAAATTAAAAGTTTATAATTCCACTCGCTTGCAGGGAGCCATCCCTCGTGTTGGGACAGACATGTATTATCACATTTCTTAAGTGTCGCGGTCCCTTGTATGTTTTCATCACAGATATCTCCAAAGTGATCTACATCTGGCCTCCCTCTTCCAACAAGGTCTTGTCGCAGAAATCCTCATCTCAGGAGACATTTACCGGAGACATTGAATTTTTCATTCTGAAGGTGCAGAGATAGCATCAGGGGTGAATGAAATAACACTGTAATATTCTATTGATCAGTTTCTCCACTTGCCCCTGCCTAAAACATCAGAGCTCGGACTCAGCCATTGGTCAGCTGCCGTTGGGTTTCCAGAGCATCAGAGCATCAGTAGATAGATAAGATAGGTGCCAAAGACTATTAAAATTAAGAGTCATACTTAAATTAACATAGTATAATGTCTAGTTTTCCCCTTTTACTTGTTCTGTAATAAGGAACTACACATGCAATATTTCTAGTTAGAATGTTAATCATGATTAGATATAACTGTCATGATAATCAGAGCATGTGCGACAGAGAGGAGCCTATTTGTGTCATACATAGCTGATAGCAACAATATGATACATGACTGGTTTGTTTACATGGTAACAGCTTACTAACGCAAAGTAGTATTTGTTGGAGTGAGGAATATTTTAAAAGAAGAACACAGAAATTAAGGGAAAAGTCATTAATCAGGTATGTAAAATATAATACAGCATCAGGAAATCCAGTGGGACTTTCTGGGGATAAAGCATGAAAACAATAGAATAAACAGATAAATACACCACACATGAAGAAGGAGGTAAAAGCCGATAAAAATGTTTAAAATCAAACCGCTTGAAAATTTTCAAGGCAGCAGAAGCACATCACACTGAAAATTTGATACACAACAGAGCAGGTAGTAAGCTGTTGTTTCTCAGCTTCAGATGTAAAGATGATAGTTAGGCACTGAGCAGATACAGGACAGGAAGTGTAATTATCTGCTTCTACTGTTCGTCTTCAAAGAGACTCGGCAAGATGCCAGACAGCCTGACTGGCAAAGAGGGAGAGGAGGGGAATGAAAGAGAGAGAAGGGAGGCAGTTAGAGAGAGAGATAGTGATGAAGATTGAACTCGCCAGCGCCGGAGAGGGGTTTGAAAGGGGAGAAACAGTCTCACACCTCCCGTCTCATAGAGCAGCAGAAAAGTCAGAACTTGGGAGAAATCAAAAGGGCGTTTTTTTTTTTTTTTCACGTTCACCCTTCTGCCGTTCTTTGCTTGACAGCTCCTCAGAGACACAGCCGTTTGACACGGACGTTCTGTGGAAGCGGGCGAAAGCAAGAGGGAGGAAAAATTAAGAGAATGTGTGAGACAACGACAGAGGGAGGGGGGGGGAGCAAAAAGACAAGAGAGTGATGGATTGAGATAACACAGAGAATGGAGACAGAGAGAGCGATTGTCATCATCATCATGAACAATGGCTCTCTGATGGGAGGCCTCTCGCTGGATTTTCTAACCCAGCTGAGGAAGGAGCGAGGATGGGGGGTCGGCCACCCGCCCGCCCACCTGCCAGGGCCTCAGTCATGCTTTTAGCATCTGCCAAACCGAAGGACGCTTGGTGCCATGTGCTTTTCACTGAAGGAGCCTGACGTTTGTCAGTCACAGTGAGGACTTCTGTTCTCCTTGGCCTCAGCCAAACAGGTTTTAATGCCCCTACCCAACACACACACACTCCTGCCCTATGTAAACAATCCCAGTGTGTGTGTGAGAAGCGAGCGAGACCCCGGCTCTGAAAGCCCCACAGCCACTGCAGCTGTGGGCCAGCCGACAGCTGACGCCAGGCCATGGGTCTATGCTCTCTATGTCCTTCCTTCCCCACCAGCCCTGCCTCCTCTTCTTCTATGTTTCCATGAAACAGACCTGTAATTTTCACAGCTGTGTCACTGGCACGGTGCCAGGGTGAGTCAGGGAAAGAGAGACATAGAGAGAGAGAAAGAGAGAGGGAGAGAAAAAGAGGGGGGGGCTGGCTAATGGCTTTTAGAGGACTGCAGACAACAGCGCAGCTTTGCTAATCCCGAGCCACTCAAGATCCACTGCTCATTCAGACCGGGAAAATATTCAAACAACTGTGCAGGATTAAGCTCCAACTGCAAAATGTGTTAGCGTTATAAAAAAATACAAGTGCAAAGTTCTGTGAAGGGTACGGTAGATATATGGTGGTAAATATACCATTACAGTTTATAACAACTCTGGTCTTATTTTGAATGTTTCGGACAGCATTTCACTTGGTTATGGACATGTATAACATGTATTCAGTAACTGAATTGCTGAAATCTGAGAACGATGACTCTTTGGCAAAGGCAGATAATCAGTCAGTTTGAGCTTGATCAAACCATTTATTTTCATTTTTACCCCCGTTATTCGGAGGTAAAAACTTAAAGCGAATGCACCCAAGATGACAGTAATAAACCCAAACTACAGGGAAACTATTGGCACTGAAATCTAAGTAAGTCCAGTGGGTCAAAGTCGAGACAGGAAGTCTGTCTGTAAACTGTGATGCTACCATGGGCCTTTACTTTTCTCCTCCAAAAAAGACTGACTGACTTGGGGGTTTATATCATTGGACCACTGGTGCTTCATTCCCAGATCTCAGCTAAGGCTGGATTACCCACAGGGCATAGCAGGCATCTGTCGTGAGGATCCAGAACTCTTCAGGGTGGGGGTTTAGGGGTTAAAGCTCCAGTGTTCAGCTGGTTTTGGCTAAATTCAATGAACATTTGCCCAGAAATATGCATTATTTAAAACACAATAAAGTAAAGATAAGGGCCTTGGGCATGTTCTGCTTCATTAAAATATCCATAATAAACATACCATATGTGTTCTTTCACATGTACATGTAACAGATGACTAAAAAAGGGGGCCTGAACTGCTTCCGTAGTGGAAGCAATAAGCTGTTTCAAACCCCAACAAACTACACCAATAAGGTAGGGCAACTTGAGAAGTGAAACCTAGGGCAGAGTAAGTCCAAAATGTATTGCTTGTTGCTGCTCGCAAAGCTGGTTGCTCTCAGTGGATGGTTAAAACCGAACGCAATCCAGATCATCACCACTGCTCTTGTCTCACCTGGATAATATAAGCTGGACAGTGAGAGGACAATGTTCATGCAATTTTTTAGTAAGAAAATCAATGAATTGCAAATTTGCAGAGGGACATGTCAGCCTCATATATAAGGCGCTCTGTATTCAAAATCCCCACGGTTCCCAAAGCCATGCAAATTGAACCCAGATGACGTCATTTACAGAGGCTGACTTGCAGCTGAGGCTACTGAAAAATGGTGCAAGTGTCAACAAGTGATGGCAACAGCTTGAAAAGTTACATAAAAGACGACGGCTCGTGTTGGATGTCATCCAACAAAAAAATCCTGCCCCGTGAGCCGTCAGAGTTCCTGTTAGATAATGTTTAACATTGCTCTGCGGAGCACCACAGTGTTATGGAAAAAAGGATGTATCAGTGTACTGCTGCTTCATATGAACAATAAGTCCTTCACACCGGGCGGGATGTTGATTTCACTTCTGCTATACCAAAACATACTTACATGGAAGATTTTGCAACATGAGAACAATAAACCACATTTAGCCAGTTACTGTGCTAACACCTATTGTATTCTTGTCCCTTCTTTTACCACATGTGGCCTGGGTCTGAGCAGGAAATGCTGGACATGTCTCCTTTGAGACGGTATGGGGAGGAAAGTGTGTTTCGATGGCATGAGGCACATCCGCCGTCCTCCTCCTCCTCCTCCCTTAGACCACAACAGGACACTTCTTCAGAAATAATGGGATTATGTCTTTGATTGATATCCAGCTTTATAGCTCACGTGTGGCCACTGCGCCCCTATTCAACACGCTGCTATGACAGGCTGTGTCAAGGTTGGCTTTGACCACAAATCTACCACGACCTCCAAAACCAAAGCTCTATTGTCAAGCTTTTTTTTGTTCACAAGAGGCTTTAACAAACACCATTATGTGGAGGAAATCACCAGGCAACTTGTGTTGCATGCATTATAACCCTGATGTCACGTCAGTGCCTGTACTTTCCAGCAGGAGATGATCCACTTTTTCACAAATGAGAAGTCTCAGCTCTTAATCCAGGTAGGACTACAAGTAACAGCTATTTTCCTTTTCCATTCGGCTGATTATTACCCTTACTGACCTTACTAGCTAACCTAACTATTACGAAATGCCCTTCATTTGAATGAGAAGTCCAGTAACACAGTGTGAAAATTCTCTGCTATGAGTAAAAGTGATGCATTCAACATTTCACTGAAGAAAAAGCAAAGAAGGTATCAAAGTAAAAAAGGAAGAGTACTCTTTATGTGGACGGCTCATGGTAGTGTTATGTTATTGTGCTTCATATTATTAGACGTATATTAACAGAATTTTAAAAAGCATTGAAATGTTACATATAGTTGACATTAAGCTATGTTTAAACTGTTAGTGTTAGTTAAAGTTATTGTGCATACCATGGTATGTTGTTCATATTGTCTATATAGGCTTTAAAAGAAACATCATGGGCAAAAAAGGAGTGGATTGAAAGTGTAATGTAAAATGGAAAGTTCCTCACAGCTGCACCCAAGTAAAGAAGTAGCTGTTACTGCAAACAGACAAAAAAAAAACAAGAACACTATCTTCTCCTTCAAGAAAGCATCAGAGACCAAACCTCGAAACACAAGCTCAGCGGCGGAGTCGAGCCTCAAACTTGACGCTGATAACAAAAGCTGCCTGTGTGACATTTTTCTGCGACCGAGATCACCCGAGTCCCAGCCGAGGCTCGACCCGCCGCCGAGGCGTTAAAGGGAGGCGATGGGGCCACCTGCACAGGCGTTAAGAGACACAAAACACCAGCCCCACATCTCCCAAAAGTTGCCTTCGAGGTTTGTGGATTACCAACAGCTAAAAGGGAGGATCTGTTTATCTGTGTGCAGCTGACACATTATTCAACCCCAGCGGTCTCATCGCTCGATCTGCGTCCTGCCCGCTGCCACTTTCAGTTTAGCCCGAGACACGATAAGAGTTTGACGGGTTTTAAAAAAAATGTCTTACCGCTTTGAAGACTGTAGAATAACTCAGGAAAGAGCGAGGGAGATCACTTCCACGGGGCGAGAGGGCGAAGCGTCAGGTGTACACTTCCCGCAAGTGAAGGAGGAAAACAGAGTCGACTCATGTTGAGTTGATCGGGTGAAGCCTGTTTTTTCTCTTACTCCAAACTGCGCTGCTCCATGCGTTACGCGTAAAAAAAGAGATCAGCACTCGGTACACTTTAAACTACAATACCGCTTGGTGGGACGAAGTGAGGTGTGCCGAGCATTGGACACAGCTCCTGCAAACTACGGCTCACTTCAGCGTGTTTTTACATAACAGCATCATCCGCTTTTTATGTTGACGCATCATGTAGCAAAAACATGGAGTTTCTTAAAGGGCCACGGACGTGTCCGTGTCCACATGTCACCCGTCCCCGGCAGCCCCGCTGTGGCTGACAGATGGCTTTCACCTAGTTAATGTCTTTAACCCGCCCCCCCGTTCTTTTGACACTTGTGTTAACCCAGGCAGCAGCGGGTGAGAGATCCGGGCTCTGCTGCTCAGGACTGAATGAAGGATCTGTGCGGGGTTGTCAGCTCTGGCACAGACCGTAAAACCTGCTCCAACATGTGACTGCATGGTGCCACCCCAAGATACTGATGTGCATGAGTTCGTAGACTGTTTTCCACACTGCCCTTTTTATGTGGTGGTATAGTTGACGTTGAGGATTTCTGTTTTTGGTCAATATTTAATGTACAGAAAGCGATCACCAAATTTTGGTTGGAGGTGATCACACTCCTCTCCTGGTTTCCCCCAAACAAACCAAACATTTGTTAAAATACAGAAATGCTGAATAAAGTCATATGTATTTCATAAGGGAAGCTAATATAAGGGGGAAATTATCTTTATTTTTCTCTGTGTGAAGTGGGAACACACTGATCTCAGACAGATGCTGATAAAACACACGTTTGCATACATTAACATTTTATCTGCAGACAGAGACAAAAAAATAAATAAAACATTGCCAGTTCCTCACTTGCTCGCATGATGCAGACTTAAAAGGGGGTATCAACTATCTCAGTTCCACTTTCTAATAAGACCCAATTTAAAAGGAGTTGAAACTAAATGTTTTACAGTTTTATAAATATTTTACTAGTTAACTAATACATTGTTGACAAGTTTATCCTTTCCATTTTGTAATAACAAAATCTTAAATGCTGGTACAGGTCATCAGGTATTTACACATGTCAGTAATAAAAGGGTGTAATCAATCAAGTCTTGTTAAATGTTAAATTAGCTGTTGGTAAATGGTGTATTGATCCAAGTAAGTTTTACAACTGGGGCATAGAATTTGGTTAACATAGCATCTAAAGAACATTTATCAGTGACTCACCTATATTAACTTCAGCCTTGATTCTTATTGTATGGCGGAAAACCTTGACTTGACAATAAGGCATTCAGTTTGCATGGCTCCCCTAAAGGGAGGAGTCCCTTCCTGCTTAATAAAGAGCCATACAGCCAGAAAGTCAAAGCACTGTCCACTGAAACACATCACACAGCAGCTTCCCTCACTGAGACACGTTGACACACAACCTAGAAGCCCCGGTGTTGGTTTGCATTATAATCATTTATTAATGATCTGTAGGTGTTAATACTCATAAATAGTACAAGCCTTTAGAAAGTGGTAGTGATAACTTTGAAACCCTTTCTTTGTTTGCTTTTGTGTAAAATTAGATCCATCATATGTAGGCTATTTTACATTATATAACGTTAGGGTTTTTATGTAATAGACCAAAAATAGTAGAAAAATATGATGACTTCTGTATAAACTGAACGCTGTGCCACAGGTGCAGGAGCAGCTCAACACCACACTATCATCCTTCATCTTGTCATTGTGTTTTTGATGGGAGAATGGGCCACCTGGCATTTCAGGGCAAGAAACCAACATAAACACTTTGACTGTGTCTGAAAACATCTGGGGTCCTGTGAGGAGTAAGCAGTTAAATTTGACATTTTGCTTGAGGTCACTGTCACCAGGAGAGGAGTGGTAGAAAGAAAATCAGTCTGTTTAATCGTTGTAAACTCTGAATGCTTGACCTGACTTTCTTTTGGTCTTTCAGTTAAAATAAATATCAACAGCAGTGTGTGGCTGTAGTTTAGCCATCTTCATGATGACTCAGCAAATCCCACCCACTGTGGAAGTTTAAAGATCTGGTGGGAAAAAAATTACAGTGTACAAATGTTTAGGAAGTTCACAATGCCACAGTTGTAATCATTTCCAGAATGTGTCTCTGAATTCCATTCGAGATTTATGGCTTGGTTATTCCTTTCAGCTTTCATTAATGTCACTGTTATTAGACTGTTATTTGTTATAATAAAACATGTGAGGGCCGAAGGTTGGATTTATATGAGGCCATATTCTCACAGGAAAAAGTTTGAATCTAATTTCTTAACAGCATTTCTTTTCAGTCATCTCAAGCGGTTGTGGTAAAAATGTGAACGCTGAAACCAGACTTCTTTCCTGTAAAGGGAAAACCCACCATGAAGCAGAATCCCATGTATTATTCAAATGTAGTGGGATAGATCCGTCATTGTCTGAACTACTGTCTCCCCTCTGGCTTTCCTCGAAACAATAAGCTCTATGTTCAGTGGATACAGAAAAATGTGTGCTTTGTTTACAGTGCTTTTCTCTGTCTTTTTAAAAAAAATGTTTTATCACATCATACACCTGAACCATATACACCCATATTCCAGGAGAAGCCCTGTCCTCTCTGTTTACAGCCAAGAGAGCAGACACAATGTCTTTTACATCTTTCTGCAGAGAGCTGATGAGCATCTTCAGGTCTGAAATGCCACTCTTTCATCTTCACTGGAGGGTTAAGGAACAAAGCAACAAACTCAGAATACTGTTAATCCCTCAGATCAGTGCAGTGCAGCGTTATTTTTATCACATGGGGGAGCAGTATCAAAGTCCAACCAAACAACATTCCTTGCACGACAATCAGCCAGAGTCACAGTATCTGACAGAGATGAAACGTTGGCGGATGGACCGGAGGCAATGGGCTGAGGATCCATCATTTTAAGTGGTGTTTAGGTGATGGACAGACATTTCAGCAGCAGGCTAGTGAGAGAGGAATGAGACAGTGTAGGAATTACACAGTGCCACACTTCCATAACTCACTTTTAAAAACAACTGTATAAATCAGCACAGGCCAAAATATTCAGATTTTTACACTCTATACTTAAACTCCAACAATGTGAAGTCCTGCATTTCCATTCACGCAACCGATAGCATCTTCATCTCACTTTGTTGCAGAAGCTTACAGTAACACATTTGCAGTCCCAAAGCCTGAGATCAGATAACCCCCCCCCCCATGACTTCACCAACCCTTGATCCTTGATGACATCATCAGTGTCAGGTTTTAACTGGATGAATAGTGTTACCCACGTCCAGTAAACCGACCGCTGTGTGTCACAACCGTAAACTTTAGTTTCTGTAGTATCCTGAAATGGTCAAGCACTTTAAAAGATGTCAAATTAGGGAATACACATAAACTGCAATCCAGAAATAAAGATTACTTTTTTATTTATTGAAAACAAAACTACAATGTCAAACATTTTCATATTGTACGGTTACACATCAAGTCTTAAAATCAAGATCTTACAGAGGGTTCCTCCAGTGAAATTGATTTACACAGTATACATTAGTGGAATACGTTTGCTCTCAAAAACGAACAAACATGGTCTCTATTGCTAATTCACCAGAGTACCCACAGACAGCAGCTGTCTTTGCTAAAAATCAGAAACATTTCAGTTTGCATCGATGTCATGACCCTCCTGTCATTTTTTTGTTAGAAAAAATGCTAATGAGGAAAATTCATTCAGCTCTCATTTCTCAGTACAGCTTATTTGAACAGGGCATTGAAGGCACGTCCAATGATGAGCCGGCGAACTTCGCTTGTGCCCGCGCCGATTTCATACAGCTTAGCATCACGTAGAAATCGTCCCATGGGGTAGTCGTTGATGTAGCCGTTCCCCCCTGTTGACAAGTGGCACATAGGCTAAAGTTACTGTGTGGTCACCCAGCAGCCATGTCTGCATGAATATAAACTGTGGGCACTCAGTTCTCAAATGCTGGGATGAGGCGCAAACAGTAACAGGGAATACCACATGAATACAAACAGCTAATTCTAAGTGTGCAAACGAAAGGGTAATAACCAAGTAGAACATCAAGAAATCAATGTACACCAGGTAAACATTGTCATTAAAGTTCATCTCACAAAAAACTCCATTTTACACCTTGCTTAGCTTGACATTTATTAACCAGATTAGTAGTACCTGTACTGCCTGACGGCGATGCTAACATCAAGCCGCTACCCTTCACTCCAGCAAAAAGCAAAGTCCACCCATCCATCCATGAACTCAACTTTTCAGTTTATTACAACCAGCAATATATTTATTGTTTTCCTTTACTGATATTTGACAGTTTGAGCTTTTTTCATTTGAACTACCCAGTTTCTTGGCACTTACCCAAACACTGAATACCATCCAAAGCAACCTGAGTGGCGTTCTCAGCACAGTACAGGATCACTCCAGCACAATCCTGCAACAACACAAACCAACACAGTCATTGTGCGCCTCTGAGTGGGGGAAATTACTTAGGAAAAAGTAAAATAAGTTGTTGACTTAAGACCCTTTTACACTAGACAAAAACCAACCAACACCCACTAACATCTGGCTTTTGTCCTCAGTGGGAAAGGGTACAATCCACATTCATTCACGGGTCAGACAACTTTGCAGCAGACAAAGGGTATTTATCGGCTCCAGCTTGATCAGTAGTGATGGAAACATGAAACCCGTGTGGACACGCAAATTTTCGGCCTTTGTCTGACTAGATGCTGTGACGCACGCTGTGGAGGCAATGGAAGTTTGTGGCCTCCTTCTGTAACTTCTGCTACTCTGCAACCTCAGCCACAAGTTCCATCCATCTCAGTACAAGTTGCACTCGAACATTGTTCAGTTGGCTTTGGGTTGGAAGAAACTGGAGTAAGTCTTCCAATCATTATCTGAGAATACTATCATCAATATTTTTTAACTTTGTCACTTTAAGATATAAAGCCCGGAGTTGTAACTGTATATCAACAATTGAAGGAGATCTATTCAGATAATTTCAACATATTATATATTTTTTTCAGCTATAATATATAAGAAAACACATAGCAGATGTACAAGAAGAAAGGCATTGATATACAGTACGTTCCATATACTGTACTGTAACATTTTCTTGACTGAAGTAAAACCTCTCACCATGGCGCTGAAATGTCCTTTGTCACAAGCCCGGGCAACATTGTACACATACTGCCGACAGGAGCTCAGTCTAGTGTACATGTCGGCCATCTTGCCTTGCATCAGCTGTTGAAAAGATGAACATGACACATTAGGATGATTTCAGTCAAGCTATGTTAATCCCTTAAAACTTTTCTATGCCACCACAAAACAAAGTAAAGCAAGAAGAGTGAAGCCTGAAGGTCCAACCTGAAAGTGCCCAATCTTCTGTCCGAAAGCTTCCCTGACATGCAGGTAGGGGACAGCATAGTCTATGACTGCCTGCATGATGCTGCAAAGAACAATTTACGTTAGAAACTGCTGAATAATTCAAAGCTCCTTTATTAGCGTGTTTACCAGCAGCTTACATAATGTTAATTGCAAGATGCCAAAAATAATAACTGTGGATTTAATGTGCTAAGTGGCCTTTTTTTTAAATGGTTGTTGTCTTTGAAACAAGAGTAATGATTCACTTTTCACTTAATAACTGCGTCTAAACACTTCCAGTTACAACAGCTTCAGTAAAATGTCTTGCTCATGTTGGTAAATGTGAATTGCACACACATGCAAGCTAAATGTGTCACTTGCTTTTTTCGGGCTGCACTCAGAAAAACCCAAATTACCCTCAACATATGAAATTGTATGCGTTCTGGTATTAACTTGCCCAATAGGTCCAGATGCGAGCACCAGCCTCTCCAGATCTAAGCCACTCATCATCACGTACACACCTTTGTTCAACGGGCCGAGGATGTTTTCCTCTGCAGCAAACAGCAAAAGTTCAATGAAAATAAATTAAACAGCAGCGTCTTCAAAACAGAATCAGGTTGCACATGAAATGGGGTGAAACAAAAACTGATCTACCGACCCCAGTGCTTTACACAAGTCTACATATGGCAGCGTGAGCAGCACACACACACACACACACACACACAAACCTGGGATTTTGCAGTCTTCAAAGATCAGCTCGCAGGTGTTTGATCCCCTCATGCCAAGTTTGTCGAGCTTCTGTGCTGTAGAGAATCCCGGCATTCCCTACAAAATACACACACAGTGCAAACATGCACATACAGAGATGCTTTTTTTTTTTTTAAATGCTGTGATTCTTGTCACTTAACGTATTTCACATTATTTTAAAATCCTCACATCCCTTGAACCACAAGTGAATCAAGAGGCAGAGAAAAATACATCTGTATTTGACTGGATTTACCCTTTCAACAATGAACGCTGTGATGCCCCTTTGATGGGCGTCAGGATCTGTCTTGGCATAAACAATGAGGACATCCGCATCTGGCCCATTGGTGATCCAGAACTTGTTGCCATTCAGGACATAGTAGTCACCTGTAAAAGAATACACAGAAGAGATAAACAGCAGATTTAAGTGGCGCTTATCGGGATCCCTTACACCATAATCTAGCATGAGAACAAATTTTTATAAAGTTACCCATAGGTTACAGAGAGAGGGTGTGAGCGCAGCCCTGTAATTGTGGTAATTTAATAGGCACCTTCTCATAAAGAATTTTAGGCCATCACATACTCTCTCATCCTGGAAACATCTCCAGTCTCTCTGGTTAAACCAGCACACCTAAAACACACACCGCTACTCTACCATTAACCTTAAAATCAACAATAGCTTCAAAATCAGTATTTACAAGGCGTAAGGTGAAGGTGCAGCCACCAAGGATCACACCTTAAAGCCCTCCTCCTTTCCACCTCACTCTGTGTCAGCAGGCTGGGACTAAGGTGATACATGCAATCCCTGTAGAAGCACAAAATAGCTGCAGCATTTTTTCATCTGTGTGGGTGTGTGTCGACATGTGACTTTAAGGTTACTTTTTTGATGATGTTCTTTGAGACACATGAAAGGATCCAAACATACACTGACAACGTCTTTTTGTCATCTACGGCCGAACTCTGCCTTCTCTCATTCACATCTTCTTAGCTCAAATTCATGTTTGTATATTTGCATTGACTGTCTTCATTGGCTTTGGGCCTTTAAGGTGTTTTGTGCCATTTTTGTCCTTTGCTGGTGTTTTGGCTCACGCTCAGCCCACTCTTTCCACTGAGAGCAGCAGTGTGTGGAAAATACAGTCCGATTTTCAGGAGAAAACACAATCTGCTGATCTCCAAAAACTAAAAACGTAAAAATGTCCGAATCCACCAACAGCATGAAAATATATCAAGGGGAGAAATGAGTTTACAAAGAATGTTCAAGTCTCTGTATGTGCCTCCACTGCTCACGCAGACAGTCTGCCCATGCAGAATGCACAAGCAACCCCGCTGAGTAAGAGTCACCTGGCAAATGTAATATTCTGTATGAAACAGGATAAATGGCAGCAGTGATTTTCCTGAGTCAGTGATTAACCTTCAGAAATGCAAAATTTGATCATTTTAACTCAGCAGCACAGATACAGGAGCACTTTGTGATGGTAAGGTAATTCATTTCAGGTGGAGTTCCTGTACACATGCATGAATACAGATATGTTTATGTACAATTAACAACTTAAGCATGTGGCATGAATGCAGAGGAGTTATTCACAGTTGTTGGTGTCCTACCTTTCTTCTTGGCTCTGAGTTTCATGGATACGACATCTGAGCCGGCGTTTGTCTCACTCATGGCCAGAGCTCCGACATGCTCACCTGTCATTAACTAAAAACAGGAAAGACCCGCAGGAAAATTAGGAACTGAATCAACTTTCTTTTACAGGTTGAGCTGTTTTGGTTCTGACCTTTGGCATGTACTTCTCCTTCTGCTTTTCATTTGCGTGGCGTACCATCTGGTTGACACAAAGGTTAGAGTGGGCACCGTAACTGAGAGCAATTGCTGCAGACACTCGTGACATTTCCTCCATCACAATGACATGATCTAGGTAGCCCAGTCCTGTGCCCCCATATTCCACTGAAAGAGATGTACACAGTAAATTCATTTTAAAACACCGAAAAAAAGAGAGCAGCCTCCAGTCCAAGCTGGAGTTGACTGAAAGAATAAACACAAAGAAGCTTCTTAGTGAGTCACTGACTCATAAACAATTGTTTTGCTAATGTAATAGATCCCCATAGATAATTGTAATCATCTACATATATTACAGAAAGATTGTGATGTCCTACCGCTATCATACCTGGAGCAGTGATACCAAGGAGCCCCATCTCCCCCATCTCTTTCCAAAAATTCTGGAGGAGAGAAAATGTAAAAAAGTGACCAACACAGAACAGAAATCCTGCTCCATGTTTCATGGTAAATTTAACTGTGGCTAAAATAACTAACCTCTATATAAAAAACAGCAGAGCTAGAGCCATTTCCTGAACTGTGGTATGGTATACTGAGTTATGCTTACAATGGAGTTTTTTTTCCCAACTCACCCGCATTCCAGGAAACTCATTCTTCTTATCAATCTCGTCAGCGTAAGGTGCGAGCTTTTCTGCACAGAATTTGCGAACTGTCTGTCTGAGCTGGGCAAAAGACACAACAAAAGCAGCAACCTTTAAATTAACTAATTCATATGGAATTGCTTTGGTAAGGCTACATTAGAATGAGCATTAGTCCCCATGTTCCTCGTTCATTTGCCTGCAAACCAGACTGAGATGCTGTCAAACTGTATATCTATGAGCCAGTGGAGACAAAGGTGGCGCACGTGTATTTCATGTGTGACATTACGGGTATGATCAACTTTCTAAATCACCAAGAATGTATTACAGCGACTTTCAACCAATCAAATCGTTTATATGAGCCCCACCCCCAGCCCTCCTCTGCGTTTTCTAAAGTTGGACCAAAGTCACCTTGTTTTGAACAAACCGTGATTTTAAAGTTTATTTTTAGGGATGTCTCACGTCTCACTGCCTTTCCAATAAAGCTATCCGTTTAGCTGTCGGTAATCGTGCGAATAGATAGTTTTTTAACGCCAACCCTGCATTGTTGCATTCCCTGCAACAAAATATAAGTTCCATTTGCTTTAGTAGTAACAATAAAAATAAACTAAATGAATTTGGACAAACATTAGGTAGCTGTCGAGGACGTAAACTGCGTCTTCTCAGCAGCGAGCTGGGGTCGACTATTCCCGAGGTCTTCTCATCTGCAGCTGTTAGCTAACGTTATGTCATCACGTCATGTGCACCCTGGCCTTTAATAAAAACCCGTCAAACTGTAATGCCCGCACTTTTCCTTCTTCGTTTAATATGAATACTGACTGTTTCTACCTTCAGCGTCTCCTCTGCAGAGATAGCTGAACCTTGTGGTGTTCGTTGGATTGCTAATGGGGCTAACCTGAATCTGGTCGTCTGTGAGCCCGTTCACCACGTCGTCCACCGGGATGGCAGCCCCGGCACATCCTCGCCTCGCTACCGCGGGGACGGAGAGCCTGGAGCCGAGGCGGAGAGCGTTTCTGACGGCAAACATGGTGGTTTTCTTACACAGCTACAGGCACGACCTGGGGTTAGCTGCCCTTTGGCGGAGAGAAAATAAGACGTCTCACTCTTCCACTATTTCCCCGTTACCAAAAACACCATCCAGATAGTCGCTACCTCTTCCTTTTCTTAGGCGCCTGTGAAACAGCTCGATGGTGCATCGCCGCTCCCTGCTGGACTGGAGTATATCAGTGCATCAGCCAGTCGGTGGTTTAAAAATCAACCGGATCGGTACATTTCATACAGACAATTATCTGTACCATGGGGGTTATGTTTTGGGTGTGGCTATTTTTTTTTTTTTTAGCACTATTAAGTGAAAATTAATGGAGGATATTCCACGAAATTATTACCAGGGGGGCTCTTCTAATTTAGAAATCTTCTGGTTCTGGGGAAATGTTCACCCTTTGGGAGAGGTCTGTCCACTCAGCGAGCTAATCACATGCTTGAGCCCACCTTTAGTAGCCTCAATCAAAACAAACAAGTAAACAAGGATCGCAGACAAAGGTCACAGACTGAAAAATGATGTGATACATGTTGCACCTATGCTCATTTTCTGAATATACAGAAAGAAATGAATAGTATATGTTATACTATACATTTTTAAAGCTTTTAACCTAACAAGTGATCCATCATTCAGTTTCACTTGTGTATGATATTTAGAGCTACAGAGGAGTGTCACCTCCTGGATAAGTATGACTTAATAACTTTCTATGGAAGTTTAAACGTTGAACACTTCATCTTATCGTAAAAGAGGGTAACAGTGTGCTCTTTGAATATTCAAATATTTTACGTTGAAAATTTGTGTTTCCCCCCCTTTTGAGGGGGGTAGTAAACCTGTTTTGTCTGTGATCCTGGTGATTTAAAGATAAAACTTAACCCGTCAGTCGCATTTTTCAGTCAGGAAGGCAGACAGATGATGCGGAAGATAATCATCTAAATAGTGGAGTAAGGGAGTGCGCCGGCGCGCGCGTAGAAGCACGAGCCACGCCACCAGCGAGAGGGGTTCCCCTCACAGACCGAGCACAGACTTTTGTGCGTGAAAGCTCGTCCAACAACGAGGAAGTGCCGCAGATGACCGATCTGAGCCGGCGACTTAAACTCAAAGTGCGCCCGAACCTTCTGAAAGTGAAATGATTAGATTCGAAGGCTGAAGTGGAAGAAAGCTTTGCGCCTCTCGTAGTGCGCCCTCACGACGGAGTTAGGTCTCCAATGCCCAAAGAGTGCAGGAGAAAGACCTCTAAGGACTTCGGGCTCCCCGGGGCTGGAATAAACGACGGGTCTCGCTTAGAGCGAAGAACGGCCGCGAAGCCCAGGTTTGCGATGAGCGCCTTCAGAAAGCCGCTCAAGTCGCCCCGTCGTCCGCAACAGGAGGGCCGACTGTGATGGATGCACGGTGCGTACCGCAGGTCACCATCACCCCGGAGGCAGGCGGCTCCTCCAGAGAGATGCAGCAGGAGGACTGGGGTGATGCGGTGGACGGCACCCTGCGAAGGAAGTTGTCCAACTCCTCCATCTCATCCACGGGGTCCTCTGCTGTGGAGTCCGAGGATGACTTACTCAGCGACAACGAGAGCAAAAGCAAAGGCATCATAACTTTAGAGCATCTGGTGGACACTGGAGAGGTGAGTGAACTGCAAAGAGATAATGATAAGAATTCAAGAAGGATTTGAAAGTGGTTCATAGGGTAGAGTTTTCTAAGAGCTTACAAGCAAATCATTTCACTGTGGTTTGCGGAATTTTCCAGTTACAGAATGTGTTAATTGATTCTGCTACCTTACCTGCTGTTATATACAGCAATGCATCCCAAAATCAGCTACAACAAAGTCTGCCTGTGTGGAGCAGAGACAAAAACACTTCAGTTTTTCCACACTTGACCTCCTGTGTATCTTTGCAAATCCACAGCCTTTATAATTACAAGTTATAGCAAAGAGCTAATGTTTTGCAAAGAACAGTGAACCATGGCAGCACATAAAAAGAAGCCACCAAACTACTTCCTCACACAAAATCGCTGGGATCTGTTTGACTGTAGAGATGATTACAGAGCAATAATGCTTTGTTCAATGTTTAGTTGATTTTCTAGTCCCATGTCCCAAAAGCGAGCTCTGTGGCAAGGATTTCCTGTACATTTATCACTTCTGCATTTCAGGAGTTATGTTTGTATCTGTGCTTGTGTGTAATATTTTGAGATCTGGGAATTTTCAGTTGTCTGGTCAGGCTACTTTTTTGTTATTTGAGATCATGTTAAAAGATTAAACAGGCATGAGATCAGACAGCAGGAGGAAAATATGTTCAGGAAATGTAATTGTCCCCACTGAAATCATGTTATCCACCATATGTTTAATGGGTTATTAAAGCTTTTCACATGACCTTAATGACATGGGGCGCTGCATGAACTGAAACCAACATGAAGAAGCCGCTGAAAAGCAAGACAACCTTTGAGTTGTTTTTTCCTTTCTTTGTTTTTTCACTGTTGGACATCTCACTCACGAATTGTAGACATTAATTTGCATATGCTACATTTTAAATGTCAGATCAACAGTTGAACTGGATGTGAGGTTTTGGCACTGTACGTCCCAACCTTTAACACTGTGTGTCCCTCCTTTAGCACACACACTAGTGTTGAATGATTGGCCCTCACTTCAGTAAACGCTGAGGGTGCAAATTTGTCATTTGACATTTAAATCAAATTTGACATTTTTGGCTGACACAGCTTTTAATTTTACCTTTCATAAACACAAGTTTTGATATTCCACATTTAGATTTGAACAGAGCAGCATATATATTTGCAGCTGTAGAGCTTTTACACAATCTTCGTCACTTCATTTGAGTTGTATAGGGAAGTTGAGTTGGGTCACAGTGAGTCACCTCAGCGTTTCAGCCCTCTTAGTCCACAACATAATCTGCTTTTTGTCTCAACTGTCACCACGTTAGACTTAAGTTCAGATTTTCATGGGGCGTATGTGTGTGTGTGTTTTATGTTGCTACCACTTCTCTTTGTCTTCTCCGTACAAGGTCTGTAGCTGTCACTTTGTTTTAAACACACTGAATACACATAGCCTGTTAGGCCTGTGTGTTCATGCCTGTGTGTGTTTAAAGACAGTGCTGCTGAACATAACATTATTCAATCAAGGGAGGCTCAGAATGAAAGATTTCCCAAGTCTTAAACCGTCTAAGATCTTTTAATTGCTCTTTTGTACATGGAAACTTCTAATATGTCGGTCATATCACCTCAGAAAATGTTACTTCAGCCCACACACAGACACCCGACCAAACCCACACACATACACATACACACACACATACTACAATACAGGTGAACACAGCATTTAAGTAATGTTTTTGGTGGTCACTAGCCAATTTTAGCCTTGACTTTTGACATTTAACAAAGAACCACTTCAGGAAATGAAAAAGACAGCTTGTGTATCAGCACTTAGCCTTTGCCATTTCACACTCGAATGCCTTTGCTGTGTAATACAGATAATTTCTGAGTAGACAGTGCACGGTAAAGAAAGTTTAAAAGATTATTTTGTATGTATTAAAACCACATAAGATATAACACATTCTGAATGAATAAACTAGTGTCTCCCAGACATTTTGACATCTGATGCTTCATAAAAAAGCAGTGTCTAGCAGGGGCCCTATGAGTTGTGAGCAGTTCAAATCCCAAAGAAGTGGAATAATCCAATGATTCACAAAATGATTGGGGAAAATGCCACAAGAATGTATGCACATTTGTGTAGAACCACTGGACAAACCTGCACAACTGTTTAAATAGCAGGTAAAAAGTGCAGTAACTACAACTAAACCTGTAGTACCCATAACAGTAAAGTAATGCTGTTGCATGCATGTGTCAGCACCAACTGTCTAATAATGTCTACGAAATAATGTATGTTTATCAGCCACATAAACCATTTTACCTCTGAATGAGCAATTTAAGTACTTTTACTGATAATACTTAAATACTCTTACTTAATTTGGAACATGAATGCAGGACTTTTACTTTTAACATAGTATTTTACAATGTTAGTATTTGAGCACCACCTCCAGCACTGTATTAATGCAGCTTTTAATGTGTTAAGCTCACAGGCAAGCATACTGTAAGAAAAATAAGAGGGCTCCTGGGCCAGGGAAAACCCAATACATTTTGACTGGATGTCAAAGGAGTGGGTCCAGGAATCTTAAAAATCATTTTCATTAGCATTGCCAGACAGGACATTTTACCTTGGTGGAGGTAAGTCTAGTTCCAAGTGTTATCAGTACAAACTCTTGTGGTTTCTGTCATCAAGGCTGGCTGCGGCGGCGCATAGTTTGTACAACATGAAGTTTCCAAGTCAGACTTTGTGTGAAATACAAATAATGTGCAGAGAGCTGCGGGGTCCTAGTGTTTACATCAAAACTCAGGGTTCAGATTGAAATTTCCATTACCTCTCAGTCCAAGGATAAGACGTTATGCAATATGACTCCAAACTCTGCTTTATTTCAGTGAAACTGCAGTGAGCCAGTAACATTCACTGTAAAATAACTGACAAAAAGTTCAAGTCCTTAAAGTTAAAGACTTTCAGCATTAAAACCAGTGTCTGTTTGTGAAAGTCCAACACCTTCACAATGTGATATCATCAGTAAACATTAGCATTGGGTGAAGCATATCACTTGACATTTAAGAGAGGCTGGCTGATGGCTGCAGAGTTCTCCTATTAGTGCTCACTTACATGAGAGTATACCTGTTTCATTTCCTCTCTCAATCAGAACAGATTAATAATGACCCCTCTAAGGCTTGACAATAGGATCTGGAAGCATGAGCTAGTTTTTCTTTTTTAGTGCCTGGGACTCAGTTTATTTGTTTCTATTTTTTTTTTATAATTATATGTACAGAACATTACAAACACATCAGAGTTTGAAGTGTGTGTGCTGGGATTTGGTCAGTTAGAACAAGCCATCATAAGTGTGAACCACTACTGTGTCTCTGTGAAACCTGCAAGCTGTTCCTCTTTTTTCCTGTGTCTGTTTGGTGAGTGCAGAGACAGAATGAGAAAGACCGTGAATTTGAGGGAGGTGGGAGAAAAGCTCTCGTACACACAACCATTAAAAAGAAAACAAAACAACAATTTCTGCCAGGAAAAGACAATTAACCCCTCACTTATATTTTGGCATTTTTTGTTCAGGATAAAAATATGACAAATTATGCACACTTCATTTAGTTTGAAACTCTAGATCCTAGTTGAAAATAAGATAATTCCTATGCAACATGAAATTGTCTTGAGCTGTAAACCCATTAAATTGATTTTAAAAAAGGTGGGTTTTTGAGGGCTTACTTTGTGAATCAAAGCTTTCCATCACCATACAAATTTGGAGATGCTGAATAGAGATTTTAAGTGGAGATATGAGTTTCCACAGAAATTAACTGACCTAGATCGGAGGCCCCATGCGGTGGAAAATTGAAAGCCTGGCATCAGATTTACAGCGTAGAATTGCTTATGTGATCACATTTCCATTCGGTTCACTATAGGTGGACCAAGGTTAGCACTTCCTCCTGTTGTCAGATCATTTATGTGAACAAGAACACACAGATACTCTTGAAAATATGAGTGATTTACAACTGTTCTATTCTGGTCTGTTAGTTCACTTCTATTTGTTTTCTTGCATGTCTTCTCCAGAGCAAGCCCTGGTGGAAATTAAAGACGATTGTTCACTGGCCCTTCAGTGCTACCCAGAGAAGAAAACTAAACTGGGTTCAGCTTGCCGGACATAAAGGTTTGACCTGTTCAGATCATATCACATTCTACTTAGACCATCACATATGGTTGTAACCCTCTGTAGATCAGACATCTCTGTTGTCAGTATTTATTTGGTGCGCAATCTTTGACGTGTTTTTTTTGTAGTGTTGTGTAAATTTAGGTGTTCTACTTTTACTTCTGGGTGCTTTATGAAATAAGAAAAAGGGGAAGGGTAAGAGGTCACCACTTCAAATGTCACCTAGAATTCTCATTTATATGGGTAGGTTACTGGGCAGTCAAAAGAGCCTTTATCCTTAAATGCCAAGACATTTTATCATTCTCATCTCGTTCCTGCTATGTATGTGACTGCAAGAATTCCAGAGTGTTGGTGTTTGTCTGATCTAAGGTAACTTCAAAGCGGCAGATGAGGGCACCATTCTGAAGAAGTTCTCTGAAAATGAGATGCAGTGTTTCGAGAAGCTGAGGGATGATGCGCTTCTCCCGTATGTTCCCGGTTACCATGGTGTTGTGGAAAAAGATGGAGAGTCTTTCCTACATATGACTGACCTGCTGGCAAACTTTGACCTTCCCAATGTCATGGACTGTAAGATGGGAGTGAGGTGAGGAAGATTAGTTATTCAGTTATTTACTTGTAATAGATATATATTCTACTTCTGCTAACCTAACTGCTAATTTAAAGAGATGATGTTGGATACTTTTTATTTATGTATTTGTTTAGGTTTATGTTTAATGTTCATGTTCTGTTGATGTGGATGAATGAGATTAGTTTAGACTGGTTACTTACGTACTGCGTGAAGTGCTTTTACTCAACAAGGGAACACCTGTTAACTGCAGGCTATAAGCTTGGCTTCCTGCCACAGCGGGTTGGGCGCCTCACTGTACCGTGTGCACAGGCACAAACACACACATACACAACCACAGACACACACACACACACACACACATACACACAAATGTATACATTAACATATACATGCACATGTTCATACATGTACAGAAATGCAGGTAAGGGAACCTCACCCCTGAAAGTTTCATTTCCGATTCAAACAAGCAAATACATGCTCACTGAATCAAGAACAAACCCGTCACACAGGCATGCACACATCAACACATTATTTTGTTGTCCTTTTCTTTATTGTTTAGTGTCTGCCTGTATCTGTATTTTTAGGCCATGCATATACATTTACATACCCAGGGTGTCCCTGGAGACTCCCCTTTGTCAAAAACATTGTCAGCCACAATGTTGCAAAACCGCCAACATGCACAAACACACTCAGACTTTCACATAGTTAAGCACTGCACACTGGAGTTTCCTCTCAGCTTCCCTCTTCAGTGCAGAGGAAGTGTATGTCACAAACTGAAACTGAAAATCACCTCTGTTTGCATATTATTGTCACTGTACTGTTCAAAAGAACTATTAATTATAACACTTATACAATAGCTGTGCAGTTGAGGATTGGCATTTTTTATGCACAAGTCATCACTACTGCACGCGAAACATTACTGTGTGAGACTGATGACAAGCTTTAAAGTTTTAAAAACCACATAGATTTTTTTCAGCAAAAACATGCAGATGTCATTCCAGCTTCACAAAAATAGTATGTGTCTGTGAACAGTGTATCCTTTGTCTGAAGGACTTGGGTATGAATGCAACACAAACTCTGAAAGTAAATAACACTTACCATTTATTCAAATGCAGAGAACGCTTTAAACAAGTGCAGCAGTGTGTAAACACACAGCTGGACCAGCACCTGGAGGATTTTTTCCCTTTCCTGCTGTTTCAGGACGTACCTGGAAGAGGAGCTGGTTCGAGCACGAGAACGACCCAAACCAAGGGAGGACCTGTACAAAAAAATGGTGGAGGTGGACAGCGAAGGGCCGACTCCCCAGGAGCATTCCCAGCGAGGCGTCACTAAGCCTCGCTACATGCAGTGGAGGGAGACCATGAGCTCCACCAACACTCTTGGCTTCAGGATAGAAGGGATCAAGGTAGAGAGGGTGATATTCCATGTGGACGCTATTAACATGTCGTTAACAGGATAATCACAGTGTGCTGCTCAGGAAGGCTGGCACATGACAGGATGTTTCTGGGGTAAATTTCCTCACAGCGAGGAGGTTAATGAATATGCACTTACGAATTTGAACAAGGTACTAAAACGGAGAAGAGTGAGAAGAATCCATGCATAGTTATGTCAAGATGCAGCATGTGCATTCTACAAACCATTATTTGGATGAATTAAAGCTACTCCACTCGATAGTTTTAAGATAACAATGTGTGAAAGTGTAAAAAAGGCCCCTCATAGTGATGAATTAACAAGGATTTATCACCCAACTCTGAGTTTCCCCTCAGTTCTATGGAGCCCTTTTGCTTTTTTGAGGTCATTGTTTTGGTTGTGGGGAATATAAATGTTTTGATTGACTGTCATCCCTCTCAATTCATTGATGAATTAATTTATGCATTCATTCTGTGCCTGTCCTTTCAATATTTCATCCTCTCCTGTTATTTCATGCCTGCCACGCCCTCTTGGTGAACAGGAACCCAATCTTTTCCGGCTTTTACCCACCTGTCTCTTTCCCGCACACTTACTCACTTGGTACCTATTCCTTAATCAACTCTTAACCCCCCCCACCGAACCTGCTCCGTGAAACTCATCAGTTGTTTTCAGCAATAATTTCATTGTGTAGTACTCCTTTCTTTAGAAATGCGACGGTACTTGTCGAACTGACTTCAAGAAAACCCAGTCGAAGCAGGATGTCATCCAAGTGTTCAAGGACTTTGTTGGAGGGAACATCAACATCATAGTACGTGGCAGTCAGTTACTGCACGCACATATACAGCATATTCATGCATATGAGGACTCACACAAGACGTACTTTACTTTGCATACAGAGTACACAAAGCAATCTTGCATCAGGTATTACCTGAAAGACGACACCAACTACAAACACATTGCCGGAGCAAGCCCTCACATCCGCTTTCAGTGTTTGGACAAATATACATAAGTTTATATACTCAGTCTTTACATTTGAAAAAGGTTGAGGGCCTTCTAATGATAAATGGAAACAGCCTCAAAGTGTTTGAACTGCAAGAGGAAACCAACATAGTAACTCCATGCACACGGCACAAAGCAAATATTCACACTGCACGTTGTAATGCTGTTTGAGGTTTCTGTTGTGGTGGTGGTCGTCGTGGGGAAGTTCTCAAGTATACACTGTGTCTACACCAATGTTAATATTTTATGTTATGCCATTAACTGCTTTTTTTCTTTAAACACAGAAGTGTTACCTGAGCAGACTGACAGAGATCCAGCAGGCCCTGAAAAAGTCTGAGTTCTTCAAGCAGCACGAGGTGATGATCTAAAGATGAATGAGAAATTAAAGCAAAGATAAACATACAGCGCATTAGTGACATGTTGCAACAGGGATGTCATGTGAGGCTCAGCTTGAGGCCCTGAACAGGATTTTTTTTTTTTTTACTTGGTGCTTTGATGATGTTGATGATGATCAAAACTCTCTTACAGATGTTTAATTGGCCTGAGATCTGGTCACATTCATACTTATCCAGCCATTCAGCACACCTTAACAAGCAGAAGAAAGAAAAGGAAACGCTAATATCAAACCCTTGTTGCTTTTTGTAGGTCATTGGCAGCTCGCTCCTCTTTATCCATGACCACACGGACAACGCACAGGTCTGGATTATTGACTTTGGCAAGACCACGGCTTTACCAGAGGGCCAGACGTTAAACCATGACATTCCCTGGCAGGAGGGCAACCGGGAGGACGGTTACCTGTGGGGGCTGGAAAACCTCATCCATACATTGGAGTGTGTAAACAATAAAGGGACCAATGAACAAACTTGCTCGGTTACCAAAGAAAATATTCAGGCTATAGAAACAGATGGCCAGTGACCTCTGGCTTGTAAATGCTTGTGGAACTAAAACTATTTTAATGGACACCACAGAGGGACCCTTAGGGAGCTTCCATTTATGTTGATTTGCTATGGGAGCTCTATGCTACAAGAAGGAATATTTTGTGTAGCTCAAGAAAAGCATTATAAAACTCTTAGAAAGTGGACTGATAAGACCAGCACTTACAGTATTCTCAGGCTATGGCTTTTACCATATCAAGCAACAAGTGGTTTGGTACTAACACTGACAGAAAAGACACAATGGGCACTGAACAGAGAGGAGCAGAGAATTTGTCACTAGTCTCAGTAAATAAACTGACACTAATTCAACTTCCTACTAAATGAAAAGAAGTGAAAGTGTAGGCATTTTGCATTTCAGTTTTAGGGATGGGATGTGGCATGTGAAGGAAATGGTCATAAAATCCTAATTAAATCAAGTAGAGTCAAGTCACAAACTCAGTGTCGCTTCATACCGTCAACCTTGATGTAAGAAACCTGAGTGTAATAAACAGTACAAAATTCTGACCAATTCTGATAAACTGTCATACACTGTCTATCAACTTATATTTCTTTCCTATAATCAAACTTGTAAATTATTTTAATTTTTCTTGTGCTGTTGCAAATCATTTTTGAAACAGATGCTGCAATGTTTATCACTTTTCTTTTGCTCTTGGTCTCATCACTGCTCAGAATATGACATGTGAGAAGTTGTACAAATGAAATGAATGAAAATCGACATTAAATTAAAAGGGGACTATACAGTTTATAAAATTTACAACAGTAATACACTTTTTTGAGTATCTTATATGTTTGCCAGAACCAAGTTCACACCTGCACATTTCCTGTCTCTAGGACAAAACTTTGTGGAACTGATCAAACTGTCACAAATGAGATAAATATATGCTGATTTATTTGGGGCACAGTTAGGTTAGGTGAAAGTGTGAAGACAGTATATTTGCATAGAATGTCTTTGCACTATTGATTGAGGCATAAGATCCTCAGCTACATAGAGAATACAGAGAAAAAAAACTTTTTAGTGAGTGTAAAATAAAATGCGCCAGGCTTTGAAAAATATACACAGAGAGCAAGACAAGAGAATTTTCCTCTATAAAAGAAAGTCCACATTAATCAATATGTGTAAATGGCACAACTCTCTGGTTGAAAATGAGTCTTTAGAAAACTATGTAAGCTTTTTGGTAAGTTACCTTTTCTGAAGACACTCACACTAATATCACCAAACCTGAACATAAAACCATCCAGTAAGCCAGTAGAACACTTATATAAATGCAACCATTCATTCAACACATCCAAAAAATAATCTAACAACATGTTTAAGCAAAATAAACAAAACAAAGACACACACTGGAGTACAATTACTAAACTGATTAAATAAGAATAACCTGAAAATATAAATACTGAACACAGATTTTCGTAAGTGAATCTTTGATTATTTGTTTAAGACTGAGATACCTGCAGCAGCATGTTTGGTATTTCATAGCTTAATACCTCCCCCTGCTGAGTAAACATAGGTACTACCAGCGCTGCATCAGTGGATGCAGAGCAGTGGTATCTAATGGCAGTGATCAACTACGAGTACATATTTATCACAAACAATAAATGAATAAAAATAGCAAAGAAATGAAGAAATGGCTACAAATGTGATGGGTTAGTTCAGTGTAAGGAAGTGAGTACAAAAATAGCATATATTTTCACAGCTGTGTGGTCATCAGATTCTACATGTTTGTACATTTACAGTATGAGACCCCCTGCAGTCCAAGTAAATACTGGGACATGGGGGAAGACAGTTGGAAAAGTCTAATCAGGATTTATGTAGTTTGTGAAAAGAAAAAAAGGTCTATGAGTCAGTAATTGCCACAAACTATTCAAACTATTGCCTTCAAGGAAAGTTCAACATTTTGGGAAATATGATTATTTGCTCTCTTACTGGGAGTTAGATGACAAGATTGATACTACTATCATGTTCACAGTTTATGCACCTTCAGCCAACATTAAGTTATTTTAGCTCAGAAAACAGAATGAAAACGGGGGGAAACAATTCACCAGACTCTCCACAAATGTAACAAAATCTGCCTTCCAGCACCTCTAAAGCTCACCAATCAACCTGCTGCATCTAGTTAGACTTAGAAGTATAGTGTAAAACTGACAAATGACTTAAGGAGTCACTGTGCCTCGCTATAAAATAGTCCCACAAAATCCTGATTTTATAATTTTTAACTTTGATTTTGGACAGACTAAAACAAACATGTAAAAAAGTATGCTGGTGGGTATTTTTGTTACCTTTGGCTTGACCATGGCTAACTGGTTCCCCGTTGTTTCCAGTGTTATGTTAAGCTAAGCCCTGGTTGTAGCTCCATATTTACAGAACAAACATGAGTGTGGTTTCAACCTTCTCATGAACCCGACCCATGAGACTAAATGAATGAACGACGGAAGCAAACAACATCAGTCTGTGAGCACCAAGCTCACAGCATTACAATCTCCCTCCATATATGAACAGCTATAATCACGCTAGTGAAGTACCATTCTTAAGCCACCTGATGACAAAATAAATGAATCTCCATGACAACTGAGCAACTTCAACATCACAGGAAGTCCAAGAGATGAGGCTGACACCTAATAAGGTCAAGATTAAACCAAGGCATACTGTATAAGGAAAACCTGACATTTTCAGGAAACATGCTATTGCAGTATAAACTACTGGGAGGATGTGTTGTCATATTATTTGGGATGACAGCAAATCAGTCACATATTTAGCACTAAAGGTTCCTTATGTAGCATAAACTTAGAAATGAAACAAACTCCTAATTCCTTTCACAGTTGAAAGGATTCATTATTCTACAGAAGCTGTTTCTGATTCTACACTGCTGAAATGAAAACTTCTATTAAAGCACATTCTTAGAGATTCTCTTCCAAACGGCTCAATATTTTTTGGCTTGTTAGGGTAGTACTGTACATCAAATACTACAAATCGCAACCAACTGTTTTCAATACTGCCAAAGCTGTCATGGAAATGGAATATAGCAAAAACAAAAGGTAAAAAGAAAGAAAGAGAAGTCCAAAACAGCAGTTTTAAGGCAGTCATCACCAACAGAGTGGACGTTGAGAAAGTGCAGGGCTGTGTGTTGTCCAGTGTTTCAGCTACCAGTGTATTTGAAGCCAAGGAATAAGAGTCCAGTAATGGCTCCTTGTATCACAGTGCAGAGGAGTTTGTGTGCATGTGAGTGCTTGAGTGTGTTTTCCAGCATTCCAGGAGCTCTAATAAGTTGATGTGATGGCTCTCAGACTGTGGCAGTCATGGTCATGCTTGTGTTTTTTCTTCCAGAAATCCAAAACTGTATACTCATTTTGTGAGAAAAAGGGGCTCTGGGTACACTGTAGTTTAACATCAATGAATATCCCTGTTAAAGTAAGCCTTTTCTTAGATCGGGGTAACGCTGAGGTCTTCAGACAGAGAAAAGCCTGAGTCTCGGTCACGCGTGGGTTTCTCAGCTTTGGTGTGTCTCCTCACATCCTCATGTCCGTAGCTGGCGTGGCGCTTCAGCAGCAGTTTAGGCATACAAGATGAGGAGGTATGCAGGCCTAACGCCAATCCCAGGCTAGTCCCTGAGGAGACACTTGGGGCAGAGCTGGTGTTTGTGATGGCTTCTGAGGCTTTGGGCATAACCAGGGGCAGGCTCTCTGCCTCGTAGCTTTGCTCATCATAGGCATAGTTGACATTGCCGCAGGGGAAACTCTGGAGCTTAGCTAGGTCACTGCCAGCTTTTGCGGTTCCACCCACTGGGGTCTTATGTGTAGATGTGATCTGGGCAGCTTGGGCCAGGCAGGGAGGGGATGGAGTTGAGGAAGTGCAGAGGCTTGAAGGGCTAAGGTGGCTGCTGTTGGCACTGTCGCACCCAGCTTCATTGCCCTCTGGGGTTGGGTTGCAGGTCTGCGTGTTGGCGGAGGATGTGGAGCTTGAGAGTGGCATGGACTGAGTGTGAGCCAGTGATTTCTTCCCCCTGAAGTTTTCCATAACCCAGGAGCCATATGTGGGGTTCCAAAGGTTCTTAGTCTTGTTCTTCAGCCTCTGGCTCCCTGAGGAGGAGCTGTTTCTGGAGCAAGGTCGGTGGTGTGGAGGCTCAGGGTGGAGCCAGTGGCTTCCTGTTGTGGCTGACAAACCAGGGGCAGGAACTGGCTCAGCCCAGGATGGCTCCAGCGCCTCGCGGCAGGATGTCACCTCATGGTGAATTGGTTGCATTCTTTGCAGGAGCAGACGAGGTTTGGTGGGCTGTGGGGGAAGAGGAGTAGGACCTATGCCCAGAGAGGAAAACCCCAGCTGGGAGGAGGAATCCTGGGAAACAGGGTGGGACACCAGGAGTGGAGTGAGGCTGGTGGAGGTGTGGTCGGGGGGACGGATTACTGTGCCACCATCATCCTCTGTGTTGAGGCTGTGTTCCACTGGCAGGGGTGTGTTGATCACATCTGGGTCCTGATAATGAGCAGAGAGGAGGACAGACATCAAAAATCAATAAAAAGTATTAAGTATGAAAACATGGAGGAAATAATATATAAATAAAAAGAAAGGAAAGAAGTATAAAATACATATTTATACAGTTGTATATTGCAATATTAATGTGATATGAAGTATACCTGAGTGCAGTAGTTAATTCTCTCCAGGATAGTTGAGAAGTTGGGCCGATGCTCGGGACAGTGCTGCCAACACTGGGTCATGATCCGATAGCTACACAGTAACACACACAATTTCCAGGCATAATGCTTGAGCTGCATGTTATTTAACTACATTGTAAATGTTATACTCTTGGACAAATTGTATTATGGCAACATAGGGATGAATTTCAACAGTTTGAAGGGGGAAAACAGCAGAGGCTGTGCAGTTACCCTTCAAGATGTTTGGCAAAAAACAAGTCTTGCAGTATATCTAAAGTCATGTATAGCACAAAATAGTTAAATAATAATAATAATAATAACAATGATAATAATAATAAGTGGAACACTCAATAAAGATAGTGATGTTTTGAACTGTTGTGAACTAGTGAAACATTAAAATTGAAATCCTGCCAGCCACTGGGAAGAAATGTAAATCCAGGAAACTTAAGTCTGGCCAAAGACCACTTTAGCTCTCTGCCCTGCGTGGACTTTATATCCAGGCTCGCTCCAGTTGCTACGTTCCCTCTCATTACTCACACAGGCCCTGGGCAGCCCTTGGGAGGATCCATTCTGCCTCCGCTGGTGACAAACTCCAGCACCTCCTGGTTGGTTTTACAAGGATATGGCATGTAGCCCAGAGAGAGGATCTCCCACAGCAGCACTCCAAATGACCTGCAGGGGGAGACACAGCTCTAAAACTGACTCCACAACTGGATCGCTTAAGCTGATAAAAGAGAAGGGAGGCATGCCAAAACTTTCCTGTGCTTCAGACTAAGAATATCAGCATATGTACAAGATGTTGTTGTTTTTTTTTTTACCTCTGCTAGAGGTAATGCTGAATTTAAAAAAAGACTAACTTTACGAGATTTACACCTCAATACCAACCTCCCAAGTCATCTATAGTGTTTTTAATCAGTTTGTTCGTTAGATTGATTTACGCGAACATGTCACCAGAGGTGGCTCTTGGCCAAACTTCGAGGTGATTTAGTTTTGGGAGTAATCTGGATCAGTATCAGGATCCAAGATTTAAAAAAAAAATCATTGCAAGATAGGGCAACAGTTTTACATTCTGAGTCATATCTCTAAAAATGCATAATGATTCAAAATCTCACAGGTCTTTCATGTTTCTGTTTGTATATCTCCATAGTTGGTCCCCAGGGTTGAATTGTTCCCGATTGCATGGAAAAGCCCCAAAGACTACCAAAGGCTTGTTTTTTTATTTGTTGTGGGTTAACATCTTGATGGAAAATTATTCCTCTTTCAAACAGTGTTCAGGAAGACAGAACAATGCCCCTGTGCAGAGCTTAACTTTAGTTTTTTGTGGTTAAAGTGTAATTGAACCTGTACATATTCTCAGTGTGTTTGATTATGCCTGCCCCCCCCATAAAACCTCTGATTCCAGCTATAAAGGTCAAGCTTTATTTGAGACTTGAACGGTAAACAAACATTTCCTCCAGTCTTCACAATTGAAACTTTGATGAAGTTTTGTTGTTTGCTAAATATCTGTCTCGTTATGTCATTGGAGAAGTGGTTTGGACAGTGCTCATCTGGCTCTGTGTCTTGAAAACTTCTGTATCCAGGATGATACTGATACTGTGCAGTCGTGTAAAGATGTTCTCTTGATATACTGCTGTTTCGATGTTGGACTCTCTGGAGGTCTGTCTGGTTTTGTTTAGGGGTAAAATTACTTGATTTGAGAAAATTTCTTCAGCTTGCATTGTTGTGACCACACAAAGGCTTTTGAATTAGCTGTAATTTGGAGCCAGGATAGATTTCACCCCTCAAGAGAATAGTTTGCCTTCTTGCTGTCGTTAGAAAATTTTCTGTGCAAGCCTTCCAAGAGATGTTTACTGTCAAGACAAATTTTACCAATATACAAAATCTATGAAGATGTTTCAATAATAAACTTTATGTTGTGTGACAACAATTCAGTATTTATCAAAGAAAAAAAGTTTGTGTCAGTTCCAAAAAAGTAATTTGGATCAGCTTAATCATTTGAAAACAGCCTTTCTTTATGAAGTTACTTTGCCATGTGTGTTTGTATGTATGTGTTTATACCATGTATCAGTCTTGCAGGTGAAGATTCCTTCCAAATAGGCCTCTGGTGGCATCCATTTGACTGGCAGCATGGCACGTCCACCTTTCCTGTAATAGCTGGCTCTGGAAAAACAAGAAAGTACTATCAGATTGAGGAATGTCCATTTATCATTACTTTAAAAGAGAAGGTAAATACCACAAGGACATGAACTCTGTAAGTACATTAAATATACTGGCCCCCACATCAGCCTTCGCTGCTCGGGTCCCATGAGACAAATTGTAAATCACCCGGTGTGCTTTCACATTCATTACACAAACCTGTAAATATCTCGTGCCATGCCAAAGTCTCCAATCTTAGCCACTCTGTCGGGGCCAGGGCAGGTAAGCAGGCAGTTTCTAGCTGCAATGTCTCTGAAAAACACAACATTTACAGGTTAAACCTATTTTCACATGGACTTAAAGTCTACCCTTGTTGTGTTGTGTTCTGACCACTCTAGTTTAAGTACATAAACTCTAGTCTCTTTTGCAGTAGGAGGGACTTTCTGACAGCACAAAACATCCCCTCAGCTCATGCTGCACAATGTTTACTTATGTGCAGCTCTCACAGTTTAGACACACAAGCCAGGGTAACCCTGACAAATTTTATTCTTGTGCTGCTGATCCCCATATTCAGTCAGCATTGAAACTGAGCTCTCAGCTGCTGATCTGAACCTGTGTATGAAGTGGTTCTCCTCCAGGTAGCGACAGCCACAGGCAATGTCTCTGGCCATTCCCAGAAGCTCCCGCATGGTGAGACTAGAGGTCTGGCCCTAAGACACAAAACAGTTTAATTTAGCAGACCACACATGCGCAAAACATCCATGTACAAAGAAAGATGCGGAACGGACGTACAGCTCGTGGCCTGTTCTGTCTCAGAAAGGTCTTCATGTCTCCTCCTGTCATCAGCTCCAACAGGATGAAGCGTGGCAAGATGTTCAGACTGACGCCAATGCAGCGCACAATGTTCTCATGGCTGAATTTGCTGCGTGGACAGACAGAGAACAACACTTGGGTAAGCAGAACTGCAAAAGTGTGTGCAACTGTGGATAGTGGCTGTTGTTTTCATTCTGGATACAAGTGGGCAGAAGAATAAACAACATGACAACGCACATGACAATGAGAGAAGACATGGTCTCATGTTATGTAAACACTATGTTTAAGAGCTTTGTTCTGCAATATACAAACAACAAAGTTAACTTTCCAGAATCTCAGTGCAGTAAGAGACACCATGACTGTGAAATGGATGGAATTTTATAATAAAATGCTTGAAACCAATTCAAGCTTTAATCAGTGTGTGAGCATAGATATGAAAGTGCACAGGGACAGAATTGTCAGCATATAAGAAGTCTCGAGGAAAAAGTAATCCTGATTTGGTGCATGCTCAGAATATTCTCCCCCATATACAGCAGATTCTAAAAGGGTTTTTTATGCTGACTGGCTTCATCTGTATCTCTGCTTTCAGGGTCATATCTCTTTCAAAGCTCAAACTTTTGACCACGTGAAAAAGGGACGATTCATCATTTCACTGTATATCATGTGTTCAATAACAGCATGCAGATTTGAGGACTGCAAGAAAAGGATCTACAACTCCCCCATATGTAATCCTCTCCCTCAGGATGCTATCTTTTTCAAAGAGGCATTGTTTTATTTAGCACAGAGAAGAAATGAGGGAGGGAGAGAGAGAAGCATTTGTCCGGTGCTACAAAGACTGAGGCAATAGGTGGGGATATCTGCTAAAGAATTCAAAAGGTTTTCTTCTTACCTGCCCAATAGGAGGCTCTGTGTCTCAATGAATATCTATGTACCATTTTCTACTCTTCAGTATTTTTCTGGGGCCAGTTATATTTTCTTTGTACATGCTTCCCTTGGACATATTATCCATAAACATAGTGTCTCTTTCCATTGTTACGCTGATGATGAACAGATGTACCTGCCCATTAGTGCCACAGGCCTTGGAATGCCGAGCTCACTTAGTGTCTGCTTTAATGATGGTAAATCTGGATGACTAAATATTTTCTTCAGCTAAACTCAAACAAAACAGAGATCCTTGTCACTGGGCCAGAGGACATGGCAAAACAACTCCTGCATTCTGCTGGTTCCCTGGTGGAAAGTATTGAGTCTGTTGCAAGCAATCAGGGCAGCAAAAAAAAAAGAAGATGGAATTTAACTTTTAAAGACACACACACCATTTCATCACATCTGTATTACAGCAACAGCCTTTTTACCTGCTGGGACTGAAAATCTATTGATCGACTCAACCAGCTGCCAAGCTTTTAACCAGAACAATGAGATGTGATCACATCACTGCTGTCCTTGTACTTGCTCGCAGTATATTTTAAAATTGATTTGGAAGACCTTACTTTCAAGGCCCTTTGTGGCCACATACCCTGCCATATCTCTGACCTTTCAGTATCCTATTGGTTTGTACCTTCAGATCTTTAATCTGCTCCTGAATCCTGGCTAAAGCATTTGGAATAATTTACTTGAGGAAATCAGGTTGGCTGTCATTTCTTTTAAGTTTTTAAGTTAATTTTCTTTGAACCATCTGCTTTGAACCTTATTTTTAAGTCTCATATTGTCCCATACTGAATTGGTGGCTTTGTACAGAACTGTTTCTATTGTTTTTTAAATCAGTTGATTTATGACTTATCCGTTTTTATTTTTGTTGCTTTGTGAAGCACTTGGTAATTTGGATTTTTAAGATTATTATTGTTGTAAAGTAGTTTTGTGCTGGCTATATATTTTTGACATTAACTTCCATTTTTTATGTGATGTGAGTGATTTTAACAATGTGTGTGATCTGATCTAAATTTGGACAGCTTCTTTGATCTGGATTAACCTCAACTGTCTCTAATAACAAAAAAATGCTCAACAGATGTTTGAGAAGGAGACTACTTAGTGGTGCGTACCACTTAACATCAGTCAGGTCGTAAAATAGAATTAAATTAACTATATTATAGTCATTTTTTAGATGAAAATATATGCCAGCAGACATCATTGTCCTTCAGTATTTTGACTTATTGGGCACTCATATGATTAGTAAAAACAACCTGTATATTATTTAAGAGGAAAATGTATGTTCTACATTATAGCAGTGGGTTGGTTTCTGAGTGGGTGAGTCATTGTATGAACTATATCATATGGCGAACAGTGTGGTGTACAGCTGCAGTATGGTGCACCTCATAATCAGGGCCTCCATTAGGAAATCCATTTCATCCTGTTCAGAGCAGATTTCTGGAAGAGTCTGTGAAGCAGAGAGCATCAAAGAGGCAGTTTGAGGTGGCAATCACTCAGCTTTTACTTTTTTACAGGTCACGTTATGAAAGCAGTGTGACCTGAGGACAATGACTGAGCAAATTTGCATTCTCCTTTTTCACAATCAACTCAATCATTTAATGTTTTTGCAGTATGTGATTTAATCTTTGCATGATAATGATTCATTAGAGAACAAAGCAAATGATTACATTTCTTACATTATGCAGTAAGAACAGTGGATATTTTTTCTTTAAATTACGAAATCCTGTCTTTTCAAATCCTACATGCGTGTGACCTTTATTTCCGAGAAGCTAAAGCACCCTGTGGGATGCTGTTGAGTGGATGATATGTAATGAACAAACTCCTGGTGAGGTGCTATCATCTAGCATTTAGTTGCAACCTGTCCTCATGTACCTCACAGAGCGTGAGCTTACCTTTATGGCCACCTGCATGGGACTGGTATCACCACTCATCCCCAGAACCTGTCCTTCATAGACCTCACCAAATGCACCATGGCCAAGAGCTCTTAAAAAAACAGAAAAAATACAATTTTAGTAGGCACCCTATGTACTGTAAGTATGGGTATCAGCATGAGTCAGCAAACCTCAAACTGACAATTTGACTGCCTTTTGTCTTACCTGAGGAGTGTGATGTTCTTGCGTGGTACCTCCTTCAGTTCACTCAGTGAAGCAGCCTTCCCTGCAAAACAGTAGTTGGGGTTGTAGTCCGTCATGATGGTGGAGGAGCGGATCTTGCTCAGTTTGTACTCTGGACTCTGCAGACGCCCCCTCACTGCATGCAGGTCGTTCTTTCTGCGGTACCACACTAGAGACAAAGACAAGACAGGGGAATAGATAAGATTTATTTCACAGACTAAGGAACCTTTTTCAGTAAAAAAAACAAATCCTTAAACCTGACAGTTACCAGGGCCCCACACCTGCATGTAAGTTGAAGAAGCAACTTCCTGACTATCTGCTAAAGGTAGGAGCGGTAACACAAGGAGGGGTCAAGCCGCATCTCATTGGTCAAAAGCACCCTTGGAGGCCAGTGGAAGTAGTAGTAGCAAGCCTCTAGCTTCAAGCACACTTTTTTTTTTTTTTTTAATTTCACACCCGTCAGATTTTTTTCATTTTCAAACTTGTAGTGTTCAACCCCAAACAATGCTGACTCAAGTGACATCACTTGAGGCTTCCTCTGGAGCCACAAAAGGCTTTACACAACTTTTTTTCTCACACAGGCAACAGACGGACGTCCCCCATGTACAGTGTTTGATGAGTAAAATGAGCGGAGTTCCATTTTAAGGTGATAAAATCCTTCCATGCACAAAAAACATGTTTTGTGGGATGCATGTGGGATGTCCTCTCCTTGGTTACTGCTCCTAGACTGTCTGTGCCAGTGAGCTTGGACTCACCCGCCATGGAGGCAGCCCACGTCCCCGATGCAGGTTGGTAGTCTGCCAGGGAAGGGGTGTTGCGTGCAGGTAAGAGGTGCCGTCGAGCCATCGCCCGGTGCAGATGCTAGGGACTCAGGGAGGTTGGGATGAGGGGAGGGTTGAGACGAGGGGAGGAGGTGGAGGAGGTGGGGTTGGGGGGGTTGGTGAAGGAGATAGGGCGCCCAGGGAACAGACTACCTCCCTGCATGGGGGAGAGCTCAGGTGAGAGACACCGTTAACCTGACGGGCGTGCGTTTTGCTGTGTTTTTTGGTTGTTTTTTTTTAAGGCTCCTGATGAATCCAATATTTTCCCTTTTTTAAAAAAAACAAATGTAAGGTATTGCAAACATTATCATTTTTTGTTTTAGTACTGGATTTATTTTTGCATTTGCAAAATTCACACAATTACAGACAATGCAGTTAGTAAGAAGTCACACTAAATACTTGATCTATTTTTCATATAAAAAGAGGTTTGCCCCAGTTTGGTGTGCCCTGTTTGCACGCTGTCTTGTAATTGTAGTGGTACGATATCATGCAGTTAGACTCCACAGCTGCTTGTTCATGACAACCATCTAATCTGCAATTAATATCTGTCTGATTACACTCAGCGTGAATCTATGTTTATGTACACCCTAATCTCGAACCTTTTGCAAAACTGTTTCACACACTATGATTTTCTTTCTTTTCCTTCTTAAATATTTGCCAGTCTGGTTGACAGTAACCTTCACTAACCTATCCTTTATCCACTTTAGTGCATTTCTGCATGCATTAGTGCATTTTTTGCCAACATATGCTGTTACTACCTCTGTTGAAAAGAAATCAAAAGCATTTTCACAATGTGCATTTTTTTACATTTGTTTGAAACCACATCCAATATCAATATCCTGTCATAATACATATCCATATATTTTTCTTCATATTTTAATTTAGGGTTGCGTGGACAGCTATTAACTTGCTCAGATCTCACTGCCAAAAGGAAAAACAACTCCATATCACCCCTTTTATCTGTCAGCTTTACTTTATATCACTCTCCTCGCAGGAGGTTTATTTCATGCAACTGCTTTTGCCATGCATGGTTTCCTTGTCAGGCTGTGTTTGAGTTGTGAGAGCTGAAAATGTCACTGGTATTTCAAAAGAAGTCAGTGCTGTGCAGATTCTTCCAGAGGTCCTTACACAAAGTTTTGATTCACCAAAACTGCCTGTGGGAAAGAAAGAGCAAGCAAGAGTCTTCCACAGTTGAGCTTCACTCAATATTCAGCCAATTTGACTGAGGTGACAGAGAGGCCAACATGGGAGTGAGAACCTGTTACAGTCGAACACCTTCAGCAGCAAACGCAAAATGGGGACAAAAGGTGCAAAAAAGTGTAATTCGCTGAATAATCCCTCACTGTCCTATATTCCTGCAAAAAGACTGCATATGTAGTTGTTAATACTGCCGAAAAATAGCATTTTTATAAAGTGTCTGCGGTTCATTAAAACAAGATTTGGTATACAAGTCAACATTTAACAGTATATATTGCGTAGCAGCTTCTTAGACCACGTTTATTACAAATGCACAATTAGTTATACAAAACTAATGTTAGACCTAATGTTAAATATTATATTGTGGTTGTCTCTTTATCCCTCAGTTGTCTTTCTTTTCTTTCTTTGAGTGATACTGCCACTGAGTTGTAAATTAAAACTGCACAAACCGGTTGACTGTTAATTCCCTAGTTATTCCCATTTGAAGCAGTTTACTTGTGCAAAGGTCATCAGTAAGGCATTTTACGTTGTGTCTGACTGTCCAGTCGCATCAGATTAGCCACAGCTTGCAACCAAAAAAGGCAAATCTTTTCACTTCTTTGTTCGGAAACAGATGCTCATTGCTTCTCTGTTCTGTATATCACAGTGTTTTATGTAAACGGCATTTAGTCGTACTGAAATTTAAGTCATTCTGCTTTAAGTCTCAAGTCATAGAGAGTCAATGCCCATGAGTTCAGATTAATTTGCCTGAAAGGCTAATCGTCCATCACAGCTCTCTAGCTTCTCATGCTGCTCTAAACTTCACACCTTTCATGACCGTTTCTCTTTTTTCAGGTTTTATTTCAGCAACTGGATCACAGCACTTGACATTTACTGCTATCTCATCTCACTGATCAGTACACATCTCCAGCTGAGAGAAACTGCCTTGTTAAATGTCAAAGTGTTCTGCTTGTCCTTTTAATAGCCAATCGTGTATTTTTTTTTTTTATTAAAGTCGCAGGCTGAGATGAGCCTACAACACATCTCTACCCTTTCGCGCTTCCATGAAAGCAATCATCCCACCGCAGGCACTAAATACAAAATATAATATGGTTTTTAACTGTTATCTTCTTTATCTAATTTCTCACCTATAATATTGTTTACACTCTTTGGGCATATTTCTGCTGTATTTAAGAACAGCCAGAGAAAGAAGAGCATCACCTGAAACAACTTGTGATAAAACTGTTCATATGTCCCCCCTTCTATTGCCTCAGCATCCTAAAATTCAGACCCATGTCTTTCCCAAAATTCCTTTAGTCATCCAGCGCGCAGCCAGAGGAGGACACTTAATCCAACACTCATCAAAGGTGTTCCTGTTTCTGTTGTCAGCAACATCTGGAAGCATCTGTATGTACAGCTGCGCTCACAGCCGGTGGAAGGTGGAGGGCACAGATTGCACACAGAACTGCAGGAGTCTCTTACTGAGGATGACACCGGTGCAGATCAGCGCGATGCCGCTTGCGATGGTGGAGACCACGACTGCCAGGATCAGCGACGTCGACATCTGGCCCTGCAGAGCAGGGCCTTGAGGAGGTCCTGGGGGGTCTGAGAGAGAGAGAGAGGTGTGAAGAGGTCTTTTAGTTTAGATTCTTTATCTACAGCATTGATTGTTTTAAGATTAAAATGATTTGCTGACACTTAACGGCTATTATCCAAAAGGAAACAGTACTATTTGTTTGGAGGTAACTACATACCTGCAGTATGACATGTAACATTGTAACTGGCCAGGACTTCGTCTTCATCACAGAGACAGAGGATAAGGTGAGTATCTTCGTCACGTTTGCAGCTCTGTGTCTGACAGTGGCTGCAGTTCAGCTGTACCTTGATCTCACACTCCCCATGACTCTCCATCGCTAGAGGGAACGATGTATGCACACATAAACACACGCACGCAATGAAGCACAAACACCAGACACAAACAATTTGTTTTAGAGGGAACTCATTAAGTTTGCAGGATGCTCCAACAAGGTCTGGTGATATTCTATTAGCAAATCCCACGAAGAGACCAAAACCATCTATGGAAAGTGTTTCCTTCTCATTACCTTCCTCTGGGCCAAATAATTACATTGTTAAGAACTATAAAAAACACATCAATGAGGGGTGACCTGATAGATAATTGGTTAGGGCGCATACCACATGGGCGTAAACGCCCTTAGCAACAAGTTCCTGGTTCGACTCCTGACGGACCATTTGCTGCATTTTAATTCCACTCTCATGTTTGTCTTCACTGTCCCTATTGTATATATAAGTAATAATGCCGGAAAGAACCTCCAGCACACATTAGTGAGCCATTTGCTTTGACTGACATGTTTGTTTATTATGAGGAACATGGACACTACTTTATTTTGAGTCTGTCTCACATACATACTCCCACAGCTGAAAAAAGTCCACTAACAAATAGACTCCTGTTTGAGGAGCTGTTACTATGACAGAGCCTGGTTGTTCAAAGTAATATCTTTTTTAAAGTAAAGTATAGTAACTATAGTGTATAGTATATTATAATCATGACTTATATTTAAAGATTTTTGTCTTCAGTAGGTATGAATAGGGAGTGAGAGCCAAAGACTGACTCAAGAAGTCTGAAAGAAGTGAGAGACACGCACGGTTGGGTTTGGTCTTTTCAAAAGAATTTCTGACAAATGGAAAAAATAAAGGATATCACAAGCCCTGACCTTCAGTCTCGGAAAATATCACGTGTTCGGTAATCTGTGATCTATTATATGTGTATTGTGCGAATGCAGTTTGCATTATTAGGTTACACTGAACAGTGCTCCACTGTATGTTACATGCAAATGATGAACAGGAGGGGCAGGCTTGTGCCACGTGTGTCATATATTAAACCTCATCATGCACTTAAAGATGTTTTAACTACATTACAGGAAAACATATTTGCCCTCATGATAACATCACTCTTTCCCAGATCTCACTTTGAATGTGTTTCGTGTCTAAGAGGCAGTCATTGTATTTGACAGCGATGACTGGCAGCACACGCAGCAGCAACAACAACAACAGCGCCTTTCACATGAGAATGGAGGTCTGTCTGATGGCGCTGAAGGCAACAGGCTCCATGAGGCTGTGAATTAGTCAACTGCCTTCCTGTTTCTCCCGCTGACTAATGAGAATCAGATGGGTGGTAGTTTCACCAAAAGAAAAAAAAAAGGAATGAAGGAGAAAAAAAAACACCACTTCATATATCCGTGCGTATGTGCGAGTGCGTCAGTCTAAGTGTTCAGACAGATAATTTGGCACAAACAGGTACAAGCACATATACACACACACACACAGACACAAACAGGACACCCTGAGGCATAGACTGGATCAGTTGCTTAGGGAACTAAGGGAACAGAAGCCCAGGAGCTCAGGATTTAATCTTTGCATAGACAGTGTGTCTGTGCTTTGGGATCAGCCCTGTTTAAAGTTTTCCGTTATGGACTGGCTGAAAGCAACAATGATATCCTCATAGCTCAGCATAGTTACATACCTCTAAGGATGTCCTGAAGTTTTCATATTAAAACCACAAAAATCAAAATGAAATTCTATTTTATTTAAGATAGCAAAAAAGTAATTTTACTCGGGGTCCACTTACTAGCATTTCTTACAGTCTGCATCAACTCTCTAGTCTGTTGTAACCTAGCTTCACATACATAGACAAAAACTCAAGGAACCCTTACTAGCTTTTCCCAGACAAAGAAACAACTCAACGTCTACTCATTAGCTTTCCGGAGGCTTTCAAACAACATCATAGATTTTCAGCACCAATGTATCTGTTATATCACCTTGACTAGTCTTCAACTTCATCACCATAATTCTTCTCTTCATGTATAACCATGACATGACGTGGTGTGTCAGATTGAGACTCACCTGCAAGAGGCTGCAGGAAAATCTCTCCCATTGGATGAATGAACGAGACTCCATTCTGACCGTCCACTGTGATCTCATCTGTCAGCGCAGCGTCACCTCCTGTCACAGGATTGACGTTGTTAACTTTCACATCAGTCAGTAGTATGACATCTTTCTGATCCGATTAGACTGGAGTGATTTTACAATTAACCTGCTCCATTATACTGGCGCTGGCAGGCTCTCTAGGTCACTCAAGAATACAAAGGCATAGAAATGAACAACAATAATGCTGCAGAATTACTATGTATGATTATCACACAAAAAAGTCTAAAAATTGCACTGACACTGACAATTTACACCCTGCAAAACATTTTTCATCTTAAAGTGTGCCATTTCTGTATAGAGTCAACTGTCGAGAGCAACTTGAAGATTTGATTGAAATATATTTCTGACTGAATCACAAAGTGGTAGATCTTTTAAGAAAGAAAGAAATGCCACAAAAACATTCTTATTTACGTTAGGTCTGCATTGAAATGACAATCAAGAACTAGAGGGATGAAAAGAACACACAAAAGTGATTGGGTTTTTTAGTGCAGGGGTAGAAATATTAAAACAGCATGACATATTTTTACCTCTGTACCCTCCTCCGCCACCTCCAGCTGTGCAGGCCCCACCTCCACCTCCAAAACCCCCGAAAGTGGACCAGCTGAGCTTGGACAGGGCTAGCGGACATGATGACCCCCCTTCGGCACCCTCCGCCAGAGACTTGCCTGCTGTCAGGTGAGGACTGGGACTGTCTTCCCAACCTCCACCTCCACCTTCAGGGAAACAAACAGGATTAAACACCATTAAATCTAACAGTAAAAGCCTCTGGGGCCATTTACTGTGTTCCTGTAACCATGTGGGTTGTTTTGTAACCTTGTGTGTTATGTAAAAAAAACGAAGATGAGCTGACTAAAAAGATGGCTAGCTGCTGTGTTCAGTAGCTGCAGCATGGAGGAAGCATGCACGAGTTTCCCATTAAAAGGTCCGTCATCAATGGTTTCTGATGAAATTAACATCCAGGTTTATGTTGTAGCTGCAGTGTGAATTAGACAATGGGTGATGCTAAAGTGGCATTACAGTATTTAGTATTGGATTTAATAAAGTCAGGGGGACTTGCATGAAAGAACAACAACATTGGTTTTCTGTCACAAATTACTAGAAGCCAAGCCCAGTATCAGATACCAAAGACGTTATATAACAGGCTGATTCGAACACCAAAAGACGAGTAAACAGATTTTGAAGAGTAATTGTCTGAAGAGTTTTTGGCAGTCTTGGGCAGCCATGCTGATGTTATGATTTACAGTGATAGGACCACACCAAGACAACATATGTCTGTATTATGGCTGTATTAGGTCTAGTTGACTCTTACTGGTGGCCATTGAGATGATTCAGCATGATAAGTTAGCAGCAGATGCATTCATTGAGAGATAGAGAGAGACAGCAAATCAGTCACTGCTCAGAGTGTCAAGGTCCAGGTAGAAGTCTCCAGAAGGCAAAGTTTACCAAGCAAAAGAGCTCAGCTTAGGCAAGACCCTATTTGGCAAGGTGGGAAGACATCCAGCTGGAAATATGGGTGGTGCAAGTGGAGAAACACAGCACAGAAATAAGATTGTTCTGTTTGTAGGCAACTGGTGGGCGGACAGGGGAGGATGAACTGGTTTTGCCTTTTGTTTAACAATATTCATTCCATCTACTGTCGTAGTTGGATTGTAGCTTTTTGTTTTTGTATGGAGCTGAATTTACATCATGTTTCCCATTTCTACAGGTTTGAACCGTGTGATCTACGGTAGTGACATATACTGTACTTCTACTGCAGATCTAGTCTCGTGTGACTGCAAGACAATTAGTTTCACCATTGCCAGACACAGTTCAAATATACACACACACACAGCTCACAAAAGCACACACCTCTTGCACACACTACTAAGAGCTACATATTTCCTGTGACGCTCAGATCTTTATCTAAACAACCCCATGGACATTTTAATAAGATGAGCTGATAGATGGTCTCTGTTGAGGCTCTGCTGGTCAGGGGGGATTTACCGAGTACGTTCCCGGAGGCATTTTACAGCAGCAAAGAAAGACATCCCTGCCATATATGTCCTGCTTCTAAGGTCAAGACAAGAAATATAATCCAGATAGATCCCATTATCCACAGGCCAAACACATTTTGCCATATGAGAGCACACGTGAATGCCAATGCATGCTGCTTAAAGTATGTGCGTGTATGCAGAACAAAAGGATTTAACTCTACCTTTTAAAGAGATGAAAAATGTGCTTCTGATATCAAACAACAGCTCTAGTTCACTCAGTTTCAAGGAGAAATGCCTGTCGTCAACTGAGGGTTATAGCTCTTCAGCACTTAACAAGAACGCACATTCTTCACTGGGACTGCGATCATAAAGTATAGACCCGAGTCTGCGTCCAAGGTACATATTCATCAGGATTGATTAGCACGTTTGTCTATTTTATAAATAACTTGTTTTGTCAAGTTTTCTCTCTTCATTTCACAATGACTTTGGGGGAGCAGCTTGATATTAATAGTTATAATTATAATGATAATAAAAGACATATGCCTTTACAGAGCCCTGTAAAATGCCACAAGAAGGTAAAACTAAACACTGCATTCAGTGTCTATATAAAAAGGGTTGTCAAGGGTAAAAAAGCACAACAACAACAGAAAAACAAAAACACAGTGTGAACCTGGGGTACCCTGGTGGCTGAGGGCTCAACCATTAACCATGAACTGCAGCATCTCCAGCATCTCTTTGGCTCAGAGCTCAAAACCTGGGCACAAACAAACCTGAACTGATAGATACCACTACAAGTAAATGTGACAATGTGTTTTTCATAGTTTCAGTGACCAAACCCTGCAACATACCTGACGCACCAGTGCGACCATTGGTACCGGGACGTATGGTGCTGTTTTCATACTGCTCCAGCGGTATCTGGTCCAGACTGGACTCTGGGTCCTCCAGGTAGGCATTTCCTCCTCCACCAGCTGCGATCAGCAAGGGAATCAGCTGACCACCCTCCATCTGACATGACAGCAACACAGTCACTCTTCTTTGTCATACGTACAAGCAGAGCGCATGCATATTACATATACCTAGTATATTTACATCTCAAGATTTCACTCAGATGAAAAATGATTGAGTGATGAGTTTTGACAGATTAACAGTCTCAGCAAGAAAGCAAATTAAACTTGACCCAGGAAACATCCGTTTTAGTACAGTGGGAGATCATCACATTTTTTTATGCTTATCGGCACAACACTTAATATGCCTGGCACCACACAAACCCATAGAAAGAATACACAGTACTGAAGCAACACAAAGTATCTTGTGTCACCTTGAAGATGTAGGTTGCTCCCCCTCCTCCACCTCCTCCTCCAGCCCATTCTGCGCCAGCTTCTCCCCTGAGGTCGTCTTCAATCACAGACAACTCTCCCAGGCAGATCTTTTGAGTGAAGGGATTTCTCTACACCAAGGAAACACCAAGTTTCAGAAAAAGAAGCTGCCTTCAAAAAAGTATGAATCCAGCAGGTGACAATTTTTCATCTAAGTCGCTCTATCCCAGTGGATCATTGCACGTGTCAACAAATCCTCCCAGCCTGTCTTCACTCTGCCTACTCACCCCAGGGCATGCGTCCTCTCCCTGATGGCCCACCAAGATGTAAAGTACATCTCCTTTCTCCAGAGGAAATATGGCTGAAATAAAGACCCCGTGGTTGCGTTTGTTGTGGTTTTTGGCTCCTTTCCCTCCTGCAGCCCCATAGGCAGAGATCCTGAGGGAGATGATTGCACCACAACAGGATTACATGCTTCGACTGATATAAACTGCTTCCTGGCTGAGGCTCCATAATATATATCATAGTGGAAAGAGTCAGAGCAGTACACGTGAGCTTACTGCCATACTGTTGATTTCAACACATCCTTTGAGGGAGACAGTCACCTGAAGCTATTTGGTTGATTTTGGCAAGATGTCCAGCTGTGTGTAATTTATCTTGGCTGCTTCAACACCATGTAAATCCTATGATTAATCCTGCCATTTTTATGCTGGGGTTAGGCCTCATTTTATGTTGTGAGTGCGATTGTGAAGTGCCATGGCCATCTGTGCAAAAACAATCAAACAGCTTGAAGTCTTGATCTGGCAGAACAATCAGCTGCGCTGAGCGGGGGCCACAACAATTTAGTCCCCGAGCACACAGTCACACCTCTAAATTGCCTCTCAGCCCAGCTCTCTGAGCCACACAACAACTTTAAAGCACGCTCTCTCTTTAGTGACTAAGCTCTTAAATAATATGCAAAGTGTAAGTGTAAACACCACTGGAACGCTTTCTGGTTACATACCACATTATAGGAATCAGTGCTTTCACAGGACAAGCCTGGTTATATTTTATATTTAGTTACTATCAACAAATACTGTGACCAAAAGCAACAAGTCTGTATCTCAATACTTTGACTTCCCATCACTGTCTGTGTTCTCAACCTCATTCATTTACTTTCTATGGGTTTTAGACAACAACATATACTGTCAGTAGTACAGTAGAACTGTATAGTAGTTGTACTATGCATTCAGTACTTGGTAGGATCAGTAATATATTTTGATCTTTTCTTGGGATTTTGAATAAAAAAAAATCTTGACTGACCAGCCTGTGACTGACTTCAGGGAAACTTTCACCTTGACTCTCAGACAGATGACCATCAACGCCATCCCCTCTATCACTTACTGGTATCTGTTGGTCGCAGGAACCCTCCAAATTTGGACTCCTTTCAATGGGCCTTCCTTCCCCACAGTAACGCTGACATTTTTGTTCCTGTAGGTACTGTCGCACTGGGCCTGGGTCGGGCCGTGGGGACCACTGGCGCCGCACGAGTTAAACCACCACGTCATCAGAGACACCTCTAGAAAAATGGAGACACAGAGGAAAACGTTGACATGAAATACTCAACACAGAAGAACAGATGCGTACATACAGTACAACATCTGAGGGAGTTGCTGCAGATCTAATTAACCACCAGGTGTGTCAAGCTGAATGCAGGATGGATAAAAAGCTACTGGTAAGGTATATGGTCAATAAAGCTACAAGAGCTCAAGTATACAATCTTCTGCTTGATATGCTCTGTTTGGCATGCAGAATGGATTAGAATGACATGGTACACAAAGGATGCTTCAGAAAATCATAAGGTATCCACGGTGACAGCAAGAGCTGCGTGCTACCTGAGGCTGATGGCTCTGGAAGGGGGCTCAAGATATCCTCCAAATCTGTCATGGGCAGCAGAGAGTTGAGATCTGAGGAGAGGGGGATCCCAAGTAGAGAAAGGTGAGAGGAAGAGAAGGAAGAAAAAAAAGTACATAGAGCAAAGATAACAGTTGAATAAAAGGAGTTAAAGGGTGACCTTTAGAGACTGATTCCTGTGCACAGTCATCATGCATATGCTTCTCCCTAAGATCTCTTCATCCACAATATATAGAGACACTAAATCCTGCACATTTAAAACATAAATGTTTTGCCTGGCCCTTCCATAAAACCTGATATGATTGAACCTGCTTGAGCAATGACAGCCTCTCTGGTTTTGTCTCAAAAGCTCTCCAGCTTTCCAGCTTAAGATCCCATCACAGAGCGAGGTCATAAATGTAATAGGGAGTAACATTAACCCGAGTTATGGCTTGCTCTGGGATCCTGAATTGACCCTGATATAAGTTAAAAAATGTTCCAGTCTCGCCCAGATGGCAATGAGCAACATCGCTGCACCTCCCCTGGGGTTTTAAAAACTTTATCTCTCAAATTATGTGCAAACAAAAACAGATCCCTTTAATCCACTACAGTGAAGTCCAATTTCCAGTCTTTGTATGTAATCCAGAGCCACGCTCAACGGTAAAGTCATCCTGGACTATTTAAATGGAACAGAGAGGGGTTTAAAAATATGTGATCCAGGAAGAGTTGGACTCCATCTGGCTTACAGATCATTTTATAAGTAGAGCTGTTGGAAATCAGTACCATGTGCTACACACAGATAAGCATGTAGAAATTTAGACAAACAAAAATCCCAATGTAAAATCCTTTACGATGTAATCAACATGTCAACTCACACGCTCAAACCATGAATCTTTACTGGTTTTAAATGTCATGATAATGGATGCAGTTTATATAAAAAACATCAGTGAAGTGGAAGTATTATCCAATTTAAAGTTTTTTGGACAAGTTATCCTGGCTTCTCACTTGAATTACATTCTCATTAGGTTTTAATGATGTAAACACGGAATCTCTTTGAAGCAACTGTGATTTAATTATTTTGAACTGTCAGATGCACTCACTGCTTTCATCTTTTACACAGTGTCAGAATTAAGCTTGTATTTTTAAAATGTTGACTCCTCCACACTATAGCCATGGTTTAACTTTTAAATATTGTAGTCTGTAGTATTTCACTGTGGTAGTGTTAGCAACAGCTCACCTGCAGTGAAGCAAGTTGCTCCAACTGCAATGTCGTCAAGAGCAACATCAGCATTGGAGCCTTGTTCCCACAGAGCTGTAACTCTCACGTGGAACCTGGAGGAAAGCAGAGACCATTTGTATGTTTAGAAAGTTAGTATTTTTATCGTTATGAGAAAGACAACAGGAAGGATCCTAATATGTGTACAAAAACAGCTCACACAAAAGAACAGTAACAAACATTTAAAATCAATTGAAGCAGATCATCAACTGGAAGCATGTACTCGTCCTCAACCTTCTCACCATCCACCATTCACCATGTTATCCTTCTATTTTCTTATTACCTACCCATGATGAAGCCCAGTCAACTGAAGAGCAACATCTTCCCAGTCATCTGCCTGCTGATCATTTCTCTTCCAGACCAGTGGTGCAGTGGCAGTCCCATTCTCCTCTACAACCACCAGCAAGGAACCATTAAAGTCTCCATGCATGTACAGAGAGAAGCGCATCTGCAGGGAGACAGCACATTAGCAAGGATTTAGGAGGTTTTATGTTAATAGGATGTGAGCCAAATACCTTTCTCAGAAGGACAGGGGAAACAAAAACACTTAAAATGAATAATTTTACCACTGTATCAGACATAGTAACTGACCTGGCAGTTTGCAGTAGGGACTGGAGGAGGGAAAAAGGAGCTCTGAATGGATGCCTCTCGAAGGGAATTACTCTCTCTTACCTGCAAAAACAAGAAGTGCCCTGGGGGTACACAATAAATGGAACAGTTTTGGTTTTATTGCATATTTTAAAGCTATACCATTAAATATGTTTTATGGCTAGATAAGAACAAAAGGCAGCATAAACATTTGTTTCGTTTTACAGCATATGGTAATAATTTAACAGGGTATTCATATCTTTCTTGAAAGACTAATATATGAAAAACCTAATTAAAACCAAAGAACATAAGACTTTTGATGCAAAGCAATTGTGGACAAAAGGGAGCTCAATATTCAGTGTTTGACTTTCATTTGTCGGGAAAACAATAGTTCACCACAATGAGAAGATATTCTCCAGAGGGCTACTGATACAAATCCGAGACAAAGATGTTAATATACCCATTTCACACACATGGCGCACACAAACACACACTGCCAACCTGGTGTGCTCTGCAGAGTGACACCCCGCATGTCCTCTTTCTCCAGAAGCTCATCTCCAGCCACTCTCCTCCAGGCAGAGCGCTGGTTGGACACAGACCAACCACATGTGTCCTGTTCAAATGAACAGTACGAGCCAAATGGAAGGGCACCTAGGGAGGAGGGAGATAGTCATCATATTTGACTAAAATAGACATCACAGCTGCCAAAACATCCATAGTTCCCCCTTGAGTCTTCTTCTCACTAAACAAGGATCACAGTCACCTTAGCATATACAGTATTATCCTTATGGGGGTTATTTCTCAATGTGAAAATGAGTGTTGGTCGATGTATTCAAGCATGTTTGCTTTACTCTCCATGCCTAATACAGTCTGTATCCTACGAGCAGCCCCAGCCCCATAACTTAACAGAGTGTGGCATCCAACTCACTTCTCAGCATATTTTGATATAAACTATTCCTTTGGTCAACTATTTTTGGGAGATGGTATGTCTTTGTAATCTCCACAACAAATATATTAATGCCTGAGTAGGAAAAATCCACTACAGCCAATGACTTTCAAGCTTGTTCTCTATGAAAGCGTGAGCTTGAAAGGGAAATACAAATTTCCATCACATTTGCATTTGAAAAGATGCAGGGAACTTTTATGGACTTTCTGAAATAGACATATGGATATATGGAATTTTTTTAATATATGATTTTTATTTATCTTAAAGTATGAAATAGTTTTTTAAATGAGCTTCATCAATCTGTACACCATCATTTTCTATTACATTTCTTTATTAGTTTAATTATTAATCTGTTGAGTATATTATGTTGTTTCTCTTAAATGCAATTTTACTTATAAATCAGTCTTTGTCCTTAGCTTGGCTAAATATTTCCCTATTTCTCAATTAGATTAAAATATATTTTCAGCCAGTTTGATGAAATCAACCAATTTATAAAATGTTGAAGTCACAAAGAGAATAATCTATGAGGATTCACATTGGATAGATTTTACTTATGGGCCCATTACAAATATTACACCACCACCACTCTGACCTCGCTCCTCTTTACCCAAAGATCCACAAATCAAGGACTCCAGATTCCCCTAAGGAAACTGATTTCATTACTAAGTGAAGCAAGGCCTTTTGATTCTCAGTGTGGTGAAGTGTTTTTCTTTCTTCTTCTAAATGATTGAGGGGGAAGAATATTATGATTTAGACTGTGAAGTGGCAGGGAGGACAAGGTACTGATTCATGGAGCATACTTTGGAACTACAAAGGCAGCATATAAAATTCATAACAATGCAATAAAATAATTACCAGCTGATGAAAGAAAAATTAAAAACTCACTAGATAATGAGAAAAATTTTATTCAAATTATTTAAGGGCAAAAGCTGCCCTCAGACATCACACTTTAAGTGTGCACAACAGTTACTTCAGTTACTCTCTGCATTTTAAATGCGTTGTATAGAGGCTGACAGCATGGAATAATCTGGTACCTCCAGTCAAAGGATTAACAATTTATGATGGATTTAAATTTTAATACAGCTAATGCAGATGGATCACAGTCTGCCAATGGCCCCACTCTGTGCTTTGGGACTGCTGTACTGTGTAATTCTGGCCTTACTTGACTCTCCACCCACAATCACACAAACCAAAGCACCCACACATACACATTGTTAGCCTTTCATACTCCCACTCTCACGTTCAGTCCAACAGTGCAGATCAAATGAAATGAATAATTATCCATCATCATACAAGGGGAAACCTCTGTAGTCAACTGCCAAGAGTACATTTTTCATATATAGACCTACTAATAGAAATTCAAGACCACAAGTTCATTAAACGCAACATCCTATTCTGAATCCTGTGATGTTATTAAGAAAAAACAAAATCCAAAATCTCACCACAGATGAAGCCCTCATCCTCTCCAAATGGACAGTCGGTATGGAAGTCACACACTTGACTCGGGTGGATGCAGACTTCTGAATTCACACAGTGGAAATATTCTCCGCACACTGCATCCTGGTGATCTGCATCCCAGCAACCACACAACAATACACAGTTGAACAATATATCATAGGGTATAAGCTGGCCATCTTTATCAGACAATGACCAAAAAAGTTAATTACAGTTACGCAAAACATTTATTTTTTTTAAACAACCAAAAAACTAGCAATAGGAGTGTTTGGGGATTAAAATGAATGAAAACCACCACTAGGGCTCGTTTTGATGATGTCATAGACTGCCACATGACTACAAGCAGATTTTAAAATGACTTCTTGAACTTGTTGCACTGAATGACTTATACTGTGAATTTTGGTCAAAAGTCCCCTGGTTATTTCAATAGACCTACTATGAAAAACAATGATGTCCTTTTAATATAACACTGCCAACACTCATTTCGACATACCAAGAAAAACAAAATATCCCTTCACTTGGTATCTTATATGTTTGTTAAAAAATAAAGTCTGGCCCATGAACTTCTAAATATGTACCGCAGTGAACCAGCAGCCAGTAGTCAGTTTGGTCAAACAAGTGTATGGATTATTAGAAGAAACAAATACTATGAGATTTGGTTTGAAGAAAATCATCAATCGTATGTAATGATGAACTCACCTAATTCACAGTCTATGAGCTCCAGAGAGTCCAGAGCCAAGGTTACTCCATCTTCCCACAAACAGGAAGTGTACAGGAGGGTCACCTCAAAGGGCACATCCACCTGGCCAATCACACCCTCCAGAACCTCCCACTTGGCTCTGTATCAGCCAATCACAGAGAAGAATTTTAAAAAGTCATCTTCAGGAATTTACAACTTCATTTCCAGACAGATAGACACTCGCCACATGGCTAACATGATTCATGTTGTTGAAGAAGCCTGGACAGTCAGACATACGAGCAGCAGCCCTTTGTTGTCTCAAAGCAACAGTCACATGCTGTCAATAACTGAGCTAACATGGGTAATAACATTAGCTAATTTCGTTAGCAAATTAAAAAAGAAAGATGTTAGAATGCATGTCAGTAGCAGTTCTTGAAACTGTTGTTTATATACATGTTTTTCTGTACCATGGTGATTTGGATGAAACAGGATTTAGCACAATCAGCCGATATTATTGAAATTTTATATATTTTCAACATTCATGATCTGAGAAAATATTAATGTGTCTGTTTTTATGTACAGTATATTCCACTGTCTCCTTGTATTCCTCCAAGTGATGTATTTCATTTTTCATGCCACAAATTGCAGATCTGCTCTTGCACCACTGTTTTACAGCCTCTATCATAGAGTGCAGTCCTCCAAAAGATGAGGGACTTTTCACTCAGAATGGCACCATCAAGAAGCCTCACTTCACAAATTACATATCCACCTCTCAGAGTCAATTTCTAACACATATGCTGTGCTTCAAACATAATGAACATTTAATAAAGTAGGTGAGTCATCATGATGATCATCATCTCACATCGTGAGAATCATACAGTAAAATGAAGACAGTACATATGGGGCAGTTTCCAGAGGCATTAAGTCTCTGTTTTGCAGGAAAAATGTTTGATTTGGAAAGTTGCTGACTTCTGGGAACAACTGGTACGGAGGGGAAATGTCACACACACACACACACACACACACACACACACACATCACTTCAGTAATAGTGTGTGTGTGTGTGTGTGTGTCACTGGTCTTTAAATGGAGAGTGCATCCAGACGTTACTGGACCTAATCCACAGGTTAGCATGGGATGAATAGCAAGCTGAATAAATGAAACCACTGTCTGTGTGTGTGTGTGTGTCTCATAATGGAATTGCTCAGTCCATTACTGCACAGACACTAACAAAGCCGACATACAAACTTATTGCATATGCCCATCCATCCTTCTTCTGTCGTAACCAATTATATATAAATTAATTTCCGCAGTCTGCATCTAGAGACAAGAATGCTTTTAGCTGCTCGAAAGATGGCTGTACTTCGGCATAGATCAATAGAAAATACCTGTCTCCCTTTCCCAAAAAATACACAGTCCCCATGCTGTCATAATTGTATAGTTTTGTTCCCCACAGCAGGTAAGAAATTTCTTCTTTATTTCACTTCAACCACACAAGTAAAATGTATTACTTTATGCGCCCTTACTCTGTCTGAAGGCCTGTGTCGCTTTTCATTGCAGGGAATCTAAGGCCCCTTTTATTCTTTTTAGAGGTTGGAGTTTAACTTGACAAGCACTTCAATCAGAAAAGATGAAGGGTTTTGCTTTCCGATGCTAATTAAATGGGCTTGTTGTGCTACATAAATCACAAGGGCACACTTATATTAAATGATTATTCTACACAAACAGCATTGCAGAAGCATGGAGAACTTGTTCTTAGAGTGCTTGCTGACCCGTGCCCATCTTACCTCCCATGGTTGAGGACCACAGTGCGAACAGTTGAATCTGAGAGAACTGGTGTGATCAGGAGGGTGAAGTTCCCCAAAGTTGGATTGGAGTCATACAGAGCCACCTGCAACATGCAGTGACTGCTGCTTCCCGGCAAGATTGGGCTGGTTAAGTGGTACTCGCATCTCCCAGAGGCCTCAGTGGCAGGTGAGGAGTTTAGGAGAAGGAAGTGTCCTAGGGTAATAAAACAGTAGAAGAAATTTCATGCTCGACAGTTTTACAGTGACCTCATAAAACTGTTATACTCATAAATCCTTAGATGAACGCTTTGACATTAGGACAAATCTCAGACTTTGCATTAGGATACATCAAACCCAATTGAAAGTAAATGTCAAGGGGAGAAGCATTCATTCAAAGAAATGTAAAGAGATCCATTGTCGGGTTTGCTACCCTCATATTATTCTTCAAAGAAAAAGAATAGCATCGGCAGTCTCCTGAAGCCCTCATTTAGTTTCTCCTCTGTGAGTCTCTGCCCTCTTACCATTAGAGCTTCCCTCTGAGTGGTCAGTCACAGGCATCATCCCAACCCGTGCACTCTGTGGTTGCTGTGGCGACATCACAGACCAGTCACTTTGGTCACTGTGATTTGATAAAGTCCAGAGGCACAGTGACTCAAAGTCACAGGAGGTAACTGTAAGACAGATGGGAATATGGCCTTTAACTCGGTGTTTGTTGGTTTAACATTCAAAGATGTGGGGAAATTTGTTGAGTTTGTTGTAAAAATGACACTGAATGGAGTGGCAAGGTAATAAATTGCCTGAACAGAAAAGAAGCTACCAAAACAATGCATATATCATTAATTTTCATACAGTCATAGTCATAGACAGTCAGATACATGTACCAGCTTTCTATGTAAGTATTGCTGTAGTTAATGGGGAAAAACAGCGAAAATGTTCACAAATACCCCATCCCAACACTAAATAATGGTTTCTAAATATCCTGGTGTTGCAGACTAATCACTTCCTTTGCTCATGATCTAAATTTCCACTGAATTTAATTGGAATCCAAAATGTGTTTAACTGTCAAACAGACACACTCTTTGTAAATTTTGAGTGATTTTGTGTGTCTGTGTTGGGGGTTGATGAACAGGATGAGAAAGGAGGAGGCGAGTGAGATGTCATGTGATGATGAGAGGAAACTGCCACAACAGCTAATGTGGCAAGCAGCCATAGGAATCCCTCTGGGGATAAAGGACAGAAATAGACGCATTATTAATTTGTCATTTCTTTGAAACCCACTTTCATTTCTTTCAGTTATAAATCAACCAAAAATAAGTTTCCTTTGATTACAAATGACCTAAATATGTGAGGGGTTTGCCTTTTTACTGCCAAAATGTTTTCCTGGTGTCAGCAAGCTGCTTATGTGTTGCTTTGTTCTTCATATTTCAGAATCTAGGCGAGCAATGCTATTATAGGCTGAGTAAAACTTGCACCTGAAATTCGTAATGTGTAATGTTCCATTGGTCAAAGGTCACATTTCTCATGTGGGATAATTGGCGATATAGTCACTGTTGACCTTTAAGGAGATTGAACATTTTCAGGAGCGGTATGTGCATTAAACACTGTTAAAGTTTCCTTTTTAGTTGAGTATTGCGGTCGCAGTCATTGCAGGTAATGACACAGATGATAATGGGAATACTTATGGTGTCTGTGTGCGTCATTGCTTTAGGGAAGTACACAAGTCTTACTTTGGCTGTCAGCCTCCGAATCCAGGTGACGTAAAAACATCTGATCTGAGTTCTCCTCCTGAAATCTGTCCAAAAGGGCATGACAGGTACTGCTAACTGAGGAGAGAAAAACATTGTGTTTACAGTACTTGTTTTGTTTATGATTTCAAGTCATACATAGTGTATACAGAGCACTTCAAGCTCCCAATGCATATGCACATTGTCTGTGATCACCCTGCCTGAGTTGTAATTACAGTTTGTTTGGGCTAGACTCCTTTTGAAAACATGACAATGTTGTGGTTTCTTTAAGTAACAGATAGATGCCTGGGTGAGTTAACAACAATGCAGCATGAAGATATGTGCCAATCCAAAGTGAGAGATTTTGACATGTGACAGTGGATTGTTGTGTGGATCTGTCCATGAGTATCAGACCTGTAATGGACAAGATTGTCCAACTTCATTTTATTGTTCATTTTCCATGTGATCAACAAGATGAACTTTTATCCATGACCATTCCACAATCTTTACCGGACAGGAACCCATATAGAACATTTTAAATGCCTAACTGAAATACAATAAACAATTGCCACTCTTCATCTCCTTTATTTTTGTTTTGAGTGGACAACACAATTTCACCTACTTACTTGTAAATGGTACTCCTAATACAAACCAACATGTTTATTGACAGTAAGCCTTGAATGTGTAGGACTTGAGTAATTAGGCTTAGTTGTCAACAAACAAAATCTCCTCTTTTACGTAAGATACTCAGCATGAGATTCCTTCATGAAATTGAAATTCCTTCAGCATATCTGCCTTATGGAATTTGAAACAACACATTTGTATGACCAACCTCACAGTGCGTTAGCTGTAAATGTGGCAAAATGGAAGCAATTTAACATTTCTGTACTGTATATCATTTGATGTGAATATTCATATCATCAATCTTACCTTATTTTATGGCCAATTACACACAAAAAAAACCTAATCAAATGTTCTTGGGGACTCTAATCATTTTAACTCCAATTAATCAAGATTTGTTTTTGCAGTTAAACAGCAGTAGGGAGTCTTTATAAGAACACTTTTTTTCATATTTACGAAAACAGTCACTTTGTCTTGACAGTAGCACATGAAAAAGACAATCTGTGGTGAAAAAAACCAAGCTCATCTAATGCTGCAATGCCATTTGAAGGATCTGACGTGCCCTAGCCAGCAGCACCAATCACAACCAGTAGGGGGAGTGCCTGGAGTGTCAATCATTGCTGATGTACTTGCATTGTCAAAAAAAGACATTTGACATTGTCTATCTCATGCCCTGCCATCAGGACACAGTCGCCATTTAAGCAAATATGTCAAAAAATATTCTCATGAAGATTCACTGGTTTAGTAAAACCTATTTCTCAACATGGAAGTTGGGGAAGCAAAAATTAATGTTTATAATATTTTTCTCATTCTTGGTTAATAATAATAAAAAATAATGACAGGACCTTAGTTTAAAAAGAAAAGGTTGCTATAAAGACTTATTGCCACAAGAGGAAAATATTCCACACTGCTGGTTTAATCAAAGATAAGGGCAGTAAGAGAAGCACTATTTTAGTGAAGATGTAGTACAACATTGTGTGTTACTTGCTGGATTGATATAAATGTGTTACAATATAAATGCAGGGAGTAACATTAACATAGTATCCATCCCCAATGACTAGACCCAAACTTATGCTCTTGGTCATATTTCTTTATTGGTTAGGCCAGAGACAGAGTGGTAACCTGTCCTATGTGCCAGAGCCTACTGCATGCTGGGACTGGCTTCAGTCCCCATATCCCTGAAATGACAAGTGATTCCGAGGATTGATAGATGGCTGCATGAAGCCCAGACTTTAATCCAGAAATAGTGCCTCTACTAAACATCACAACAACTGACATGTCTTATTTTGTTATGGAGGATGGAGGATGACTGAGAGGGAGGGCACTTCACACGTGACATGACATTCAAACATACTGGCTAGCATGACCACTGGACAATGAGAGAGATGATCGTATCCCAGTGGGTCATTGCAACTTAACCCCTATAATGGCCTCTGAACAGTGATATTGTTGTTCTCTGATGCCTGTAAGGCAAGGTCAGACAGGTCAAGCAGGACAAATTGAATTATTAAAAGGACAGTTTATTAAAAGCAGTTAGTGATGATAATGATGGGAGGGTGAGCTGGTCATGTAGTTGAAAGGCAGCATTGCTATTCATTGGTAATTATGGAATAAAACCGCTATGGATAGATTCCTGTACACAGAAATTTAGAAAAATTAAACAGTCCAAAAAAGAGGGGAATTCATCCAGAAGGAAAAAAAACACTAACAGACTATTATTAACATAAAATAGCAAACAGCTTTGGGGAATCCCCCTAGAATTCAAACTTCCTTTCATTGCCTCCATCTTGTTCCCTTTTTCCTTGTCCAATTTGTTTTTGGTTTTTTTCAGTGAGGAGGGAAATGTCAGGAAAAACTTAAGGCATTCTGTTCTATGAAAAAATGAAATTAAAAAAACGAATGAATGATTTGCCTCATCATTAGCCAGCAGAAGACATAACTACTATAATGACAACCGAGGAGTTGTGTTAGTTTTTGTTGTATTGTGCTTGTGTTGTTATGTAGTTGTTGTGCTAGTTGTGTACCATAGTTGTACCACAATTTGAATGCTGTCAGGACTATAAATAGCAAAGGCCAGACTGTCTTCTGTTAGTTTCTAAGGGCAAAGACTGTATACAGGTAGCACTGTAGATGCTGAAAGCTGCTGCATCCATTTCATCTAACGTTTCCCTCTAACAGAAAAGGTAGAAAAAAAACAGCCTGGGCCAATTTGCCACGATAGACCTGACCAATCTCCTCCCCATCTCCCACTATCTCCCACCATCTCATCTTTCACTTTCCCCTCAGAGGATTTAGTTCGCACAACAGTGAAATGTGTGACAACAAAGACATCCGAGCCTGTTTACAAAGCTGTCTGGAAAATTGTGGCGTGAACACCCCGCACTGCAGCTGGTCTCAGATCAGCATTTTGATGACAATTTATACTTTAATCTGCGAAGCCATATTGAACAGGGCATGTTGTTTTTGCACCAGTTTAGGCACATTTGCCTTTCCCGTGCTTATGAAAGTTCCATGCTACAAACAGTATTTGACTAAAACAAAACATGTCTAAGTTTCTGAAAGAAGGCCAAGAATACATCTCCATTATGTGTTTGCTGAACCATAATGTGCTGAGAGTGAAACTTCATCTCTCTGCGACTGCTTCCTGAGCCACTCAAATCCCTCACCATTCCTTCCTAGGGCTTATCCCTTATTCTCTTCTGGAATACACATGAAGACAGCTGAGCTAATATGAAGAGAGCCATAATCTAAAACATCCAATGACAACTTTGCAGCATCATGTGTGAAGACAGATGGCATGTTAAGGGAAGATTCACTGACACAGAAGACACATTATACAAAACATATGCATGCCATGTACACAAGCACGGTAAAAGTGCTCCTGAGAGGAACATGAAAGGGAAGGCCTCACATATTTAATTTACAAAGGATGGGATTTTTTAAAATCCTAAAACCTTGCCATAACCAATAAACCTGTCATTCAACAGTCAGTTTTATCTCTGTGACCTCATCATTGTGGCGTGATTAAAAGTGAAAGAGACTGGTTGGTATGTGTTCAGGCAAATTAATTGCACCCTCAAACATATGTGTTTTTAAGTGAATACAGACTGGCCAGCAATACAAACATTAATGAAGTTATATTGTCTTTGATCACATTATAAAATTAGAAGGCACAATGGCACTTTTACTTTTCATTATATGTATTTCTTATTATTTATATATGAATTATCAAAAAATGGTGCTGATTAGTTGATTGCAGTATAATTGATTAGAATTTTATAAAAATATAGACAATTATACTTTTCAAACCCTGAATGAAGAAAATGGGGGTTTTGTTCAGTTAGAGTCTATAGCTTTCAAACAACAATCAATTATCTTCAATACTTTACATTACAATGTTTAGGATTATACGATTACACAAAAACATAATTGTTGTAAGAGAGGTGCCCCAGGGCATTTGCCAATAATTGGCCCACTTTTGCTGACCTCACCCTAATAAAAGCACTCAATGGCTTATATTGTAAACAGTTTACTCATGTCCTTGTTCACATATTGAATGTGTTTGAGCCTTTGAAATTGCTTGCAAGTGTGCAGTCACATTATGCATACAAGTGTGTCTCAGTGCTCTCTGCTGAGAGTAATGACAAGTGAGCAAACACACACTGAAATAAAATAAAACTCTCTGCCACAAAACATTCGCTTTCCACTGAGAGGAGGGTCTTGATGTCGCATCTGTTACTAAACTAAATCTTTATCAAAATCTGCAAACCTTTTCAGACTGTAATAGTCATTTAAATGTGTGAAAATTGACTGTGGACGCTTCTAGCCCAACAGCAACTGGTTACAAAGGATGAGGGCAGTTTTTTCTTGGGAGCCAGATGGTGCAACGGTGAAACTGAAGTGACGTAAAACTGACTGTAAAATTACAGCATTAGCCAGTGTTCCCATCCATCGCTGCCATTTACCGGGGCCCTATTGAGGTAAGGGGAGTACGTGTACATGTGTAGATGCACTTTGTTGCACTTTTATATGCAGTGAATCATTCATATTTTTTTTCAGTGGAGTGCATTGTAAAGAGTGGCAGGCACAGAGAGAGCACCAAACTGCAAAAGAGGTAAACAGTACCACAGAGGTGCATTGACCCTGCCATATTTACCCACAGACAGAAGACATTAGAATTTAGACAAACAGGTCATGGCAGACACAAGCTTAATGTACAGCACATGACATTGCATACATAGTGATTATCATCGAGAGTTCATCCTCCAGTGTGGAAAACAGGCTACAGGAGCTTAGACAATATGTCTACCCACTATAAACAATTAGTTATGAGCCACGCTGCAGTTGAGATTATGGGGTTCAGGCTGTTATTTGTCTGGTGCAGTGTCTGAAGGAACTCAGAGCAAACAAAGTGGAGTGAGGGCAGTTGAAAAATGGTAGTCGTTGCCAATGAATATCGAATAGCATTTCTGCTTGAAAGGTCCATTCCTAGAGAAAACTTCATACTTAAGGTTAGGGCAAGATCATTGCTTGGGTTAAAAATACTTCTTCAGGGGTAGGAAACAATTGTTGTCATGGTTACAATAATAAACACAAGGTCAAAGGGATTAACCATGGCCACAGTTTGAAGAAAACCACACTGACTCGCAGGAAACAGGAAACAGACAGTGTTCTCCCGTGTCAAAATCAGACGTCTCGGTGACCCATCCCTCCCCTGTTTCACCTCCACCCTCTCTGGACTTTTTGGTTACACAATACAATCAACCTTCTTCCTGCTCTCTTTGCTCCTGACAGAGGAGTCATAATTACTGCAGCCACACATGATTTAGTTATTACTGGATTCAATGGCAGATGTTACAAAAACACAAAGGAAAAAAGGTTTAAAGGGCCATAACATTTTCTCCATTTTACACTGTAGTGGTTGGAAAGCTAGCCAAATAGTGTAGCGAAACATAGAGTCATATATGGATTAAAAAAAAACAACTCACACACACACACACACACACACGGTAAAAGCAATACCAGCCCCGCTGTCACAGATGGTAATAAAACAGTTGAATAACAAGAATGTCATTACTTCCAAATGTTCAATTTTGAATCTCTCAGGAAAATAAAACAGAAATGTAATTAATTCTCAGCTCTGCATCCCAACTCTTTTGGTGCCAAAAAAAAATTAAAAACTACCCCATAATACCTCTTACAATAAAAAAAGAACTTTGTCCAGTTTGCAGGGATTTCAAAATACTGCTCAATGTATGCTAACATTCCTCCCAAAAGGAATAGTTTGTTTTTACTGATGTTTGTTTGATTGTCAGAAATGATTCACTTGAGAGAACTTCAACAGTAAGAAAAAAGAAAACATCAGTGTAATCATTTCAGTTCAGGGATTGTTTCTTCAAATGTAATGTGTAACCATTTAAAGCTAAACTTAAACTTTAAACACATTGTTTTCACATTCTGTCTCTAATTCCATTTCTCATCTGTCTGTCAAACACTGCAAAACACATCTGTGCACCCGTCTGAGCGAAGAGGTCCATCCAAAAGAAGCAAACACTGCTATCATCTCTCAAAACCTCATCTATTAAGCTCCAGATGAACATGCACATTTGGAAACATATGTGCATACCAGCATTGCTATGAACCATAAATCGTCTTTCTACTCTAATTTTATATAAATCTTCTGCAAGGTCATCAGAAAATTGAGTTGTCAGACATGGAAAGGCAAACTCAAGACTCTCTGAAGACCATCAAATTGGACTTAATGTGCTCAGAGGTTTAATGGGGGCTGATAAAAGAATAGATATTTAGGCAACTTGGGAACATTTGCTGACAGCCTTCATTACTTACTGAAAACAAACCTCAGCCTTTGCTCAGGATTAATACCACAGTTGACTCAAATGTATTGATGCAAAACTAACAGTGATTGTTAAGGACAAAATAGAAGACTTAGTGGGCCAAAGGTTGCTCTAAAATATGTCACTACCCTTCATTATGTTCTATTAGCTAGAGAAAGACCAGACAACATGTCACAGCTTGATTTCAGAAGAAAGACAGAAAAACTTGATAATAATCAATTCAACAATCAATCGTCCATCCAAAACAAACATCATCAGAGATCCTTGTCGGGTAAACATAACCATACTGTAGGTCAACTTAGGACTTTAAATGAAACAACAAGTGCTGCCATTTCTTGCAAAGACAGTCTCAGAAATTCTCAGGATTATCAGCGAAAATGTAAACGCACAAAAGGTTTAGCACACAAGTGCTGTCTGTATGCTCTATTTTCCAGAATAAAAGCATTAGATGACAGAAGCCTTTTCATCGAGAACCAGCCGAGAATTCTTATTTCTGATTGTCTGCTCATTTCCTCCAGGGCTGCTCTTTACTCTACATTTATGTCCCACACACTCAGACATGCTAGTAAAAGAAACAGAAAAGAAGAAACAGAGAAACATCAAGTCAATAAAAATTCTTCCGGCTGTTACACTGGCTGTTACACTGGCTGTTACACTTTAAGCATCTCACGGTCAGTTTTAAACTCACATTGTTGTGGAAAGAAACAGTTTTACTGGATCTAATTTAGCCACGAAAAACAATTTTTAAGAAGTTAAGCAAGTAAACTGGTGATAAATGGAGTAGCTTCATGAAGAAGAAACACAGGAGCAAATCAAGATAGACTTTTTCATAGTTGAAAGCAAAATATGTCTTCTTCAGATCTTTCCTTGCTCTCAGACAGTGAAGATGGGCATTGCTTTTTCACAGAAAAACAGTATGACAAACACTATGAAAAACAGCCACAGGGGGAAAAACCTTTATCCAAAATCTCCCATTTATACAGTTAAACAGTGCGCCTAATAGATTGACAGGTCTTGGGCACATCATTAACTACCTGAACTGAATAAACACCATGGAAATAGCTTCTCTAATTCTTAAATGGCCAGTACACCAGTCCATTAATTCACACTCTGTCCATTACGTTAGATCAAGCAGAGGCAATGGGCAAACAGGGAGTTCTTTTGTGCTCATGTAAAAGGAAACTAAAGATTCATCTTCATGTCCATTCAGCCCTACAGCTCTTTGTCTGGGTAAACTGATGCCAAAAGGGTCATTCCATTCTCGAGAAGGGGCTCCATTATATCAGACCTTTAAAAGGAGCTCGACTACAACCATGCATGTCCATGGCAAAATACGTTGATCTTTGCTGAGATGCTTCAACGTCTCTCTGCGTTCTCTGACACACTTAGGAAGACCCACTCATGTGCAGTGAATCAGGCTTTTTGTATGTGGCCAATAACTCAGTCTATGATTTAATTGGTTGCAGCTTGGATTCAGTTAGCTTCTATGTCGTACCGGTATGCAGTTTCTTCTAAGACGTTCCTTTTTCGACAGAATACATCCCCTTTCTCTGACAACCAGATGCAAATATGATAAGCATTTTAATTCAAGGTGACTTGGGACAAGTAAGCTACCATGGGAACAGAACATGTGGTTGTGATACTAAGTACACTGAGCGAACGCTTTGAGTGATGGTAATGGTGAAAAGCTTTCACTTCATGAATGTGATGTGTTTCTGCCAGACATTTTTCATCCTTTGTGTTGTACATGCTTGTCATGTTTGTATATATAACGCTCAGATGTAAAAAAAAATCTTTACTGCCACATATGTAATGTAGTAGAACAGGATATAATTATGATAAGCTCTCACTGTTTACACATAAAAGTTTTGTTTTATTGTGGCATTTTGTTGTCTGAAATTAGGATCCATTTTACAGTATATGGTTTAAAAAATAACCCAAAAGCAAATTGAATAGCAATTATTTCACCCAGCCAAATCAACACAATAATAAAACAAACATATGTATGTATTACTCAGAGCATACATAATGGATATATTAGTACAGCCAATGAGAGCACTTCAAGAAGCCTGCCAAAATTAATAGCACCAACTGAATTGTCTCTCTGTACTGTGATCACCCTGACATCTGTCTAGATGACATCCTGAGGAGGACACAGCAGCCCTTCTCATCTCCATGAGACCTTCTCATGTCCAAATCCCACTTATTCTGAATGGGATGGTGAGCTGACCTTCCTCCACTGAGAGCAATCAGCACCGTCAACGAAACACGTGCACACACTTCACTCACAAGCCTCGTCTTTCAGTTCAGCACTGAAGCATAAATTAGGCCAGAACATCACCGTCTCCAGCAATGAGTCACAGCTTTGCACTAGTTGACTTCAATGAATGAATATCTGCTGCATGGTGACTTTAAGACTGATTCTTTTTGACTGTGTGCCAAATCAATGTTTCCTGAGATATAGAGAAAAATGAAAAGGAAGAAAATATTACACAACACTTCCTGGTAACAAAATATTGTTTGTCTATTTGAGCAAATAATTGTTAAGCACCTGAATGGTCAAAAAGTCACCCTGACAGACGCAGAGAATGAAAGGGTCTGGGTTTGTTATTGTCTGTTGCCTGCTCTTTCTATACCACAGACTAAAAGTAAATCTGTTGTGACATATTCTTCTTCTTTGTAATTCAAAATGCCTCAGTCATTGCACAAACGTCTTATGATCAATTTATGATCTTGAGTCTGTCAAATTGGATGCTCTGTTGCTCTGCCCTTTACTTAAGTAAAGGATCTCAATACTTTTTTTAACCACTGACAATCATTCACTAATGATCAAGGCAGCAGCAGACCAGCAAATCCCATGTCTTGCAAGGTAAAATGCTTATTTTTTGATTTCACAGGTGTTTCTGATTGAACAAAAACAACATTACTCCTTAATAAAAAAGGTCCGTCTCTGCAGGGATCCCTTCCATAATCTTGTAAGAAACTTATCATGGCAATCTGAGCATGTCGGTGGCAATAACAAGCACATTTAGTGAACAAACGCCCAGGTGGAATACTTTGTAGCTTTTTCTGTTACTAGTTACATTCTTGTTGATCGCTTTTGGACCAATCAATCATTTAAAAAGAAGCGGGAAGATATGGATAAAACATCAGAATTATACTTTAACCTTATTTTGCAAGTAGTTTAGTTTTGGCTAAAAGCACTTACTTGTAAGTCAAACCACTCCTATATTTCTAATGTCCTGTCCCTCACACACACTCCCTTACATGTGTCAGCAATTATCACTCTCTTCTCTGCTATGCTGTAAAGAAGCTGTTGTTTTCTGGCTGTTGCTACACTGTCTTCATAGGAGAAGTTATAATTGCCAACAAATACTTACTAATGGCGTCATTTTTTTCCCTTATAACTACATACAGCTGTGTGGATTTTTTTTCTTTCTCCAGGTGTGATATCATTAAAATCCTTATTTTATCACAACAACTTAAAAACATCTCAGCTATCATATGCTGGAACCTGCAGCTACAGGCTTTTTTTTCCAAAATTACTAAAAAGATTAAGTAATCATGAAATTTTTTTTTCTGTCAATAGACTGGTGAACTGATTAACTAATATTCTCACCTCTATTTGCAGTTCTATATCATTTTTTTAGCATCTCCAGTAGAAACTGTAAAGTATTTATTCATGTCATCTTACTTTTGTTGCCACATATTTCACACTTGAGACATTGAAAGTAAATATACAAATGGTCAGTTGGTTGAAAGATTTTTCCTTAATTGTGACTCTCTATCACATCCCTTTTTATAAAGTTAGTACAACAAAAACAACCAAAAAGACTACTAGATAGTTTTAGAGTTTTGTTTTTACTTACTTTAGTCTGTCATAAAGCACCAGAGCTAATAGCCCAGACAAAAATCCTGTGAGAGCAAACTCTGATGGTTCTGTGAATTTTTCAAATAAATTTTTGGCACCTGGAGAACCATACAGAAAATAAGCTCCAGACGTTGTGATCACAGTTATCAAAATAAATAGGTGCAACTCCAGAAAGTGACTATAAATGATGAAACAGTGTGACCCCCTCTCAGAAAGCATCAGTATGATTGCAGTGAATTTCAAAACCATCTTTTGGGAGATAGTTATCTTGAGTATTTAAAGAAAAACACACTGTGGCAATCTTTCAGTCTTTCAAAGCTGGGTTTCATCTGGTGAAATGAAACTGTACACTGAACAGTACATCTTGAAAAAAGAGCAAATATCTGGTCTTTTTTTCCTGATTTATTAAATGACAAATGCAAAGAGAATGTGTGTTTCTGGGGATGAAGTCAGTGAGATACTGGAGAATCACATGCTTGTTTGTAGAAACATGTGAGAAAAGGAATAGTGTGTTTAACTTCTTCGTACATGTCTAATTTTATAGTCTTTTCTTCATCTGTAATATGTGTCGTGCTGCTGCCAGTAGACTTGTCCATGTTTGTGATTGGTGATATGCTGAACACCGCCCCTTTTATGTGAATGCCCTCGGAAAAACCCGGGTTGACTCACCAAGTTGATAACCACCGTCATGTGACTGCCCAGGGTGATTGTGGTGTTAGGCTTAGTGAAGCCAGATAACGATATCCTGGTTATGGTAAACATCCTTCTTAGTACAAGCCTCTGGATTTAGAGCAATGACAATAACAATCACAAGTAATTTTTTAAATAAAACTGACAGTTATCTTGATCACTGAGATAGCATAGAAATATACAGTGCATTTCTCCATCCTTGGTACATTGTAGCCTCTTAGAAAATATATTAAAAAACAAAAGTAGAAGAGTTTGAGTCACTCTGTGTTCCCAGTAATCATTCTTTATGCATTCTTTGCATATAATAAAGATTACATAAATGCAATCTCTTTAACGAGCAATCTGCATTTCTGGCCCAGAGTATTCCTTGTGCACCTGGATGCTGCACATGAGGAACACTAGAGGGATTAACCTCGCTGTATCAGACACTTAACTGCCCCCCCCCCTCACAATGCTGCCAAATGCCAAGATGCATCTTCTAAAGTGGCACAGAAGGCAGCAACTTTGCCATTAGTCTTTCAGAGAGAGTGCCCCTTTTCACACTGACCCATGCCATCTACCAGTTACTAGGATGCTTCTGCTTACGTGCGTACTTATCGTGGTGGTTCAGCTAATGACTGTAGTGTTGTTTTGTTAATTGAACAGTAGAGGACTCTCAAACATCACTGTGTATGTGTATCTGCGGCTTTAATTAGCCATCTTAAAATAAACATCTGTGTTTATTTTGCACCTATCCGTCCCCATGTGTCACTTCATCAGCAGAGTTTGAATCTACTGCAGACAGCAGATGCTATCATCGTTACTCATCATTAATGAATGACTCCATTTAACTAAGTGTCAATCTTTTAGAGTTCATGCTTTGCCATATTTCTCAACAGACACAAACTCGCCTCCAGTATTTCCGTTTTGTTCATGTTCATTTGGTCATTTTAGTCAGATTTATCTTGTTGGTTGAATTTAGGTTTGAAATTTCCCCCAAGATTAAGTTGCATAAATGGTTGGCTTGATCTTTTATTTGAGATCAAGTGAACATTAAAAGTTGACCCTGCCTTGACCTAAGAAGAGCCGGGTTAAAATGTAAATGGATTAGCTTGGGTCAATGCATGTTCACTGGACTAATGCAGGAGTCAGATTTGTTGCTGGTGGGGTGTGTTAATTTGATCAATCCCTTCGGCAATGAAAACCTCATCACTTTTGTATCTGTATATTTTCTCTTAAATTTTCCCTGCAAAATGTTTCATTTCCTTGATCTGCCTTCTTCAAGAATTTCTCTGGCAGGCTCTCGGGGCAGACCTCATGCTTTGGGTCTGTGTGTCTCTTTGTGTTTATTACTTTCCACCTCCTGATCCAGCAAGAGTCTGTAACACAAAGAGGCAAGAGGGGCTCATTTGCCCTTGTTTTAAAGTTGCTGGATGAGAGTCTGTCTGTCAATTGTACATAGAGTGTAATGATGTAGACATAGCTGTGTCAAAGAGAGAAAGAGAGAGAGAGAGAGAGAGAGAGACTGCAGATCAAAGCTGTGCCTCAGGGGCATCACTCTACTGGCTGGATAACAGACAGATGAGCAGCCAGCTGTGTGTGTGTGTGTGTGTGTGTGTGTGTGTGTGTGTGTGTGTCTCATGTTCAAGGGTGCTGAGTCCAGGCAAAACCATTCAGATGTCAGAATTTATGGTGATACAGAGTTACACAGTCTGTGCAAAATGATTTACTTTGTAATACAGGACATGATATAGAGAGTAAATTTGTTATATGAATTGAGTACCAATAGAATATTGGTTAAAAATACTGGTTTCCTGCAAACTAGACTTAGGGGGACCAAGGGAGTGACAATTTAGCGTTTCACAGGAAAGGCATAACAAATCAATTATGTAAGTTATTCAGTACCTGGGTACCTACAGGTACACTACTGAAACAAAACTTAAGTTTAGGAAAATGGTGTAAACACTGATATTCTGAGGAACCTACAGAGTATGGTATAAGGTTTTTCATGTGATATGGATGGATATGCCATCAAACCTGCAGAGGTTCAGTGATGTAACAAAAGAGGCTTGGAGAAAATCCCTCAAGAACACATAAAATATATGGGCTAGGGCTACGCTCCCAAAATGATGACAGGTAGTACACCAGTGATGCAATGGTGGGATAGTGTTTTCCTCTTCATACATATCAATCATAAGGTATAAGAAAAAGTAGATTACAAACATACATAGACAGATCCCATCTCTGGCCACGGAGCCTACCCCTCACACATTGTTTCACGTCTCACTGGCATCCAGCCCAGTGAGCGGGTAAATCAAAAAAGGGTACCAGCATCTGATTTCTTGTACCTTAACCACCTGCTTTGAGTACCATAACCAAAAAACAGCTTAATGAAGCTGCTACAAACCAATAGGCTAAAGGGCTAAATTAGACATTGCAGGGAAACTACTTAAATCAACATTTATTATAGATTTGGGGTGAACTTTGTGACTGTCTTTAAATGAACATTTTCCTCATACTACCGATTAAAAACAGAGTTTGATCATTTAGTTTACTGTAAAACATGTTTGTTGATGCAAATTAGTAATGGAACATAATTTGTATAATAATGCTGCCACTTGCTAGCTTCTTGAGAAAAGCTGCTACTTGCTGGATATGACTCAGAAAAAAGGGAGGTGGGGGTCTGACATAATACAGTGAGATTTTGGCAAAGCTCCCCACGGGTTTTCTCCTGTCACTGGGACTGACTGCAGTAAGAGCCACTCACACTGGGCCAGCATACTGTGGCTCCAAGAAACAGAGGAGATGGGCCAAGAGACTTCTTCCTCCTGTGTCTGACTTTGGGAAAATGCAAGTGGAGTGAGCTATCTGCTGCTTTCTCATGTAGGCTCATCACATACTACACATCATGTACATACTAGACACGGTTTGCAAAGAATGTGACATTTCAGTAGGGGGGGTGGTGGGGGGGGGTGCTGTGTGAAACAGCATAAACTATATCAGCAACATTCTCTGAGAAAAAATACAAGCACCGGCTGAAAACTTGATCAGAATGAGCAGGTGATCTAAATCTGGCCTGAACATGTATAAGGTGAACTAATGTGCTCCATGGGAAAATGTAAAGCCAGATGGAGTCACAGTGATGCTAATAAGGCAGCTCTGGTGGATCCAAGTGAGCTCATCATAATTTCTATGCCCGCATGACATGTCTCTGCTGGTTCTAAACACTCAGTCCATTCATATAACGTTAAGCCTGATCGAATCTGGTCAGCAAAAAGCACAAATAAACATTATATTCTTCTGGGTAATAATGACAATTGGACTTAAAACTGAAAGAAAACTGATGACTAATTTAAAGGTGAACAGATTCATCCTTTTTAATGTGCTGATAATTGTCTTTCACAATTGCTTTTAACCCTTTTGAATTAGGCTACTGTTTCTGTCTAGATTAACTTGTTCCATTGATACCTCCTCTTGATTCCTGAAGAGAAATGTCCAAATTTCATTTGCTACTTTTTCCATATAAACATTTAACCACTAGTTCTGCAACTGCAAACCCAGTGACAGTTATGACACCAGTTGCAGAGCCCATGTCTTGCTGTCGTGCAGCAGTGTAAAAAAAAAAGTGCAAATCAAATTCTCTGAGGTGTGCCTCAAGAGAATAATGCAACACTTCGACTGAAGCCGAAGTGGATTTTGCATACACCTTTGGATGTGTGCGTGGCAGTGAGACAGAGAGACAGAGAGACAGACAGACAGACTTAGCCTACTGCATGTGAACAGGCTCAAATCATACTGCAGGCTCTGTCTAAATAATGGACCAAATATTCAACCTGTGATCCCCACACGGTAACACACAGAGCAGTGGGAGTGCTCGGCAGCACAGTGGCGGCTCATTAATTTCACACACTGTTGGCAAATTCAACCATCTCGAGGGGGGGGAGTAATGAAAGGCTGAGGATGGGATAAGTTTGAGTGCGGTTAAAGCCTTGGTTTTGAAAATCACTACGTGAGGTAAAAGTAAATTATTCCACTTACTTATCAAAATGACGATGGAGAGACAAGTGCGTTGTTTTTTTATAAAATCCATGGCTCCCTTTCCTCGGCAGCTCCACAAAGAGTCCGTACGGTGTCAGGCACCTTTAGGTCCTCATGAATGCGTTAGGGAGACCGTCACAAACAAGGAGTTAACGTAGGAGCACAAACACAGTCAGAGAGAGAGAGAGACGCGCGCTCCTCGGGGCAGTATAGTTGGTTCTCCCAAGTTGCGCACTGTTACTCATTCCGGTGATGCTGATGCTGCTGCAGCTCCCAGTGACGACAGCCCCCACCCCTCCCACGCCTCTCTCCTCTGTCTGCTCCGTCTTCTTCGCTCTCTCGCTGTGTGTCACCAGTCGTAAGGGCCCCTGGTCCTAGAGACATTCATTTTTTAAGGCTTCACTCAGTCGTGCTGTCAGGATGAGTTTTTTATCGCTGGTTAATCTCTATGCTCTTGCTGCAGCTGGTGTCACCACCTTGTCTCTCACGAAGGTCAAACCATGTAAAAAGAGAGAGAGCAGAGACATCTGTCAGTGACAGATGTCTTTCACAAGTAAAAGTAGCAATTATTCATATGATTTTCTGACGTGAAACATTACACATTACACATTACATTACACATTTCAAAATCTTTAATTAGGTGGAAATTTTGTCGAAGTATGTGAGTTACTTATGTATAAAGTGAACATAAAACTTACCAAAAGCAAAACTATGAAAAGTATGCCTTTTAGTCACACACAAGCAGTTTAGGTTAAATGCTGCTTTTCTGCACATCATCCATGTGTTTTTCCATGTACAGTACTGAATGCAAGTTCACGAGTTAGTGCAAGTTAACTTAAACACAACCATTACCTCTGGTTTTCCAACTGGGATAAGTTGACTGACTGTAGAACTGAAGATGTTGCACTGATGTACTGAATCAGTGGTGATTTTGAAGTCCAAACATACTGCAGTGTTTGTATGAAGATGTCTTTCCTTATTGATTGAATAAATGATGTATGAATCTACATCAAGCTGAATTTTAAATGCTGCCACATTGCCTTTTTTTTACTGAGTAAATAATACATTCAGCACTGGTATTTGATGTGATGTACTTTCTGAGCAAAGTGAAAATCACAGCCAAATTTATTTTATAAAACAATTAACTTGTGATGGCCTGATTTGTCTGCTTTCTGTTCTTCCCCTCCCCTTCCTGTTTCTCTGCTGTTTTCAGGTTGTGGCAGGAGGCGTGGCTGGTCTCTCACACTCAGACTAGACACACCTGATCAGCCGGTGATCACCTCTGCTCTTTTATAAACCGGGCCATGACATCCACTGGCTGCCAGAAGATTGCTAGAGCTACTCTCGAGTGTGCCTTACCTGCCTAGTCTTGCTTATGAACCTTTTGAACATTTGCCAGACGACATTAAAGATTTGGAACTCTCGCTCCGTGGTCTCCTGTGTTTTGTGGTCCAGAAACGATCCATAACATACCTTTGCCTCTTACTGTGTTACAGTATATGGGTAGAATGACAAAAGCCTCAAACACCCAATTATCAAAGCTATCTTTACACTTTCCTTCCAAAAAACAAGTTAAAAAATACAAATAATAGTTATTCCATAGCTTCCTATAAGATTGAGGATTCCAATAAATTGTGTCCATTAATTGAACCAGATATCTGGATCACTCTGAAAATTTAGGAGGCTAATAAAAAGAAAAAGTCAAAATCAGTCCATTAGTTTTTGCATAATCCATACCAACAAAACAAAAACTGAGCAAATAAAAAAAGGACCTTCCCGGATGAAGGTAATAGGCCAAAAAGAGGTTAAAAAATTCAGTTGGGGGGGCAGACATGAGAGCAGGCCTACCTTTTGTGTTAGTCAGTCACTGGTGCTCCAATCATGCTGTTTTTTAATCAACCCTCTGAAGCGTAGTTTAATGTTCATCTGTGAACCTGTCATCAACAGCATGAGGACCTTTGTCACTCTTCAGAGCACTTCAGATTTCGGGAGTGACAGTAAGAGTGAGGAAAATAGCTTCGGGACAGAGGAACATAGAGACATAAGAGGAGAATAACAATGTTTTCTTCCAAGAGTGTAAAATGGCAGCATTGTCGTTGCAGTTAGAAAAGCACAAAAGACAATTCCACATTTTAAAGGGTCATTTCATGTAAAGGTAAATAGATGGCCCGAAGTCAGATGACTTCCTGATGACTCATTCAACTAATGTTTACCACATGTATGTTTTTTACACTCCAACCTTCCATGTGTTTGTTTGTTGTACACTGTCCAATGCAGAAAAAAATAAACAAAGTATATTCTAACAATTAAGCACTTTCTTCAGAATTACTGGTACTGGAATAGACAAGACAAGATCTTCAGCAGTTTCAGCACTTTCTTCTCATCAGCATTTGAAGAAAAGTCAGCCATTTCTGATTTCCAATGTATTGACCCTTCTGGGCATTTTCACGTGTCTACATTCCTGTAAAGGATAATGTGGCCACCAGCTTGTAAAACAGACATGTTTGAATTTGAGAACAGCTTCATGAATAATCAATACACTTTAGAAACCTTTCGTCTCTCACCTGTCATTCATCAGGATTAAAGGTGCTGAGAAAAAAAGGAAATCTCATGGTTTATAAATTACATAAACCAAATTGTCACAAAGTGACACATTAGAAAAGACTCATTTTGTTAATAGAGTTTATAAAGGATCCAATCAGCATACCATACAATACAACAATAAATCAGTGACTGTGTTGTACACCTGCGTGACTATGATTGGACATGGCTGGTAAGATGTTAACCATACAGCTTGTGAATGAGCCAAGGATTGTGAAGCATAAATAAAACCACTAATGCCATGCACGACTAACTGTAAAGGGCTCTGACAGAGCTAAGACAATAATACATTTTACATGGTTGCAACAAAATAAAAAATACTCAAACATTACAATTCAGATCAAATGTCAGCTGTTTAGAAACCTGATGGCCCCAGCACCAACTCTCCTGAAATGAAGTCCTCCAAATGAAATAACTAAATTAATTGCTGGTCCATACCCTTTAGGACAACATACAGTACGCATTGTCTTAACTGACAGCTCTTTCAGCAGAACAATGTACCTTTAAAAAAATTATGTTGTGATTTCACACACGATGATTATGATTAGTTTAGATTTAGTTTCAAACACCTTGGGTTTGGGGTAAAAGTCGTGGTCTGGGTTAAAATGACTGCTTCATTAAGGTGTAATAACCTTTCAGGTTACGGTTAGCAATGGTCCTGGTCGTGGTTAAAAGAAATGATCAAGGACTGACAGTAAGAAGTCATACATTTGGTTGTTATACTGATGTGGAATCTAATAGGGGGCACATTCATGATTTGTTTATACAATATAATCTGAGTAGGAAGTAAAAAAGCAGGCTTTCACGTCTTTTCAATTATGTTTCCACAAACTGTAATCAATTAGACAGTTCTACAAGGGAACAAACTAGTCTACAAGTTTTCAAATGTAAAGTGACATCTGTGCACTATTATCAGAAAATGTGCAGACTGTTATGTCTGTGGATGTTTTTTTTTGTTCTGTGGTCTTCCTTTAATATATTTACCCAGAAAAGAAGGAAAGCAGTATTGACACTAAGTGTGAATAAATCAAAAATGAATGAATTATTAAACCGAAAGTATTTTTTTACTAATATATATGAAAAAGTGTGAGAAAAATGTCAATTGAGGTTTCCCCTGACCTTAACTAAATATTTATTTTAACCTAAACCATGTGCTTTCCCTAAAAATAACCAAGCTGTTTTTTGAGCCTAAAACAAACCAAACCTTAACTGTGGTTTTATCACATCATAAAAGACATTTCTTTTTAAACAGTGATTTGTAACAGTGTTGGAGGGCACAGGCTAATGATGCTGTCTTGCTGATGAGGTATCAGTTAAGAATATGCTGTTGTTCAAGCACAGACTGCACAGACAAACAACGTATTCTGTCATCATTCATATTTTTTACTCAGATATTTATTGGTTTATCTACACCATCCACTGTCAGTACATCTAGTTCAACCAAAGAGTGCATGGATAAAATACTGAAGAGTTTGTGTTCAATATAGTGAAAGTTGATTGAGGAAGAGTTTACAGGCTCAACTTATGCCCTTCGTATAAATTTGCAGCGTAAAAGGGTCAGCTATCTCTAAAGCAGCAGAGCTGACTTGATGAGTTTTCAGTTAGCACACTCCCACAACTGCAAAAAATGCAAATTGCCATTATTTACTCTTTGGGATCCTTCTGTCGTAAGTACTATGTCAAAAACAACAACAAAAAGTTTCCACAGTATGATTTGATCACAGTGGTTTCTACTTTGCTCAATCAGTGCAAACCACTGATTGTGGTTGACTGATTCCTTTTCTCCAGAGACCTGACCAAAGAATCAACTCAAACTGCTCTACTAAGATATCTACTGCTGTAAGTGAGAATTCCCCATGTGCGGATTATAAGACAGACATGATTGGTTTTCACCATCCATTGTCTCCACATCTTTGTACCTACATCCAATGTAAACATCACTTGACACGTTCTCATGCTTCTACAGCAACACTGTCTGGTTTTCCTGCAGAACTGTACCCTGACAAGGTTGGGAAAGCTGGCCAAAGCTAATACATATGCTCCCACCTCTGTGCTATTGTTATCACATCTGCAGAATCACATATAACCTCTAAGTCAAACACTGCTTGATGTCAGATTTTTTCAATAATTCAGTTCCTGTAACAGTCTAGGAAGATATAAGTTGTCTGCTTCTCAAATGAGACACTAGAGACTAAACACGAGCAGCAAATCAGCTAAGATCAAAGTAATGTTTGGACCTATGGTTCTCTTTCCTGCACTTATGCCAAAAAATTATAATTTCACTTCTATTTTTGGCGATGGGAAAGGCATACTGATGTCAGTGAAGCTGCAACCCTGCTGCTGGAACCATGCACAATTTACAATTACACAAGTAAATCACCATCATCAGTTCCTGCAAAGAAAAAGAGTAAACTGTAATAGATTAAAGTTGCTATCCTATCTTTTTTTCTTTTTCTTAAAACATGCTAAGACAGCAGCAGTTTTCATGTTCATATGAACAATAATATTAAGGTTTCATATAAGGATGCAATGTAAGGAGTCAGGATACAAAGTTATGCACTGTAAAAAAAAATCCACATGGTTGTTCTCAGGGTTAAGGTTTGCCTTAATTTTGTGGTAGCCTGGGAAAAATAGAAAACAGATCACAATATTATATTTCCAACATGGCTTCAGTAACACATGATAGCAGAATTAGTTCACAAGAGGAAACATCTTTTTGTGTTTTGCGTTTCACCATTACAAAACCAATGAACAGGAAGCTTCTATATCAGGGTCACCATTTAACATTATTCTCCAACTCCTGTGTGTTTAGTAAAATAACAAAAAGAAAAGAACACAAAAAAGAAAAGTCACAAATGATTTGAACATCTGAATCCAGGCCCCTGCTGCAGTGCTCTCTCTTCGGTGCTACTTTGTCTGGATGAATGTGTGGGAGCAATCAGCATCAAGCGATGCTGATAGCATCGTGAAAAGCCTCTACATTCATTCATTCATCCCAAAGGCCACTAAATGCCAGACAATTGCTGTCTGCTTTGGCTCTTGAGGTTAAAGCAACTTTTCTAGTTTTAATCTTTCTGAATCTGTTTCCTCATTCCAGCTGTAATCAATATTTTTAGAATAACAAAGGGTGAGTTTGCTATGTTTCATGTGAAAGCTGTTGCTCATTGTGACAAATCCTCACAGAATTATCACCCACACTGCAGTTCCTCTCAGCTCTATGAAGATTTTTGGCATCACTTAACTCATGGTTTTTCTGGCCCATGACCTTACTGTTTTCAACTCACTCTCACCACTCTCATCCACATTGCTTACAATTAGGCAGATGTCTTTAATTAAGAATTGCTAAGAAAACCTCTGTATGCTACTTGTCCATTCACCAAATAGCTGACATGGCAAAGCTGACAGCGAGCTGATGAGCATAGTGGAGCTTTTAGCTGTGGAAGAGCCAGTCATTTCCCTCAAGGTTTGGTGGAGACCAAACGTAAATAGAGTAAATACAGGCACTGAAACAGGATTCCAAATGGATGAAAATGTTGCTCTATTACTGCTGGATATGTAAATAAGCAACTACTTGCTAACAAGTTTGTCAAATTAATCGAAATGCTCATTACATTTCAGCCAGTCTGTGCTGCCGTTCAAGTGGCCTAAAAATGTGTTATTGCAGATGTTAGATGGTTCTGGAGAGTTACTTCAGTATCCTGGAGTGTTTCTTTGGGGTCTCCCACTGGGCTGTCCTGAACTAGAACTTTTTATACATGAGCTCTTTGTTGGGTCTTTCTCCAACATCCGTTAGTGGTGTTTTTTCTCACTATGAGGCCCATCTGGGGTTTTCTGCTCAGGTCGAGCTGAGATTACGTCTGTCTACACTGTGGGGATTCATGGCATTCCTCCAACAACAAGCAGTCAGTCCCACATCTCTGAATACTGTAAGAGTGACTGAGCTGAGGTCGTCCAGCTTTAAGGCACCTTGCTGTCATCTCTCTCTCACCACGCTGACTCAATTTTTTTTTGTTTGACTGCGTATGCCATCCCTCAGGATGATCTCAAATCTAATCATGTAATTTAATTAGAAGAGCCTCATTACTTCGAATTGGCTGCAAAAGTAAGGCTTTGTCTCAGGTCTCATTACGTGACATTCCTTTTTCTGTTAAAGCAGTCTGGCTTGTTGGCAGCAGGACTGGTGGGTGACAGAGAATATGGAAGTGAAGTATTAAAGCAGGGGTCACCAGAAAAAAAAATCCTGAAAAGTGATTTATTTCAAAATCAAAATCCAACCGTATTTGTACATTTTATGACTGGAAGGGAGCAGGGACAAGAAAAATCTTCTTTTTCCTATAAAACATAAATAAATATAGAAATACATTGTCTGACAATAACAATTACTTAACAGCCTTTACTTATAATAAACTGAGGGAAAACAAGAATGAAAGGGCCATCAATTAATAAAATACATTAATAATTACATTATTAGTAATTTCATGGAGTAATTATTTTTTCTTTGTACATTTTCTTGAACTGGGAGATCATTCTCTAAAGAATTCCGCAGTTTCATGAGAGCCACTGAACTACACATCTGCTTTGAGGTTCTTCTCTTAAAATGAAATTTCCCTCTATGACACTCATCTTCACAACTAAAAACAAACAAATTTTGTCCAAAAAAAGGTTTGGATTGTCCTGATTTCATAAACAATCAGTTGGTGTACTCCCTTGGACTCACTTCATGAATACTTTTTTTTTTTTTTACTGCTTTTCTTCTTGAGAAATCAAACTTTAAATCATGATTCATTTGACAGCTGCCAGGCATGTCATAACATAAAACATTGATTTTTTAAAAATGGTTTCTTTTGAAATAATCTCTTTGAAAGTTTTAATGATCAGCGTCTGTCCTGAATGTATGAGAAAAGTATTCATTTTAATCTGTTTTCATACCATTGTTTTGTACAATCAGACAGCATTGCAATGTTGCTTTTACTTGTGTAAAAGTGAAAAAAGCAAGTGTCTGTGTGTTCATTTGTTGCAAATGTATGCTGACTCAGCATGTGGTTTCAAACTTTTCTGAGTCACATCTGATTAGTCTGAAGAACAATGATGTGACATGTTTTTCTTGTTATACCATTCAGAATTGTTGAATGGATGAAATATTTGGAAAAAACTGCTTGACTTTTTTGCAAAGATTCTGACCATTTATACAGGAATCTATGACTTCCCAAAAAAAAGAAACATACTAATTGAAACAGGCTTTTTGGTGTTGACAGCCTTTGTTACTGAAAGTCACCATGAAAAACCATATTCACCTCTTATTGTTCAGTGTGTAATTTAATTTTAAAAGCACTCCACTGCAGCAAGTTCAAAGTTCTCGGCCATTTGCAACATTTTGTGGAGATAGTGGGAAACCGATGTCTTGCTCATGGACACTTAAGACACTTGCAGACCCAATGACTTGAATCACTCGATCCTTTGATTTCAGGTAATTTCCATATTGAACAAAAGTAAACAACAGCATGGTCATCATGATGTCTTGTGTGCATATTTAGAAACTTTTTTATATATTAAATATAGTGTGTGTGTGTGTGTGGGGGGGTACCTTTGTTTTGAGCTTTATCTAAAAATGTAATAAAAAGAAATGGATGGCAAAATAACCAAAAATGAAAAGATTATTTAAAAAAGCAGTAAATTCTTGACTTAATGGTGCACATCTTTGGTATTCACTTGCCACATTTATTCCCTTTAAAAATTTACAATATGCTAAATCCCAGTATATCTGTCACTTTATAACTTTATTAGCTAATCAACAGATGTATTGACAGATGTTGTCATGCATCAGTGAACATGTTGTTTACCCCCACGGTCAGCAGGAAACAACTTGCTCTTGATGTCTAATCTAATAAATGTGAAATACGAATCTGTCTGGGTCCATCAGCGTGTTTCCTCCATGTGTGTGTGTGTGTGTGTGTGTGTGTGTGTGTGTGTGTGTGTATAAGACAGCCTTACCAGGGGCCCATCAGAAAATGTCTCCCACTCTACTCTGGCCCTGCTACTATAAACAACTCTCCCCATACCTCACAAAAATCCCCAACAGAGGTTTGACGTGACAGTTTAGGAACCAAAATGGACCTTATATATCATCATCGAGTAACCATTCAAGAAAATGAGATCTGAAATACTTCTTTCATTTATCTCTTCTACTTGCTCACTGTCTCACTGGTCCAAACTGAAGGAAAATGTTGACAGAACAGTTAATACCAGGCAGATCACATTCCTCGCCTGTGCAGGTTTGCACAGGAACCTCATCTAAGGCAATAAAGATCAAATTTCCTGGTTGAATTTTGTACACTTTAGCTCAAGGCCAGTTGATTTGAAGTCCTATCAGGACATAAAAGTCACTGCATGTTTGTGTGTGTGAGGGAGAGGAGAGATTTTCTTTACAAGAAAATTTTTAAAAAATAAGGGTTTTTCAGTAAAAATTGAGCTTTGTTTTGCTGCTGGAAATTCAGAGCCACATAGTAGATCTTGGCATGAGAAGTAAAAATCTCTGACTGGATTGATTTTCCTTTCCTGTGGCAAAACACCACTGTTGGAAATGCCACAAAAGACCATGATGCTGCACAAATAATAAGGTGTTTTTGTTTTTGAACTTTGCACAAATGGAAAATTCCTGAACAATTTGGTGAGATGAGTAACAAGTATAATCGTAAACAAGTATATAAGAGATGAGCACAGTAGAGAAGATTAGAGGAAATGATGAAGAGAAGTATGAAGGAGATAAAAGAATTTAATTCTGAAATATAAGGACCAGCATTATATTTTAAAACAACTGGCTTATACTGTAATTAAGGAAGGGGAAATCACAAGAGAGAGGCGTGAGGTATCAATTTTTGAAGACTTGACCTGAAGCCAATCAGGTCATGGTTATTCAAGAACAGTTGAATTGAGGACAACTGGACATGGTCAAACTAAGTCCAGTTGTCCTAGATTCAACTTTTCTTTATGGTTCCTTTCAATGAGCTTTTCTTTGATTTTTTTCATTTATTTGTTTTTTTTATGTGGTTAGAATGAACCAGACAATCATATCTCTGTAAATGTTACTTCTGGCTGCTGGTTCTGCCACACTGCTAATCACATTAACCACAACCTTTTGAGGAAGGAGAACAAGGTTTTTGAGCTCAGCAGGAAATATTTTCTCAAATTCAATTTTCCTAAAGAAAAAAAAAGAAATTTCATAGAAGAAAGCCACAGTGTTGGTCAGTCAGTTTTCTGGATGGTGATCAGTTAAAAGTTATATCTCTACTTTCTGTGTGTTTCCAGAGACTCAATATCAGGTCATACTTCCATTTCTATTAGATATTACAGGAGGAGGTCTTGGCACAGACATGAGCTGTGTAACATTATCCATCACTAAGCATAAGGAAACATGATATACAGCATTAAAGTGTGTGCATGTTTATTACCTATACTTGTACCACATTTCTCAACAGACCAAATTATCTTTCCTGGCATAAAATCCTCTACAGAAATTCACAAAATAACAAATACTCTCATGTAGGCGCTGACCCTTGTGCTCACAGGAGACAGCACATTCTCTCTTTCAGTCAGATCCTGTACATCAAGGCTCCATTTCAAATGATGGCCTGTGACGATAGCAACATTACATCAATTTCAACAAATGTGTTGATGTTCTCTCTAAATTCCAAAACAAAAAACATCTTTCTACATACTGTACAATCAGACTATCTGACTATTTGTTAATGCAGCACAGTCAGTTTTGAATGACTGACTTTCACAATTATGAGATTGTTAAATAAAAGACTGTTCCCATAGTAGCAAGGACTGTTAAAAACAAAATCCATATTTGCATGCTTCCACTGCAAAGAAAGGGCCAAAAGTAAAATAAAAAAGTAAAAGTAAAATGGAACCCATAACAAATAAAATAGGCTAAAAAGGTTCAAATGCCCCCTGTTTGGTTTCAAGCAAAAATGCCAAAATTACCAAGGTCAGGTTTTTAGTTGACAGATTTTGTGCTTTTCATTGTCAACAGGAAAAGCACAGGTGTTACTAGTCCCAGCCATAACAGTGTGACAATGAGTCAACATACACAATACCAGGCATTAGCGAAATGGATTTCAGCCATCATTAATTTTATTGTCTACACCTGTGTTTCCCCTGCTGCTGTTGTATGTCCTGTTGAATGAAACAAGTCTATGCAGTTTTCACCACTTTATAGACAAAGCGATGAATCAATACATCAAGAGAACAATCAACAAATTATCCAATTATTCAATCCATTGTTGCATTTTTCACCATGTGATGAACCCCCAGGCCTACAAACCTAAACACCCTTAAGAATGCTGGGGATCATTTATAGTCTTCCAGTATTCAATTGTAATGATTTGTGATGTCAAGATAGGCTAAATTTGCTTGTGTGTTAGATATTTTTTAAGAAAATATATATGTAAGCCTGTAGGATCTAAATGACCCAAAGACAGGCTTTACCCTGATGATGTAAAGCTTTTTTTTAAGTTATGAAAAGGCTGTTCATAGCATGTTTGCTTTAGCATTTCCTGCTAAAGAAAATGATCTCTCTTCTTGTAAAATTGAAGAGTAACAAGAGGATTAATTGCTGTTGAAACAATGGTTTTATACAAAGAAAAAGGTGTCTTTTCAAAACAGTGTAATGACAAAACATCATTAGAGCTATTGAGTTTTCTCTTTCAGGTGCGAGGTCATTTGAATGCACCAGTTAACAAATGAGCAGGTACATAAACACTTGCAGGGGATTCTGCCTATAGCTTGGATATCTTTTCTTGGTTCCTGCATTTACCTCTCTGCAGACCTGAATGTCCTGTTTACCAGAACCACAAATGTACAATGTGCCTCATGGTCAATAGGAAACCCACTGCTATTCACTGCCAGCCTTTGACGTAATTGCCATAATTAAAAACGGGTCAAATGGGCTAGCTGACAGGTTAGACCCTGTGCAATTTGCAACAAACAGCTACATTAAAAAATCAATGGGATGCTATGCTGGCATGGCACTGCTTCATTAATGCTCCCCTAACCAGCCCAGTGTGGCTTTGGCTGTGCAGTCCAAGCCAAAACATTTTCCTGCCTCAGAGACAGGAAATAAAATGCTCAAAAAAAAATGTTTTACAGAAAGAAGGATCAGTGTTACAAAGCCAGGATTTGAATGAAGGATTTGAAATATGGTCAAATGTGTCAGTTCCCACTACATTCTCTGATTAATATTTTTATACAATGCTACAGGCATGGCTGTATGGATGATCAAAACAGGTAACATTCCCATCAGTCTCAGCTGTACTTTTTTAATATCATGTGCTTACATTAGCATTTAATTCAAAGAAGTGCCAAAGTACAGCTTAAAAGAGCAACTGGCATGATTGAATGTTCTAACCATCCTTTCCTGATTTTATAATAATAACAAAACATTTTATGCAGGAATTTCTCAATCACAACACAAAAAGAAACATATGAAGTCAAAGGAATATCCTTATAAGGAATGTCCCTAGCTCATGCCCCACCCCTCCACCAAGTTTCCAAGAAAATTGGTTCAATAGTTTTTGTGTTATCCTGCAAACAGACAAACAAACAAATGGCAATGAAAATATAACCACAATTTGGCCTAGGTAAAAATGGTTAGAGACAAGCTGCTGTAGTATCAGTGGAGTTGTGTGATACAAACCGACTCAATGAAAACACTTTCAAAAGAAAACCCCATTAATATCCCAACCACCGTGTCATGAAAACATCAGAAAAACTCTGGAGGGCTGCAATGTGAGCCTAATGTTTCCTCACAAGAGACCCTTATGATTTATTATCAGCCCTAAAAGTGTAGTCAGTCATTGTGTTTTAATGACTGAAAGCAAACAGATGAAAGGAAAAACATGTTAACAATTAGGCCACTGTTCAAACTAATACATTGTTCATGAAAAATGTAATGAGAGCCAGCACACCACCACACCACCACTACCAACACAACCAAAAAAAAGCAAATTAATCATCCTGGAACAGCTGAACATGCTTGATGATAAGGTTTTGATGGTAACATTTTCATCTAAATGCATGTATTGTGTAAAAATCAAGATTATTTGAACTGAGCTCTTGTTGACAGTCATGGTCTGTTTCTTTACAAACCAAAAATGAGCTGCTAACATTAACTACCAGGCATGTCCAGATGACAATGTAAGTAGGTGCTACAATACTGCAATAAATTTGCTAACCTCACTCTGACATTGGCCGTTGTCGTGCCATTGGCATGACAACTTTACATCAACATGTCCAACATCTGACAAATGAATACAATTAGACATTACTGACCATTTCAATATTACAGCATTTGTTCCTGATGACCAGCAGCTCTGAAGCTCATTAATTAACATTGTGCATTTCATTTGTTTAATTTGAACAAAATTAACAAAGCCCAAAGTGTAAAATGGTCACAGTGTGGCATTATATGGCTTCAGCTGACATAAACTAAGGCTTACCTTATTCATTTATTAACAGGTTGGACAATAACTTATTAAGTTAGTAATTTAGCTTACATTAGCTTAGCTGCCAAGCTAACATACGATAACTGCACACTCGCTTCATATTCTTTTATTTCTTTTTAAATTAATGCAGCAGTGTCAGTAACAGGGGAGCCAGATGAGTACAGTATAACTACTTAATAAATGCTGGCTGTCATTTTCTTTCCATTATAGCCATGGATGAGGTACTTGGAATAATAGTGTTGGCGCTGAACGCAGGATGAGAGAGCGACCTGTTTGTCCTTCACTTTCAACTTTTCTCCATGATTTGGCTTTTGAACAGAGGAGAAGCAGCAAAAATCGGATGTAAGTCATCAGTGACATCACTGGTGCTCCTGCTGCAGCTGATACCCTTGAGCCAACACAATACTCAATACTCTGTGGATGTGTGTGTGTGTGTGTGTGTGTGTGTACATGCCCAAAGACCTGCATGGCAAGCACTAATTCATGCTTCAAACCTGTGTTTAGCACAGCATGTGCTCACATCCTGTTGTATGTTTTTCATGCAAACTTAGAATATTGTATTTGATCCCATGAATTTTCCCTAACATTAAATTAGTAACATGTTGTGTGTCCTATAAACCGTGTCATTCAGGACAGATGTGTGTAAATCGTTTGGCCAGCTAAAGCTTTGTATTTGATGTGGTTTGTTTTGCCATTACCACAGAGCAGATGCTGGAAATAAAAGGTCTGACTTGCATGAATATTGTGTCGACACTTGCTATCTGTCATTACATTTTACTCCATAACTGTCTTAAGTTAAAGCTGAGGATATAACAAGCTCTTCCATCCTCTTTTATGCTGTATATTTTATAATGTGCTAGTAGTAAATGTGCTAGATTCTACTACTCTCTTTTCCAGAACAAATTTCTCCTGTATTGTAACACACTTTTTTATTTGCATCATTTTAATCAAACAAGATTTTAAGGCTTGGAACACAACTTGAGGCACCATGGTTTGCTTTAATCCCCACATATCTGAATTTGCAGTCAATATTAACTCATAAACAGCGGCTGGTGGCAGATACAATTACACACGAAACTGTTATACAACAAAGAGAGAAGCAGTGTTTAGACATTAACACTGAAATATAACACTGAAACAAAAACAAAATAGACTAATACAACAGAAAACACCTGTTGTCTCTGATCTGAGGAGAGATAATGTTCTACTGGAAAACTAGTTCCCAGTCATTTTTGTGCACTGCCATATCCCTCTAATGAGCTCAAAAAACCCTTGTCATTATGTTCCACATGCATTGATTTGAACCCATTTAAAGTGGGTGTTATATAATGCTAACAGTAATAAAAAAGGTAGATGAAATACTGATCATTGATCAAGTTCAGGTTAAATCAAATGACATGAAATTTAAACAAAAGACAATAATTTTCACAATAAGCAAATTAGAATTATTATAGAATAACAAAACGATTTAGTTGTATCGTGCTTGTTACTTGGTGCATCTATAGTAAAGGTGTCTTTAAATGACTCCAAAGTTTCCACACCCACACAGTTCAGCGATTATGTGTTTAACGTGTGTGTTAAAAAACATTACATTAAGTGGGAGGTCATTACTGACCATCAACTGCTAGCTTAATGGGGCCTGCATACCATTGGTCCTGTCCTTACAGTGAAGCTGCAGGGTTTACAACTCTGAACAAAACCAGGTGACTCCTGACCTCCCTGGCTACCATGAGCAAAACAGCATCAAGGAAGAAGAGCAGACTGTACAAGTAGCCTACAGTCTGTGGAAATGCTGGATTTAAACATAGGTTTCACTCTGGTCAAATATTTATCACTCCAACTTAAAATACATCAAAAATAACTTTGATGCAGATGGAATAAGGAAGTAAGTAAAAGTGACATTTTCACTATTTCCCTTAAGTTTGCTTGGAGAAAAATTGTGTAATTTGTGTAATAAATGCACGTAACTGTGCCCTCTGTTTTTCTCAGACTCATGTTGGGCACAGAGCAATAGTATTAAACCACATTTACTGTAGTAACTACAGGCATTGCCAAATCAAGCAGGACTGAAACCTTTGCTACTTAACCTGGCTTTCAACAACCTGAACTGTGTTTCTTATCCTTCTGTACTCCACATTTACAGGACTTACATATCCATACTGAGGAAAAAAAATAAATCCCATGAAATATATATACTGTAACTATATAAACATGCAGCATGGAGCCTTGGGAAGCTGTGCCTTGGCAGCTTTATGCCAAGAGGGGTGAGAGAGAGAGAGAGAGAGAGAGAGAGAGAGAGAGAGAGAGAGAGAGAGAGAGAGAGAGAGAGAGAGAGAGAGAGCAAGAGAGAGAGGGAGAGCTAGAGAGAACTTGCACTCAGGGATTTATTAAAATCTTTGGATGTTCTTTCAACATGAGTTTGACAGCAATTCTTCAGCTGGTGATATTAATAACTGTGCAACTCTCTAATGTGCATTTTAGTGTGTAATTTGCATGATGGATGGAAGAGCACAGACGAGTAGTTTTTCAGGTCAGTCGCTCTTCCTGAAACACAGAGTCTGGATATCACCTGTTGAAAGATAATTTATGATCTTTTCTCTCTTTTTTTGGCAATATCATCAGTCAAATTGATACAAAGACATTCCTGTTGAGAAGAATTCCAGCCAAACATTTTTGGGCATGTATGATTCTGAAGAATGCCAGCCATTAATTTGGTACCTTGCCAGTATCTTTTGTCCTGAGAAAACCTTTTTTTTTTTTAAGAGACCCTGTATTTGAACCTAAATTAAGTCAAGTCTAATTTTAATCTAAGATCCAGTATCTTGGTTTTGAGAGAGCCCCAGCTTTTTAGAAAGATAAGTTAAAAATTAAGGCATTATGGGAAAGTTTATAAATGTAGTCAATTCTTTTACATGATTCCATCTAATATCAAACAACCCTAAGAATGCATCAAAAGTGTGTTTCAGGTTATTAGGTTATTAGCTCTGCCACCTGTGTCTGTTACTGAACCAGTTTGCACCAAACTAGGTGGAGGGATTGGGAACTGACCACGGACTGACCCATTAAATACTGGTATGGATCCGGTTATCTGGAGCTTGTATAACATGGTGCAGATTATTAGACAATTTATTTTTTTGTGTTCTTCATTCTATTTTTTAGTTCTAAGAACTAGACAGAAACATTGGATTGAGTGGCCTTGGTGGAGGCATGCACTCTACTATTCTACTTACTTTGTTTTGTTTGTTTGTACATTTCAAAGTTATGTACAGCCCCAGCCGTAAGTATTGAACAGCTTCACTTTTTTTTTGTTTCCTCAGGCTCTGTGATGAAGCACAGAGCCTGAGGAAACAAAACAAAAAAAGAAAATCCCAAAAAATCCCTTTCAATATGCTACAGTTTTGGATGATCATACAGTTGACAATGTTTTACTGTTTTTCTGGTGTTTTCATTGTAGGGAATTAGACTTTTTTAATGACAGTGATTGCCTCCCCATGTGCAAATATCCCACCACAACCACCACCCCCACCACAGCACCACCCAAGAAGACAGTAATTGTTTAAACCCACTGCAGCATTTTTTGCAAAATGTACACTGTATACAGAAAGTTATATAGATAGAACTGTGTGGAAGATAGACATTTCAAGGGATCAGATGGAATATAATTCTAGATTTTAATGGCTCTCATGTGAGTGAACTGAGAAGAAACAGCAGAGGAAAATATTTCTGTTGATCTTACCATGCACCTCCAGACTGTTAACATTTTTCTTTCATGGTTTGGATTTCTATTCAACATTAGCATGCACCCTGCACTACATATCTATATGTATGCTCGGATCAGACTGCAATCACTACCATTAACCATTCAGCTACAAATTACACTTGAATCTCATTCTGGGAATTGCGTATTCTGATGGATATGGAGAGAATTTCTCAGAGAAAAAAACTGCAAAGCTGATTCTGCAAAATGATGAGGTCCGTATAGAGCCAGTAATGTCATAAGTGTGCACATATGCAAGGTGAACACAGCCACACACACACACACACACACACACGTCACATGAATAAATGTGTCATGACCAGCCAGCTGGATGTGAAAAGCAGAGGAAGCTAAATGGGCAGGGAAAGAGGACCACTGCCAGCTATTTCCACTGTTCAGAACATTTGTATGCCTGTAATACTGCACATAAATCTGAGCCTGAATGGTTTGAGCTCTTCAAACCTAAAAACAAATTAAACTGTCATAACAAATCACAAACCATGTGACTCTTAAATGGCTGTAATCTGCTGGGGTTTTTTTTGTAGAAAACAGGGATGTAACGCATGTCTCTGTCTGTCCTCATGCCTCCATACATATTCAAACCTAATGTCCTCAGAAAAAGAAGTTACTCCATGGACGTTAGCACTGATGAGTGAGATGAGCATTATATAACCCTTAAATGCACAAGTGTCTTTTGAAACACGCACATCTCCTTTAGTCTTGCATTTCAGATAGATTAAGACATATCTGAATAGTGCTTGTAAACCTTTCATAGCATATGATTAAAAATACCAAAATGCTTCAATTACAAAATCTTAAAATTATTTCCAAGTATGGAAATAGTTTTTTTTCAAACTTTGTTAACATTTGTTGAAGCTGACTGATATTTCCTGTTTCAGTGGTGGAGGGAGAGAGATAAAGATAAAGGAGAGGGTGCATTAGAAAGAGAAAAACCTACAGCCCCTGAGGAATTACAGCCCAGGAAATAAGCACAGGAAACAGGTACTGCCAAATACCAATGCCCTTAAATCCATGGTTCACTGAAGGGGCAGAGACATGATTCAAAATAAAAGTATTTTCATTTTGAATCAGTCAAATAACAGAAACAAGAAGTTATCACTGAAAAACAGACATCAGTAAGAAGTTGAAGTCGATGCCAGATAACGCTATCAAAGCATTATTGTATTACAAAACCTACTTGATTAAAAAGACTTCATATGTAATATGTACTTCCAGTAAGAGTGTCTTGGAGTGCTACCGTATACTCACCAACATGAACATACTCAAACAAGCGAACCATTAAGGGACCTGGCCCAGTAGGGAGACTCACATTCAGCTCCACAACATAAAGTGAAGGAACAAACAACAAAGTTAATGGAATGGACTGAAGATACCAGTTATTGCTGTGTTGTCAAAATGCTAAATGCTAAATGCTAAATGTATTTTAAAATGGTTACGCAAAACAGTATCTGAACAATTTTTAAATAAAATGTAAATAAATATGTTATGCACTTTGTAAAAAAAGAAAAGCGACAAAACAGCTCCTACTAAGTCTTTACTCAGTCAATGGTGTCTTTTGGATGTTTCCAGAAGTGTACCTTGAGAACCTCACACACATAGACAGACACACATGCAAACACACGTTTGCACAGCTATCTTTGGTAGGACATTGCATTGACTGACATGAACTGTGGATGGGCTAACCAAATTGCTAAACTTAACCAGGGCCTCACAAATGATGTTTTGTCTCTTTACGACTGAGTGCAGACACCCGGTCCCAGCAAGGTCGTGTTCATACTAGAAAATCCTGCAGACATGATCAATACCTTTCTGTGTTTGAAAGTGCATCACACTGAGAGTATTTAAGAGATAATGGTAAACACAAAGCTCTTGTTCCAAGTGTTTTCACTCCAGTATGGATGTTTTAATGGGTTTGGTTTATAAGCACATCCATATACCTGCTACATTGCCCCCCCAAACACACACACACACACACACACACAAACACACACACGCAGTCTAATTAATTAGCGTGTACTGACTCATTCACTCTGACCTCAGTGAAATGTTGTCCTTATTGTAGGTTAATGGCTTTTAATGGAAAAGCATCATTTAGATTTCCACCATTTTCATCTAAGTAAATGTTAATGTGTTTCTAACAAGCTCATAGGTCATGGAAAGAGGCGTTAGTTATTTTTACAGAGTAATTATAGAGTTAGGGTTCTGGATGTGTGACACTTTACTAACGTGACCAAAAGTGCAGAGCTGTTCTGAAAAAAATGACAAATCTATCTACTGCAATTTATTGTGTCTCAGAGGCTCGTAAGAATTCAAATGCTCATCTCGGTTAACATGATGTGCTGTATCTGAACTCGGAAGACAGAGACTGCACTCTGCCACAGGTCAGTTCATTTTGACAATCAAGTGAGGATTGATGAATCCTCAAACCTGTAAAGCCTTTAAAGGTGTCATGGTATCTCATGTATATATGCGGGCCCACTGAAACTAAAGGCAACTCTGTCAAGCCACCCTCATGATGTGTGAGTGAAATTTACAAAGGAATCCAGAAGCTGCTATGATCCACTGCGTACAACATGTAAAATCTCCATGGTGAAAACAAAGGCATGTGGGGGCGTTGTTGAAAGTTTAGCGGCGTACAACGTGAACTCACTCAGGTAATACAAGTATGAATCCTTTGTTGCTTTAGTGTGTGACTCAGTCTACAAGCATTCCTAGTAGTAATGATAACATTTCACTCACTGAATTTATCAAAATATGAATTCCATGTATGGCAATTATATATCGGATCCATCTACTGTACCTGAGAGGGCAAATAAGGAACAGTGTAGTTACATAAAGCCATACTCGAATCCAGATTGCCTTTCTTCTCTCAGCCTCACCATCTGTTAACGCTTTCCTCATCTATTGGTTTCTTTCCCACACACACACATCTCACACAGTGGAAGTGATGGAATTCCTGGGTGGCTTTGAGCTAAAGGAACTCATCTCTTCTAAAACTTTGCTTCTCATCATTTGCCGGGGCCTGAGAGGGGGTGATTTAGTGAATCCCTCTCTCTCCTTTTCATGCTGGGTCACACAGCCCCTTCCGATTTGCAAATCACAGCGTGCAATGAGCGGGTTTAGCGTGGTTGTAAATATTTAATACCACACACCCTCCAACACCCCCACCCAAACTACAGAGAATGTACAAGACACAAGCAGGCAACCTAAGACAAACACATAGTGGCAGCCAGTTTGAACACGTGCCCAGAAGATGACGCAGTTTGAGGGTGGTAGTGCACATAAAGTCAGTTTTATTGGGAAAACAAAGCATTACATAAGTGGGCATGAGTTTTTTTCATACTTTTTTTTATGAATTGCCCAGTGTTATTGGCATTTTAGAAGTTTACAACACCCACGCACACTAATGAACACACCAGCTCCTCAGTATTAGCATTAATGTGTTCAATGCGTTCCTTTTCATATTCAAACCCTGAAATCAGGAAGGTAGGCATTTATAACACTTTTGCGGAGTGTAATTTAATAAATACAGTTACTTTACTTATTAAAAACACCAAAATAAACATGCATTAACAGTCAAATGAATGTATGCTAAGCTTTTTATGAATTTGAATCTCATATGCCACACATATATCTCTCTAAGTTTCACATCAACTGCTTTGTAAAATCAAATTTGCATTTCTAGCCCCTCTTCCCTTTTATTTTAACTCTCTCTTCTTGTTTTTCAACCTGCCATGAGAGTGGCTGTGGCTTGAAGGAAGGCTTTGTTAGCTGGACATCGTGAGAGCATCATGTCCCCTCTCTAATATAATCAGTTTCAGTGCCTAATGCATTAAGACCTGGTGACACTCATTTAGTCCACTTAAGTTCCCCGCATGTCTCAGACTTTGGAGAGTTGCAACAGGGAGCTGGGAGAGGGGCATTTGTCTAAATAGCATCTCTACTCAGTAGACAGTAGTTAGACAGTAGATTTATGAGGAGGATATTTCACATCGAAGAATTCTTGAGTATAAAAACCTTACCCTAAAGCTGTCTCGGTCTTTAAAGTTGATCTCTTAACTTGAGGCGATCTCTGAATCACAGCTATAAAAATTCTTGCACATTTCTGCATTGTTTGACAGAGATGGTGGAGAGTGCCAGGAAAAGCAGTGGAGAGAGGGGTGCAATGACATGTAGCAGGGGGCCCAGGCTGGATTTTAAACCTAGCCGCTTCAGTAAGGACTCAACCTTGTTAGTGGTAGGACTGGGGCAGAGTTGAGCTCAGCTCATGTTCAGAATACAAGCAGCTGGTGACTGAGATATTTCACAGGAGAAGTGAAATCCTGCTGGTAGCACTAGAGGAAAAGTCAACCAAGTCAATAAGTTTCATCTTCAGGGGACCATGAATGAAGTATGATCTGTACCCAATCATTCCTCATTTTTTAGAATTTTTGCATTTTCATTTTTTGTGAAAGGAAAGTGAAGGAAAGAAAAAAGAGACGATGATGAGATGAGATGAGATGATCTTTCTCTTTTTAAGAAGCCAAATCAGTTCCTGTGATCATTTATTCATGCTTGAGCTCAGCCTCTGTTACAGTTCTCTGATGGTAACATACAGACTTACTCGCTCTAAACACAGCCTGCATGGTGCTTTAAAGTTGCTCTGTATGTGAACCTGTTACAAATAGGAATGAGCTGGAAAAGGTTTCTGTTCATCTTCAAATAACACTTTTTTAATGTCAAAAGATAAAAGAATACACTGACATATGACATAGTGAAATCAGGCCTGTCAGTTTATACAAATGTACGCATAGATTTATCATATTTATGCAGCTGCGTCATTAAGAAAGCAGCACGGTGGTCATAAATAACACACACCCTCTTGGACCTACAGATGAAGCCTTTAATATGTTAAAAAAAAAACAAAGAAAAAAGAAAATAGCAACGAATAGGTTTTTTTTAAACTCAGCATGTTCATTGACTTGATCCTCTGGGAGCTGACTTAGTGTTTGAATTTTTAATGATTTGAATCCTTTTATGCAGGCTCTCAACTCAAATTAAAGGAATTCATGAAAAGGGCTGAAGCAATAACTTACTATCTTTAAAGAAGTGTTTTCTTTGATTCTACTTTAAAATTTTTTTAGTATTGTCAATACCAAAATAACAGATTAATACTCATGTAAAGTAAAAGGACCTTAAAATTGTACTTTAGACCAGTTTTTGAAGGGATGTACTTGGCGATGTATACTAAATATAATAATAAAAAATAAAGTAATGTAAAACAATTGTTTATAGAATGGCATTACAGGCGACTGCATTTTTCATGCAGTATAAAGTATAAAATGAATTAACAGCAAGAGTCCAGATCAGCGCTCACATTACATTGGCCATTAGCCTGTCAAAAGACCCTGCTCACAATAAGCTGGAGTTTAACTGCCAGTAGCTTTGGGTTTCATTGTCAATGCCTAGACCTGACTTGGCTAAACAGAGCCCTACGAAAGTGATTTTGTCTGTTAAAGCAGGCAGTGTTTTGGCTCCTACACAATTCTGAATACGGACACTGTTTTGTTTTTTTGTTTTTTGTTTTTTGTTTTTCTGATTCATATCCTGAGTTACTTAACCTCACAGTGATGAGCTCAATAATCTCCTCCAACCAGAAGTCAGCGGGCCTCTTGCTCTCCCTCACCTCTTTCTGTCAGATATCCTGAAAGGCCTGTTGTTCATCAGTGGTCCTCCCGCACTTGGTCTTGATCATTGAAATCTGCTCCCAGCTCCAACGCCTCATTGCGCCAGCGTTTGTGAACAGCTGTCCAACTTGTGAGTACGGTAACGTATCTTTACAGATCACATTCTCTGTGTCAGCTTCAGGCATGCATACCTCTGCATAACTGACACTGTTGTTAGGCACTGACTAGACTCTCCGAGATTAGTGGAAAAACACTGGTTTTTAATTAGCGTTCCCTTTATGGTGCACTCATTAGCTCCAACTTTGATACCAGAGAAGAATTTTCTAGCAGGGTTTTTATTAGAGGAATAATTACTCAGGATATTGAAACTTCCCCACTGGTGTAAATGGTTTACACGTCTTTCAAAGCAGGGATAAAAACAAAGCACCCACTTACTTTCCAATTATTCAACCTATTTATTTAATCAGAACAGTATTTATTCAATGGCCTCTTGATTCTTTCTAATTTCCTGGATTAAAGCAGCTAAAATGAGTAAAAGACGTAGATTCCGAGGAGATTAACTTTCAGCAGTGGGATGATATGTGTTAGATTAAACTCTACAGTGTTCCATGTCCTAAAAATCTTGTAAAAGTTTTATTAGCTGAAAGAAGATTGAGACAGTGACATAGCACAGATTGTACAAAATTAGGCCCTACAGGGTTTCAGACATGCTGGCTTCAGAAGGTCTTGGGGTTTTGTGGGACAGACTTGCAGCTTAATGACCCTCTGTCTAGAATAAAGATCAGGAAGCACAAAGACAGCTTATTGGCTTTGTTTTTTAGATCAGAGGTTCATTGCCAATCTCTTGTCTGTATGGTAAGATTAAAGTATCGCAACTTTTAATTGTCACACTAATTTTTGTACACATTAAACTAATAATAAAGGGTGTTACAATATGATACACAGTTAATGACTTATTTTACCAACAGATAAGATTGCTCCACAAAGGACTGAATTTTGGGACACTCAGTTAACACATAAGGAAGTGGAAAATGTTTAAAAGAAATCCCACCTAATTAGAACAGTTTCTTAAACAAATACAAAAAACTGATTTCTTTAAAAATGCACTAACACAGCAGAAAACTTTGGAAGCAGTCTGAAGTGTTGGAAAAATTTGGATTATTATCATCCTATGAACAACCTGTTATCCAAATGAAGAGGCTGAGATATAGTAATCATCTCGGGAAAATGCAACATTAAGAACTTTTTACATTTTTGGTCTTAGGGTAGTTAGTAATAGCCATTTAATAAAATTACATTGAAGATTTTATATTTAAGTGTTGTTTATCTGTAGATAACTCACTTTAGAATCACATTGGTCAATTTAGCAGTTAGTGAGGCTGTTTGCGGATCCCTCACTTTTGTAGCCAAATAGTTCCACATATTTCCCCATGAATGACACCAAATACAGACCAGATGTGGAGTGAACCGTGTGACCAGTATTAGTACTTACAGGAGGTGCCCTTGTCTTTCACCAGCTAATTACATGCCAAGGAATTTTGCTGGAACAAGAATCGAGAACAGCCAATTAATCAATAGACTTTTTGTCCTTAAAAAAAGAACATCTGTTGCACAAAAAACAAAAAATCAGGTCAGCGCACTTTATCAGAGACAGTCAAATAAGGGAATGAATACACATTACATCAAGCTGTCTGATGGCAGTCCATGCTCTGATATGTAATGTGAAAATCTGAACAATAGTGAAACTGAAAAATGAGTGACCAAAATGAATGACAAACACACAAACAAATAAGTTTACCCCCACAAACTTATTACTGGGTGGGCACAGGGTGAACGAAAGCACATACTCGCTAAAGTGTGCTAGAAGTCCCAAACTGAATGCTTCATAAGTCTTTAGTTGTGATTTCGAGGTGGTGGCTTCAAAAGTGTCAGATTGCAATTATTTTATACAAAATGCCAGAAAAAAGTTAGTTACCTTAGGAGGCTGTGGGAGGTTGGTGCTTAACATGAAACACTGCCACATTGTCAATGCTGGACTCCACCTGTTGCAGGGATCAAAGCAGCAGCCACGCAACACTCAGGCCAACCTGGAATAAACCTCAGGTCACAAGGAAAATAAGGTAAATGACTGTGTGAAAACAATGTAAGGATGCAACAAATAGTTTGCTATGAAATTTGTGAGCCACTTGGTCCTTGAATAGAGTGATCTCACTCCAGAAACATTTCACATGTTGAAACAGGGGAAAGTGGAGGGTGGATTTGAAAGCTGCACTGAAAATCAAACTGAAACGTGTTGCCATCAAGCAAGTTTCTACATTTTGACAGGATGCTTTGTAACGTTGGCCGGGTGACAACACCAACACTGCAAACAAAGGCTTGAATTGCAGTAACACCCTATTTCGCCATATTCATGACAATATCCATTGTTGTTATTGGAAAGACTCTCCAGGGAAACATCTACCAACTTTGGTTCAGCAATGTTGATGAACCCTGGAGGGTTTTCTTTTCTTTTTACCTGTGTAGGTGTTAGTTCCTGTAGAAGGATGATTTAAAATTCTACCTTCATGTTTTTCCCCAGTTGTATTTCAAGAAGCTGCACTGCACTGTTGCACAATGAGTGATAATCAAAAGCAAGACAATTCTATCATCTCCAGCACAAGAGGTGTTTCTGGTTTGTCTGAAGCTCTGCTATCAGCATGAAAAGGATAGGAGCTCAGGAGAACGGATAGGCAATGGTTTTACAGAGGAATTATGTAATGCTTAAAATATGAAAGATAGATTTATAGTTATCTCCAGCTGAACTCATAAATAAAGACAATCTAGACATTCCTGGCATGCGCTGGAATATTTATGTTTATGAAATAATGAACTTGCCAAAATCTAATTTACAATTTTTTTTCTGGACAGTGTATCTGTTTTTAAATGATCACATTAGTAATACAAAAACTATTATATGGTTTCCTCTCCCAAGTTATGACTAAAATTTGCCATAACATTGGATGTTAAATAAAAAGATTATGTGAAAAGTTTAACTTGTGATAAGTTCCTCATGTTACCCTGTTTTACCCTTTTAACTGTAATTGAGCACAAATAGGGGATGTAGAAGAAAATAAACAGAAAAACACAGTGGCACCTTATGGGCATTTTCCAAATCTGATTCAAACACTGGCAACAGTTAGGGCAGCTCCGATGGAAAAGTACTTGGGTCCTTGTCAGTAAAGGGTTTCTGCGTGAGTGTTATTGATTGGTGACACCGAGAGGGAACAATGCTTTATGTGAATTCTTCTGAAACCCTGTCTGGATGGATTCTTTGTTGATTTTTGACCAAATCTTTAGTAATTAAAACACACAAAAAACGTTTTTGCTGCCCTATTTCCAACAAAATGTGTGCCCCCCCACTCTGCTATACAGTTGAATAGTATTTTGGTTGGCTATAATTGCAGTGCTGACTTGTAGTGATCAATGAACTAAAACACTGAAGTTCACACGTACTTGAAACCATGTTTTATTCACACAAAAAATCAGGCACTTGTAAAGTGAAATATCTGTATTTACTCTGAACTGCCAAGAACTGACCTGGGCTATTTTAAGCACAGCAGACACCCAATAAGTAAGTGCTGGTGTCACAAGCAAAAAAAACCCACTGAAGTCCTTCCATTGAATTTGCTTCGAGGAAACATTTATGGGACGCAGGACTGTCTGCACCTGCACTAAATTTTCTGCATTTGCATTTAGCTTTTGGCTGTTTTTTGTTTCAGACAGCTCAGAGATAACTTACAAAACAGACTTTCGGAAAATTTTCACAGATGGTTCAGCATTATTACCAGCCATGCTGTCACTGCTGGTATTGTGTTCACTTTTTGAGTCTGGGTGTGTCGTCATGTAGCGAGAACTACCACAGAGATTGTTTTGAGGACTTTGGCAGGTGTTGGTATGGCTGTGTCCGTGGGCACATTTTGTCATTGCAATAGCGTCACACCCATGCAGGATACGGTCAGGAAACTTCACAGGTGTGCAGTTGAGATCAAAACTGAGGCCCAGTTCAAAGATGGGTGTGTCTGAGCCAGGCCACAGGAGGTAGGGGGCGTTGAAAGAAGGGAAGGGATCATTGGCTCTCTTTCGGTCCCTGGCCCACATTCGTTTTAAGTCACGGATCACTGTGTCCCAGTTTCAATCATTCCCATCAATCTAAGACATCAGGTAAAACTACAGACCATCTTGTGATGGGAACACAGCCACCACAACACTTGTCAATAAGGTGGTAGACTAGAGGCCAGAGAAGATTTCTTGTGACCACATTGGCTCTTGTTCCAAGACTCACTGTGATTAGACGCATTTAATATTTAAAATAACGCCTGATTGACCGCCAACCTTTCTTTCCCAGCCTCCTCTACTCATACATCTCAGCTCTCCTTCCATTTGCTTCTTTCAGTCCTCTGTCACTTCTCTGTGTCTCCTGTTTTTGGCTCACCACCTCTATTTTTCCACACTCTGCTTCACTCAGTCTCCTTTGATATCATTGCTGTCCTGAAGTCCCAGGACACTCTCCAAACGCTTCGCCCTAATGGGAGGCAACTGCTCGTACATGTCAAAGCCAAACTCTGAGTGCTGTTGGGGAAGACGGAAGAGCAGCAAGTGTTTCCTCAGCACCTGGAAATTAAATAAAGGGAGTGAGAGAGAAGTGAGAAGAGCAGCTGGTGTAAACCAGTGAAACCTCTGCAGATTTTATCATCAGAAAGTTGTGAATTTGGAGAGAGGGAGAAAGTGAAAGAAAGAAAAGCAGCGGATGTGTGAAGGTGTACCTCATCAGTCAGGAAGTGGATTTTCCTCAGCATGCTGTGTCGAGCTGCTTCAACCTCCTGGAAAAGGACGAGGGGATTAAAGCGTAAAGGTCTCACTGCTGTGCTGTACTGATGGAGTGCTTGCAGAAACTGCATATTTCCAGCTTCACTGCTTTGAATAAACTTTTTTCATGAATGAAGTCAATGAGTTGAAGTTGGCAAAGGATGTTAATTCCAACCATCGCACAGCTAAATAGCAGTTACACACTGTGACTTACATTATTACTTATGAACACGAGGGAGCTAATTAGAATTTGTAGGACCAACTCTGAGGCTTACAGTTAATAACAGTCAATTACATGGGGACTACTTTTGTAGTCTCTTAAAATCTTCAAGATTTTGTGCCTAATGAGCCTATATCTAACTTGAATGTATGTTAATCCCTGTAAATCCGCTAAGTACTTCTCAGAAATGCAGCCTCCCACTCAGTGCAGCTGTGGGGCCTTCTGGGTTTGCTAAATCATTACATATGTTAGCTTACCATCCGTTTCAGCGCTTAAAAAGGCCACAAAGCATAGTCTTAACATAAATGTATAAAAAAAAAAACAGGACAACTTCATCAACAACAGCTTTTATGAGGTCATTATAGTAGCACAACTATTGTGTGTCTGTAACGCCTTTGGAAAGTAAAAAATGTAAAGTGAAGTCGCCTTCCCGGGCCATTTTAATGCATTTACCATAAAGTTCAGAATACGGGTACACTCCAAATTTAGTGGCATCTGGCATGGCCATGGAGTTGTCAATGACGGTTGATATCAGCTGTTTTTTCAGCAATTTCCAGCAATGGCTTCAGTAATTTCCTTCAGCTTCCAAGTTTAGATTCTGTATTCACAGCTGTTTCTTCGCCTTTTAGTCTTCTTTAGGTACTGACATGTCTTTGACTATTGCTCAATAGCTTGCAGGATTTTCCAGTAAACCATTGCATTGCAGCATTTTCAGCTAATTCAGCTCAGATTTTACTCTTGATCTGCAATGCTCAGCAAATTATTTCATTCACGCTGCATTTTGAGCAGGAAATCAAGTTTTAGTTTCCATTAGTCCTGAGGAATGTTTTTATTCAGTTGTTTGCTATGTAATTATTTACCTGTGCTGCGGCGTCCTGGGAGAAGATGAAGGAGTTGACATGAGACAACGCAACCACATACAAGACTGGACACCAGCAGAGCTTCAGAGTCCCAGTTACCAAAGAGCGGAAGTAGAGACGGAGGAGAGGGAGGGAGTCCTCAGGGGGAGAAGTGAACCGCTCAATGGGGATGGACAGCTTCAAATGACAAGAGAGAGGTTTTAAAATGACTTCAACTCATGACACGTATCGTCACAGCATATTTGTTTTGCAAAAGAGACAGACTACAGCTGTAAATCTACTCAGAAAGATGAAAAGGCACTTAAAGCATTAACATCATCATCATCACCTGCTCCAGAGTGACTCCTAGCGACCGCAGCATCCCCACATGTTCTCCAAAAACAGCCAGTCTCATGGTGGTGCTGTACCGCCTCTGCAAGGGTAAGAGGACCCAGCAGCCAAACAGCCGGTCTCCAAAAGACACAGCTTCATACTGAGCCAAAATGGCTAAATACAAGTCCTGGAAGGAGGCTAAACCTGGAGGAGGGACATTCAGGTCCAAAGAGTCCAGCCGGGATTGCCTGTGAATGTAGAACTTCTGTTTATCAGTATCTAAACCACCTCACTGTGCTCAACTGAGATTTTGCACTGCAAGAACAAGGACATTAACTGTTTGACAGATGTTAAAACGAACCTGGTCAAAAGTCTGAACAGACCCCAGGTCAGTTTCTGAACTGGTCTCTCCAGGAACAAGTCACTGGAACACAGGAACACACAGGACAGGCTGGCGATTTTGGCGACCGGGGGGATCACCTACAACATGAAAAAAGTTCTGCACGTCACCATAACAAGTTCAGTGTGTGACTGACTGAACGAGACACACTTGAAGTGTGTTGGATAATATGTACTATGATTTTGTTACCTCTATATCAATATATATATATATTCTATATAAACCTTTTATCTAGCTTTAAATGGAAATGTCATAATCCCCCAAAAAAAATCATACTTTGTTGTTTTGGGTGTGAACTAATTAGGTTTTTGGGGGGTGAAATTTCTTCTTATCTGAATCAAGGGTCTAAGGACTGTAAAGTGATGAGTTAATTTTGTGAAATACAAATAAAACTGACTTGACTTGAATTTGTACCTTCAGAGTTTCCTCCCTCCAGACCTCCAGCAGTAGCAGCCACTGCAGACAGTGGGTCACCACCTGCAGAGCCCCCTGAGGCAGCTCCTCCACCGCTAACCCTCCACCATCAGACACCCCCATTCGCTCGTACAGGCTGACGAGCGGGAGGAAGGGCCAGTCAGAGGGCAGGGTGGGACCGGTGAGCTCTGGGAGGAGATGGGAGCTGATCCAGGGGTTGCGGCCAAGCAGGGCATCTTGGGATGCCAGTACGGACGACTCCAGGTGGGCCAGGTGAGTGAGGAAGCAGCCCCGGATGGATGGCAGCTGGATGCAGGCTTCTCTCAGGAGAGCGCCGACCGTCTGGAGAGAGGGAGAGGTGTGGTGTTGTGTTTCCTCCTGGAGCTTCAGCTCCCCAAGCTCTACAGCCTCCGGTCCTCCGCTGTGGCCCTCACTGGATGATTAAAAAAAAAAAAATTAAATTGAGCAACACTGGAACAAAGAAGAATTGTAGATCATCAAACACACTTGTGGTGAGAATAGATGATGATGTTAACTTGATCCAGTTACAAAGAAAAAGAATTTTGGATATTATCTATTTAGTGAAATTAGATTAAATTTATGTAAAAAAAAAAAAGTTTAATTGAGGGCGACTGGGCTTAGTGGTGGATACTTGAAGACATTTCACCTGTCATTCATAAGACTTCTGAAGTTCAGAACTGAGGAATCCGAATGACTGAGGACAACCAATTATAAGCCCCATTTTCCGAGGAATAATCAAACAATTATGTTAAAATGTTTATTGTTTATCATAAGCAAAACAAAAGTCAGAACAACTTCTCTCTCTGCTCTTTGGACTGAAGACTGTGTTGACACTTACTGGCACTTGATCTCAGATTAGACTCAGTAAAACAATTTAAACTTACGATATAAAATCCTTGCTGAAGATGATGGTGGAGATCAGCTCATGTGCCAGGTACTCGCTGCCTGGTAATAACCATGGCAGCATAACCAGCGCCACCCGGTGGTACAGTGACGCATGTTTCGCTACTTCTCGCTCTGTGGGAACCTGAGGAAAGACAAAAAGAAGATGAGCAAAAATGAAGTCGGTTACATAAAAAACACGAGACCATCTCACGATGGGAATGCACCAGTGGTGACAGTCTGTATTATTACTTAAAGTCTTGGAGCTGACGGGAATGACGACCGGGATACAAAGATCTGTGACGAATGTGAAGCAGGGGTGTCCCCTAACTTCCCTATTCCCAACCCCACTGCTTCTGGCAGCCATGCTTGGACCAAAACAATCTCTGAACCTTAAAAGTTTTGTGACTGTATCTTGCACGGGTGTGATGCAATCACGGCTGAAAAACTGTCCACTGGCACGAACGCTGACACGCAAGGTGAAAACAGCTCGATACTGATGATACAGAAACAGCGTCAAAAATCATATAGTTTATCACAGGTGAATGAACAAACAAACTGTCCAAAGAACGGAGAGGAAGGAAATAGAGTCAGACTGAAGCCTACCAGTCTGTGTGCCAGCCGGAGCAGCACATAGAGGAGGTGGTGTTCGTGTCGGAGAAGCCAGGCTGTGGTGTGAGACAGGGTGGGTGTGGCCTGACTGCAGCCACGAAGGTAAGCAGTCACAGGTTCTGACAGGAGGAGACCGGTGAACTAGAGAGTGGGGGAGAAAGCCGGACACAGAAAAGGGAAAAACTGAGAAAGAAGTGTACGGGATTTTTCATGTATCACCACAAGATAGCAGCAAAGAGCAACTCAATGAAAGGACACTGTGAGAGGTTGTCATTCCAACCAAACACTTCACGATTCACAGATAAGTTTCTTTCTCTTTGTCTATAGATGAGCTAAGCAAGATACACAATACTTCATAAAGTATTCAAACTCTTCAGTAGGACCTACCTTATGGCTGAGACCTTTGTGGATGCCTGTGATTGTTTGCAGAAGGAGGCCCAGGCCTGTGAGAAGAGAGAAGGGGGAGGTGGGGACAACCAGCCCCGGACGATTCCTCCAGCCTGAGCAGGCCAAACCTGGGAGGCTAGGGGTGACCTCTGATCCCGGCTGAGTTGACTGGACGTTACATACTACTGAGGAAGACCTGGAGTAGCAAAAAGTAACAATAAGCAAAGATGAGTTAAGTATTATTAGAAAGGTTTTGTGAAATGGGTCCAACATATGAAAGAAAATTATTTTTTAAAAAAGGTAACCATCATCTGTTTCCACTATTTTGACGTTAACCGTATTAAGTGTAAGTAAATCAAACATACCTGAGGTTCTTTATCAAGCCCTGCACAACGTGGTGAGAAACCAGCGGGAAGAGAACCTCAGATGCGAGTCGTTCCAGCTCTTCAAGAGTCTCCACCGGCTTGAAACAATTCTGAGGAACCAAGTTACATTGTACAAAAATAAACATTTGAGTTCAGAAATTTGATCACGTTACACCATTAATACATCGAGCTAATAAATGTCAAAAAATAAATATTGATAAGCACAGATCAGTTCATGTCAGTTTTGCTTCTATTTTATAGAAATCTACTTCAACAAAAACAATCAACACAGAGTTATCAGCACTCATACAGGTAAAAGTAAAAAGTGAGCAACCTGTCTGGACAGCTGATGATAATAAGCCTCTAGGTAGACCAGGTAAGACGGTATCAGAGCGAGGCTGCTGTCTTTCTGAACTGGATTATCGAGGCTCTTCACAAATCCCTTCAAATGGCCCAACAGTGGCGCCTGCAGCCCTGTGACATGACCCCAGGACACAGGAGGAGGAGGGGGGCACTCTTCTCCCCGAGAGCTGTGGTAAAAACAAAGAGGGTGCCGTGAGGATAACAAGGAGCGCTGTGCTATGACACGCGTGGCAGCGTGGTTTTCTCGACCCATTTCAGCCCCTCGTCTGTACCTGGCCACGTTGGCCTGCAGCTCCTGATGGCATCCAGCGGTGCGTGTGACCTGTGTGATTAAAGACAGCAGAGCCAGGGCCCGCTGGAGCTGCAGAGGCAACATACGATCTGAGGGGTTCAGCGCCTGGTGAACAGACTGCAGCGCCTTCACTAAGGCTGGGTACAGGTCTCTGTGGAGAAATAACAACCGTAATCAAAGACATGCACGGTGAGCAAGTAGGAAGAAGGAGTAGAAAAATGACCATTTAGCAAGCTACATGCCTACATGTACAGTACATCCAGGGCTAAAAGGAATATTCTTTTTAAAAAAAAGAACTTTAAGATGTTTGCATACATGAATAAATTGCAGGCCTGTCCATAGCCGGCTGCTACAGCCCACAGCCTGTAAGCCTCCATGGTGATCTTTAGGGCCTCGGTGGGCTCCAGCAGCAGCTCACTGGGCTCAGCACTCAGCAGGCAAGACAAACGCTCCCTCGCTCCCAGAGAGTTTAACTGAGGAGAGAGGAAGATGTACTGCAGTACTGATGCATGCACATGTAGGAAAGACATTAAAGCATACTTGGCAGTGACTTTCAACGCTGGTTGTAGCCTTTAAGTTCAAGTCACCATCTCGATATAATGTTTCGTATTTTACATGTTTGTTTTGGGTCATCCTCCTGTTGGAGGAGCCATGACTGGCGTCTGAGACGGCGCCGGCTTTGATAATGGATAATACTGTATGTGTCGCTGCAGAATGCCTTCATAATCCCCTCTGCTTTCATTCACAGGCGCTGCAAAGCAACCCCTGAACACACAGTAACTGAGTTTCTTTCAAGCTTCACAGTTACAACGCTGTAACGCTCACCAGTCTGGCACAGGCATGTCTGCCCGAGGTTGCCAAAACTCTTAAGAGCTTCATGGCGCTGGCCAGTGGGAGTCCATAAACAGACTGAGGAAGGGGTGAAGATGGCGCTGTCCACGAAGTGGGAAGAAACTCGGACATCACCGTCTCCATCAGGCGAGGGCATTCCAAAACCTGAGAGTGAAATACAATCCAAATGAATTTGGCTGGAAAATAACGATGGACAATAGTAATTCTGCTGCGATTGTGAGTGAATGATTTGACGTGCAGGAGGTGTGAGCTGTCACTGGAGCTACCTGTGTGGCAGAGGAGGAGGAGTGCCTAGCGATACGAGTCAGGATGTCCAGGACGTCCAGGATCACTCGTGGAGATGGGCGAAACACCTCGAGGATGTAACGTAGCCTGGGGAGCAGTTTCATTTTCAGCAGACCCTGAAACACATACAGGAGCAAAAAAAAAGAAATAACATAATTTACCATCATTTACAGGACTTGTTTCGATTTGCTATCGTTATAATCAAAATAATACGAATAATAACAACAATAATAATAGTAAAGACAATGAATTCTGCTCGTTTACCTTGACAACATCCTGCCTGGCCACATCATGATCGCTCTTCCTCTCTTCCCTCTCCTTGGCTGTCTCCTTCATACTTTCATCCAGCCCTTCATCCTCCTCATCTTCTTCCTCCCGAGCAGACGGCAGCAGCGGGAAGGAGGCCTGGCCGTGAAACCAGGAGAAGGTGCAGTCCAAACACTCCTGAGAGGAGAAACACACAAATTGGACAGTGGACTGTTGTTTTGAACTGCACTTCATCCAATCATTTAACAATCACACCTTAAATTTTCTGTTGGGAGTCTCCGAAGCAAAAAAAACAAGTGAAGTTACAGCGGTTTGTAAACAAGAAAAAAAAAGACTAAAGCTTCTAATGGCGTGTTGACGTGATGTGTCAACTTCTCTTACTTCATCTTCCGCACACACTAGAAGTGCTTTAAGTGCATGCACAGCTGCAGACATCACTCCCTCCAAACCGTCATCCAGTGAAAAGCGGAGCAGGAAGAGCAGGCCGGCGTCGAGCAGAGTCGACATCACGCTGCCTTTCAGAGCTGACAGGTATTCCCCAACACGTGCCTACAGGGTAAGAGCGGCATGACTGAGTGCTGGCACTGCAGATATGTGTGACACCGAGTGAGAGCGTGGGTCTGTTTGTGTACCTTTGAGAGAATGTTGGCTAGAGTGCTGAGGGCCAGACTCCTCTGCTGGGTGACCTGACTCCGAGACAGGAGGAAGAGTTCCTGCAGGGAGTAACCTGCCCGCTGGGAGGGAAGGGGGTCCTCCGTGTCAACAATGAAATCATTACGATTTAATTGTGGATTTTGACTTGCTGCCTACTGACCTCCGGCTCCTCTCCATGATGGTGCAAACCCAGGTGAGTGGGCAGATCCTCGGTGGGTGGAATCAAGCTCCCAGCAAAGTCAAAGCGAGCCTGCATGGCCTGTCAGGACACACAGAACCACAGAATGCGTTGGCTCATTTGCAAAATATGTTTTACTGAAGACTCAACGCTCCTCCCATCGCTAAGGCACAACACTGAGGCTTTGCTTGGAGATGGTTAAAAGCGGCATGCTACTTTTTGTCCTGCTGGTATTGCAAGAAACCTCTCCCCACCTTCTTGGTTCCTTTCCTTCTGGGTGCGGGCAAGTCCCTCATCCACTCCAGCTTCTCCGGCTCCACCTTATCCATGTGGACCCATGCTTTCTGAGGCTTCACCGGCAGATCCTTTTCTGAAGGCACACACAGAAAAAAAATCTCACCCACAGCACCCCTACTTCATGCAGCTGCACTGAAAGATGCTCTGTCAGAAGCTGAGGCAATATTGGAGCTATTTATTCACAACCCAAAATGGGGATATAGAATATTGCTTTGTCTGGAAAGGAAGGAGGCAGAGTCAATAAATAATCTTTGACCAGAATAATAGGGCGACAACAGAAGCTGGGTATAAATGGTATAAATGATGTGCAAGATCTGTCTTTGTGTGTTCCATTAGCAACACTTTCATCAGGACCGTGAGTATTCGCTGAATGATCTGCAGTAACTTAATTGTAGAGAGTGGCTACTTGTTGGCTCAGTCTGGCCTTTTTGCTAATCACACAAAGTGAAGTCAATGGCGTGCTTTATGTCTGGATTTTAGCCATGCAGCAGAAACATCCCACATTACTTATACGGCACAGTTAAAGGGCGGATGCTTCGGGGAGTTACGAGAGAGTAAAGTAAAGATCAAGGAGATCAGAGGTGGAGGGAGAGAGAGAGAGAGAGAGTGTAAGCAGGCAGCCAGGAATGCTGGTGTGTGAAGCAAGAGGTGATATGAAATATTATAGAGCTTAGTTATCCAGATGACCTAAATCCAGTTGGTTAATTTATATCCAGAGGGCAGGAAATGGCAAGGTAGAAGCGATAAATACATCATACCCGTAATAGAGGTCGGTGGCGGCAGTTCCTCCTCCTCCTCCTCCTTTTCTCCTTCCATCTCCACTTCTTGGGCTTTTGGGAACAGCACGGCCGCACTGGAGGAGTCTGACTCCCTGCCCACATTTTCAAGAGCAAAATGATCCTCGCTGCTTTTGCCCTCCGGGTGCTTGGACGGGGAGCGAGAGGATGGGACACTCTGGACTTTGCGAGATCGAACAAACTCAACCAGTCTCGGATCTAGGAGGCAGAAATAATCCTATTATCCACTGTAGCATCAACAAAGAGAAAGAAGAGGTTCTGATGTACTCATCAAGATGCAAACAGAACAGCTGCTGCAAATGACCATCCATGACAGCTTGTGTCTTCATTTCAAGTACACTGATCAAACACAGCATTAAAACCGCCTGTTTTAATGTTGTGGCTGATGGGTGTATTTTGGAATCAGTGTTGCCATAAAGCCATGGAAAATAAGTGAAAATAAGTCAAATCAAATTACTGATGGTTCAGAATGAATTTCAAAACAGGCCATGGATATGGTATATTTGCTGCTTATTAACTATCATGTCTACAAAAGCACTGCCTACCAAGCTGAGATAAGAGTTTTTTCTGCTCCTCTAGTATCTCTGACCGAGACATCCCCTGGAGTTTGGCCTGGTTCTCCCTGTGGATCCTCATGGTCTCCACTGAGCTGTCTGGGGCTCCGAGCCCCTGACCAGACACCAGCCTGGGACCTGAGACAACAGGTGGTGCTGGAGAACAGAAAGGCAGGAGAATGAAATAACGTGTTCAGTAAAAGAAAATTTTGTGTTTCACGTGAAAGTTTGCTCCTGCACCTGCAGCATCGCACTGATCTGTATCCATACGAGCCTCAGACGGGATGCTCTGCTCCATGGGTTCGGGCGTCTGAGCTTCAAGTGCACAGTGCGGTGGTGTCTTTCCTTCTTTAAGCCTCTGAGCAGCAATCTGACGAGCAAAGATGCTTTTCTTTCCTCCAGCTGAAGACAGAGGCACCTGGTCATAAGGAGTAATTGCCTTAAATTATTGAAATGGACACAAACAAGGATCATTTTACCTATTGCCAAATTATTGTAAAAACACAAACAAGTATGAACAGTAAACAATAGGGCGATTTTTACAGTGAACATAACTGTCTTAATCATAAAAAGCAATGGTTTACTGCAATTCTAAAATGAGCACTTAAATTTCAAACAGTTTGAGAAGAATGGATTCTAATATATCTGTACCTGACTGGTGGTTTCTGAGCGGTGTATAACTTTGGGGAAAGCCATGCCTGTAAATGCTGGTAGAGTTATTGGAGTGGAGCTGGTATCTCTCTCCTTGAAACAAAGAATAATGTTACTGTTACTCGTGGATTGGGGGGAAAAAAAGAAATATAACAAATAAAAATGTGTGTTAAATGAAAACAAACTCTGAAGAACTTTTCCCATTCTTGAAGAAAGAAGGGGTAAGGCTGTATGTCCAGCACTTACGACGATTCTGGTGAGAACGGCACTGATGTGAGTGTCGTGTCTGTCCAGCTTCTCCGCAGCATCCTCGTCCTCGAAGGTGACACGGCTGGCCTTAAAGCGGGACTTCTTCGGGGGGGCTGGTGTCAGTGAAGGGAGCTGGTCTGGAAGATCTACAAGAAGCATACAGATGAACAAACTCATTCGTAAACAATTTTACTGACACCTTACAAATATGGCGTAGTGCTTACGTCAGGTGGGAGCCCTCTTTACATCTTGCTGAATGAGGGAGAACTCACAAAAAGATGGGCGGTCACAGAGTTAACTTCCTTACCCTCTATGGTGACCACGTCCCGCTGGCTTCCTTCATTCTCCCCGTTGTGTACTCCTCCTCCTGGCCCGCCAGCCTCGCCTCTCCTCTTGTCGGGACGGCGGACCACATTGGCAGCAGATGGGGCGCCAGAGGTGAGAAACTGCTCCTGTTCTCTCAGGAGGTCGGCCTCCGAGTCGGTTGGCTTGGGACGCCGCAACATCTTTCTGAGGAACACAAAAGAAGACACCGGTGGCATCTAATTCTCTTTCCCCATCCACAAGGAAACCTGAGCCCGATCACCCAAACGCCTAACAGAGTGGGGAGAAAACCACGGGTACAGGACTGCCGATGTTGATGATTCAGGGGGTGGTGGGGGGGTGACCACAAAAATAACGCCCCTGATGGCAGGTAAAGAATGAGATCTGAGATTAACTGAAACCCTTTCGGCAAGACTCCGGATCATCACACTGTGTTGGCCGGGAGCTTTGTCTTGGTTTAATACAACTCAAGTCAACATCATCTGCCAACTGATTTGAAGCTGAGCTCGGTTAGAGGCTGAACTGTCGCCGACTATGAGTGCAATAAAGGAGAGAAAGCGTCAAACTTTCATTAACTGACCTGCTTAATTACCCACATCTAACGTAACCTGAACGAAACCTCCTCGTTTTCACGTGAAGTTTACGTCGGACAAGCACGGGGGATGAATTCAACGAACAGTTCACGTTAGCTCGGCATTTCAAAACGCGCTCAGTCGAAGCTTAAATATGACCCCAAGCCAATACATAAGATACACTCACACAGTGACACTTCTCTCCTTGCTTTCAATTGGACAATTGTGTTAGCTAACCTTCAGTTTAGCGCGGGGTATGTGATACCCAACCGACACTCGGTGGAACCACACGGAAGGTTTTTAATGTGACACCAAACATCACCTTCAAAATAAAAGCTCCGACAACATTTAGAGGAAGAATGGCTCGTCGACTATCATGACTACATCGCTCCTCGTAGCAGAAATGATTGAGTAATTGATAGACCTATAATGCTTACAATATTCAGCTGAGTTCTTGGCGAATAATTAATACATCCTCTCTGATTTATCTGGCCGAACGCCCAGGGGCGTACGAGATAAGCGCACCCCCCTCCTGTAGGACACTGGACAACCGGCATCTGGATGAACACAGCGCAGTGTTGTTTTTTTCACTTATGATGTAAGGTTTTATTCGCTAACTTCAACTGCAGACCACTGGCCACTGACAACAAGAATCGCTGACTGCATCATGGTTAACCTCTGCTGTCTCTGCTGCGGTGAAATCCCTCAACCCCGCCCCCCTCCGTCCGGCCAGTCGGGAGGACCACCGCGGGATCCCCGCTCCGTGCAGCAGCAGCCTGCTGGCTCCGGCCCAGACTCTGTGGGGCTGAAGGGGGCACAAAAAGAGGGGAGCAAACGGCGGGATAGCTAGAGCAGAGCATGTGAACCAAAAAAGGAGTGAGTTCATAAAATCCTCCCTCTCTCTCTCTCTGACATGCGAAAAGTGCAGCATGCTCTCCTCCGACTTGGACTCTGCGGAGGAAACGGCGGCCAGCGCTCCCAATGACGCTGAGGGAGAAGGGCAGGAGCAGGTGCAGGAGGAGGAGGAGGATTCACCGACTGAGGGTGATGTCCTGGAGGAGGTAGGTATAGACAGACCCTCAATGCTTTATCTTGTTCTTAAACAAAATATATGTGCAAGCATCAGGTGAGAAAGATACAGATACTTACCTGACAGTTGTCACAACTGAATGACTTCAAGAAAAGTAAATAACATAGAGATATACAGTAATAACAGACTGTGGAACATTAATTATCCCATTCCTGAACACACACACACACACACACACACACACACACAAAATGCCATAGGTTTTACTTTCCTTAAGATATACAAATTCTCTTTTTTGTGACTCAGTCTCTAAGACGGTGCATTTGGCTTCCATGCTGTAATGGTTTACTGGAAAAGAAATAAATCTATATCCTTTGACATCCTCTCTGTGCCATTACAGTATAACGGCTTCCACCTGCAGCCAAACAACATTTCTGCTTGCTGAAATGTCAGACTAGTCCATTTCACATATATTGGCAGTAGACTCCAGTGATGTGGAAAAGGTACGCTCACTAACAAACAGATATATTTTGCACTGGAGAGAGTTATGTCTACAAACCGGCTACCGATTATTTTGTGCAAAGCCCTACCCTGGTGTTGATCAGTCCATTTTAAGTGTACCTGCATGTGTCTGTATTTGCTCCACCTTCCTTAGAGTACTGTCATTGATTAATTACTGTGGTTTCATCTGGGTGATTGGCTGGTTCAGCCAGCCATGCACAGACAGTAAAATGACACAAGTTGTCTACAAATCTAATGTCCATAGCTCCTGTTTTATGGTGTGGAGTGGATTAAAGTAAACCTTGATGTGGAAAGTATTAGAAGAAGTTATTAAAGAGAGACAAAATGCTCATTGTCCATTGTGCATAGAGTATCAAAATATGATGGAAAAAAATCACCCCATAGTGTTATTAAGGTAACTGAGCACATAGTCTATGTAGAGCCTATGTCTGCACTCGGGATGCCTGGACTACTGAAAAGTCCATCCTCTCCAGTATACGAGAACTGAATGGCTGTTTGCTCCATAAATAACCGAGGTGGAACCAGCAAAGTGACATCCCCACCCCTGTGTCAGTGCAGTAATGGATGGCTGGTTGTCAGCATAAATCCTTTCACTCCATAAAACACCAGAGGAAGTCTACAGCAATGCAGGATCTCATGGGGAGAAAATGTCATCACACAACACAGACGAGAATATTACAAAGTGCCATAAGGTCATTCAAAAATGTGACTGACAAGATGGGATCAAATAACATTTTTAAAAAGGTGAAACTTCCAGACCTCCTCGCAGGTTAGGTTAAATGCTTTACTCCCAGTGTGATCTCTTAATGCATAAAAAGTTACGCTCGAGCTGCTTTTACTGTTAGTGTTACTGATGAAATAGCTTTGGGCCAATGTCTTTGCTGAATGGGATACTTTGACTTCTGGTCAGTATTGTAAATGTGAGCACTATCTGTTTCTGTTTTATGATTATTTCTATCACCAATTCATTTACTTTTTTTTTTACAGTCTAAAAGTCAAAGGTATTTCAGATAAAAAACGCATGTAACAGAGAGTACGTATTCTTAATAAAAAATCTGTTTATATTGTGGCTTTATATTTTAAAGGAATATTAGCTAATATATTGTAAAATCTTTAACTGTCAAAAATATCAATATTCATGCGTTCCTCAAAAACCCACTGTCAGTCGGGCTCTATTTCCAGCTATGGCTTTGAATCTCCAGATCTTTTTAGGATTCTGTTTGCATATACTGTGGCATTAATGTGATATCATTACTGGCAAGTACATTTGCCCTTATGTAATGTGAATAACAGTGATTTAAGAGATAGATGTGTGAAAACACCTCAGCTAATGTTTGCCTGTCAGCTGCACTGACACACAGCCTCACAGGGACACTACATGGTTTGATTGAATTCCACTGCGCTCCCTTTAGTTTGATTTACTTTGTGCTTAGGTATGGAAAAGGCTTGGCAATTTATAGTGCAGCCACGTTCATTTGCATTTCTACTGCAAGTCATGATATCACCACCATGTTTCAGGGGCTCATTGCTCTAAGTGCTTTTCCTTATTACTCTCTTTCTCTCTGCAGCAGCATCCAGTGAAGCAGTCCCTGGGTGCTTGTGTCTGCCGGGAGTCCCATTGGCGCTGCCTGCTGCTCTCTCTGCTCATGTACAGCTGCATGGGTGCAGTGGCCTGGTGTCAGCTCACCCGGGTCACCAAGATCAGCTTCAACTCCGCCCTCACCTCCTCTTTCACAGCCTCCTTCACCTCCTCCCTGCGGGGGGCATCTGGGATGGGCATTGGAGGACACTCAATGATCTACCACGACAGCCCCTGCTCTGACGGCTACATCTACATCCCCCTGGCCTTCCTGCTCATGCTCTACGTGTTGTACATGGTGGAGTGCTGGCACTGCAGGGCCCGGAGCGAGCTGCAGTACAAAGCAGACGTGGACAGTGTGTATGAACGCGTGCTGCGGATGCGGCAGGCCCAGCCCTGCATTTGGTGGAAGGCCATTAGCTACCATTTTGTCCGGCGGACTCGGCAAGTCACTCGATACCGTAACGGGGATGCCTACACCACCACACAGGTGTACCATGAGAGAGTGAACACACATGTGGCAGAGGGAGAGTTTGACTACAGCCACTGTGGGATGAAAGATGTGTCACGTGACCTCAGAGGCTTGGAGGGACATCCAGCAACTCGCCTGCGCTTCACCAAGTGTTTCAGCTTCACAGAGGCAGGTCCAGAAAATGATTATCTCAACCAGAGAGCCAGGTTCTTCTCTGAAATCGAGGGTTTGGACGATTACATGGAGGCCAGGGAGGGGATGCAGCTGAAGAACGTGGACTTCAGAGAAAACCTGATAGCTTATGTAGACCCAGATAGGATGCCTTGGTACACTTCCCAGGTTGCCTTCTGGCTGGCAGCTCTCTTCATGCTCTCCTGGCCTCTGAGAGTGCTCACAGAGTACCGCACTGCTTATGTGCACTACCGCATAGAGAAACTGTTTGGGTTAGAGTACAGCCAGAGCAGCCCGTCTCCTCTGGATGAAGACAGGCCTGTGGCGAATAGCTCTGGTTGTGCTATTCCACGAGTAGACACGCTGGACAGCACTGAAATGGAGTGGCACATACGCTGCAACCGCCAGGTGATCCCCAGCTACTCAGAGGCCATGCTGATAAACATGAGCACAGCCGACTCTAACTCACTGCACGACACTGAATGCACCTCATCCTCAAACTGCTTCCTGTTGGACAGCAGCCAGGGCGCGCAGAGTTACGGCGCTCTCCGAAGCCAGGATGAGTGCGAGCAATGCACTGAGCCGACCGGACAAGGAGATGGGGGAGGCAGGAGAAGGACCATCACCAGCTCCAGCTGCTCCTCCATATTCTCCTGCCGGGGAGCGCTGTTCCAGTCCCACCACTCCTCGGACACATCCCGCCTCTCTCTGTGCCGCATGTATGGCTCCCATCGCACAGTGGCTCTGTGGAGGAGCCGCAGCAGCAACCTGACGGACCCCTGCTGCGTGGACGAGCAGTGCTGCAGGTCCGACTCCAGCCAGCTGGCCCTCAGCGACAGTCCGCCAACTTACAGGGACGCTCGGTTCTTCCCAGTTCTCATAGTGCATCGGTCTGAGGGCTGTGGCAGTGAGGACGGGAGGGAGGTGAGGCGTTATTATATTCGGAGGGGGTCATCCTGTGTGGAGACAGCTCTGTGATGGACATAAAGGGACTGAATGATAAGTCAAGATAAATCTGTAATAATGGAACGTGATGATGATGACACACAGACTTTAATGAAGAGTTATAGAGAGGCTCTTTCAGGAAATACAACTGTATATATGAAGCAAAAGAAACAAGAAACAACTGCAGGTGTGATGTAGTTATATTATTACGTGTCTGTCATCTACTCTGTGTGTGTGTGTGTGTGTGTGTGTAAGTAATTAAAATAAAAAAAACTGTCAAAATCGAATAAAGACAGTGCATACATGCTTTTGATATACGTATGCTACTGCACGATCTGAGCGCTCCCACATTTCATCACATATTTTTTAGCAACCAAGAGAAGGATGACCTCACCTATTCTTATGTGTGTATGTTTGTGGGGATATTCCTGGAAATTGTCCCACTTAGACTCGTATGTAAGAATAATAATTACAAGAAAAGTGGGGGGTTGCATGTTGGTACCAAAGTTACACAGCAAGGTGAAACCAAAGACATGAGTATTCTGTTGTTTTTTTGTTTGTTTTACTATTTTATTGAGCATTGACACAAAGCATTTGTCAATGAGAGATATATGGAGTGGAGAACAAGAAGTGAATGTCGAACTGTAGGAAATAAAGGAGATTCTGAAGGATCATTGCATTCAAGTATTTAATATAAACTTATAAGGTTTATGATTGTGTTTACCAATACCTTGCCAGATGAAAATGAGTTCTCAAAGTGGAAACACCTAGTTATACATGAGGAGGTAACATAACAGGATGAGATTGTTGCACTTTTTTCTCTTGTCTTGCGCTGTCTCAAATGAGCTGATTAAAACAAATTGTATGATGAATCATATCCCTGAGGCAAAAAACTGACAAATGTACAGTTCCCCTAATGTGTGTCAACAAGGAAGATTAGAAAGACAGGGGGAGGAGAAGGGGAAGAGAGCTCAGAGTTAAGAGTCTTCCTCACATCACGTTGATCCAAGGTGACGATGTCAGACACTCTCAGGCTCACAGCTCACTGGTACCTCCGCTGTGCTCAAGTGCAAGTGCAAGAGGAGAAACACTGCACAGATTCAGGAGTGAAAACACTGATGTTCAATTACCTCAACTAAAAGCTTTCAATAATGGTTGCAAGACAGAGGCTGGCTTTTTATAGTCAAGTATAGTTTTCACAGGGAATCCCTGACTAGTGACCACTAGATGCCACTATTGTTGAGGAGAACTATATTTGCAGTACAGCATGGTTATGAGAGAAATGTGTGTTCGTGTGTTTTTAAATGTATTCAGACATTCATTCACCTATTAGCTGTTCTTAATTCTTAACCATATTTATGTTTTAATGACCCATGTAGCGACTGATCGTTGAATAGAGTTTGCTCAGTTGCCATGGAGATAGTCTCTCTAAGTATGAAAAATAGCTCCTCATTGACTAACAATCCCACATTAGAAATATCATACATGTATTAACTATTAATAAAAGGGAATAATATAATATATTATAATATAATAATACAACACCTTATGGCTGTTCTGTATGAGTGCTTTCACTTTTGATACTTGAAGTATATTTTATAATATTTTGAATTTAGGACTTTTCTAAGTTTTTTCCACTTGCGGTGAAATGAATAGTCTGAATCTAACTCCGCCACTGTAGCCGATTATTGATCATGTTTTATCACTGATCATCGATACTTTGGGCACAAGCTGCGTCTCGTTAGATGTAATCTGACACCTCCGCTCCTCTGAGCGCGCGAGACCCGTTCGCGGCTCCTCGCTGACGTCACTTCCCACGCGCGCGCGGGGGACCGTGCTAACTGCAGCTAGCCGACCAAACTGACAAGCGAAAGGTGTCCAAGACGCTTAAACTTTGTCAGAAATACTAAGAAGAGGGCTGCGGTCACCTGCGAGAGTCGTGGTGTCCCTGCCGCGGGCTGTATGTCGTCTCTTCGCGGGACGTTTAGAGGCAGATGCAACGCTGCAAGCTGCGCCGTTGTTGACATCCACGACACAGCACGGACGTTAGTGTGGCGCCACAGTGTGTCACTTCAGAGTTACCAGCTTGCGTTACTTTTTCGCGGAAGTTTTCCAGCTCTGGTATGCATTCAGACCCGTAGATCGCGCTGACTCGGCGTTGAGCCGGACTTCGGTGTTTGGTTAGCGGCGGCGATGAAGCTGCAATGTGATGTCGAGGTGGTGAATCGGATGCTTCCCACGTTTGGGATGAGAAGTCGAGGAAAGGGGGCGCGGGCGGTGCTCTCCATCGGGAGGCATTTGGACAAGGCGAGTCAGCGCAGCAACATCTACATGATGATCTGCACGGCGAAAGACAGAGCGGGATCCAAATACAAGGTCTGTGTCGTTGTGGTTGTCATAAAATGTATTACATTTGGCAGCTCTCAAGACGTGTCGGGATGTGTGGCCTCTGTTGTTGTTTTTCCAAACCAGGCCGATTGCAGGACCCTTTAAATATATTGTTTTTCAGTTGCTTAAAGGCGAATATAGTGTAAGTATTTCTTCTTTATGATCATCTGAAAGAGCATTTCGAGCTTCCAGCTCAAGTCTGGAAATAGCAGCTAACTATACCCATCACAGACATTCAACAACAGCATGTTTTGTGACTGATGACAGCACTGACTGCAGTTTCACTTTCAAATCTACTGAATCACCAGAAAAAAATTCCATTAAATTTTATTGACTGTATCTTCGATTTACCCAGTCCTCTGAACCACTTCAATCTACTTTTTCTTTAAATTATTAATCATCTTTCCCTAGACGTATTGTTTTCAGAGTCTGTAAAGCTGCCTTCAAGAGCTTCTCGGAAGCTTCTGTCCCAGATTCACACCCCCTTAAAGTCAGTCTAAACCTGCCTGATGACGTAAAAGTTAAAATGCTGTCATGGTTCCTGTCTACACTTGCCCTGTGAATCACTCAGTAGCCGCCCCAAATTGTTGTGAAATGTATTTTTCCACTACTCACATTTGCCAACTTTCTCTTGCAGCTAAAAGACAACATAGAGAAGTTCTTCACTTGGTTTGTGGAGGAAGGCAAGGCCACTGTGAGATTAAAGGAACCTGCTGTTGACATTTGCTTGAGCAAGGTATGGCATCCAGCATGGTGTAATTACAGTCTGCGCATGATTTTGTTTATGAGTGTAGGAACAAGATTTTCAGAATTATGGTGTGGCAACTTCATTATCATTTCCCCCAGGAAAAAAATTAGTCAGAGATTGACTGAAGAATGACTTTGTCAGGCCTTTTGTTGAGAAGTGCAAGAAATACACAGATTCAAAGTGGTGCACCATGTGAGGACAGAGACAGGAGTCAGGCTGTCCACTCATTCATTTGTCAACTAGACAGACACATCCAGTTGTTTTGACTGGGGCTGGTGCCTGGACAGACACCACAGCAGCTTCATTGTTTCCAGTCGCAATAGAGCAACTCTGGTTGCTTTGTCTGCAGTGTTGACATTTCACCCAGATTCTACCATAGTTCAGCCTGTCACACGACACCCACAAGCGGACTGACACACAAATAGGGGAAACAAGATGGCGAATAACCTGTCGAGCCACAATTTTATGAGCACCATGATGCCACCACCAGGGACTACAGCCTTAAAAAATAGACCAAAATTCAAATTTGAGTGAACAACTCTGTAGTTCTTTCCACCTTGAATCAGCCACACATTTTCTGCCCTGAATAACTCGCCTCCCATCAGCAAAAAGTTCATCATGTTCAGTCAAAGGAAGTGTGTCACTGTATTCTAGGCTATTAAATTTAGGTTAGATATTTCAGGAAATCCGGTCACACACAACCACCTGAGAAGAAACTGTGACTCGGCTGTTTCTGTGACCTGTTGATCTATCGATCTGCCTGTAACTCTGTTTTTTTTTTTTATATTCATCTGCAGGCTGATGCAAATAGCTTGAAAAACTTCCTCTCGGCCGCTCGGCTGGCCGACAGAGGAAGCGACGCGAGCAGCCTTCCTCTATCCACCCTCACCCCTGTTCGCGCCAGGGACGTGGAGCAACCCAAGAAGAAACTCGCCATCGTCTCCAAGAAGGACTACCCCCTCACCTCCAACTTCCCCTACTCCCTGGAGCAGCTGCAGGTCTCCTACTGCAAACTGTCACGTGTGGACATGCGGATGCTGTCCCTCAAAGGTAAAGCGAGTCGATCAGGTTGTCGGCTACGTGCTGAAAGTGATATTCTAGCCCATAGAGTTTGACTCACTCGATTCGTATTTTGCCTCTGCATTTTGCTCCCTTTGTATTTTCATAGACGGGTAAACCGAACATCTTTCGGTTTAAGGCTTGAAGAGTTTTAAACGGGGAATCTGTCAGTTTTATACATGGAAGTCAGTTTGCTTTTTATAAGGAATCCTGCTCAGCCTGTCAAAGAGGTTGCATAAATCTTCTGTGAGCCTGGAGGAGAAAATAACCATGACGAGTTGCATTATGGGAAATGTAGGATCTAGTACTTAAGAGCAAGAAAAGGTTAGCATATGTTGACCTCGGCCACTTTCTTTGTAAATCTGTCCATGCTGGTTTAATGGGAGTGCATTACTAAATAGCTGGAGTGGCTTTTTAAAAACTTGGATTTTCCTTTGGGGTTTTTTTTTTTTGCAGCTCTCCGCAAGTTAGACCTCAGCAACAACCACATCAAGAAACTCCCCGCCACCATCGGCGACCTCAGCTGCCTCTCTGAACTCGTCCTCCACAACAACCACCTGGAAGCCTTCAGCGAGGCCCTGTGCTTGTCCACCCTGCAGCGGACCCTCCAGCTCCTAGACCTCAGCCAGAATCGACTGCAGTCGCTCCCCGCTCAGTTCTGCCAGCTCCGAGAACTGGTGAACCTCAAACTGGACGACAATGAGCTTGTGTGTCTGCCGTTCCACATCGGCCGACTCGCGAAGCTGAGGTTCCTGTCGGCGGCGCACAACCAGCTGGCCGTTCTGCCCGGTGACTTCCGCAAGCTCAGTCTGGAGAACCTGGACATGTTTGGAAACCCGTTTATCCAGCCCAATCCTCTGGACCACACAATGCAGCTCACGTTCCCACTTCCACTTCAAGAGATTGCTTCCAGGGCTGTGTCCAATCTCAGGTTAGATTTAAGACTCTCAGAATATCATTTCTTAATAAAATAGCATGACTAGCATGTATTTAATCTGCTGATTTTACAGCACACGTGAAATCTGTGCTCCTTCTGATTCACTGATTCACAGGATACCGTACGGACCTCACCTCATCCCTGCCCAGCTGTGTCGGGACCTCGAAGTAGCCAAGACATGCGACTGTGGCCGCGTCTGCATCAGTTACTACATCAAGACGGCGGTCAGCATGAACCTGCACCAAGTCTCTCACACAGTGGTTCTGGTGGACAACATGGGAGGCACAGACGCGCCGGTGCAGCAGCACTTCTGCTCCCTCTCCTGCTACTCCGAATTTTTAGACAACTCCCTCCAGAGAGGAATCAAATGAGCAGGAGCGGACTCCGGCATTACTTTACATTACTGCTGGAAGTTGCTGTGAATACCGCAACGGTTGCTGCAAGTTGTTAGAGACTGTGTGAGAGCATCTGATGGGAGAGTGACAAGAGAAATCTGCAGTAGTCAGTGGCTCAGTTTTCTGGTAATGCCTTTTAAGAAAAGGACAATGTCGCCTCTGTTAAGCTTTGTTTTTAAAAGTGCTTCAAGCTGCCTGTTTTACACTCACATTCAACTTACAATGAACCTCCCACATGTCAAGGACGGGCTGAGAGATGGACATAAGTACCTTAATGCCTGCTCTGCCTGTATCTACTGTGCACTGACTGTATGTTATAGTGGGTAACACTGACACAGACACTTTTTCTGTTTTTCCTTACCTTAAGAGCAAATTGCAGGTTACCCCACTGACGTAGTTTTATTATGCAGGGGAATAAAGGGATTCAATGAGTTTCCTGAACACAGTACCTCAGGTTCCCTAAGTGTCACATCAGTGGAGTTTTTTTACTGTGCTAATTACCAACAATTTATACATATATATATAAAAATGTAAAAAGTTCAATAAAATAAATCATTCATCATCTTGTCTTTAGTGGTTTGTTCAGGGATATTGAAAAGATTTATGTCATCATCATCATCATGTACTGTGAGATTAGATTTGAGTGACTGAAGAGAAAGTAAGCTTTAATAAATTTCTTGTAAGACTGAGGTCACTTGCAGTTAAAACTGCTGTAATAAAAAAAAAACACAAAACACTTACACACAGTCCTCAGTCCAGCTCATACATCAGGGTGTTTTGGAAGATGAACCCAGCAGAAGTGGAATGATCGCTGATGACCTTTTCATTTCCATCTTCGTCAAGTTCCCTCAGGAAGACAAGCGGCGGCTTGTCACGCTCTGGGGTTTGGAAGATCTGCTCTGTCGGCAGGTCGTCCTCATCCATGTGCTTCACGGTGTCGTGGCCGGGTGTGGGAGAGGCAGCAGCAGCAGCAGCAGCAGCGGGGGATGCCTCATCCGGTATGGGACATGGACATGCAGCATCTGCTTCCAGCTAGAACAAAAAATATATATAAATGGTGAGAGAACGGAGAAGATAAGGTTGACCTTCGGTTTGTCAGAATTTCTCACCTGCACATTTCCTTGTACGTTTTCTTCTGTCTTTGCAGACTCCTCTTGGACAACTGAAATCTTGGGCGGTGATTCCAAGCACGAGTTCAGGTTTACTTCTCCCTTCTCTCCTGTACCACAGGGGTGTTCAGAAGTGATTAAAATAGATTGGTTTTCAGTTTGTTTCCCATCTTCTGTCTCCTTTTCCTGTTTCAAATTGCCTTCCTCCTCCTCCTCCACCACCACTGCACTTTTATAAATCTTGTCATTTACACTTTCTTTTCTGTGCTGCCCCTTGCTTTTTGCCTTCTCCATGCCAATTTCCATTTCACTTTTTTCATTTTCTCTCTTCTGTGTTCTCCAAGTTCCCTCCCCCTCCACCCCTTCCTGACACTTCCTCATCTGCTGCTCTCCTTCCTCACCGTGACCTTTCTCCACCCATGCCTGTGGCTTCAGAGCCGCGTCTTCAGCTTCTCTTCCCTCCTTTACCTTCTCCTCCCCAACACCTCCTTGCTCCTCCTCTGCTCTCTTACATCCCCTCTCCTCAATTTCCCCTCCCACCCCTTCACTGTCGCCTCCACTCTGAGCAGGCCCAGTTGTAGCAGGCCCTACAGCAAAATCATAAGCCTCATTAGATGGAAGAACGGGCAGTGTGACTGTCAGCTGTCTGCTCTGTTTGTTGAACTTGGCTTCTCCTTTGTCTTCATCCACAGGGTAGGCTAATGGCAGCTCCAACCTGTAAGTTGGTTTCTTGGAGACCAGCAGCAGGCTTTTTTCCTTTACTTCAAGGCTGGTGTCAGTGACTGTCTTCAGCAGCGGCAGGTCAATAGTGACCACTATCTCTTTGGGCCTGGGGCTCCTGGCTGAATCTCTGGAGCATCTAAAGTCCTGCAGATCAACAACAGATCGGTATTTCATAGTGTAGTTTGGCTGTGTTGGCTCTGTGCCTTTCTGAGGCAGGATCTGGAAGCTTTTCAGTGCGGCATCATTGCTGTTTTTCGTTACAGGTGAATCTGTAGGTTGGGTTTGCAGGGATGTGGTAGGTCTCTTTTCATCTGGGTATGGGAAGGCAAGATGGTTGGGTATCTCTGAGCGCTCCTTGGCTTTGTATCCAGGTATGGGTTTTCGGATGACACAAGGCTGAGGGGTGCCCTTGTACTTGGTGTTCATCTCTCGCACGTTGTTCTTGTCCAGAGTCACGTTAAAAACATTCTGGATTCCCTGGATGGCCGTGCTGTCCACCATATCCATAAACCTTTTATTTTTGCTTGCTATGTGAAGAGTGTCAGGATGAAAAATAACATCATAGATCACGACCTTGTTTCCTTTCGTATCTCTGTCTTGTCTCCCTGGGTGCAGACTGTGAGGCAGGGACCAGCACTGTCCTCTGCGGCCCTCCTCCGACACGCCACACTTACATTCAGCCTTTCCAACTTTACCGTTGGAACATATATTGATGAAACACTTCTGCTTGCCGTCCACAGTCGTCCTGAGAGCCCGGAACGGTTTCGGGTGGATGAACTCGATGCTGTTTCCTCTCTCCTGCTCCAAAAATTTGATCTCCTCCTCATACCTTTTCTTGTTCTCGGGGTCTGCTAATTCTTGGGCGTAATCGCGCAGCATTCCTCTGAACGTCTCGTCTTTGAATGCTGTCGTCAGTCTGTCGATCTCATCCGCTGTCACGTTTAGTTCCTTCATCTTTTCTCCGAGCTCCATGCCGGTGGCGATTGCGAGGAGGCGCGTTAAGGCGGATAAAGTTAATTGAAAACAGCTTCCGCCCAACTTTTCTGATCCAATCGTCCAAAAACCAGTTCGGATGCAAAGTGAAACTGTTTACACATTAACTGCTACAATCTACAATCTGCAGCATGCCCCGATTGTGTTAACGTAACCATAACAACATGAGGGTGAAAGGTGTAACAAGGAAACAACTCCCCGAGAAACATTTTCCTGTGGTTTTGTTTTTTCTGATTAAATATTTCAATTTGTGGACTCCAGGACACTTAAAACAAACCGGATTGGAGTGCAAGCGTTTGAATGCTGACGCTACCGTATGTAACAAGTTTATTTGTGGTGGGATGGCTGCTTTGAATTTGTTTTAAAAAGCAGCTGAAGTTGTGTGAAGAGAAGGCGTCTAATCAACTGATCAGCTGTGTGCCTGCACTCACAAGTTGTCATGGTGAAGCAAAAGCAATGAAAAAGAGCCTGAGTGCAAGACCGAGCTCGTATTCAGCATCAGAAGACTTGGCTGAAGACAAACATGTGTCATTTGTGTACATGACTTGAAAAATTAATTATATATGACTGTTTAATGTTTATGTTTATCCCGATCCCTAATAACAAAATTACATTGTAAATAAGAAAAATATACACAACCTTTCATATTCAGGCCATAAGCACGGAATTGCGTTGGTATGACCTTCGTGTTTTTTTGTTTTTCTTTTTTTTTGGGGGGGGGGGGGGGTTGTTGTTGTTGATGATGTTTTTTCCTCCCCCTTATGTCAAAATATCTGTATTTTAATGGTGACGTGACAATTCCCTACCAGCAGGTGTCGCTGCAGGTCACCACTCAGGTGGCACGCGGCCAGTGAGTATCTCGGTCAGTAAAGCAAAGGGGCGGGGGTGCAGGGAAGAGAGGTGATTGGTCGCACCCCCAACAGTTCATATCTCCCACCGTCTGATTGGAAGGAGTGTGCTGTTACTAGGTGTGGGGCCACTGCTTATGTACGGGAGAGGCTCGATGCAGCACAGATACAAAGAATTTGTACAAACCCATGGAAATAGGTTCTTGTTTTTATAGTTTACAATATAAAATTTCCACTTGCATCCTGAATACCACCATATAATAATCATAATTCATTTCTTTTCTGTGGCTCAGGTCAGCCACTTCTTTATGAACATCTTTAATTGTAACCGTTGATCATGACAACAGGAGACATTTGCTGAGATGTACCAGCCTCATTTTTGAATGAATAAAAAAAGCAATGTATTATGCAACAATCACACAGCTCTGGCACCACCTCCTTGTTCCCATGTGATAGAGCTGAGTGGCCTCAAATGATCTGCTAATGAACTCAGATACCAGGAAAAATAAATCTCTGTTTTTGTCTGCTCTGACTCGTCAAGTGTTGTGGTTTTGAGCTAATGAACAGGTCACGATGTCCCCCAGATGGTCTCACCAAAAAAACGCTTTAATAACTCACACACACACACACACACAAATCATTCAGCCAGCAGGAAGCTACCCACAGGCTAGTCAGCACATTTCAAAGGGCAGGAGTGAGTTTCAGCAGACAAAAAGAGGGCGGTAGTGGGGGGCAGTCAGTGTGACACACAGGACGTGGGCACTCCTGCGTTTCTGGAAGTCAGATAATGAACAAATAAAACTCATTTAATCTTTTTTTTATTACAAATATGTATTAAATAATATGAAAAGTAAGACAGATATATTCAATGTATAATCATAGTATTGTTGATTAATATTCATATTTACATTATTTTTAATGTCAATATTTTCCCAAATGTGACAAAAAATGCATTTGATAATACAACAAACACTACATTTCACATAGACATATATATCAATATTAACACAAACAAAGAAAAAGTTGCATGAGGGTTGGAGAGGGTGAAGTGAAACAAACTTCATACAAAGGCTTTGGCAAGGGTGCACACACATCACGTAATCTCAAAGTAAACCAAAGAATCTGAAAAATACATGTACATATGAACGGTACAGAGGAAGAAAAGAGTCCAGTGCATGTTTGGTTTTTTTATTCCCATGATCAAACGGGCAGCAGCCTTGTGTGCCTGGCTGATCCCTGTACCCCTGTGGTATCTTGGGAGTTGATAGGATGGCAGTGTTCATTTGTCTACTTTGAGCTGGCAGGTACCAGCATGCTTAGCGTGGCAAGGCCAGGTTTTGAGGAAGGCGTTTTGCCGGTGGCCATTTTGTTCAAGCTCCGAACATCCGCCTGCCAAGAGGGAATTTTCTTTGTGCTCATGTGGCGTCGCGCGTGTTTGGTGAGGTGATCGCTGCGCATGAACCGCCGGTCACACACGGGGCACACAAACTTTTTCTCGCCGGTGTGTGTACGCCGGTGACGGGAGAGCTCATCAGAGCGGGCAAACCTCTTATCACAGCCGTCCCAGCTGCAGCTGAAAGGCTTCTCACCTAAATGAGGGGAAAGAGAGAAAAACAAGGAGAGCAGGGAATCAGCAAGTGAGTCACACTGCAATCATAAAAACTTCATGCGTCACAGTGCGCTGTTTAGCATTATAACAATGAGCTCACTCTCTTCCCATCAAGAAAAACAAGGCAAAAGTAGGAAAGCTTTACAAACAGGATGCAACGCTCATCTGTGGTAGTCACATTTTCCTCCACATCCTCACGCATTTCAACCAAACCTCACTCCCTCTTGTTCTATAAATGCTCACCTGTGTGTGTTCGAAGGTGAGCCTTGAGGTGTGAGCTCTTGAAATAGGTTTTCCTGCAGCCTGGGAAGTTGCACACATAGTTTCTCCTGCGGGAAAAGTCCATCTTTGTGGCTGCGGTGCTGCCGCTTGGCCCCGCTGGCACATACACAGGGGCCGGAGCCAAGGGTAGCAGCTTGGTGTTGCCCAGGGTCATGACAGTCTGAGGGCAGTGAGGGGCCTGAGAGACTGAGGACTGAGGCAGGACCAACATCACCGTGCCCTGGGGCACCGCCGAGCCCACGATGAGGGACTGCTGAACAGGGGAGGCGTTGGCTGAGGTGGGCTGGGAGGATGGGTGTGGTTGCAGTCTGAATTCCAGTACTGGATGTCTGAACCGCACTGGGGATGAAGGCTGAGAATATGCCTGATTGGCTGTTGACAGGGAACATCTGGCAGATGATTTGAGGGCTGGTGACCGGAGGTGGGGACAGGGTTGTGGCAACAGAGGGAGGGGGTGGGCTGTTGGGTGGTTGGGTATTGAGAGGTGTGGGGGTGGAAACACTGTCCAAACAAGGTTTTGAGGGACTGGGCTGCTGTTCTGTCTTCAATGGTGTGAGAGCAGCAGGAAGAGTTGGGGGTGTGATGATCTGCTCAGTCTTTGCAATGTTTTGCTGCCGCTGTTGCAGTTGTTTCTGCTGGCAGACCTTTGTAGCCGTTACTGTGTCTCTAGTTTTGTCTGGACTGGGGGCTGCTGGAATGTGGTGTTGGCAGGGTGCTGTCTGCAGTGTGGCGGATGACGCTAGTCGCCATGGCTCTGCAGGGTTGTGGCGGAGGGGGGATGGAGGGGGGCTTTTCCGCAATGGGTGCCAGAACAGGTTGATGGAGCCCGGATCCACAGCGCTGTGAGGGCACAGTTAGGCTAGAGTTTGACTGGAGGCCATTGCTGGATGTTGAAGTCTCAACAAAGCTGGGGCTGTGAGGGGGAGTCATACACTAGAAAGAGAAGGGAAATATGAAGGTAGTTAAATCTAAGTGTAACCCACTGCCATAATATCACAGTCTATTTCTCTAGTTTTTTCAAGGAACTGTGTTTGCAGAGATGAGTATCACAGATGGAATGCAGGTACAGTAAACACAAGAATAATCATCACTGTGCTATAAACTGAGATTTTTACGACCCTGCATCTGTGAGGACAAACTTCATCAACACCCGGTCTCATGTCATAAACCACAGCTCTCTTTGGACCTCCAAAGGCCAGAGAGCTTGATGCAAACCTTGACATTCAGCAACAAGTTTTACTAATCAAACATCAGTTATTTCGGTTTATACACATCTGTGTAATTTCAGTACCAACCTCTAGATCACACTCAGTGTTACAAAACTGACATGCAGTGGCTTGACACCTGTAGAGTATGAGAAGTGTCTCACCAGGGAGGAGAGGGACACAAAGTCCTTTGGGTTCTCTGGGATTTCTGGCAGCAGGAGGGAGTCACAAGAGTCCGAGGCCGGGGTGAGGGGTCTGGGCTTGCAGGGGTTTGGCCTTTTGCTGCCAAGGAAGAGGCCCTGGCCCCAAGAGCTCATACACACCAACGCTTCAGCTGCCTCCAGGTCTGTGTACTCCAGGCCACAAGTTCCACTGGAAACAGACTGTTCGCTATCATGCCTCCTTCTCTTTGCGTAGGATCCGCAATCACCCATGTACTCAGTCTGAAAGGCAAAAATAAATAAACATCAGACAAAGAAGGTAGAATTAAAGTACTTGAGAACTGCCACATAATTTGGTTATCATGGCTCACTTCAACTGCATGTGATAGCCTGTGCTGATTCAATCTTGACTCAGAGTTGATCGTGGCCTAAATGCAAATGGATCGAACACTATTTTATTAACCGGAATGGAGGGAAAACTCTCCAGATTTCCAGTCATCATTTGTGCAGTCACTGTTTCTGTATCTAAAGTGCCTCAGCCAAACTGCGTAATGCTGCCAATAAGGGAGAGGGGGTGTTGGTGACTACACCCCAGCCCAGCATGCACTGCCCCTGGCTCAGAGCCAGGACACCTCCCATTGCCAAATATAGACCAAGCAGTGACGTGCTGCCGAAATGAGCCATGTGAAATCCCCATAAAGCGGGTATGCATCAGGAAGTAGGCTTATTACGGTACAACTTTGTTTAAATCCTTTACAGTAAACAAAGCATATTATTGACCCTTCACAAAAGCTAAACAAGGTGACACTGTCAGGCTTACGTGCATGTTAAATTACACAGATATTATCGCAGATATAGGTTAATACATTTCAAAGACAGAATAAAAAGCAAAAATACAATGTAAGCGTGTAATAAGAAAACAAGCGTTTGTGTTATTTTAATCGGGTTAATTTGGCACCAGCGGGACGTGACACAAAATTATATCAGCAGAAATACACAAACATGTTAAATTTAGCTGATGTCTTATCTTGGGTACCGAAACATCTAATCACCCTGTAGAAAACTGAATGATACCGGATTGAAGGGAAAAGAAAATATAAAAAGCCGTTCAAATAAATGTCTTACCCCGTGTGAGTCCATCTCCGTGAATTTTCTCGATGGCATTGAGAAATAAAATATTTAAGTGTCACTTTCTTGTTGTCAAAGCCAGTATTGAACAAAGAGACGGCAGTTGCCAGTGCTGCTGCCTGACTCGGGTAGGGTTCAGGAGGTTTTTTTCTCTGACTGGCTGCCTTTTCTCTCAGCTGTGTGTGTAAAACATAGGGAGGAGGGAAAAAAAGAAAAGAAAAACAAAACTCACAACACGCACCGGCGGGTGGCAACACTCGGCCAATCACAATCGAGTGTGTGCAGAACTTCATCCAATAGGAAAGCAGAGAGCGCGTGAACAGTGCGTGCTCGCTAAACGGTTGGAGGAAATAGGGTGCGTGGCCGTTTGTAGGCGTGGTCGTAGAGTCAGCAGTGTCAGGGTAAACCCGATGAACTGCAAGCCGTTAAACTAGGCGAAAGGTCGATCCAGTCTATGCTGCATTCGCGGGTTGTGGGAACAAACTCATGAAAACAACTCACCAGCTCAATGCAACAGTTCATAAATCATCCAACGGCGAAAAAACGATTTCTGTGTCAGATAACTGACCATTCAACGTTGTGAATCAGATTAATATCTTTTGATGAAGAGAAATAGCAGTTCTCGACAAAGTGAAAGGACTCAACAGCAGCTGGAATTGTTAGACACTAGATAAATTCACAAAAGCAGAGATATAGCCTGCTGAATTCTTGTTAAAGAGTATCATTCATTGTTAGTCATTTTCAATGTGTTTTCTGAAATTTAAAATTGAGGCTATATTAGATTTTGACCATACTGTTCACATATTTGATATGTTCTGTCACAAAATTCTGTGGCTTCTCAAGTGTGTATTGTTTAATATCACATGGCATTTCTTATTGAGCTACATGTTTTGATTTGATTTTACAGGGCAGAGTATCAAAATTTTCTGCCACTGTAAAATGGACACCAGTTAACATCATATGTTATGTAAAATGTTTAGTAAGTAATTTAAATGTAATTCAAAAGGTTTGACTTTAAATAACTATATTATTTCTTACCAGTGTTTTTACACTATTTTACCAGTGGGTTTGCAGTATAAACACAGCAGAAATGCTCTTAAAATGTTTAGACAAGGTTGTTGCATGTTGTTGAGACTTATAGGCACATATTACTATTAGGCTTTTAGAAACTGACATATGACCTTGACTTTATTGCATATAACTCCTTACTGATAATAGAAAAGGTCTATCCAAAAAAACCTTGATTTTTTTTAAGCTCAATAGACAACTTCAAAGTGAAGGGGTCTGTAGGAAAGACACTCACACTACATTTCCCACAACACGTGAAAGCCACACCAATGCCAGATGATGTGCAGGTTTCTGTCGTTTTTTCTTGCTTTTCTTTTGGAGCTTTTTGTGCAGTTCCCTCATAGAAAAAGAAGATTAACAAGTTTTAATTGTCACCACTTTCACATTTCTTAATACAAATGGGAATTCACCAGGCTACAAAGCAAGTAGAATGCGTTTTTAACCCATATTATCACTGTAGCCCTTAACAATTTACCAGTGTGATCATTTCGAATTATACCTTCAAATATTTCCAACATCTGCTAGTTCTTTTGGTTTTGCAGTGAAACAGGTTCCCTATTAGAGGCCAGTAGTTAAACTTTATAAATCTATTGTCTTTAAGTGTAGCTATTTGTCAGGAATTCTCAGGCAACCTAAGAGCTCTTATAGATCCATATAGGCTGTATTAGGTTTTGAATTATATTTTTAGCTACATGTACAGACAAACTGAGACTTTTAAGGTTACCATAGGTATTCAAGTCTACAGACGCATTGAACTGATAACCTGTTTTCTTCGATGTAAATCAAAGGATACTTTGTTTTTTTCTGATGCTAAATATATTCTTTAAGATTTATGTAAATGTCTAACCCTAACCCTGTCTATGTTTGGCAGTTTTCACCATGGCCTATTGTCAGACGAATTCTACTGGGTCATTGCCATAAGTGCATAAGTGAATTCCAACTGGTATTGACCTACATATGCTGTTACATCATCACATGCATTTGAACAAAGGAAAAATGTGTTAGAAGTCCCGTTTCTCAGAGCCATGATATGCAAACAGTGCCACAGAAACACTTACTTATTTTATACTCTAAAAAGTGATGATATTTTATACTCTGTTTGTGGTCTTCTCTTCAGAAGGGAGTGGAGCAGGTGTATTGGCCTAGACCTGCTGGCACTTGGCTCTTAAGGAAGGCCGTGCCACAGTATGACTCACATAAGCATGACCTCAGGGAGCAATGAGGGCTGTAGAAGTGTAACCTCACTGCCAGAACGGCGGGGAAGAGGGAGGAGTTATAGGGAACACGAGTTGGCACGCAGGCATGACAGACAGCTTGGGCCTAAGTTCAGCAGCCTGTTTGTGATATAAGTGGGGCAGTCCGCTTCAACTTAGTTAGGGAATCTGGAGGAAAGGTTACACTGAGTGCCCCCTCCTCCTGGGAAGGGGGAGTTGCCTAGCTGCAGGGTTATGGGCTATATTTCTATATTTCACAAACAGGCCCAGAGCTTTGTGCTTAAGGGAGCCACATGCAATGTCCTATAGACAAAAGTGTTACTTCCACTTGAGGTATCTCTATTCCAAGCCAAGGAAAGTGGAGTTAGTGTGAACCAGTACTCTTTTTGAAAAGGTTAAAATAATTTTATTCCCCTGACTTTTTTACATCAAAGTGCTATTCTAGCCACCACTGTATTATTTATACATAGTGGGAAAATGGAATCCAATCAGAATCAAATTGTTGGTCAAGTATGTGTGTACATGTAGAAATTTGACTCTTGTTTAGTATTGCTCACTATGTGCTTGTACAGTAATAACATGCTCTGGACAAGGACAATAGATTTAAATTTTTATGTTCAAACTATCCAAAAAATGAATAATGCTAATAATAAACAATGACAATATACAAAACCATTGTATGCTAAAATATATAAGTGCATAGTATATTATATTAAATGTACAGGGAACTTCAGGAGTGAAATGTAAAAGGTGCGTAACTTCCCCCTGAGTTGAGAGATGACAGCTTCAGAAGGACATCTGTCTGCTGTAACCACAGGTATCTGATATGTCTGGTTATCTATCAGATCATCATATATTTTATCAACCAGTTCCTTTGAAAACTTCCTGATCTCATCACTGATCTTGACATTTTCCAGTGTTTTGCTGGCATGTACTACAGGTACCTCTGGCAGGTTTAGTTTATCATACCAATCATCAGTATGGTTTTTGATGAAGACTCCGTTCTTCTTGTGCTGATAACTGTCATCCTGTTTAGAGGTAAAGGTTCAGATGTACATTTGGGAGGATCTGGATCACGTCTTGATAGATATGTCTTCAGCAGAGCCTGTAGTTTTCATGAGACTCAGCAGAGAGGACCTTGAACCCTGCTGTAGACTTACCAGGAATCTTGAGTCTTTTGTATTTAACCGGTTCATCAGGTCCACAATAACTTCTTTAATTAATTTTTTGGCAAATATGCTAAAGCTTTGTTTGCGAGCTGTTTGGTTAGCAGAGGTGGTTTCTTTTAAAAGGTGTGGCCTGAAAGACAAAAAAACTCTCCCACCTTTTTCAAAATTAACCCCACATCAAAATGAGGCCTCGGAGGAGCTGCTTTTATATGGCAGACTGCCCTTTAAAACATTGACAATAAAAGAAGCTGCATGTATAGCCTCCTTAGAGATGCTGAGAGAAACAATGTTACACACTTCTGCCATGTCTGGGGTCTTCCTCCACCACTCGATGAGACTATCAGTCACAGCTTTAGTCACTAATGGCTCAGAGATGTTGGTTTTTCTGCTCAGAATAATTTCACATTGCTATGGTTGTTTTATCTCAGGAACCCTTGTTGGCTCATAGATCATGCCTAATATAGCATCAATGGGGCAGCAAGACACTTCCTGGCAAGTGGACGTCAGCTTAGCCATGTTTCTTCAGACTTTTTTTTTTTTTTTAAAGTCTGAAACACATTTACTTTGGTAAAAAAAAAAAAAGAAAGTTCCCAGATGCACACTTTATGGTTTATTTTTGTTGCACTGCTAACTGAATAACTTCAGTCACATACAGTGAGGGCAGTACAGTCTGTTTTATCCTTGTGAATAAGAACTGAAGCTGAAATTGGAAATAAAATGTAACAAACTTAATTTAAGATACTAAGATAAGAAATACATGCTCAAACCCATTAAGGATATAAGGATTACAGTGCTGTTTCCTCAAAAGTGCAAAACCAACTGGAGCTACACTTGGGATGTTTGAACAGTATCAAAGTAGGTCACTTGTGGTCTGTTCTGCCAAGGGTACACTATACTGCCATCAAAGTGTGCACTTTGAGGGGGAAGAACTGAAGCACTTCAAATTAAAAAAAAAAAAAAAGGATTGATGCCAAGCTCTCAACAACAATGAGATCAAATATGAGTAACCTGTTTTGACTGAATTTACAGTGGCTCAGTCCAGCTCACAAATTGGAGTGAATTTCCATGTCAGTGCCACAAAAGAATAGCATCAAAATTCTGGATTGTAGGACCCAAATACAGACAGGAGACTGGCTGAGCAGTGATATTGAGAGGTATATTAACAAAAGCAAACACAAATAAACTAAAGAGCAGACGTAAACCAATGCAAACCAAAACATACTTAACTGAAAGACCAGATAGTCCAAACTAGGTAAATACAGGAACCCAGGAAACAATAGATCAAGGAAGATGGCAGGAGATGCAGGAGCATCAGGCACAACAAAAGCAGTGACAACACACAAGCTTAGAAGGATGAAGGAAAAGACCAAGACTTATATACACAAGGGAGGCAGGGCTAATGAGACGCAGCTGAAATACATTAGGGTGGGGCAGACAATCACACTGGAGTACAGAGACAGGTAGTAAGGAGGCAAGAGAACACACCCGGGGAAAAACTCAGTTGGACTTAATTCAGTTTCCATGAAATCCCAGTTTGTATATCTGGCGTTTCAATAAACTGTTCACAGGAACATGAGATGGAAAACAAAGAAGGGAGACCATATGTCTGGGTTATGAGTCTGGGTAGCTCTTTGACCTTGCTCAGATTTGTCTATACAAAGGACAGGAGCTGCATCTCGATACCCACTGTGGGTTTAAATGAGGACATCTCAAGAATGAGCTGGGGGCACAGTGAGCTGATGGCATGACATAGACAGTGAGAGAGACAGACCAGATGGCCTTGCACTTTAGGAAAACAGGCAACATTGGCATGCAGGTCATGTAGCTGATTAGTGCATCATGAGTCCAACAGCTGATAATTACATTATATTACACACACACACACACACACACACACACACACACTATATAGCTTCTCTAAACCAATGTATATATATTTTACAAATCTATTGTAAAATGAAAGCAAATAAAAGTAGGAGAATAAACCAAAACCACAGCAACTGGAGAGCTTTTATTGGTCATTTTGTGCAACAAATGTCTTACAAAAAATCAATTAAAAACATGTAAATATTTTTTCGTCCCTTGACATATGTTAGAATAACTTCATATAAAAACATTATATTATCAATAATTTGGGTATATATGGTAAAAAAGAAACAATGACCCACATCCATTATTTTAATAAATATATACACAATGAGTACTAAGATACAAAAGGAGGGATCATATCCAGGGGATCCTTTCTTTCAGTGGATCCCTTTTTTAGTGGATATATATATACAACAATGTTTCCATTTTAAAAAAACTGTTTTATCAATTAATATGAATTATATCCTGTAGTTATGGCAAAAAAAGAATTTCTGAATGTGTGATCCTAATATCATATTGCACTTTCAAAATAATGTGCTAGACACTCAATGTCCTATTTCATTGACATTCAGAAAACTACTCTACAAGGGGAAGGGGTGTTTTAGGGTTATTGTCACTATGTTTAGGAACAGTTTAATACTTACAAAGAAATTGGTCTGAGGAAAAACATCTTTTAAGCCATTTCATTCACAAACAGCATGTATCATATGTTTAAGCAAAATACAACCAAAAAATTACAGTACTCTACCCTAATTGTATTATGGCTGATAGAAAGTTTACACACTAAATACTGCCAAGTTGTTTAGCATTAATACAGTGAACCACTGAGGCTCCATCAAAAACTTGCGGTCTTCATTTTTGTGTGCTAAATACCCAACTTTGGAGATCGTAATCATCAGTGCTATGGCTTTAGAAAGGGAAAAATGAGCTGATTCTGCTCATAATTTTCAGATACAGGAGATACAATGCTGCTTGCATAGCATGAGGTATAGCAGCACCACAATCGCTCTGCACATTTCAAACAAAATTTTGCAAAAATAAAAGGCACTAATATTTGAGGTGCTCATAACTCATTAGATACAAAACAAAGGGGTTGTAACAATCAAACATGTCTGCACTATTTCAGGCATAAAAAATTTCGAAATTAAACAACATGTATAACTTAAATTTCTAATCAACATTGTTGTCTATTAAGAGCTATGGCTTTTTAAATATCTGTTTATGGGCCTTTTGTGTTTTAAATTCTGTTTGACACTGATCCAGCACAGAGACAACTCAATTTTATTTCAGATCAAGTCCACAATCTCAGCTGGACGTGTAAACCACGACCACTGATGGGTCCATTTGTACTGTGCCTCTCTGGTAATATCACCTCCTCCTGCCCGATCAGATTTCAGTGAGAGTGAGTTTGTACATGCCGCCATGCTCCTCCATGGTGATCTGGAAGGTGTCTTCGTTAGAGTAGTGTTTGATGATGTTGTCATCCATGTGGACGAGGATTCTGTTTTAAAAAAGATAATGCATCTAAGTGTCTTGTTCACTTCACCCCCCCTCCAAAAAAAAAATAATGTGTGTATGTGTGAAAAGACAATGCAATTGATACTTACCCTTTCTTGCATTTCTTATACACCTTTCCAACTTTATCCAAAGGCAACTCATACTTGTCGGAAATCTGAATGAAACAAACACAAATCAGTGTCAAATTCTTGAAAGAAGCATAAAAAATGAGCAGAGATTATACACAGAGGAGAGGTTAGTCCTTTGTGCCTCAGTCTTCACAGAGACATTTGCCTGTTTTAGCTCAGCAACTCCACTGTTGGCCCTTCATAGTTCACATACGTGACTCTTGAACTGCATGTCTTTTTAAACCCTTAAAGTAACCATTCACCTGCCTCTTTCTTTACCTCCATTACTCCTTCTTATGGACACCGCCTTTTCCCACTCACTCGTCTTCTCCCTGCCAAGGATGCCTCCACTTCCTCTTTTTCAAAACTTTTTCCCCCAATCTCTATCTTCATTAGGGCCTTATCTTGACCTTGTCACACCATTTAACCCCTAAACATCCTCTCTACACCACTTTCCCCATTTCAGTCCTTGTTCTTAATCAAGACTACGTGATTCCAGGTCCTGTCACAGCTCATTTTTCCTTTCACAGTCACTTAAACACACACACAGAGTACTGTGTCTCAACTTTTGGTGTGCCATGCCATGACCACCAATTTTAATAAATATGAATAGAAGAATAAAGTTAGGGTGCCTTACAGCTTCCATAAGGCCTTTCAGTGTCGGATTCTTCAGCATGAGGGCATCAAACACCTCCTCTGTCTCCTTGCGCACATACAGCAGGACTGTGTGGTGAAAAGAGAAAGGAGGGTGTCAAAGTAAAGCAAATATATTCATTAAATGGACATATACCAAAATCTGACCAATAAAACACAGCAAAAAACAAGCAAAAAGAAAAAACACAAATTCATCGGCCTGAAAGCTTTACTGCTTGTTTGGTACATTTGTGGGGGTAGTAGTAGTAGTAGTGGAGCTCAAGCACATGGGCACATTATGTTTGATCCATTAGTAAATTTGCAGATATACAATGCTCCAGGGTGTTTTTAATACTCCCCCTGCCAGCCTGCACTCACCCAAACTCAAAGAAGTGGCACAGGGCCCAGACAAAGCCCGCCTAGAAAGCACATTGCTGGTACAGTTGTAAAGAGACACACACAATTACAATGACAGACCCACCTCTCATTCACAATACCCAGTCTCCTCAAAATAGATCTTGCTTTAAATAGATTTTAACGCATTGTTTTCCAACCCATTTGTGGGAACTTGTGATATTTGTGTTGTCTACATAAGAGGAAAATGACCTCTGTTTTCAAGTAGGCCCTCTAATTAAAGACGCAATTATGTGCACAGTTTTCACTAGTTTGATCCACTCCTGTATGTGGATGAAAACCACGTAAGACAGAAGTAAACCACAACTAAAGTAAGTAACTGTATGATGACGTCTGGCTTCATACTGTTATTTTCCTTTGTGGCCTGCAGCAGCCAGGCTTAACTTTATTTGAGACATACATTAGGAGGCTGCTTTAACCATTATGAAGTTGTCGGTTGTCTACCTAGTAAAGGGACGAAAGGTTAGAAAGCTTCAATAACCCTTTACCAATATCTTTAGTGTCATTTAGAGTTGATTTAAGATTACAAATTAGCCATGCTTTTTGACAACTGCTTCAAACGGTTCCAAGATTCAGCGAGTTACAGGATCATCTAAACTAGTGGTTCCCAGCTATTGTGGGCTTGCAGCTCCTTAAAATGGAGTCATATTCACTTGTGAGTTTCCATCACAGGTTATGGCCTTTGTGTGCACACCAGTGTGAGCAGTTTACGGAGCAGACAAAAAGTGATTTTTGCCTCTGATGTTGATGCCGCTGATATTTAAGTCTAAATTAACCAGTTAAAAAAGAAACATTTTCCAGACTAAAATTCTGCAGCAAAAACTTATCTTGCAAGATCTAGTCTGGCTTTCTGAAGCTATTGCATCTATGAATCATTCATAGAGAATCTGTGTAAAACAGGCTTAAAAACTCAAGGTGAAGCCTAACTGCAGAAACATTCCACTTCTAGCTGCAACATATTTTACAGCATTTATTTTCATATTTAGTTTGGGGGAAATGCCTGCAGTATTCCTGTGAATAGGATATGGGGTAAAGGGCATAGGCTTGTTTGCATGTGTTTGTGCACGTAGCGATCAGTGGTATTTTGCTTGGTCAGTGGAGACATCAGGCACGTGTGTGTGTTTTGAGAGATCTGGAATAATCACATGGCCCAGAAAGAGTGGGTGAGGGGGGGTGGGGGGGTGGCACATTCAGGGGCCAACCACAGCAAACACGCACACATGCATGTGCATGTGCACACACTTGAACAGACTGATTTAGCCCCAGAGAAGAGTGTCATCTAAAGACCCCTGATCAGCATGTGAACAGTTGCACGGCTACACTACACACACACACACACACAGACCACAGACATACACACATTTAATACCTTTCTTTTGTTCCTCCGCTCTGGCCATCTTGTTTGGGGGCGAACCAAACTCGTCATCACTGAAGGGTAATCTCTTCATGCCCGAGCTACAGTTGACAAACACACACATAAATCACTGCTTAAAGGCCCTTTATAACCAGCTAACATTCTATAAAATACACACATACACACAAACGTATGCACTCAAAGCCCACGGGCGTTTCCTAGAAACAACATATGTATTTATATCCCTGAATGCCTTTTACTGGGAATGTGCCTCAGGTTGTTGCGGTTCAAAACCACTAAAAGGAATGTGTAAAAGGGCAAGGGTGAAATCGGGGCTTCCACGAACTCACCTTTCCTCTCCATCTTCTGCTGAGAAAGGCTGCAAGAAAGGCAGAGAGGCAGAAATTTACTAAAATTTAACATAAAGGGAGAATGCACAGGCTATAGCCATAGATAACTTTGAATTGCTAGTAGTATCTGCGATGTCTTTAAAGTTGGAAATCAAATATTTATGATGATAACTGGCTTTAAAATGCACCTAAATATCAGTTTAATCTACAGTATGTCCTGCAATGGAAGTGCATGTTGAATGAACCCCTTTGCAACTGCTGCTGCCATTCAAACTTGTCATGTTGGCAGTTCGATCAGTCAACCAGTTCAAAGTCAACAGCCACGTTCCAGACAGTTTCCCATGCTGACCCATTTATTGTTTCTTTATCATTAAGAACTGAATCTGGTCAAAACACATAAGCACATCAGTTAAAGCTTGTGCAGTTACAGCTGGAGACATGGTGATCAGTGCAGGTCCGAAGCATGATGGGGGGGGGGTCACCTAGTGTCCAAACCCCAAAGATATTAAGTTTATGGCCATGTGTGACAAAGAAATGCATCAGATCCTCTCACAGCAAGGATGTGACCAATCAATATTTGAAATATTTACCTGAAGAAAAAATAATAATCAAAATAATTGCTAATTAAATTTCTGTCAGTTGACTAATTGATCAGTCGATGGAGCTCTAAAATAGAGAACACTTTTATTGAACAGGTAAACTAAAAGGGAAAAATATCCAGTTTCTTTAACTCTGCTGCTCTACATATCAGTTGCTATGAACTCCTCTTATTCATTTCTGAAGTAAATCATGAAGTGCATGAAACCCATTCATGAATCCCCATGAAGTAAGTCAAAAAATGTTTTTAATTCCAGGAAAAATAAGGGTTTTTTTATTCCTGGAAAGCCTCTGCTTTTTGGAGCCCTTTGCCATGCAACTGTATTGATCGTAGGCATTGCTGTTAAAAGAAATCTATTTTGAACTGGATCCCAGTAAACTCTGAGTTTATCAGAAACTGATAGCATGCCTGGGGACAGTTCAGTCAGGTTCAGTGTCATTGGCAAAACCAAAAATAACCTCTTGTGTGTCCCTTGGCGTTCAGCGTAGGAGAGTAAACTTAGTGAGAGTGACGGAAAGGGAGAAAGATGACTCTTTTTGTTGTGGTTGCTTGTATTCAGCTGAGAATGCTCATACTCGACCAGCAGGGGGTGCGTGACGTTCACAAATAGTTAAATTTCTCAGTGGGTCATTATCACCATCAACAAAGCAGTTAATCATACACGTCCACTCACAGAAAACATGACACAAACTTATTTGTTCATACCAAATGCAAATGCATGCATGCGCACGCACACGCACCCACACAAACCTCTGTGCATGTCATGTGATGTGTCCATCCTGACTGGAAGAGGTAAGGCTCAGAGTCCAATCACGGAGAAAAAGGCTGCTGCTGCTGGTCAGCACTGATAAAAAACTGACACACTGCACACGCAACTGCATGCTACAGCCTTTATGCACATTTCTACCTGCCAACTGTATTTTCTATGCCACAGTAAGAACTGTAAATAGGCTGTATCTGGCCATCTCCTATCTGCGAAATACAGCAGCCACACAAATGTAACAAAACTGCAGTCCCCTGTCTTTCTTCAGATATGCCTATTTCCTTTGCCTCTGAGCATACAAAAATGTTAAGATAAGTGGCATGCTCTGAACCCCCTGGTTTGTTTTGAGTCACTGGTAAATGATTCATCTTGCGAGTAAGCAGTCTGAAATACAGCCATCAGTATGTGGGACTCCTTTTACAGCTCGAAATCAGAACTCTCTGTTCTTGCCAACTAACAAGCAGGCTGGGTCACCTCGACCCAGCTGGCTCAAGAGTGGGTGGAAGCTCAAAAACAAAATGTTTATGGACCACCGAAGAGGCTACAAGTGGTACATAAGTGTAGCTAAAAAAAGTCCATCCCAAAAAATAAAAAGATGCATTACTGCATGCTATACTAAAATGTACTAGTGGTATTTTGTGTTCATGATTGGCACTCACGTGGCGCTGGAAGGTAGAGAAGTGAATGTCAGGGATGAAAAGCACTGGCTGGGTCTCGAGGTCGGTCATCATCTTGAAGATGGTCACATCGTTGCGTTTCTGGAGGATGGGAACTTTGACATCTGCAACTGGGAGAGAAGAAGGTCACAATAGGAAGCAGTTTAATGAGTCTATTCAGGCTCAGATCTTCTATAAAGGGACTCATCCTCTAAACAGAAGGACATTAACTTGCAGTAATGACTTTTTGGCCACTTGGGGGCAGCACAACAAGCTTTTTGTCTGTCATGAAATATCACTACATTTTTCTGTAGGAAATCAAACATATGTACAGTATGTATAAACATTCCTGAATGGGTAGGGGAAAGAATCTAGATCAAATAACAATAGTCTCAGTCCCCCTCTTTATTTTACGCAAAGTAAAATACACCTGAATGACTCACAGGACAGGCCAGGGTTAAGCTCAGCCACTTTCCCTTTCCGGCGGGACTGCTTCCTCTCCTCATCTCGGATCTTCCTCTCTGCTCCCTTATCGCAGAAGACTTTGATCTGGCAGTAAGCACGGTGGATGGGTTTGTTGCTGCGGTTGTTGTAGCTGTAGGTGTCGATCTGCAGGTTCAGAGGGAGACCCTTCACCCCCTTCTGAGAGGAGAAGTCTGTGCTCAGACAGTTGACAGAGATAAAGATCTGTGAAGAGAGGAATAATATGGAACAAAATATTACAGTCAAAGTCAACGGCAAACTTAGAGTTAATTCTTTAGTTGCTTCTTTTAAATCATGAAGAAACAAAACTTCTCGCTTTCATTATTCACATGAGCATCCTTGTGAAATACTGAGGGCCTCCACTGCATTCACTTTTGTGTGTCGCCATCTACTGCTCAACTTTAGTCATCACAGGCTGGTAATTTCTTTTTTTTTTTTTTTTACCAATGAGGCTCCTTTGTTCTCCTGGTGCTTGTATTGAAAACAGGTTATCAATATGTCTACAAAACACACTATCATGACAGATAATGGAGACTTGAGATCCAAGTAGCAGATATAACTGATATTACTGATATTATAAAAACTTTTTTTTAAACCATACAGATGTATATGTATTATTGCATAAATACAGCACATTTAAAATCAGATGACATTAATGATTTAAGAGATTTTAACCCTCTGGGGTACACTGGACATGTTTATTTAAAGGGACATAACTTGATCTATATATCAAGTTGAGACAAGCTGAGGGAAATAGTTGAAAATGCTTATGCGGGGCTTCCCAGAATATATCATTTATGGCTACAGACCATAAAAAATGATGAAAATGACACAAAAATTAGTTGGAATAAAAATCAATTGTGTGTTAATAGGCTGGGTTTTACTGTTATTTCTTGCATTTCTGCTGTATTTACGTCCCAAGATAGTAAAACATTATTTAGAACCTCGAACTGGTCTATAGTATTTGGACCTATGTAGAGTTGTACATGGGCATCTGTGTCATTTTTCTTGTGCTCTGTGTCTCTTGCACCGTTATACTTCGGCAAATTGAGGAAATGATGAGTTATAGCTGAGTTTGTGCCTGAAAAAAGGATAGCATGCTATGAGGGGAAGTAAGGCTTAAACTGTGCAAAAGAAAGACAAAGCAATAATGCACAGAAAGAAAATTGCCCCAGAGTAGGTAAACATAAAGGAGGGGCTGCCTTTTGCAAATACACTGCAAATACATTTTTGCTACAGGCAAATTACCTCAGGGACAAGCCACGCATACACACATATCATTTGACATCTAACACCACACTGATGAGATGCTAAAACAACCTTGTAGGCGGCACACTTCCAAAAACACACACCCGGTGAAGTCATGAGCACACACAAGGATGAACATCCTATGGACACAGGCCTCGAGTCATGAGACAGTTGGACCCACATCCTGGTGTGTGTGATGAGCCATAGAACCACATTGTCTTTTTGTCTGATGTCTTCCATTTCAGGCTGATGGCGAACCAGGCCAGAGAGCAAACACTGGTAAACAAAAAAACGCAGAAGAGAAGACAGGAGCTCCTCCCTTCTGTCACCCATGCAACAGGATTTTATTTGTCAAATGACCAACCCTTGTCCTTCCCCCCTGCTGAGTTTCCTCATTCTTGCACCCTTTGTTGCTTCTCTCTGGTGTGCAGAAATACCTTAACATGCAGCATCACAATAGGGGTGACAGGCAGGTTGGGCCAGTCAAGAATGTATGCACAAAGTGCAGCAAAGTTCACACATTCATTCTGTCTGTCTGTCTGTCCATCTCTCTCTCTCTCACTCACACACATACCTCCTCCTTGCCTCTACGCAACCTGACTAAACTAAAATAAAAAAGGAGTGGTGGCGATGACGTGACAGCATCATCACTCTTCTATTTACACCCTTATTTTCATTTAAGAACTGTTTTGGAGGATCACAACGGACAAAGTGGATGATGATCACCAACAAAGGGGTGTCAACACCTGAAACCTTAATTCTGGTCTGCGGCAAAAACCACACAGGAGCTTAAAAAGAGGGGCAGGCTATTTTTGGCTTAAGGTTTTTAGTGTGTTGATGTGAAAAGTTCAAAGCTCATATTAAGAGTTCAAGATAAGGAAATAGACGGGATCCTGCGAACCAAACATTGCACTTGTTTTTACTGGAACATGAACACAGAAGCAGAAACATGTAGCATTCATACACACATATAATTAACCCTGCCAAGGAGTTGTTTTTTTTCTGTTTGTTTATTTGTTAGCAGGATTAAATGAAAATTTATGGAGCAATTTTCAACTCCTTCAGTTGTCTGTGCACTTGTGTGTGTGTGTGTGTGTGTGTATGGGTCTTACTTTGGCCTCCTCATTGGTGTCCCAGGTGAAGGAAATTGCATTGTAAGAAATTTCCTCAATGTTCCCAATCGTATTGAAGCTCTCCTTGTAATCAGCTATACAAAAAATTACATAGTAAAGTAAGTAACATACTAGAGACAGAAAATTTACAAATAAAGCTAAAAGTGATCTGAATAAATGACATAAGAAATAATTTAGCAGGTTAGAAGAGCTAAAAAGAAAACTATATTTGCATTCACTGTTGCTGCATAATATGCTGAGGTATATAAACACTGCGGGCTTAATCCCTACCCAAACAAATTGAATTGCCACAACCGAGCAACACACCTTTTACTGTCAGCTACTGCTAAGCTTCCCTTTCAACCAGTTACTCAGCGGTGCAGACACAGGAGGATTAATTGGCTTGCTCCTTGTCAAAACCAAACTTCTGAATGCCCCGGAATGAATCACTGGATCATTTAAGTCTCAGACTTTACACATATATTACACTTGAGAATAAAACATTGACCCTCACTCGCAGCTCTCCTGTCTTGCCAAATGGGACAGTTAAATTTGAATAAAGGAAAAAAAAGACTGACTTACCGATGTCAAGACACCTCTGCTTGGCTGTGTGCTGTCTGGAGTGCCAGTACTTCCAGTGTTTCAGCTGATCGTCTCTGCACTTCTCCTCTCCAAACACAACCATCACTACACTCTGGACATGGTGTAACACACAAAGACAACTTAATGTGTTAAAATAATATTTCACCCATGATTACTGTCATTAATAACAAGTTGTTACTTGTTTCAGTTTTTTTCTTTTCCTTCTTACCCTGACTTTAGTGATGGGTTGCTGCATGCCTTTGTTGTCAATCTCCCTGAGGGTGATCGGGTAAAACTGACCCTTGTTGAGGTACGTCATTGTCCCGTCACCTGTCTTCTGACGCAGAGACTTGGATGCCTCCAGAGTGTACTCAAAGTTATTCCTAGAAGGCAGAGAAACGGGGGCAGAATCCAGTAAGACTTTGCATAGTACACTTTTTATGCTAAAAAACAACTCCACTTTCCTTTCTGTGGAAATGGATATCTCTGCATTTACAACAAGAAGTTGAAAAGACTTCAATTAAAGCTTGACATAAAACAGTGAGGTGAAATTCACGGGGCATGCTGCACAAAGTCGCTGCAGCTAAGTTGTGACCTAAAATCAGCGTGGTGTCAGAGTGGGGCCAGATAACAGCCCTGTGTGTGCAGACTCTCGTCTTTCACACAGAGGGGAATCTGGTGTCTCCCCCGTGACTGTTGTGAATGAGGCCATTCTGCTGCGTTGTGTCAAAAGCTGAATGGCGGTGTGGCGGTGGAAGTCGAGCGGTGGGCCGGCGGGCAGCACGACTCACCCCGGCACGGTGTTAAACTGAGTGTAGTCCTCGGGCGTCATGGAGGCCATACGTAACTGGAGATCTCCTGGGAAGGAAAACACCTGAAGCACACAAAGAAAACAGACAGAGTGAGACTCGGACAGTGAAGTAAGTCACAGCAAAAAGAGGATACGAAACATCTTCTTCATTTTGATATTAAATTAAAATTTTAAATTATAATTTTTTAAAAATGAGCTCCTCCTACAAATTACTGGAGGAATAATCAGCATTTTTATGTTGGGATTGTCGTCCGCCACTTCCGCAACAATTGTGTAGTTTTTAATTGTCCTTCCCCTTCATCTACCTTTGTTTTGCTAAACATGCCTCTACACTCTGTTGCTAAACCTCCCAGGCCCCATGCTGGAGTTTTGTTGGGTTACCCTTTTCTAAGGTGATTTGCCTCCAGGTTAAAAAGAGAAAGAGGAGGGAGAAAGGGCTTTGGCTATTGTAGGAGAAAAGTACAGCACTTTATTGTGTTGGTGAGACAATGACATAATAACACACTAGCCGCTATTTTGGCATGTTCAAATAAAACCGAGGAAGACTGAGCCCACCGCTGGCTCCATGGGATCAGGTGAATATCCTATTGTTTGATGGGAAAGTTCTGAGTGAGAGAAGAGAGGAGCGAAGGTGAAGAGGGGGAGGAGGGGAGGTTGTGGGAAGAGCAGTGGCGGGGTTTAGGAAAAAAAAGGGGGGATCGAAACACTCACCTCCTGGGAACCGTCCTTGAAACTCTCGGAGAAGGTGGAGTCAGGGGGCGTGCGGGACTGAGTGCTGGGGCTGAACTGGACAGTGTTGTGGGTGAGCTGGCGGTCAAAGACGCCCACATGGCCATCGGTTTCGGCGCAGTTGTTTGGCACAGTGACGGAGAAGCCATGGGTGGGCACCTCCGTCTTGACGGACGGGTAGTTTGGCACGGCAGCAATGGAAACTGTGACGGTTGTGTCTGAGTAGACAAAAAAAATCAGTAAACTGACAACTGAGTTTTCTACTTTAAGCTTTTTGTGTTTGCAGATGTTACTGAGTCTGAACAGACCTGGTGAAGGGAACTGGGCCCTCTTGTCCTGGGCCAGCTGGAGAATATTGAAGGGCCCTTTCAGGACCTGGATCCTGCTCTCCATACCGGCTTCCTGGAGTGGAGCAATGGTGTGTCCAGCCTGGATCTGGTGTCTGCAACAAAGGAAAATAGAACATATGTAGTGCCAAAGTGTCCAAAATACTTCACATCTTGTCTCTTTGGATTTGGATCTTGCAACTGTAGTGCATGATTCCTCTCATGCTTTTATTTTTTAAAGGGGTGGGCTGGGGGGTGCAATCAGGTGAAGGCTGTTGCTCACCTTTTGTTGGGATCCACATCAGAGACCAGTGCGTCTGGCTTGCTCTGGGGTATTGTTCTCTTTCCCTGGGCACCTGCATGGGAAGTGTAAACACAGCCGCTCAGCATCTGACCACATTACATCCAACAGCTCGGGTCGTCCTGCTGTCTATATGGCCAAATAGATCAGTTACATGACATAGGCTCTGCCTCACAGATGTTGCTTAATGGTCGCATGTCAGTATGACAATCACATAGGCAGAGCCTGCAAGGATTTGTAACCTATCTCCTAACGTAAGCTTTTGCACTTTTGATCAGGATCAACTGCAAATGTGACAGGAGAGCTCAAAAAGTTGGAGAAGTGTTTCCTGCATGGTGAAGAAAGTCATTTTCTGTAGTTCCCTTGATACCTTATAGTAATCGTAGAGCAGGCCGAGAGCTGCAGCGCTATCTTCGTCTCCATTAATGCTCATCATGGCCTTGGTGGCTGCTGTCAGTGGGTTCTCCAGGAACGATTTCCAGGCTTCGTCTTCTGTGGTGAACGAGCGCCGCTGGCCTCCATAACCCGGTTCGTTCTGGAGAACCAGGACTGCACGCTTACTGTGGCAAGACAGGGTTTATGTATAAACAGGTTATAAATATGCTCAGGCTTCTTTTAAAGCAGATATCAGATTATGTGATGTCATTTAAAAGTCTTGTCATGTGACGTTTCAAAAAAGTGAGTTGACATCCACAACTGAAGGAATTACATATTGTATTTTATTATTTCCCTCTATGGACTATTCCTTAAGCAGTCAACAAACTGATTCTTCTCAGTGACTTTGTATGAGTTCACAGAGCCTACAATCACGGCCTCGTTCAAAACAGACAAACAGGTTATCATACAGAGATCAACCATGTAGATGTCTTTATCTGCGAGACCTGTTGTTCAGGATTTTCCACGATTGTGCAACAAATCTCAGCCATCGAACTGCTGAGGTGTCTCAAGAAAAAGATGCTCTACAGGCTTGTCGAGTGGGACAACTCTGATTCAGGGATCGCTCATTGGCTGAAAAGTTGACCGCAAGTGACGCATCTGATCCTGCCACATTCCAGCACTGTTTTAACAGTGCTGTGCCACTGTTTTTGTAAGGGAACCTGCTTGTGGAAAATAATCATGTGTTTTTAATGCAGTCACCACCTGCATTGCTCTCCTCTTTCTTCCGCTTCCGTTTTGGGAGGCCTGGAGAGACACTGCTTTTAGAACAGGACAGAATTGGACCAGCGAGAATATAACCTTTTTTTACTGTATTTGTCCCAGAAGATTGTACTGGTCTTGATTATTGCTTAAGCTCAATGAACTCAGGTAAATTATTGCATTTAAATAGAAATGACAATGCACTCAGTTTAAACATGCAAGAGAATATTCAACATCTCAACTGTAAAGTTGCCTGTTTACAGTAAATTTAAATGTTTGCACAGCTTCTGTTTACTTAGACATGTTAGGCTTAATGACTAAAAAATGTAAAATCACCAGTCAAGTTTTTGCCATTAAAGTTTCATCTCTATCATTAGCGTTACTTGTTCAACTCTGGAAACTACATCTTCAGTCATCCATCGTCTGATTTTCTGCCACAACAAAGTTATTATGATAAAGTGTAAATGGACAGGCTCAGTTTCCATGTCCAGTATCTACAACAAATGCAGCCTTTTTTCTCCCCCCTCTCAATGGTCAAAGCAAAGTGATAATTAGTAATCCTATATCTAATTGTGCTTGTCATAAAATGCAATCTGATAAGACCTGGTTATTTACTAACAATAAAACTATGGAAATGCAATCTGAAACAAAACAAAAAGGAGTTTGCTTGTTTTTCAAGTAGATTTTAAATTAGATGTCATAGATGGCATGAATTCACAGACATTTAACATCTCTTTAATGTACATAAAGCACAAAAAAACTAATATATAGCAAAAATATTTTTTTCTGTCAACATTTGTCTCTCCAGTTTTTTTCTCACCATAAATTTCACAAAAACCTCAGGTAGAGTAAGATCCATTAAAAACCTCGTGTAGCCCTGCGCTTACATTGTCTGCGTTAGGAGTCGGGCCAACGCCTAGCAGGTACAATTTCACTCCCCTCAAAAGTCTCCTTGACATTACCTTCCAAAAGGAAGAAGAAAAAAAAGCTATATAGAATCCGATCATCTCTCACAACACGATTTATATTTTTTACAGCCTATATATATATATTCCAGTGAAGCTGGATCAGGTGTTTTATAAGGACATGAAACCGTCATTTTTCTTTAGCTAAGGGCTCCCATGTTTATTCCTGAACAAACACCATTAAGAATATCACACAGAGCTGTTAGAGCTTAAAGCAAAACCAAACACTAAACCGCCCATCGCTATCACGGGACAGTTGCTTTATTCTAACAGGCGCCTGTGCTCGCACGACAGGTGGAGATACACCTGTACAAGCTCGAACATGACAGGTGAAATAAGCGGAGTTGCTTCTTGGGAAACTATGAGATATAATCACTTTCCCAGTCGGCAGCCAGACTTAAAGTAAACTTACCCTTCAGAAAAATAAGGAGCTCTATAATGACACTAAAATAATGCTTAAATTCTGGGCAAATATCTTTCGATATCTGGCAGCAGCTGCAGATCAGAGGTGAACCACAGTGTGACCCTGGACTTGGAAAAACCTGTGTGCCATGAACTAAAGAAAGTGCGAAAACAGAGGAAAAATATCCAGAAAAATAATTTAGGGTCAGTTATTAAATACTGACAACCTACTCCTTGTGCGGGCTAAAAGTGGAGAGTCAGGACAACTTACTTGTCATGCTCCTGTGACATCTCGGTCGGTCGAACTGGACTTTCTAGTTGGTACTGAAAATCCGATCCGTCTTCTTTACCGTGGAAAACAACCGGCGCTCAGGCTGGATGAGGGCCGGAGCAACAAACAAGGTGTCCCCTACTGAGAGAACGGGTTTTGTCGGCTTTTCTCGCTTTTTGGGGGCAATGCTAGAAATCGAGGCCGGTTTTACCTGTGACAGGGCCGCGGATTGGATTACAGGTAGACCTCAGGGGCGTGGTCACGCTGTCAATTACCCTCTGCACGGAGGTGATTGGCTTCTACCTTGAGCTGTGGAGGGACTCAGGGTGAACCAGTGGAAGAACAGGGTTTAACAGCTGAGATTTTATCACTTTGAATCAATTACTATCAGAAAATAAATAGTGCATTTTCCTTATCTGTAAACAGCAATTAAACGCTTAAAGGTATCATAGAAATTGTGGTTGAAACTTAAAATATTCAAAAAACTAAATTACAAAAAATAAGTGAGGATGCACCAGTATCACAGTTTAATCACAACTGATGCTTTGTATGAGGCACTGGAGAGGTTTATGTTTCTCAGTATCCTATGGATTGGGTGCTGATGTGAGGAGAGTGAATTTGTGATTTCATGAATCATTGAAAAAACTGTACCTGCAGATACCAATATCTCTGCTCTCTTCTAACCAAGTGTAAATTTGGCAGAGATTGCTGTGGCTGACATGAAGACACAAAACTCTTTGAAGTCTCAGTCCAGGACAGTATCAGCACAGGTATCAGTGCAGAGTATTGGACTGAACTTGAATGGATATAATAATATTTAGTAATCCAATTTTAATTAGGCTTGGGAATCAAGTAACTAGTTATTCAGAATAAAGAGAAATTAAATTTGTCTACTAAACATACCTCATGTCAAATAAAAGTTTTAATGATTAGAGATGCTACATTTGGTTTATGAATAGTTATATATACTTTTTTATATTTTCACATCTTTGAAGTTTTTGTGACTTTGAGAATTTGAAAAAACCCAACAAGACAAATGATACAATCTTGTTTTCAGGTATCCATTTATGGACACAGACTACATGTGATGTAATTTGGCTGTAGGCCAGTTTCCCATCCTGTGTAACTGTGAGAAAACTTCTCATCGCTTCATGAAGACATACTCCAGCCTGAGTCACCGTTAGCCGGATGATGACACCATCAAGTTGTTTACATTCTCTTGGGGGGCAGATTAACATCAGACTGCACAGCTGCGCCATAAAAGGCTGGCAAATAAGTCCTTTTAAAGTTCAATTACACAATCACAATCATCAAAAGCCTGCAAATGTAATGATGAAGTAGCATGCACCCACACCATTTTTAACTGTTAACAAGTTGCAGCAAGCAACAGAGAACAGGAGCTTTAAATAAAATTTTTAAATAAAATTTGACTAATCTATCTATTTTGAGCTGTTGTGACATCCTATATCCTCTTCGTAATTCTCAACAACTACCACTGGGCCGCTTGTGATAAAAAAAGATAAAATAAATATAAATATATGATAAAACCTTAAAACCCAAAAGCACACAATGGAAAGAGACATCCTGTGTGAAAACAAACAGCTTTGTTTGAGAGAGAGGGGACTTTAAAGATGCTATCAGCAATATTCAAAGTGAGTTTCTCCCCACATACACAGTGAGACTGTCTGTGGGGAGAACCCCCCCCCCACACACACACACACACACACACACACACACATACACACCTTTCTCTCTCTCTCTCTCTCTCTCTCTCTCTCTCTCTCTCTCTCTCTCACACACACACACACACACACACACACACACACACACACTTATACACACACTCACACCCTCCTGCTCCTGGATCCTGGTTTACTGTTTATTTATCTCACTGGAAGGACACCTGCTTCTCCTGGAGCTTGTTTGTGTTTGCACTGAGGACATTGGATAACTGTAAGGGAAGGATATGAGGATGTGTGTGTGTGTGTGTGTGTGTGTGTGTGTGTGTGTGAGAGAGAGAGAGAGAGAGAGGGATGCTGGGAATATGAGGCTGATGGTGGGTCTGACTAGATGCTGACTCGACAGAGTGCAGAGAGGCCAAACCATAGGGGGAAAACAAAGACAAAAGAAAACAGAATCTGACAGAATCTGGATCTAAGCATTAGATCACACCTAAGAACAGCAGAGTTACTCTGGGAAATGGAAGATACTGCTGATTTGGAAGTATCCATTACTCAAGTTACTGTAAATTATCACTTCACCATGTATTAAAAAATCACACTTTAAAAGTACCAAAGTATCATTTGCAAAATATACTTCCTTGAGGTGTATTAAATGAAACAACATGTGAAGCACAGAGGAGAAACGGTTCCAAATGGAGTGTCATAAAAGTATAAGGAAACATAAAATGGAAATATTCCAGTAAAGTACAGGAACTTCATAAATGTGCTACAATATTATAGTAAATGTACGCAGATACTTTCTGGAACCCAGTGTTGTCAAAAATATATGACCTCAAGGACTTATTGAAAAATAAGTTGTTGAGAGGCACATTCACCCTGTCTCTATCAGACACCTTACTGAAATGGTCCTCCTGAAGAGATGCAGGAGAGTTCTCTAGAACCTCATTGTGGGTTTTGAGCAAAGTATCCTGACTGACAAACTTAGACAGTGGGTCAGTATCCCTGGGTCGACCCTGGATTGGTTCCTACTTCTCCTACTATGGGAGTTTTGGGGCTGCTATCAGTAACCATGTCTTTTATTTTCTTGTGGTGTACCCCAAGGCTCTGCTTTGGCTCTTCATTGATTTAAAGTTATCGAAAGATATTAAGAAGTTTTGAAGATACATCTTGCCACTGTTGAGAAGTAAGAGGAGAAAGGACAATGTGGTTATATTTTAAAAGCAATTCAAAACTCAAAAGAGTTGAAAAAAAGATCATTTTGATGTCTACTTTTCTTTTAAAACAAGGACAAAATCATTAAGCAATACTTATTTTTGCTCTACACTAAGCCTGCTCTCTAACAGAAGAGAACACACACCCAGACCAAGCTTGCTGTGGTTACTGGTGTTCCACAGCCCAAGGCAAAAAGATGATCTCATGATTTTTTTGGAAAAGACGGCACAGAAACAAACATACAAGAAGAGCTGATAACTGCTACCACAGTAAACTTTAATAAAGCATGGGCAAGTGGACAAGAAAATTCAAACATGTCAGTGCAGCCTTGAAGGACGTGGAGCAGTTTCCAACAGTTTCCAACGACTCTAACCCTCCAGGATGCTTTGTGTTATCTTAGCCCCCACCCCCTGCACTTTCTTACATCCACCCCCTTCACTTATCCCCTCCCTTATCCTGGAAGGTGGCTGTTTTTTTTAATGCCTTCCCTACCTCACTCCAGGCATCTAACTGGGATGGAAATGAGATGCAAATCTGCACCCACTTTTCGAGCATGTAAGCACTTGTCTGAGCTGAGAGCGCTTGTAACTGTTTTGAGGTCTATTTGAGTCGCACCGGAGCATCCGTTCGGGTGCAGCTGAGGTTCGGCAGCTCACAGTGAAGCTTGTTGTTGTTGGATAAACAATGGTCAAACCCTATGTGAACAATGAAACTGTCCTGTTATGTGTTTAAAGATCATTATCATGTTGTTGGTTGTTGTCTCTCTAAATGTTAACAGACATCATATATGTGCTGCGTAGGACTATTATTTACATCAAGTCTGCCTGGATGACAGACAAGTCTGATCTACAAATATTATCTTATTGACACTGTGGGGTTGTCTTCCCACCTGTTTAACTGTTCACTTGTGCTTTCCTTTGTTATTACATTCTTAGATGAATTCATTCATTTCATTTAGGGTTTGGCTAATTCAGAGTTGCAGAAATTAGTCTAAACAGTCTGACGGCTGTGAGGGTTTGCAGTGTTTTGCTGAGGCCGAGGTTAGATGGTATCACACTTTTTCCCACTGATGACAGTAAAAACAGTCACAGACAGTGAAGGCACGGCAGACCCGCATGCTGCTCCGCAGCACCTAAAACACACACACACACACACACAAATTGAGAAGGAAACAGGTCAGTGGTTTTTCTTGGTGTAATGGGATTCTGGGATCCTGGGATTTGTGTGTGTGTGTGTGTGTGTTTTGCTTCACAACACTGCAATGAGCTCTGGATATTACTGACCAGTAAGTCTGGTTAAAGGGACCAATATCATTCACAGCATTAGGGTGTGGTGCACAGGAATGAATTAGACGATGAAGAGATTCATCAATATCCTTTTAAAAGTCACTTTCCTCAGAACTACATTATGTCTCTCTTCTCATTGCTGACATGAATCTGTATGAAGAAGCAGTTGAAGAGGTATGAAGAGAAGGTGTCTAATCAACTGATCTGAATCAGCTTTGTGTGCTTGCAGTCAGAGTTTGCCATGGTGATGTATAGGCAACAGTCCTAACAGAGGGAGAAAGGCAGAAGTAGACTGAACGCAACACTTCGAACAAAATGCATTGGCTCGTACTGCTTATAGTTCTTCACAGTGAGCGTTGGAAGACTTGCAGTCACACTAATTAAGAATACCAAACGAGAGACAAAGGAACACAGGACAAAAACTCTCCAGGTTGGATGTACCGTGCTGGAATTTGGAATGATGCAACTGATGCACAGAGAATGATAATCTGAGTTAAGATGATGATCTGTGAATTGTGAATTGTTGTGGGATTCAGACACCTGATGGAAGAAAATGCTTACAGCAACCTGGCCACTGTCCTGCACCACTTCTGCGGGCCTAGACATTTCCATGGATAAATGTAGAGAGATGTTTGCAGGCAGTGTCTTCAGATTACACTCAAACTGTACTATATAACAGTGATTTACACATAATTATTTCTGTAATCCTTTACCTTCCCAACACATCTTCTACTGTATCTGTCTGGCTAAGTCTCTATCTTGATTCATGTTCAAGTCCCACAAAAAGTGTCTCGTTTGTATTTACAGTCAGCCATAAGTGTGAGGCAGCTGCAACAAGCCAACAGTTTGTCGGCTCTTTCAGAGAATGCAGGCAAACAGAACACACAACATTCCTGCATGACCAAGGACACTTCAACACTCTATTTTAAGACTCAAATCTATGAAACATTTGTTCACCTTTATTCAAATCCAAACAGACAAGTAAAGGCAGACATAAATCATGAGAAATGATCTCTAAATCTTTACATTTATTCACAGAAAAAAGCTCACTGTTAACAGCTTACTCTCTAGTTTTAGATACTCTTAGATGTAAAACTGGTTTTAAGGGACATTTTAGTGAAGAAGTGCATTGTCAGAAGTGTCATTATGTAAATCAGCCTTGCTTGCTTTGAGATCCTGATCAGATGGACCAGACCTCTTCAATGGAAATCCCTCAAACTCTCCATAAGGCTTCGGAAAAAAGGTTTGTTTGGATCCGTTTGAGTGGCTGGGCGTTCACAAACTTTTTACACCTTATTATCATCTCAGGGTTTCCAGAGGTGATACAGGGGCCAGTGCAATCAAGCAAAGGGAGCAGGGAGCAGTCAATAATTGTTCTGTCTTGTGACTTACAGGCAACAGACAAGACCACAAGGTGTGTTACATAAATGTCACACGGAGGCTGAGGAGACTGGCAGAGGTAAATGGATGGGACTAGTGAGGCGACTTCAGTGAAGGCGGTTATTGTGCGAGGAAAGCGTGGGAGACTCTGTCAAACAAGCTCTGCCACTCTCTACTCGACATGGCCTCCCATTCTGCTCAGTCCACTATTGTTTCTGTCGTGATTGATTCTAACTCACTCGCAGCAAGCAGCAATCACAGCCTCCTCACTTTTTATTTCACACATTATCCCAAGCACTATTAATGAATATACTTAAAGTATCAAAACAGAGCTTTAATCACTGAATCGCAATGGCCCAGTTAATGTTATATTATTAACAGTAATTTTATTAAAAACTGTTTAATAATTATTAACTATAGTGGATTTACAAATTCAATGTATTTATACTATGGTAAAGATTATAGAAATACATTTACTATTTGTAAGTACAGTGATTAACTGTGTACTTAAATACTTTCTGCTACTTAAGGACACATTGCAGCAAGTTTAATTTCTCATTCAGAAGGTTCTGGATAGAATCTGTCAGCAGAGAGAAATAAGGGGAAAAATGGCTGGATTGGTACGACGGTGTTGTACACGTTCATGTATTCACGTATTCATGTTGATTCAGTCATGTACTTACACTTGAGCACTCAATCAGAGACACACTACTTAGCTGAGAGAGGAGTCCTTCCTGGACAGATCTGCTGTCAAACCTGAAATGTGACTTCAAGAGGAAGCAGGAAACAAGCACAGAATCTCACATGTTTCTGGAATATGTGTTCAGTCTTAAAACAACTGGTCGTCATTCACAGCCATTTCAATTCAGTTCAATATTTTGGTTCAGCTACAGTGTACAACCAGAAATTTGTAATAAGGACTTTTGGATGATTTTGATTCAGTTTTAATCCTGGTTTGTCTTTTAACAATATTATTATGGAAAATGTATTGTAAATGTTTCTATCTGTTTCATTTTATTTTATGGGTGTCTCTTGTGTTTTGGTAACCATTGTTAGTTGATCAGGATCAGATTTTCCATGTTTTTAGAGGTGATTAAACTGAACCTTGAACCTTGTAAACTCTTTTATTTTGTAATTACTGTGAGTCAAGACCTCTGAGGTTAGTAGCATATCCAAAAGTAGATACTACACAAGATAAAATTGATAAGATTTAGTAAGATGTAGTCCTAAGATGAGAGCAAAGCAGCGAGGCGCAGGTGATATTAGAGAAGTTTCACTCAGGGATAATCAGTTCAGTTTGTGACACATGCTCTCTCTCACACACACACACACACACACACACACGGACACTGATTTGATTTCTCTGTGTTGATACAGTCAGTGGGATGTCAGAGGGCATGTATGAACCTGAAGGAGTTTCTGTTGTCTTCAAGCCAACCGTTGGCGCTTTATTCATCCTGTGAAGGAACTGCTGCACTGAAACCTATTTGTCCTCTCCACCGACACCTATAACATACAGAAAAGCACAGACTGTGGTGCAACACTGAGCAACTCCCTGCCTCGTCCTATTATCCACTGTATGTTTGCAGGGAAACTGCTGCCATACTGCAGATCTGGTTTATTCTGGCTACACGACAGAAAGAGGATTCCTGCACAGAAAAAAAGAGGTTGGAAGCAAATGACAAGAGAGCCAAAAAGGAAAAAGAAAAAGAAAAAAATAACATCAGGACCTTACATAGAGCAGGAGAAAACAGAGGAGTTTCACTTGAACCAAGGCCAAGACTCTCAAGCCTGAGGGATGTGAGACACAAGGAGGATTGTGTCGATATTCCTCAACACATTACATGTATCAAAAATTTTATTTTTTAATAACATTATCAGTAATATGATATGATAATGACTGAATAAGGCAAGGCACTGAGGTCATATCCTCTGTACTTTATCCTGAAAGTTTACTTTTACGCCAAAACAAAAACTGACACTTTCAGGTCAATGTTTTTTTCTAATAATTTTGTAGAAAGTTGCCAAATAAAGTATCAAGTAGCCTAGTGAGCTTTTAATTATTTTCAAATGAATTTCAGGACATGCCCAAATGCTCCTTTGAAATAAGATTTGTAGAAAATACAGTTAAACAGCTAAGGAAATAACATACAGCAATTTTAACAACAATTGTTGCACCGTTTTTGACTGACTCATGACCTAATTTTTCGAAAACACTGGCAATAGCTCTGCCAGCTTAAGCATTTTGTCACTGGATGTTTTAATTCTTGATCAATATTGTTTTCAACCTTCAACCAAAGTTTTAGTGATAAAAAGTGATCATCTTATCCAGTTATCCAATCAGATATTTTTTTTTACAGTTGTTACTGTCAGCATGATGAGTTTGATCGTATCAGTAAGACTCCTGCAATCTCATCTTTCTTTTCTGTCACAACATCACGTGTTTTGGGCTTTAATGTGTGCACAGATTGCAGGGTCAGAGGGAGTGTGAAACCTGCTGTTAAAACAACCTCTTCAAATGGATGTCTTTTGTTAACTGAACCGCAGACCAGTTAAACCAGCAACACCTCTGTCCTTAGTCCATCCCAGGGTGGAGCAGAGAAATCGTTGCACTTGACAAGCTGGATTGGGCTAACTGTCACCTTTTGTTCATGTTTTCATGTGGGTCAGGGTTTCGCTTGGTGGCAGCATTCAGATTTTGAACCAACATCACTGTCTTTCCAACACTGCAAAACAACTTCATTGTAATCATACTCTCACCAGGTGAGGTGCAGAGTAATTATTGCCCTTGTCCCCCTGCATGGCTTATATATCTTGGGTTCCTACCAAGGGGAAAGGGCACATGGGAACTTCTCCAACATTTAAAACATCTTTGCCATTACCTCACACATACTTTCCTTTACCAAGTACAGATAGTTACTGCTTAAATCATTCTGAATAAAATATATAATGAATTACAGAAATACCAAACAAACCCTCTGCCTTCTCCCCTCTCCTTCCCTGACCATTTGGTCCAACCCAATTAACCAAGTGGAAACTACTGGTGACAGGTAGCTGCAATCATGTGTACTCCATGAAAATACGCCCCTTTTGAATGTAGAAGTCAATGATAGAGATATTAGCAATTTTTTTAAAGCATAACCACAGCACAATGACATCTGCATGATCTAACAATCACATAGTCAACAAAACAAAAATGTTGTCATTTTCATCAAATCCTTAGCCGGAGAATTTTGTCTTTAAAATCCTGGATACAATGCTGTATATGTGGGAGCAATGTACTGATGTTTAGAGCATTCTGATCACTCCCTCTCTGCATTCACAGGGAATGTCAGCAGTGAAAGCTAAAGGCCTGAAGAGGGCAGTGTATTATAACATTTACCTAAACTAATCAAACCACTCCTATCACTAATTTTTTTTCTTAAAAGAAAAAAAAAAAAACAAACTTGACTGACAATTTTAAATCAAACCATTTGACCTCTGCTACTGAGAGTTTGATTCTTTTTTATCATTATCTGTCAATTCCAAAGTCATCAACTTCATGTAAGTACAATACATGGTTGCTGGAGTACCGCTTCAAATGTTTCCAGATGAAATCTGAAAATGTAGAAATTCTGCTTCTTTAGGTTATCCAAAATGACTAAACTCATCAAACAGAAACACATAACATTTCTGTCTGATGTTCTGTCTATTCCATCTGTTCCCATCAAGCAGATGGAAACCCCTGGCAGCGCGTCCCTCTGATGCAGTGTAGTAGTAGCAGCAGCGTATTCAGAGAACCAGAAGGAGCATCTGTTAATCTTATCTGTATGTCCAACACATGATCACGTGTTAATGTTTACTATACACAAAGAAGAGTTTTATTTTGAGAGGTGCACGGGTAATGCAAGCAAGAAACTTATAAAAAAAGGAACTTCAGGGTGATAATGAAAGGCAAAGAACAGGTGAAGAACATCAAGAATTTACACAGCACCATACTATAGGACACAAAACATCTGCTTGTTGTATAACAATTCACACCCCTTCAGTATGTCAGCCACACAGTGTACATATTTTTTTCTTGTAATACAGTTAAATACATATTTTAATATGACACAGCAGGCAACAGTTGTGGGACAGCATTAAATAAGAGAAAGATGTGCTATGATTCACATTGGCACAAGGACAGAAATCCAAGTGGAAAATAAAATAACAGTGGAGCACATTAGAAAGTTTCTTTTAAAAATAAGTTCAGGATTGTCCAGATTCATGTTCCACACAATCCACACAATATCTAAAAAGGCACAGTGTTGTTTTATACAGGGATCAAAAACCCAAAACATAATGCTGGACAAATAAAATGAAAAGTGTAATGCTGTGTCTTGTGTGTGTAAGTGTAAAAGTTAAAAATCATTCATAACACAGCGCAGTAAGTACACGTACAAAACTTAATTAAACCCTGGTGACGTGAAATACTTCCAAGTGCAGTTATGCAGTTCACAATCAAACAGGCAAACAAGGCAAGTTCAGAGTCCATAATATTCATATATCACGCTGAAATGTTTCCTTTTGTGGGAAAATACACACTGTCACACATCAATAATTTTACTTAACAGCTTTCACCTGTTAAAGGTGAGTTTGCATTGCTTTAAAGACAGTACTCTGTGCACAAGCAGGAGCTAACACAATGGTTTTTTTCCCCTAATGGTCCACGATCAGATCTCACTTTAAACAGGGCAGACTGGCAAAAGCAGATAAAGCCTTGGGATCGATGTAATCAGTTTTCATCTCTTCTGTTCTTGATTTGTTTTTCATATTTAGCAACCCGTTTATTCACTGGGGTTGTGACAAAAGGATGATTGAACTGTACGACGTATTTGAGGAACCAGCCCGCAGTGGATTTATCTCCACAGAACTCAGATTTTCCAACCTTCATCTGGAAGAGGATATGAATTTGAAACTAGAACTAGAACTTCCTGAAAAGGGCAGGAAAAGTCACCGACAGTTTTCTGTAAGCTACTTGTGAAAAAAATGACAATGCTGCATTCATTTGCATGTTCCCTAAAACACAAACATCAGGTTGTACGTACACGTCGGTGCTTTTCAACAAAGGTGCTGTTTGTCGACTGTCATTACTCAGTCTCTTTAGTATCAAAGCACTCCTGCCTCTTGAGGCGCCGCCGTTCCCTGGCTGACAGGGTCTGTTCTGTCAGATCCTCGTAGGAGGATTTCATAGCCGACGAGCAGGCTCCTGCGGTTGTGAAATCGTCCGACAGGCCCTCCTCTCCCAGGTGAGAGTCGCTGCTGGTGTCCTCCTGGATGGTGGCCATCCGCAGCCCCCCTGCGCTGTCCGGGGTGGGCCCGTAACTCAAGCCGGGGCCCATGGCACTGCAGCTGCTGCTGCTGCTGCTGCTGGCTGCCAGGGGGCCTGCTGATGAGACAGCAGGGGCAGGGAGCAGGGCGCGGTCGGGCCGGCGGAGGAGGAGGGAGGCTGAGGAGGCTTGGCGATGGGCACGCACGCCGGCTCGAGGTTGCTCAGCATTTCTTGACTCTGCAGAGCAAACACGACACGTGAGATGGGAGCGCGTCAAAGCTGCGCGTCTCTGACTGAGGTGAGATCCATTCCCTTTTTTACCCCATTCTGTTAAAATTACACCATGAGATATCTCTCCTGATGCTTACAGTTTAACATCATGCTATACAGTAGTTTTAATAGAACGACACTTTATTTATAATATACTTTATATATATTATATTATAGACCCCCAGTAAAAGTGGGAATGAGGAAAACAATAAACCTTTCTCACAGTGGACATTTTGTGTTGTCAGACAGGTGTAACTAATACTAGTAATGGCTGCAGTCCTTGATGGGGCACCAGGTCCCTGATATCATGAAAACTGGGCCTCCTGCAGGATGTAGAGTTACACCTAAATGGAATTAAGTGGTTATTAGTCGCACCTGTGCAACCTGTACAAGTCAAAATGTCTGCTGTGATAAAAGTCTATAGAGGAATGTACCCTCAGTCTCCACACGTTTCCAATCAAACCTAAATAAAACAGACTCGACACAGTGCAGACAGCCATTACAAAAGAAAAAAAACAACAAAAACTGGACATTACCTGCGTCTTGCTGTGGCTTTGAACAGCAGCAGATACAAACTTAAAACGTCGAAACACACTCGCATCCGATTTCACAACAGACAACAAGGTGCAACCTGTTCGGCGCTCTCTCTGTTTGAATACTCCTAAAATGCAGTCTTGCTTTCTTGACGTAATATCTGATCAGAATAAAAAGCCTCTGACATCTGTGCAGAGGAAAAACACACTAACAGCCAGTTGGTCACACTGAACGTCGGCTGGAGTGGTGAAACGTGCAGCTCGATCAGCGATTACATCAAAGAGTAAGCGACTGCAGGAGTATCCCAAACGTGGGCCACTGACCATGCATCATCATGGACCCAATGGCAACGCATCGCAACACCAAGCCGCACCACGCACACCACGCACTCACCTATGGCCGGAGCTCTACTACAAATTTCCACCATCTGCTGCAGTTCCAATATGAATGGAAAGGGCCAAGGCAAAGAGTGATGGACAGGTCATTTGCAGCTTGAACCCAGCAGAGACAGCAAGGCTGTTACAGAAGGATGATCTGACCACTGGTTTGTAGTGTTTCGAGTCAGAGCGTATTTTCAAGACCTGGAGCTAATTTAGCCCCAGATTTGTCAAAAACCTCTGCACATGATTTTAAAAAGCCCCCCTCATCTTTAAGAGAGTGAATATTTTACAGTTGCACATATTGTACATTAAAGAGACAAGTAGACAGGTTTCTGGATTTTCCCTGTTTTTACATTTCATAACATTGCATTTCTACTTTTTTTTTTAACTTCTGTCGCCCACTGCCAAACAGTGAAGGGATCATTTTTGGCGTTAAAAGAAATACAGTTTTGTTTTACTGTTGGTATTTTTATCATGTTTATTTCCCTCTCAGTGGGACTGTGGCTGAAGCGACATGTTCTAGTTTTTAATAGCTACAGATCATGTGGAGATTCAAAAATCGGCTTAGAAAAAAAGGCAAATAGCTCATCCTGAACAAATACCCTTGTTAAAGATGTCAGTGTTTTCAAAAAGCGCTGGGGTTGCATATTAGTTCGGTGGTTAGTGCGGCAGCAAGGCCAGTGCGTAGGATGGAGCAAAAGATATGTGAGGAACTTACACTGGGAGGGTAGTAGAAGGACTTGTTTTCTTCATACTGCTTGTCGAGTCGTTTGTCCTGTGAAAAAAAAAAACACAAACACAACGGCGTTGTCAACACTTGCAGCAAGTGAATTAACTCCATCAGGAGCTTGTGAAAACAGACGTCCAGCGGTGTCTTACCACACAATGAACCAGGATACTGAGAGGAATCCAGAAGATGAGGGAAAACACCACGACTGAGCCCACTATGTTATCAGCCAGGAACTTCCCTGATGGAGAGATAAGGCTGGTGTTGATTGTACAGACTAACACAGACCATGTTTTTACTTGACTCAGCGATCAGCAATAAAAACTGAATGTCAAGGCTCATTTTCAAGAGGCCCTTGAGAATGTTTTGTTTGTTCGAATCAGAAAGCAGCCTGTACTCTATTGAACTTACTGAATGTGTTAATGTCCAGCTTGTCGATGAAATCCCACAACCTCTCGATGACGTCCTGCACCTGCTTCATGCACTTTCCCTGTTTAGATAAGAGACGAGGCCAAATCAAGCAAAATCGATACACTCGTACGTTAACACCTTTCCTGCGTTAAGATCTAGAAAAAGAAGAGGAAATATAATGGAAATGTGGTTTGATCAGATGGGCCCCTGTCTGTAAGAACCAAGAGATACAAAAAGGTTCGCTGACTCACGCCCTCGTCACAGAAGCCCACAGTGCACGGCTTTCCTTTGCGAAGGAAAAGGAAACTGCCATCCGCCTGGATGAAGGGAGAGCAGGTGCCATCTTTTCCCCTGCAGCACACTTTACATGAGTCCTCGGTTTCTGGAAACAGAAAAGTAGACTGTAGACTTTATACCTGCACAAAACTGTTTATCTATACACTCCACAGTGTCCAACAGCGACTGTGCATGTGCTACCTTCAGTTTGTTTTTCAGAGTACAGATTTAAAGACTTGTTTAAATAGGACACATTCATTCAGAGATAGCCAAGCCACTGCCACTGCGGCTCTTGCTTGTCTTTCCCCGCTCTTGAGCCAAATGAACGTCTATTACCGTTGCAGGCACAGGACTGCAGGTTCTGTATGGCCTCACAGAAGGGGTTGCACTCTCCGTTGTGACACCGGCCGTTGTCGACACACACCGTGTTGTCGACTGCATTTGCAGGAGGTGGGCATTGACTGCTGCTGCCTAAAAGGCGGAGGAATGGTTAGGGGTATAAGCGTTCACTGTGTATTTCAATTTATCGATACAAAAAAGTACCACAGCAAACAGCCTTCCAGTGACTGCTGCGTGAAACCAGCAGGTGACTCACCATTGCAGAAGGATATGCCTTTACACGTGGCACTGATTGGTTCCTGACATCTGACTCCTGCTAGCTCAAACTTACAGTTTCTACAGCAAGGGCTGTTTCTGTCGCTGTGGAGAGAACAGGAACATCCAAATATGAATGACTCTAACAAGTAACGCATATTTTCTTTTGGACGGACTTTTGGATCTCGTACCTGCACTGTGCACCGCGTTTGAACTTGCAGTCGGACGAGCAGCAGGGGTCATCGTTGAGGTGGAGCAGCCCAGGATCGCACTCCTCCCCTTCCTCCACCCTGGAGTTCCCACATACCTTACTGTTCCTCTCCTTAAAGCACACCGGCGCCTTAGAACGTAGCGTCTTTCCAATGGAAATCTTGCTGCACTTGGAGAAACGCTTAAGGCAGGAAGGAGAAATAGGCAGAGGTTCAGTATTAGTCAGGAGCGGATGCCTTTATTTGATAGCTTAAGTGAAGATGGACAGGATATCAGAGAGAGAGTATGATAAATGTCCGGTAAATGCTCCAGCCAGGAGTCAAACTGGAGACCTGGCGGCTCAGGGATTATTTGCTGGAATGGTATACATCCTAACAGTTTTCTCCGAGGAGTGGATGCTTTTTGCTGAGCTGCTTGATGTTGCCATGAAGCCAAAACAGAATAACAACAGGTATAAACCTCTTTTCAACAGGTCTTTGTTCCACGAATAGCTGCATGGCTAAAATGCACATGAGGCCGGTGAAACAGTTGAGTTTCTGCCCACAAAAGTGTGTTCGTTATTTATTTTCTGGCGAAACCGAGCATGAATTTGCAGCCACACTGAAAGGTTGATTGCCTTTGTGTGAATTTTAAGCTGCAGCAAAAGTCACAATGTATGTGTAATAGGTGTTGAGGCCAGTGGTTGGAGGTACAGTACATTTACTGTCACATTTCACAACACCTGTGACTCACACTGATGTAACGCTCTGCAGACGCAGCTCATTTTCTTACATCAAGTTACAGCTCTAGTTCAATGTGATCTATGTTGAATTGAAAGATCCCTTTTTGACCCGTCTGTACCTTGTTGTTGACATGGTCTCCGCTCACAGCAATAGGGTACATGACGAACTTTCCCCCTTGGTCATCACTGGGAGCACAATACGGGATGTTGTCAGGGTCATGCTCCGCTCCGAAGTTATGGCCCAGCTCATGAGTGGTCACCAAATCTGCTTCCTGATGGGACAGAAACCCACCAAGATAAGTGTGTTGTTACAATGCGATGAAGAAGACCCCTCCACCAGGGCACCGGGTGGCCCCGTTCTCTCGAGTTGTATGATCGGAGGCCGGTGAAGTGTTGGCGGGGATGAGCCGAACCTCGGCCCCGGGTTGTGTTCTCGTGCAAAACAGCCTTTCCAGACTGGAGTATTTCACGTTTATCCTCCTCTTAATACTGACTTCATTGCAAGTACATTATGTTACACAGGTTGCAGCATGCACCCAATAAACCACAAATCCCAAGCAAAGTGAAAAACTGTGCTGTGGAGCATGCAACACCAATTCTCAAAATAGAACTTAACACCTACAAAGAAAAATGTGTCTGCTCTACTTACAACCCCAGCTTGGCAGGGTGACATGTTGCAACATCCGGGCTGAAAGCGAGTGCACCCAGAAATAATGTGTGTACAAAGTGACGTTCCAGGAAATGAGGTGGAACAGACCTTTGTGAGGATGGTTTTGCCGTAGTTCTTGGTGCTGGTCAAGCCTGTGTTGAGGTAACTGGGCTTCTTGGTCGAGTGATATGGGTAGTAAGCTACAAAACGACAAAGTGAAAGAAAGACGTCAGCAGTTGTTTCGCTTCACTAAAGCCTGAGGTTTCAACACACAGTTCCTGTTTAAATGCAATGACTTTTGTTTGACCTGCCTAACTGATTTAATGTAGCAGAACGACAGATGGTAAAAAAAAATTGGGAAAAAAAACACTGATATCGTAAGGTAGGTGTTGCATGAAGTCGGTGTTTATACACTGCGTTCTTCTTAACTTATATAAACAAGGCCGTTTCGCCATTGACGACTGTATCCTTACGTTTGGGGCACAGGCCGCCCAGGGCCTGAGCTTTGGAGGGGGCCACGTAGGCCAGTCCGAGCGTGCCCTCGTCAAAATCCTGGTAGGTGAACAGGTGGGCCAGACACACAGTGGAGGCGCTGCCAGCTACGTCTGAGCTGAATTGCTGACAGACACAAAAAGAACCAACATTTGTATTTGTTACAATTTGTTTTACCCACACAAAAGAACAAAAAACAGAAGTCACAATGACAAGGATTTTTCATCTTTTATGAACTTTGTGTGTCGCTGCATTTTCCTACCTCCAGAAGTCTCTTCACATCCCAGACATCTTTTCCTCTCACAGGGCTGTTCTCCATGTTATAGTGGATCCAGTTGGCGTTGGCAGGGCCGGAGGGAGGCCTTGTAGGCTCCTTATTGATGATGATCTGAGAATGGCGACCGAAGATATCAGTTAGGAACAATTCCTCATGTGGAATTAATTTAATTTAATTTAATTTAAAGGATTTAAAACAAACCTTTTTGAACAAATGTAACATTTCCTATATTTTGTGTTATCTGCTGCAGCAGAAAATAGTCACCATTTTAAAATGCATATAGAGGCACATTACTTTTTCTTGAATTACTGATTAATTATAAATTATTACTGCAGTACAACCTGTAAGTGGTCTTATCACAGACTTATAGCAACAGACTTAATACATTTTGGGGGTTTACATTTGAAGCCATAACATTTTCCTAAAGCTGTTGGGTTTCAAAGTGGTACAAGTCCTTCTTGACTTTAGTGTGAAGAAAATTAGAGTATCGCCTTGAGCAGCTAAATGAATGCATATCTTTTCAGTGAGGACACCTCCAACTCATCGTGTGACAAACAGTGTGTCCATTCATTTCCAAAGCCTGTGGAACAAATCGAATTTCCCCACGAGTCACACACACACAAAAGCTTTCAGTCACTCTGAAAAATGCAGCTCCCAAACCAGCTGAGGGGCCGTGTTAAGCTAGGCTTCAGTTGTGGGAATGACTTGATGTAAAACAAAGCTACCGCGCTGCTGGGAGCGGTGACGTCCGCGAGTGAGACGTCAACCTTATTACAGTGAAGCACACGCACCTGATGGATCTGAACCCCGTAGCCTCTGAATTCATCATCCCAGGTTGTGTTCCGATAGATGTCATCCACTCGATCGATCAGCTCAATCTGAAAGTGAGAAAAGGAAAAAAAACCCAAAACACATCAACGCATTAAACCTTATCTTCCTTACATATTCTGCACTACTGAATTGGGTTTTGTATATGGGATCATAACAAACGTAACATCAGACCAGGTAGTTGAGAGTGACGCTCTCTTGTCCGCGGCCCATGTGTCTAAAGAAACGGTAATCTGCAACCAGCAGCAGAGGGCAGGTATTCTTCCTGTGGTCGTGGGCCTGTCTTTTCTCTCGGTGATGGTACTCTACAAGGAAGAGGCAGCAGGAAGAGTTTTAGAGATAAATGTACAGGAAGGGGAGGAAAAACAAAAGGTAACAGGCAGAAAGGCGGAGGGAAAGATGAGGCAAGAAAATCATGCCATATTCCAGCAGTGAAAGGTAATCTTGCATAAAGACAGATACACATAAGGACACCAAGAAGCAATGAGGCCATGTTCCGGTATCCCATCGTTAATTGCCCTCATTTTCACATTTAGCAACACGTCTTCTTCCTTATTTGCCTGTGAACTGATTAACTCTATTCGTTCAGAATTATCTTGAACGAAGAGGCTCAGGTGTAGAGAAATACCCGTGTGTGAGGTCTACTGTATGTGTGAACAAGACAAGAGTCACAGTGAACTAAAGCGTTTCACACACAGGCTGAGCAGTGTCGTGAGGCTTCAGTTTTTCCAGCTGCAGAGGTTTTTTCATCTCGACTCTTTGAACATTCAGTAGCTGAAGCATACAAACAGGAGGACACCTCACTTGAGCATTACATCATACTGTAAAATTGGCTCTACAATGTTGACAAGTGTGGGTGTGCACTGCTCCGTGAATTTAAATGCCTCCTCCGTAAGAACCTTCACCTCCACTCATCTCCCCAGCGAGGTCTTCCAACCCGAAGACAGTGAGAGGTGTTTTAGGCACACTGTGTTGTTACATGCTTTATATTTCCAACACAGTACTAAAGTATCAAAAGGCATTTACATAACACCCACTTGTCAGAGTGTGTGTGTGTGTATGTGCATAATACAGGCTAGGTTTGACAGATAAAAAGGCTTTCATTAAAGCGACTGTTACAGAGTCTACCACCCACTTCCTTTGTCTCGCTACTGCCCCCGCCTCCTTCCTTCTCTCCACCTTAAACATATGTTACCCCCTTATTCTTTATCCACTCCATCCAAAAGCAGGAGCACAGAGCGGAGGCTGCAGCAGGTTTGTGCTTCATCTTCACGTTACTACTAAACAGGCACAAATGTGAGCACATTTGCACGACTTCCCATCCCTTGGGGTGGGGGGGTTGGGGGGCTGACAGCAGAACTCACCATCTTCCTGGCTCAACTCTGGCTCGTCCCAGTCCATCCTGACAGTCTGTGGCAGCAGGTCCGAGTCCTCTGCACGGACGTAACCGCACACCTTGGGAGAGACGATGCGACTCAGATTCTTGATGTCGTCGGAGCGATAAACCAGCAACCTGCCATCAGCTGGGGAATCGATAAACCTCCACAGAGGCTGGAAGACAAAAAAGACAAAGGTGGTATTAGACAGCAAAACAGAGGAATTGAAATGCAATGCCTAAAATTTAATTGTGGTAAATGGGAACAGACTTAATATTTCCCCCATGGAAAAAATATGTTCATTATGAGAAAAAACTTGGTCATCAGTTTATATGTAATTGTTTTCCCCTTCTCAATTCTCTTTCAAATTAGATGCCTGCACACTGAAACGCTCCCCAGTTTTGTAGACTACAGCAAAGTAGCTCTGTATTCAGTGAATGCTTTGCCAGCATTCATTTCCTTTTCTTGGATTTCATGGCTTCGGTAGTGCTCCTAAACTCATCAAGGTCTTCACCAGCGTGGCCTCTCTACTGTCAAACTGCCTCTGTTTTGATTCCACACAGAAACAACTACTTTACAGCGACCCCTCACCTCTACGTTGTACTCAGCTTCATCGGTTAGAATGTGAGCAGAAAACTCATCTCCGTCTATGTGCGCCTGCACGCGTGAATTCTCCTCTCCTGCAAACACAAAACAAATAAGGTTGCCGTTATTAAAAGATTGAAATATACAGACTAATTGCTTTAAGGTGCACAGATACGTCGACATACGATCAGGCCAGCCAGTATCATCTTACCAAAACAGTATTGTCATCAGCCCAGAATTATAGATATGGCTGTTTTCAGCAAATCATGAGAATTTATTTGATCATAGTTTCTAATAAATGTAATTAAATTGTGATATTTTCCTGTCATGCTTTCCTTGCTTTGCATGTGCCAACTGAGAATTTTGGAAAATACATAATCAGGGGAAACATTTTATTTACAAAACAAACAAATTTGTGAATACCTAATTTTGTAAGACATCCACTCACCAACAACATGTCCAGTGAAATAGTTCTGAAGCTGAACATCGTAGTTCTCCTCTCTCCCGTGTTTATCGACAAACACAGCTTGGAAGTTGTCAGTGAAGAGGTCCGTGTTGGTGGTCAAATAAAGCTTGAAATGCCTGAAGTTGAAAAAAAGAAGACGAAAACATCCGCATTAGACCAAACATGATTACACAACGGCTTTATAATGCTATGAGGAGACCCACTGGATTTAGTGTTGGGTGAGTGCCATGAACAACAAAAGAAGTGAAATAACTCCTCATCACTTAAAAGTGGATTACATATTTTAGTCCAAGCAAGATTTCAGATAGGTTCAAGCTTTCTCAATATAATACGAGCATACCCATATGTACAGTATGTTCACAGAGTAGCCTTTTCCACACACATATCATACATGTAAGAATTGCTTTTAGGTAGATCTAATAAATTATGACTCTGTAATTTAAAATAAGACTTATTAGTCCAAAGATCAAAACAATTGTAGTTTCAGAAAATGCTCTTTTTTCCATAATTAAATTAACATTCATATACTGTATATTCATTACACATTTAATGGAATATTTCCAACCTGTTTATTTTGATTTTGATGATTAGAGACCATGAATATCAGAAGATATTGTATGTCAAATATTTCCCATGACAAATCAAAAAACAATTTACAATACAGGAATGAACATCTGAAAAGTATGTTCAGTTATATACTGGTTAGGGCTCCATGAACACAAATTACCGCATCATCACTTCTTAAAAACTGATGGTAATTTAAAAAAAAATTAATATTTACTTTTTCATAATGTTCTATTTTTTGACATGCATCAGTACAGTACATGCGTGCTGCTGTACCTGTGCAGGGCTCTGAAGCTCACCAGGCGCTCCAGGTGGGAGTGGGTGTGGACGTCCCTCTTCCTTACAGAGTGCAGCTGGAGGCCTGACAGTGGCAGAACCTCGAAGTCTGACAGGACGGAATTCACAGCATCTGGAAGACACACACGGTCGAGTAGGAACTTGTTCATTAAAAGCAGAAGAGCGCAGCTGTCAATTACCACATCCTCGAGCTGACAACCCACCCCTCGCCTGATTAGCAGCGAGCCAGAACTGAATGACTTAACATTTTTAACACCCAAGACAAACGTCGGTATCGTTTATTACAGTAAATAAGAAGCAACCCAAGTAATACATTCCATAGCATTCCGTTTACGCTCGTTATCCTAAAGCCAGCTCTCATTTACATTGGAGCTAACGTTAGCCCGTGCTAGCTTGCTGAGTTACTAACCCAACTCCGGGTTTTCTTCGTGATTCTTTTCAGTAGATATTCGTGACGTAACGGCACCGTTGACCCAGCAAGGAGCCAAAAATACAACTAAGAGTATGTTCCTCATTGTCAGGCCGTTCAGATAGCTATTCTGTTGCTGTCATCGTCCACGCTTGAGTCGGTTTGTCTGCACCGCTAACGCTAGCTGTGCTACGCGGAAGTGGACCGAGTGAAAAACATCCGCCTTCAGCATCGTCAACAAAGTAAAAAATATAATCACGTTTCCTGCCGTCAAGTGTGATTGTGCAGAAATATTATGAAATGTAAAACTACTAATGAGACTCAAAGGTCCCTTTAAGAGTGATACTATACAGTATTGTTAAATATATAAGATAATAAAATTACAAAATTATAATCTGTGGCGGAAGAAGTTTTAAGTGTTTTTTTTACTTTAAGTAAAAGACTATTGGACTATTATTATTTCCAAAGTATTAAAGTTGTTTAAGCGATTAACGAAGAGTCAAAAATATATTTTCCTTTTAAACCTTTACTAAAGTACAAAACAAAAACCGGACAATTGCCTGCAAAATGTGTAGTTTATTGCCATGATACTTTTGTGGCCCTTTGATTTTATGTCGATTAAAAACAATCTATAGGTAGATTTAATTTTCTACAATACCAGACATTTTCCTCTAAAACGTATTGAAGTATAATTTATCCAGTTCAAATTAGCTGTACCACTATATACAGTATACATACACTACTTAAAGTAAATTTAATTATTTTCACCATTGATGTATGACATTCATCTATAACACAAAGGTGACTTAAATCAAATTTTTACATTTTTAATTAAAAAAAAGAGAAATTGAGTTCAATTTCAAAATAAATTAAATAGGATTCCTAACGTTGTAAGAGTCATGTAACCTTCCTCTCAAGTACAGCATTTTGCAAAGAAGAAGCACATTCATTATGCAAGTAAACAGAAAGACAAACCTGGATTTGGTTTATAAAATGTTTTATTTATGATAACATAGCTGATACATAGGGATTCAAACAGTTCCACAAGGCTTTTGGGGATGACAATTGGATGAATAGCAAAAGAATAGTGGTCCAAATCTCTAATGACAATCACTGGACAGACTAACAAATCACCCTCGCGTAGGATGTGTACAAACCTGCATTGAAAATGACTAAACTTGACACTTGAACTTGTGTGTGTGCGTGCGTGTGTATGTGTGTTACAGCAATTGTTCCCATTCCAGTGTAATATCTCAATAGACATGCATGACAGAATTGTCTTCTTCCCATTAAAAAGGTCCCTGCATTTGGTCAGACAAACAAGCACCATCATCACCCCCCCTCTCCATAAGCAGGCAAGCTTCAGTGACAAGAGTGGCATCATAACCAGGGCAGAAAGTGAGGATTTCACCAATGGGCACTACTTGGCTGTATTATAGTATTTGTTGCCAGCATGTAAAGTGCACTGGCTTTCCCTGCAGTATGAAAATTATGTTTGTTTCAAGTTGTACATCAGCTGCTGTAAGCGTACCAAGTAGCTGTAGAAAGAGACGCACTTAAAAATAAATTTAAGAGAAAAAAAAAAAAAAAAAAGTATGGAGGAAATCAGTTTTTATATCTAACATTTTCCTATTGGGAAAGATATCCAAACTTTCGATTGATGGAATTTAGGCTTGTTCAATGATGGGACACTGCCTCTGAATTGAGCTAAAAGTCTGATACCATTGTCAAGCTACCAGTCACTTTTCTACAGCTGATACTGCACACACTGGGAAGGCCAGGACAAACACAAACCAGAGGAATGGAGGGTTTCTCTTTTCACCAGTTGTCCAAATCTGCATCGTGAAAAGAATGATTTTTTTTTTTTTTTAAATTATTCTCATTTATTTCCTTACACAACTCTTTTCAGCAATGGGTTTCATTGGTAGAATGTTTGAGTGGAGCAATAAGGAATGAAGGATGTGTAAAAAGTTTTTTTTCCTTTTGTCATTTTTGGAGATGACCCCAACACTGAGGGCTTGTGTGTTCTAGTTCTCGTTCTCGCCGCCCTCTCCTCCTTCTCCAGCATCGCCCTCCTCAGGAGCGTTGTCCGATGTCCATAACTGGGAAGAGACACAACGTTATCGTGAATTTCATTTCTGAATTTGATGAGCTCATGGATCTATTGGTATATGAGCAAACAACAGTAAAAACATGATCAACACTTTCTACAAATTCACAACGATATTACAATTGGAACTCTCATTCATGTATTTATTCAAAGGTTTATGCAGTACTTTGTAGAGAAACTGACTAGAAACATTTGCTAATTTGAGCCACATTAGAACATCTGGAGCATCTGTACCTTTTCAAATGCTTTTTTTTCCCAGAAATATGATCAGTCTTGCCAAAAAATTTCCAGACATGGAATTTCTACATTTTGGCCAATTCATCATTCCTCCTGCATATTAAGAACTTAAGAAATTAAGGATGGTCAAATCATCCAACACATTTGAAATCCCCTGACAGCAGCTTCTGACAGCAAGGAGTCCACCGCAGCCAGTTTGTTCTCTTCCTCTTTCAAATGCTTAATGTTTCTTTCTGCGCAATCCATATGCTGTCTTGTCTTTTGTCCATGTATAAGGTGTGAATGAATACTACTATAGTCTCTTATACCTACATGCATCCTTTTAAAAAAAAGGATGTTTTTAAACTGAAAGACTGCGCACTGTTTGCCTATTTTGCCATTTGGAACACACTTTTGTTAGACATGGTAGCGCATCATGTCGTATAAGTTTGTTTAAAGGATACAGAGACTTAAAGACGGACATCCTGACAAGCAAAACACCGCTGTTGCACAGTAATGATCGTTTTTGTGCCGCATGAGAGCAGTGCACTCACTGTCAGGTTGTCTCTGAGGAGCTGCATGATAAGAGTGCTGTCTTTGTAGGACTCCTCGTTTAGCTGGTCGAGCTCTGCGATGGCGTCATCGAAAGCCTGCGATCAAAAGGAGACAAAAAAAAAAGGAGGTCAATTCTTTGAACGTACCACGGACAGACCACTATCCAGGGGGGAAGAGACAGATGCCGATAAGAAGTACGCAGACCTTTTTGGCCAGCTCGCATGCTTTTTCTGGGTTGTTGAGGATCTCGTAGTAGAAGACGGAGAAGTTAAGGGCCAAGCCCAAGCGGATGGGATGTGTGGGGTCCATATCACTCTTGCTGACTTCAAACGCTTCCTGGTATGCTTGCTGTGAGTTTTCAATGGTCTCTGCAGAAAGGAATCAAAACATTTCTAATTAAAAAAAAAAAAGTTTGCTTGTTTGAGGGGTCTTTTGGGATCTCAAACACTGTAGACAACAAATGAAATAAAGACTGCTTAACTAATGGCTCCTGAAAAAAATAAATAAAAATAAAAATTCAGGTAACCAGGAAAAACTTGGATCTACCTAGAATACACACCGCTAATAACAGAGCAGCGAAGGCTGGCGGCAGAGAAATTCTGTAACATACATTTTTCCCTGTGGGAAAGCTGCCACCCACTCCCGGTACACCCTCCTCTAAGATGGGACACTGTGGTCACAGGACCGTGACACATCGACCCATTTGACGTCATTTCCAGCTTTTAGCTCCGAGACAAAATCTGACACATTCCTATTTAGAGTGCCAAGGGGGCCCAGATTCAAAAGGACAGAGGGCGGCTTATTTTAGCTTTTACGTACAAATGAAAAGGACAGCTGGACACCTCAAAGATGACACACAAAAGCAAGAAAAGCAGTAAGAAACAAAAAGAAAAACAACTTCGGTGCCTTTCTGAATAAAATAAGTTCAGTACTGATGTACACTCACTTGCTTTTTCGTCTCCAGAGGCGACTTCAGCAAGGTATCTGTAATAGTCCCCCTTCATCTTTAGATAGAAGACTTTGCTCTCAGGATTTGTGGAGTTTCCAATTAAAAAATTATCCAGCAGTTTCTGTGAAGACAAAAATGTCAGATCCTTGTAATTAGATGCACGAAGGGACAAATGAACAGCAAGATCTTTAAGAACTATTATCTGAACCAGAAGCACAGCACGGCATCTGACCGACGCATCAAGATCCAAATCATCTCCATCGCTCAGTGAAACTGCAGTCATGCTATAAATACTGCAGTGACACCGAATGTGCCAAAACTGGGCACAAATCAAGGTGAAGAACAATTGCATCTGCATTGCATGGTGCCAGACAAAACATATAGTGCATTCAACAAGTAGTCAGACAGCTTCACTTTTTTCCCTCTACATTTTCTTATGTTGCGGCCTTATGTTAAAACCATTTAAATTCTTTTTTTCCCCCAGCAATGTTTCCGCAAGTTTTTTTTTGTTTTTGTTTTTTTTTAAGCTTTGCCTAGCGCCACCCCCTCTGTACTTTGCTCTATACAGCTTTCCCTCAACCCTGACCAATCCCCCTGTCCATGCCACTGAAACAGCTTGATGCTGCCGCCACCATTCTTCACCGTCGGGATGATACTGAGCGGGTGGTGAGCAGTGCCCGTTTTCCTCCAGACACAGAGCCTGCGAACTCCACACGGGCTTCCAGTCGTCTTTCACTGAGGAGAGGCTTCTGCCTGGCCAGCCTGCCATAAAGCCCAGATCGGTGGGAGTGCCGCAGGGATGGTTGTCCTTCTGGATAGTTCTCCCAGGTTCACTGGAACCCGGCCAGAGTGACCATGATTTTAGCACAAGGCTGCAACATAAAAATGTGCAAAAAGCAGACAGGTTCTGAACACACTGCAGGTGGGGCTCAACCGTCACGATCGCCCAGTTAGCCGTTTACACACCAGAGAGAACTACTCTCCTCGCTCTTCATTTCTGCACACCTCAGTGATCTGCTCCATCGAGTGCACGTGCTCGCCCATTGTCGTTCACAGGAAATGTCTTGCACCGTGTCAAGTTTCTGCTAAAAGCACTCATAATTGTCCAGAACCAGGCCAGGCCTCGAGCGCGTCCCCAGCTGTCTTCTGTCCCAGATTCCACACTCTCTTAATGAGCACTCTCCCCATTTCAGCACCATATATCAAAATTTGATGTCTCTTTGCTGACACCAGTCTTACTGTTAAATTTTAAAAGAATCTGTTACATTCTTTCATTCCCTGCCGAGGTTTACTCACAATGTTCAAACGGCAAGGTACATGGACAGATAAAAGCATTGCCTGCATTGTGCTGTTCTGCCAATTATTAGTTGAAACCGCAGAGCTAAAAAAGAAGAAGAAAAAGAAAGAGAGTATGAAAAGAATGTATGGATTTGAATGGCTGTCTGGCAAGTTAAGGATCTACCAATAAAGCACAGAATTTGGATCAAAGACGACAGCCAGAAGAGAATTTGCTCTGTTTGTGCGTTTCCGACTGCAGGAGAACGACTTGCTCCTTTTTAAATGTATCACCCTGAGGTTTTGAACTTAATTACACAACGTTTAGTGGAGCAGCGACCTATTTCCACAACCTTAAGATTCGCAAAACCACAATTCGATCTACGCTTACCCCACCAGAAAGGCACAGTGCAGCTTTTAGGGACTGTTCCCTCTGAAAGATGCAATTAGTTGTTTGAAATAGCAACAAGGTTTTAAAACAATATGGTAAAAACAAAAGAGCACTAGCAGCAAGATTTGTGGTAATACAGCAAAAACATACACATCATGCATGTTACAAATCACATCCTGCGAATACACAATTCAATGGACATGAGACGATTACGAGGGCCAATCTGTGTCAGTGAAACCACGGCTTATGCTGCTACGTTAACTGATTTACAGAGCAGATTAAATCATTTCACTTGCCAAGACCACACCACTAATGACAGTCCTAACTGACAAACAATACAAGAGGATATAAAGATCCTTCTCATCTTTAATAAATGGTTTAAAAAAAAAAAAAAAAGGAGAAAAGAGCATTCCTTCCCAAACCTGGGAGAAAGAAGCTGCTTCCGTCTGAGCCAAACCCACCCCGGCAGCCACTCCCCTGTCATTTACTCACACAAGGATTGGCTCAGCCGAAAACGCATGCATGTCTCAAGTGCTGAGCATTCCTCTTGCACTACATGCTCTGCACAATGGACAATAAGAGGAGCAGCCTCGCTCGCAGTGCTTTCGCACAAAGCTCTGATTTCAGGCACCAGTGCTCAAAAAGAAGGCACAAACGGTGTTGCTGGATGAAAGACTGACTGGTTGTTTGTGTGAATGCCTTTGCATGTCCGACAGGAACCGAAATATACTTCCCAAGCATTGATTAATCCCTTTTTATTAATTCAATTAGCAACACTCAAATTAGCTACAGGGTATTGGTTTAAGGTGGCTTGAGCTTTTGCTCCTCGACTCAGCAAATGCGATGATCAGGCAGATTCAATAAAGAAATGTGTATAAATATGCTCCTCTACTACAAGACAGAATTGATATTTTTTTTTTATCTTATGTTATTTGTTCTAAAGCTTCAGTTTTTCAGAGTACAGTCATGTTCTTGGGATGAAGAGTGAATAGCTCAAATCTGCTCAGCTGACCCCCCCGGTCTGGTTTACAAGTTTTACACTCACATCCTGTGAGGAAACTGGAAACCGAACATCCTCGTGACGCTGCCTCCACACCGAGACCTGCTTTCACCTGAGATGTGTGTCTGTCTGGTTTCACAGTCGACCGTGCAGGAAGTCAAGATAGACGGCCACATAAGCAGCTCGCTCGTCTGCTGCAGTCGCTTCTGCTCTTCTGCCTCCGTGGGCACAAGTCGAGGCATGAAGGCAGACACACCCTCCTATGCTGACAAACCCTCAGTCAACACTCACTCGCGCACATACTGGAAGCTGAGTCACAGCTGTGGAAGCGCACCGTCTCAGGAACACCCATGGGAAGCTGATGGAAAATGATTGGCCCCAGCAGCTTTGCAGTGCATTTTAAAGACAGCAGCTCAGGGAAATTATCTCAATCTTACAGCTAAGCTTCCACCCAGATCTCCTCTAATCCATTATAAAGGCTGGCTAGGAATAATGTAAGGCGCCAATCTGTGCTGCTGCATTGGATTAAACAAGAGGTGAAAGCATGCCCCCCCCCCGACACCCACCCACCCACCAGTATTCCAGTACAGCTTAGCCTTGATGTGCGGAGAGTAATGTCTGAGAACAAATTTTGTTCAATTAACAAGCAAGTTTCACTTGTTTTAATTCGCAGCTGAGCATGGGGGTGTCATTTCGGCCGATTTATACAAGCCGAGCTTTAGCCCGAGTATGAGTCATTTATGCATGTAAATTCTTGCACTTGGTTAACCACATTAGGCTTCTATCTGCCAGATGGGACTGCATGGATGTGGAGCACAGCGCGGCTTTACATGGGGCAGAGAATATATCTTATCTTTCCTGTTTCGGGCCGGAGTTCCCTCTCCACCCACTCAGACACACCTTGCTGGTGAAGTCACTTTGACCTTTTTTTTTTTTCTCCAGTTCACGCCCCCTCGCAAGGTTTCGAGGCCATTGTTCTATATCCAGATTCCCAAATGGCAGGAACAGTGGGAGGACTACATAATACTTCCTTGTTCTTTCCCTCACCATATTTATACAACACAGGACCTCACAGGAAACAGGGAAGATGCCTTTTGACACAGATTACTGGGCTCAAATAATTACGCATCACACCGAATTACATGTTTCATGAAAGCTGACAACTGTAAAAGACTCAGTGCAAACATGTTAATATTTCAATTGTGCAAATGTAGTTCCTTCCACTTTTTTCATGCATCCCTAAATATCTAGGCTACACTACACCTTTCTTTAAAACACAATTAAAACACTCAACCCTTCTCTACTTGCCTAAAGAGACCACCATGCATTTTTTTTGGTGAAATTCTGATATAATTTTGAGAGCATTTTTTCCCCACGGAGGGGGTTTTCATCTCGCATACTGGTGCAGTGATGCAGAGTCAGAAAAATTAGATCTGGGTAGAAATTTGATACTTTACCAAAACGTTGTTGCAGATCTCATTCAACTCATTCTCCACATTCTCCCGATAACTCCTTCACCAACTGCTGTTTCTTCTCGGACTGAATCGGTCTTCAGCCCGATGCTGGACAGCACCCTCCATGCGGACCGCCTCGCCCCGACCACGTTTTTGTAGGCGACGGACAGCAGGTTCCTCTCCTCGTTTGACAGCTCGTCTCCCTTCTCTGTAACCTCCTTCATGCACTCTGCCATGTCGTCGTAGCGCTCAGCCTGCTCTGCCAGCTTGGCCTTCTGAATAAGATCCGTTCTATCCATAGTTTATATATTTAAGGGGACCGAGGAAATCAGAAATCCGGGGTACGCGACAGTCACGGACTGTTGAGCTGAAGAATGGGTGCAGCGAGGTCTCAGCGATGGTATTTCCAACAGTAATGGTACGAGCTGCGAAAAGAAGTTTTTAAAAATTGATGTGTGTCGATAAAGGCGAACTAAATTATCCGCCGATCATCATCTTGGTATAAAATGACATGCATCCGCTCGACATTAGTTTGAAAGTAACATTATCTAGCTAACAGCAATCAATAAAATACAACAAGCGAAAGGAAATCCATTTGTGGACAATTTTACTTTTGTGACAAAACTACCAATTCGTTCTACAATTAACGTACAAAATTTATCGCATTGGCAGTGTAAAACGACGACAAAACGGTGTCTTTATATATGGTTTCTAAGACCAGGCTGGCTGCGAGCATCAGAAGAGATCTGCTGGCAAACCCACCACAAAGCTGTCTGGTGGGCGCAGCTAGCAAGTTAGCCACAGCTAACTGGCGTTAGCTACATCGGCCACTCCTTTCAATAAAAAATGTCACGGTAACGTTACTCATACAAAACACTGTATGAACCATGATTTGTCTTTTTAGCGACCAGCCTGTCATGAAAATTAAAGGACAAGAAAAAAACAATAATATACTCTTTGTTTCTTACCTGCTGAGGTCCAAATTTCCTCCCCAAATTGATCCGATTTGACAGATTGGTCAGAAAGGCAAAGAACGGCAGCAGCAGCGAAAATCCAACTGTCCGTGCTAAAACGGGGCGGCTCATTTGGGTGTTGACTCTCCAATGATAAATCGTGCTCTTACTTGATCGACAGGAATGTTTAGCTGTGTGAACCAGTAGGTGTTTAGCGCGGGGGAGAAAGGCGGGCCTTCGGCGATAGTTTGTCAGACCGGAACACTGCAGCGGCTGGGGCCACGGGGTTTCCTCCAATTAGAGCAAGGGATGAAGACGTCATCGAATTTCCATGGTAATGCTCATCTAATCACTCCCTGCTTTCACACGCTGTACGGTCTGTAAGTGGGTGTGGCACCGTCAGTCAGACATTTATCTCCGTTAAGATTTTTTACCTGGATATATTTTAGATATCTTATTGCCAAAAAATCCACTTGTATCGACGAAAAGGCTTTTAAAGACTTTTACTCTATTTATCACAGCAATCCAATTAGTTGAAGTTACACTGTCATGGCTGGTTCCGTTTAAACCACCTGTAGTATATGTCACAGGGGCAAAAAAAGGGTCCACTGATAGTGTGATGTATGTTATCTTCTGGACTCCACTCTGATACACTCCATAGGTATCTGTAATTCAGTCCCCCTCTTCATAGGTCATTGGTGAACCAGTTTCTTACACAGTACAAACCTCGTCACTCTGCCCTTTGTGCTTGCTTGATCCCCATCTTGCTTTACCTCTCACTCCACAGACCAACTGCTGAGGGCTTACATAATGAGTAGAAACCCCTGGAGGGTGTAGTAGGTCTCGACTGAAACCTGCCTTCATTCAGTTCTGCTTACAAGTACCTGATAGGTCATTGTGGTCAGAGGACAAACTGGTCCTGTGTGGTATGTTTCAGGTCTAATCATGATGTTGCCAGAAACTTGCAAGTTTGTTTAGTAATTCTCTCTGTTTTGATCATGCAGTGATGGATACAATAGAATTATATGATCAGCCAATAATAATAGGGAAATGTTAAACCTATTTCAGTACATTTATGTCTGTTATGGGCTTGACATGCAGTGTATACAACAAAATACAGCTTCGGCTCTCCTCCAATCAGCTTCTATCACAGTCTACTTTTTGACTTCTTTCTTCTTCACAGTTAACAGTTGAGTCAATGATATGGTTGGCTGTCTGATGCAATCAGAGGATTTCGTGGCAGGAAGAATAAGGAAAAGTTCAAGATGAATCATTACAGTGTATTCATAAAAAAACTGATTTGAGTTGCAGTATAAGGACAGAGCCCCTTAATCATTGTAATTTTAAATGATCTGAGGCTTACTTTTGTTCTCGTCACACTTTACAACAAAAACATATTGACCAGGGCTTGAATAAACTGTTCAAACCTGCCTGCCTGGTGTGTCTGCATCCTAAGTGAAGAGTTGAGCCATGTAGTTGTCAGTATGTTTTCAGTTTTGAATTAATTCATTTGCCTTGAAAAATTTTAATTGGTGGTCCAGAGTGGGCTTAGAATTATGATTTGTGTATGTTAATAATGTATAACTTTGCAATGTACCTAAATGCTTTGCTCATATATGCCATATGACAGTGGATCGTTTAAGATGTGAATGTGAATTAACAAGTTGCACAAGGTTGACTCTTGGTCTTTATTGTGTTATTACTCTCGTGAAAGATGAAGCTATTGTTGTACATTTTCTGACAGTTTTGCAGAACAGTCTTTTGACAGCAAATACACCCGCTTCTGTTGGAACAAGCTGTGGAAAGATTAGATTCAGTACCTGACCATGTGCTGTATCAATGGTAATGACAGACAATGCATGAAAACCATCGTTCACAGCCGGCAGGGCAGGGCACAACAGCTACCGCTGCTCTCAACAGGAAAGTACATAGAGGGTAACATCCTGTATGTGACCAAACCTAACCACAGAAACAAGCCTTTTCTTGTTTTTACACACCGAGAGGAATTTACACTAAAAGGCCGACTGTTGAATAGCCTCCATTTTAACAGCACATGGATTAAGGAAGACAATTCTCATACAGTTTCTGAAGTTGAAAAAATACTAATGAATGAAGTTTTAAAAATGGATTAAAGTTTGAAGGAGCTACTCCATCCAAATGCATTCTGTAAAAGTGTATTTCAAACCTCAGTGTTTTCTGTGTAAAATGCATTTTGACTTTTCAACACTGCTGACATTCCTCTTTCCACTTTAAAGTGTATATTTGAATTACAATCTTACACACCATAGGCTAAAAACTAAGGCATCTATTTCTGTCATTAGATGTGGCATTCTCAAATGAACAATGTCTTGTCCACAGTGGGCCAGATGGTTATAAATAGTAACAGTTAATAGGTTGGGAAGTCCCATGGCTCTAGCTCCAGTTCTAAAACACTTGTGTGGATAATAGCCAGCAGCAAGGCCTTCTATAGCTTCTATATTTCATGGTTCACAATTCACGTTCCTTCATTTGATATGTGGAGCAGCCAAAATATCTGGTTTAAAAAACAAATGGTGCTCAGATGCTAAAGTGGAAGTGACAGACATTTTTTTTGCTATGGTGGAGCCCAAAACTGAGACTGGACCTTAACCATGTCTTCATGACCTGTCCTAGCTACTTCCAGTTCTAAAACCCAAACCCAGCCTAAGACCTGAAGCTGTATTTTTGCCTCGTTTCACTGTCACTTTCATTTCACTGTATTATGATGGAAAAGAACATTTATGGCTTGGACTGGTTTGGTGCTTGATTGAAAAGACATAGCCATCTAATTTTCTGCTGAGACAACTTTTTTTTAACAATAATTATGTATTAATCTTTGTATCAGTATTAGGTTTGTATGAATTGACAAGTGCAGACATGATTGTTTGTGTTTATTTAGTGGTGTTTGACTGTTAATTGACAGACTCTCAGAGTAGAAAGTGGTCAACACTCCAAACCATGCGGTGGTGGGTGGTCGTCTCATTACAATTAGGCCTCTGTGCTTCAGTTCAAAGCCCCTCTCTCAGCTCTGCTTAGGGGTAATTAAAAACTCTCATTTACTCTCCACTACACATAGACACACACAGGATTTTGAAAGGATATGTGGAGTTTCCCGCACCAATCATGTGCTGAGCTGTTTCTCACTGGAAATCAGCCTCTGCACATTTGCATGTGCTGCTCTTTAAACAGAGGTGATATGCTAAGGCCTATTTGGAAACCATACTGTGTAGACTGCATGTGTTTGTGTGTGTGCAGGAGGTACTTTCGTATTCAGGTTGCATTCACTTCATTTTTTTGACTGCTTATATGAATAATACATCACCTTTGCTCACTACGTACACATTGCTGTAGAAATTCACAGCACCAAAGTTTTATATAACATACAGTATATTGTACATATACAATATGTGGTTGTGTGCTCATATTCTTGTCCACCTTTCTGTCAAACAAGACATGCTTACTGCAGCCATCACTATGCGAGCCTGTCCTTCGTCAAGGTCAGTCAAATTATATCTAATAACCCTCTTCTCTCTTCTCTACTCCTCTTTCCCAATAAAAGGTTTACAGTTGGTCAGTGTACGCAGTACCTTGCAATCTTGTGGGAAAGGAAATTCAGCTTAGACGGATGACTAATCATTCTAAGATGCCCAAGGGTAGGGAGGACCTTATTATTCAGTACTGAATGTTTCTTAACCATACAAGATCTATGCACAACCTTCCAGACGACTGTGATTCATTCTCCCACAGAGGATGAGATGAGAGATAAAAGTCGCACATTGTGACTTAAAAATGTACACACCAATAACCTTTGCAGTTTTACTATTCTGATTGTAAGAAGTGTTATATGGTAGTCACCCTAGTCACTTAGTGGCAATAGCAGGATGTCGTCTGTGCTCTGACAAATGCTAAATTCACTAGGTGAAATGTAGTCAAAGTCACATATTTTTCCAGACTAAGAGGGATCAAAAATGTACCATGGCTCCTCTACAAAAAGTAAAAAAGTGAAAGGTTTAATGAGGTTAATCATGATGCAATACCTGCATCCTCGCTGACGTTTTAGTCTCCTTTCCACATTCCACCAGCATTGATGATTTATGTCTGCTCAGTACATCCTCTCCCTCCCATCTCTATTTTCCTCTCACTCTGTGTTACACTTGACTGACTCAGCCTTTTCCCGGGATGCTTGACAAACATGTTGAGACACACACACATGCACTGGCTCATCACTGGCAGGAAAACATGCTGCCTGTTAGGAACCCTGCCTGTTTTCCCCATTACATTAAAATTAACGTGTTTATGCAGCATCTTTCCACACACATTCACACGTGATGCTGCAGCATCTTTAAATCTGAAGTGCCAGCCACCAAGCATCAGTATGCCTCACTCCAAAGTGCAGTGGCAGTTGGCTGCAGAAGAGCCCTGAGCAAAGCAGCGATCTCTGGCAAGATTGTGTAGCTTTCTGCCAGGCTTCTCCATCTGTGCCAGAAAAACATGATGTAATAGCTGCAGGAAAGATAAGAAATAAGTAAAGGGCTCAAGATAAAGTGAAAGATCAATGAGAAATGTAGGAGGTAATATGATGAAGGCTGTCGTTAGTGTCAATTATTGATGATGTCTGTAGGGTGAGCAGTGTGAAGGCCACTCTAGCTAAGTCAGCTGTGGTGTCACTGGGCTTGTTCAATGAGAGGTCAATAATGGACAGAGTGAAGTTACCATTAGGTGCTGATGTAGAGGCTGTTTTATCACTTTCCATTAATCCTGAACAAGAACTGCAAGGAAGCCAAACTCCAACTCAGCACTACAGCTAACAAGAACAAATAAACCAAGAGAAATCAGTGAGGCTTGTCATGAGGCAGGATTGCATCTGAGCAATATGCCAAAGAAATATGCATAAGAAATTAAAGTGGTCCACAGATAAAAAAGGTCGCAGTGTTATAGAGGACTGAAAACTCTGACAAAGTTTCATTTAGTGTTGAATTTGTGGAAAATTGCCATGTTATGGTATGAGTGTTGGTCATGTGAATAATGTTGTTGTAAAGTTTGGAAAATCAGCAGCTTGGTGGGAGGAAATTACGGTAGATTTCCTTTTATTCCTGCCTTCATATGCTAAAGACTTACTCAAAAGGGAGAGGCTTTAGTTGTGTTGTTAAAGCTCAGCAGTCGGTTTCTTCAAGCACAGAATATGCTTTGATTTAAATTTATTGTTGTTGATCGGCTCAAGGATATTTCGTTCTTTGAAATAGTTATTATAAAGAGGAAAGTGGGGAGAGAGGGAAGCATGAAAACAACATCAAAAAAGGTGAAATATTCCACATTGCAAGATTAAAGCCACTGCGATACAACCTCGTTGTGGCAGAGTTTTGACCGTAGTGTGGAGGATGGAAAAGGTGTTACACAACAAGAGGGCTTCCAGTACTCCCACACAGGGTGCTTCAGCGCCAGAGACACGGCCAAATGAAACGGAGATAGGAGTAGGCTGCAGAGCATTTTTCTCTCTCATTTGCCATCTGTCTCTGGCTTTGTGTTTCATTTTCACTCCCTCCTTTCCCCCAGTATATGTATGATATACAACATAACCCTTTTTCCACAAAAATACATATGGCATCACCACTGGAGAAAACCTCCCTTTCTCTGTGTAGCGAGCCTTGTTGCGGTGTTTGCACGGTGCACACCCAAATACCAACACTGACTGTGCATGCTGCCAGCGGATCAGGCAGGAAAGCTGACGGGCTCCTGTGTTGACCTGCAGAGATGAGACGCATGCCAGCTCTGCACAGGAATGCAGCCAAGAATGGAGGTAAAGGAGACCGTAAAAAGAGAGAGTGAATGCTTAATCCCAGGAAGTGCGCATGATGAGGACATGTGTCTCCTGAGGGAAGAGGCGTTGGTCTGTTTGCTGGTAGGAGTGCATTTTTGTAGTAGTAGCAGGAAGCAAAGTCGGTGCATGAAAAAGCATACAATGATGACTGATGCAAATGGTCTGTGTTTGTGTTACCTCACAAAAGTGGTGTCATTTGAATGTTCGTTGTGACAGATTACACGACTGAGGCAAGTTTTATGGCTCTGCTAATTGATTTTAATACTGTAAAAACAAATAAATGGAAATCTAGAGATGCCTGGAACAAAACTGTGCACCATGCACTGAACATTCTGGTATAGTCAGGTTGAGGTCATCAAGGAGGTGTATGCAGTTCTTTTCAGGCAATTAAATTGCTTAAGCATCAAGTTTAGCTGTTACACAAGCGTCTTTGGTGAGAAACAGGAAGTTACTAGGTTTTAAGATGTTGGCCACACCCTAAGGTTTTACTCAAAGGTGAAGTGAGCAGCATGCCGCTGTTTCCATCATGCTCTGTACTTTGTGACTGGGCATGTCCCTTGTCTGACTGTTGCACAGATGAGCAGCTTATGACCATCAAATGCAGGGGTTCACACGTGGCAAATAAAGGCCAGCAGTTTGACCAAGAGATGGAATGCTGAGGGGACAATCCAGAGTGGATGCCCCCTTTTTTCTATATCTAGAGTAAGAGCCAGTATGTCACCAGAGAGCAGAGCTTGACTGCTAAGCCAGACTGTGTTTCAACATGCCTAAAGAGAGAGCCCCTAACGCCAAATCTAAGATAAATGATGAGGATGTGATCTTGTGCATAAATAGAAACTGTGAGGCTTTTCAAAAGCCTTTCAACAGAAAAGAATTGGTGATGACCTGGGTTGATTATCTGCACCTGTTATGTAAAAAGAAAGGACATGTTTTGCGACAGGACCCCTATCTGTGAGCCACTGCATCATATCAAGCTCTCAGCCCAGCCCAGTGTGACGCACCACCAGCATAGCAGAGATCTCCCAGTCCTGGCCAGAGGGGCTTTTCCAGTGTGGCAGGGGGCGTTTGGCTCTCAACTCACAGTGATGATGTCAGCTCGCCACATTGAGGTCACAAACTCAATTATTCGCAAGCGTGCCTCACTTTGGATCAATACACTTATTGATGGAGTTGTAGGAGTATATTCCAATGTGCTGGTTAAAACAGCACAGTCCATGTATTGTGCTGTTCTGGACCATTAACACCATAGTCTCCTCTTGTTCTCTGAAAGCGTCTACAAGCATATGTGTACTTTTGGTTGTGTTTGGTTTCTTTTGCAAACCAAAAGTCAAGTTGAAGTGTGTTGCTACTTTGGAAGAAAAAACACTTAAAAGGAGAATTGTTGTTTAGATAGTGAAAAACATGAAAATGCCATGAATGCAACAAGCCCCTCATCTTCAGTTCCACAGCTTTGCAGGCAGCAGAAACAGCAGTAGAAATGTCAGTGGGAACAGGTTACCAAGCTAATTTCTAAAGATTAAAAAGCACCCTGCTGCCATCTGAAGCTAATATTGATGCTAGTCTTATGTGACGCAATATGCCATCTCTTGTGCTTAACCATCACACACGTGCACACACACACACACTTGGTCTGCAGGAGATTTCATTTCGAAGCTCGTGTTAAACAGAGCAGGCCGCTGTAAGTTGTCATCACTCCACCCCGGCCCCCCTGATTATTCTAACTGACAGTGCACTCTGTCTTTTCTGGGTTGCCTCTGCATGCCCCTGGGGCACAGATATAAACTTAGCAACAGCCAGGCGGGTCAGGCTGCAGCCCGAACAGAGAGAAAGTAAAAGGCTGTACCAGAATATATGAGACACAGCAGGTAAAACAGTTCAGCCTTATGTTGCTGTGTTGGCTTACTGGGTATTTTTTACTGATGACCAAAGAGTAAAACAATAAAAAGGAGAAGACATTGGAATATTTCACAGTGCGCACTATATTCACCTCATCACTATAACAGGAATGGTAGGAAATGTTACGCTTATTTGATTTCTTTCCTGTCTGTACCCTAAGTATAAATGCCTGCAGGTGATTGGCTGGGCTAAGTATGAACATTTTTTAGCAGGGGGGGAAACAGCTACCCTGGATCTGTCTGTCTGTAGCTTCATATTTACCGTACAATCACGAAAGTGGAATAAATCTTCTCATCGAACTCCCGCCAAGAATGCAAATAAGCGAGTCTCTCTAAATATCACAAACTACTCCTGTAATTTGCATGCATCTATGTTTGTAGAGCGGTGAGTTTGTTGGCCGCACAGTTCTTCCATCTCACCAAGGCCAGCTGCTGACATTTCTTCTATGACATTACAGTTCCATTAGAGATGATATAAAAATCTGTCCCCCATGTCATGCTATGAGCCTCTTTATCTTCATGTTTATACTTTTTAAAATTTCTGTGCAATGTGGTTTATTATCATTCCGTCACTGATCTGCTTTGCTCTTCCCTCTCATATTGCAGATTCCTTCTCTTTTGCCTTTCTTACCTCCTGCTGTGTTCTTGTCGCCAACAGCAATGTGAGCTGCCTGCCCACGCTTTCTTTTATCACTTAAAAACAATAGCTCCAGAGAAGGGGGATGAAAACAGAGAAGATATTCTAAAGTATGCTTCAAACAGATTAACACATTACTTGGGTGAAAATGGTCATTCGCTATTTCTGTAAAAAAATTTGACTGTACTAAAAACTATTTTTGTTACAGATGTGGAACCAGAACTGGTACAAAATATCCTGTAGCTATAAACACACACAAAGGATATCCCTGCAGGAAGTACTGCCACGCTGTCTTCCTGGAAACAATGTCTCAGCAGGAAGTGATTTATGGCCCAAATATGGAAAAACTGAAAATATGTTTGGTGCTTTTTTACAGTATTTTACAGTGTTCAAAATCTTCTAATTCATCATTATTATTTTAATATATATTGATATGTGACAATTTATATCTCAAATTTAAGCGATTGTCAACTATGAGCTGATTATGCAAGACCAGCTGACCCACCCTGATTGAGATCTATATAGTCTTTTCTTTCACACTTGTGATGAATGGTTTTCTCCCACAGGCAAAAAAAAAAAACTGTAGACACAAAGCTTTGCTTCACTGAGGTGATCGAGCTAAAAGGCTTAAAGAAGTACAGACGGCAAAGGCCAGAGAGACACAAAGACAGAGAGAGGCTTCATTCTGTGTCCAGGTCTTGGGTCACGTTGTGCTCTGATGACGAGCTCTGTGCTCTCATTTCTATTTTCTCCTCTCCTCTCCCAAGGTGACCCTGCTCTGTGCTGATGCATCACAGTTACAACCTTTTCTCCTCATTTTCTGATCCTCTACCCAGAAAATACCGTTGAAAGAAAACAATAAATGAACATTGTTCATCCAACAGCAAACATCATACACTGTAAACATGAATCTAGGCCTCCTGCGTATCTTGTGTGTTTATGGTGTGCACCCATCTTTATTGTACATTATACTGTATATAACTTATGAATATGTCATCTGAGACAGTTAAATGTAGGTTGACATTGTTGTGTATTTGTCTTGGCCAGTTGTCTTATAGCAACACAGGACAAGACAGGCCTGTCCTCAAGTCCACTGTGAAGACATGATAACCTAACTGGGGCAAACACCTGTGTCCTCATCTCTGATGTCATCCTTGTTTGACGAGTCAAACCAGATGTCAGTATCTCTCAGTGCTAAAGACATTCAAGTGGGACGGACGCAGCCCTTCACCGCAATAACATGGGATTGAATCCGACTGAGGACACATGAGGTACAACATACAGGTGTGAATGTGTGGGTTCATTTCAACCAACAAAACCCAGAACTTTCAAATGCTGCAAAATTTCTCTTCAATTTCAACTTCTGATTTACCAAATGTGTCTGCCCTGTGTGGAGTATCTGTCCGTTCTGCTTGACTCTCCTTTTGTCTTGCGGATTTTGGAATTGATCTGTCTGCCAGTTAATAATACCTTATCTGCCTCTGTAAATGTGTTGCAGCATGCAGCACTCAGTGGATCTCTAATTAAATAGATCCTCAATGGTGGCAGAAATCATTTTAGTCACCATAGGAACATTCAGGTCACATACTAAAAGGGAAAAGATGCAGAGGGACACAGATGATGAATCAAGTGAGCATCCCTGGGTCTTGAGGCAGCTCATTAGCCTGAAAGTGCTGCTCCTTTGTCCTGGTTTACAGGTATAATCCATGACAACAAACCCTGTTTTTTACTGGGAGACAAACAGATCGATGCTGGCCCCCACACACACATGCCCTCCTCATCACACTCATCAAGATAAAAGAGTGAGGAAGGGGAGAGGAGAAGATGTGTGTGTGTGTGTGTGTGTGTGTGTGTGTGTGTGTGTGTGGTGGTGGGGGGGGGGGGTCAGCTAGCAACAAGGGATTGAAAATTGTGAAATATTCATGAGAGAGAGAGGCAGGAGAAAGGAAAGAAACAAAGAGTCAGACCCAGTGCAGCTGTGTGTGTTTGTGTGTGTGTGTGCGTGTGTGTGTGTGTGTGAGATAGAGAGAGAGAGAGAGAGAGAAAAGCAGATTATTATCCTAATAAGAGGCCTCCCAGCCAAGAGGCCTCCTACTGAACATAGTCTTTCATCTGGAGCGTCAGTTACAGACCGCTACTAATTTCCATAGACAAGAGCTTCTATAAACTGTCCTACAGGAAGACATTTCCATAAAAATAGAAGGGTCAGGAAAGACTCACAGTATATAAAGCCTGCTTTAATTGTGTGAAGCTGTGTGTGTGTGTGTGACAGAGGGCCTATCAGAACGAATCTCTGAAGATCATACAAACCCCTGTCTTGCATCTTACAGATCTTACAGATCCTTTGGTACCTTTCGTGAAGGGTGCAAAAAAAGTGGGAAAGCATGGATCGGCTATTTCGGTGCCCTTTGCCATTTTTGACAATGGAAACACAAATAAATATTTACCATGCTGAACTGAACCAAATTCTGCCAGTTTGTGGAAACGGAGCTATAGAGACATCCAAGTCCGCAAAGAGGAGATGCTGCAGGGAAAGAGAAGGAGATGGGGGAGAAGACGCTGGACAGCTACCTTTTGCTTTTTGAATACTGTGCAAAGACAGAATGGTCATCTCTTCATCAGTATTTGTTCTGTAGTTAAAACTTAGAGTTACTGTTTATTTGTTATGTTTTTTGTTTGCATGTTTGACCCCTATATGTAACAACATCATGTTTTGTGGCCTATAGTCTGATGATTTGTACATTTTTAATGTTTCTTTGCCTTTAAATATTCGCCCTGAAAAGGTTTCTCGCTTGCATTACCCACGCACCTCTCAAAATAAAAAAACTTTATTGTGGAGTGTAAGAATTAACACGTGATCATGTATAGGACAAATATACTGGCAAATACAAATACAGCTGCTTCATTGTTTCATAGCCGGTAGTGTAGTCCAGTGTAGGCTCTCAAACGGCTCTCAAAACGTACAGTCCAAGATTTTTTTTAGAGTGTTCTTCACTCTTCATCTTTTTCTTCACTGGTCACAGAGTAGGCTGCTCTCTGGGCTCTTGGTGTCCACGTCACCCCAGTAAGGAAGGATGAAGGGCAGGTCGGCCACTCGGCTCTCCAGCAGCCTCCACAGGTGCTCGGCCACAAACTGGTTCCCCTTCTCTGAGAGATGCAGTCCATCGGACAGGTAAACCGTGTAGTCCTGTGGATAAGAGGACAAGTGACGTTCTTACATTTCTAATTCTTCTGCAAATATAAACATCTTCTCTCTCGTGTTACCTTGCTTCTATGGGATGACTGAATGTTAAAAGGTATTTAAGATAATGACATGGAGAAGCAGCAACAGCAGCAGCAAACACTGATGCACAAGGCTCACCTGTCCATCTTTCTGCATGAGCGTCCACAGGTCCAGGACGTCTGTACCACACTGACCAGCAGCCTGAACACACGCCTCTGCATACTGCCCCGCCACAGAGTTATGCCGATTGAGAGGACATCCTGGAAGAGATGCACAGAGGCACTTGTGATCTTTGTATGCCTGGAGTCTAAGAACAGCGTGTGCGTGATGATACAAGAAGCAGGGGGAGGATGGATTTATGCAAAAGCGGTACCTTTCAAAATGCACTCCTTCTCCCAAGCTGGCTCATGAAGTGGTGGTGGAGTGATGAAGATAATTCTGTCTGCTGACACTCCAGATGAGGCCAGAAGCTGGGTGATCTCCTTCAAGTTCTCTGAATACTCCTGCAGAGGGACGTGCTGCTGGGGGTTTTTATCTGCGTGACAGGAACAGATGGAAAGAAAGAACATTAGACAGAAATGATAAATTATCAGTGACAAGTTTTCTGTGTGGCAAAGCTCAAGTAACTGTCACTTTGGATAACTTCAAGAAGGAGAATTTCTAATTTACCAAAACTATTAAATGCAGTTAGTGACATTTGGGAATATTTAAAGAGGTACACCAGCAACTGTGTATTGCTCTTCCATGACGTCATGGGATTTGAAAGTGACGTAACTGTCGTTATGGATGGGGGGGTGAGAGTTTACCTTCCAGTGCACAGTCATTAGCTCCAAAGAAGACAGTGACGGCAGCTATGTTGCTGTCTGCTGATGTCTGGCTGTTGATGAGGCGAGGAAGAACAATCTTGGCCCATCTGGAGTTGTAGCCAGACAGTCCTCTGTTCACAACATCACATTTTCTGAAAGGGGGAATACACAATGGCGAAATCACAGAGGTACCATTTGTGTTCATGTCTCTGCGGAGCAACTCAATCAATAACAACTAACCAGAAACCAATATATGCGAACTACTTACCTCGCTAATTTACTGGCAATTTCTGCACCCCACCCGTTGGCTTGAAACGAAAACTGAAAGAAACAACAGCAGTTTTACTGATTATGAAGCAAACAGGCTAGCAGCTCAAGCTAACGAACCGAGGGAGCAGGCAAAACGCCGAATATTATCTCTCTGTAAATGAGCTAACCTGTGTGATGGAGTCACCGAATAAAATCACTTTTGGCCAAACTACTGTCTTTAACCTCGACATCATGAGGGTGTCAGAGCCAGCGGTACAGTTTAAGCCAGACTTCCGGTTTGGGGCGAAATACTTCACAATAAAAGTCATGACTTTTTTGTCGCATGATAAACATTGCGAAAAATAACGGTAAATTAAAAAATATAAACGTTTACAAAAATATTCGTCCCTATTATATTTCTGATGCTCAATGCTGAAAATAAAATAGAAAATAGAAATTTTAGAAATAGAAATCTGAGAAAAAGCAGTCTACTCGTGATTCTCAAAATGATGAGGGCACTAAATCAGTCAGAATTTGTGCAACAGCAAACATACTTTAAAACATTTAGAACCTCATCAAACGTTTAGAAAAATGAGAGTATCTAAGAATATGATACCTATTTCCTCATTTATACATGAAGATAAATACTGAAACTGCAGGAATAATTAAGCTTGCGCAGTGAAACCGTGGGTTGCAGGAATGGCCAGAACAGTACATACAGAAAAAAGGTAACTAACTGCTTCATATATACGTATGAGTTATAATAATGGTAAAAATACTGACTTAAAATATACAAAAATACATATTGGAACAAGAACGTTTGGTAAATAGAAAATAAATGCAGGAATTGTTTTGTACCATGCAACCTTTGAGTCAATTCCTCGGCCTCGCCACTGGGAGGCGCTGCAAGCGGACGAGCGTCCCTCAGCTACACGGGACGTACGTCACCTTCTTCGCTCCCTGAAAACATGGCGGAGGCCAGGCACTGTTTTGGAAGGGGAGCGTACGACTTTACACTCAAAATATACAACCGCCGCCTCCTGGGAACTTCATACAGGCGAGGAACAGGTACTGTGCGGGCTTCGTCTCTGTCGGCCGGGTTTCTGTTGGGTGCCAATGAAAATGAACAACTGTATGGAGCCGAAAATCCTGCGGACAGAGTGACCGGTGGAGCTGCACGGGGCAGTTACACAAGAGCAACACCGGTGCTCCGTGCTGTTAACGACAGTGAATTAGAGGGAAATGTCATTGAATATTACTATTACCGCGGACGTAAAGAGTATTCACTCGATAACAAGATACATGTTCGCATTATAGAAAGAAATCTCCCTCGGTGCCGGATTAATGCCAAATTTCGTAGGCCTTTCGGCGCCTTGTGTCGGGGAACCGGACCATTAGTGTTTATCAGGGATTACAGCGGCAACGGGGCCCGATCTGAGCCTCTGTACAAAACCAAAACAGGCTACTATGACGTCCTGCAGGTGTCATCTACTGCCACCCAAGCCCAGATAAAAACAGCCTACTACAAGCAGTCCTTCGCCTACCACCCGGACAGAAACGCCAACAGCGACGAGGCCACTACCCGCTTCTCCGAGATCAGCGAGGCCTACACGGTTCTGGGAAACAAGGCTCTGAGGAAGAAATATGACTGGGGACTGCTCAGCCAGTCTGACCTCACCGCGACAGTCAGACCCTCCTCCAAGGACGACACCGGGGGCACCGCGACCCAGCAGACCCAGAGCCGGCGGTCCGTGATGGGCATGGACAGTCGAGGAAGTGTCTTTGACTTCGACAAATTTATCAAGTCCCACTACAGCGAGCAGCTGCAGAAAGAAAGAGACTTCCGAGTCCGCAAAGAGAGGATGCTGAGGGATAAAGGGGAGTTGATGGGCGAAAAGAAGCTGGGCCTGGTGGTTGAGCTGTGCCTTGGGCTGATGCTGGTGGTATCTGCGGGCATCATGTTCAGCTTGAAACGGAGCTGAAGGAGGAGGATGTAGTGTGGAGGAACGTTGTCCCAGCTAGCAAGACTGGACACATTCTTGCATTTACTGTGGAACCCTTGAATTATCACCACCTCTGACACTGCTGTCATCATCACATGCTGATTGAGGAAGATTCACTGGTTGATTTAAAACCCTGAAATGTTATGATTTTATTCCCCTGGCTTTTATAAAGTCATCTGTCTCGCAGATTTCTTTATTGTCAATGGTGATATAAGTTTTATTTTTAATTTATTGCTATTTATGAAATATATGTAGCAATGCAAGGGATATCTGAATGGTCATGTCTTGTGCGCCCATTAAACATGGGCATTCGGGGCATTCAGGAACTGACAGTTGAAGAATGTGCCTTGGATGATATTTATTGTACAAAACAATGGTTGTATTGTCCAGATTTTTAACAAATAAATAACTTATGTTCAGCACATGTCTGGGCACAGTGAAATAAATGTTGCACGGGTTCACCAACACTGATTTATGACATAAAAGTAACTGCCAACCTAATTTTAAGAGAAAACGAGAGCCATCAACGTTAAAAGCAAACACTTTTGTAAACCATTTTGACTTTTTTCCTTTTACATTTTAACATTATACAGCGAACACAGAAATGTAGTGCATTTAGAAATTTCACGTGACAGTTAAAAGTAAACACAAGTCAGTCCTTGCAGTGCACATTAGTAACGGACACGTCAAACACAAGCTACAGTGCATTTCAACTTAAATACAGTTAACTTATTAAATATATTATAATTAAAAGTGCTTGCATGAAAAAACAAAAAAACAACTCTAAAATCTATGAAAATAAATCCTATCTACATGCATTAGCTTATTTATTTCTTTTTGTTACATGGTAGCTCTATGGTCACAGGTCATATATGCTCCATAATGTTCCTTTGATTAGAAAAAGTTCAATGAGGCCTTGAGGGACTGGCCGTTGAGGCCTTCAATTACACCAAAGCAGTCCGGGCAAGTGCTTGATGATTTGGATCCATGAATTAAACACATACAGATCAACATTGTGCATGATTTAGTGGTCTAATGTGTATGTGATACAAGAATGAGCTTAAACCCTTCAGAGCCTGGTAATGTACAAACATGGATGTCAGACTAATCTATCAGATAGACAAAGCACTGTGATCCTCCGTGTTTAGAACACAAACTACCCGTGAGTCCTGTGGACCTGCTGCTCCACCCCTGCTCTCAGATGACCGGGTTGAGGGCATCGTAGAGCCGCTGCACTGCCAGCTCCACCATCTCTCTTAGGGAGTCGTCCTCCGTGCAGTCATTTTCATAGCAAACTGACTGAGGAGGAAAGAGAAATTCAGTGTGATAGTAAAACAACCCAACAACATCTAGAAAGGCTGCGAATATTCTCATTTGCCCTGGTCATGGTTATCTCAAGGACATTTTAATCAAAATCAGCTGGACTTACTTTGTAGGTCTTGAAGACTTTTCGCCTCTCATCCAAGAGGCTTCATCAGTTCGTGCTGGTCTGACTAGGGTGAACTAGTCTGATGCTAGGGTGACTAGTCCGGCACGGCATGAACTGATGCAGATAGTATCCCCCAATTGTTCTCACTTCAAATCATTATCCATTTATAGAGATGTGACTCAAAGGGAATGTAACAATACTGCAATACATTATTCTGTGTTTCAGTGTGTCAGGCTGAACTCTCCTCACCCTCGTTTCCAGGCAAATGTGAACCGTCTTCCCGTCGACTGTCACAGAGATGTTCTTATCATCACTGAAATCCACGCACTCCTCTCCAAACATGTCCCTAAAGACAGACAGGGGACAAATAAAGACCAGGACACAGTTTCCCCATATGTGTACATTATAAACAAGTTAGTGTAGATATATTGTAGCACTCACTGCAGCATGACTTCTAGTCGGGTTTGGAAGACATCCATGTCCATAATGGCGCTCTGGCTCTCCATGACTGTCAGTGAAAAATAAAGTGAACCACTGAATTCCTAAAGCTAACTCTGTTGCGCTAACCAGACACAGAGCATTGCACTTCTTAATGACAGCAAAAACAGCCAAATTGGCTCACACATTTCCCACACTTCATGAAAACATAAAAAACTAGAAAGCACTCTGAGAGCGCTGACCTCCGCAAAGGTGGAATATTTCTCTAAAATTAATATTTTCACAGAAAGATGATCATGGTCGGACAAGCTGACCTTTCTGAGCCTTTGGGTTCGACTGGACCTCCAGCACTACAGTCGTGACAGCGTCAGCGTACATGTCATTCAGAGGGTTAGCTATCCACTAAAAAAGAAGGGGGGGTAGTTGATTTTGGCATTTATAGACAACAGAGTTTCCTCCTTACTGAACCGATCTGACCGCTCACCTCCAGCAGCACCATGCCAACCTCATGTGTCAGAATGATATTCTTAAAGAGCTTCAGAGTGTTTTTCTCAGTACCGTCTAACTCCTCCACGTCACCTGAGAGAGACAAAAAGACAGCTAATGTAGATAAACCAACAGTGTTTGTGTCGACGGCACAACAACACACATTTCAGAAAGTTATGTATTTATCACACGGTGAACGGCCAGCCTGTTATCTTACCAGTGAGGTTCCTCAGATGGCAGACGAGCAGTGAGTAAGGACCGGTGAAGGGGATGGCCTGGGTCTGTTTCACTGTGCTCATGGACAGCTCTGTGTACGCTGCCAAACAGACACATCAGCTCACCACAGCTTTGCGACTTGTGCACATACGAACAGGGAGAAATCGTCTTATTGTTGGATTCTTTACTTTTTAGTCAGTGCTCAACCTGGACAACACCCGGAGCCCCATCTGTTAGTCTCTGCAGGCTCGGGTGGTCCTGTGTCTTCAGGTTGGAGGATGTGGGAGGAAGGGAAAGTTAACTTACTGGATAGGTCAGAGGGGTTGAGGATGTGGTAGTTGAAGTTCTTCTTCACCAGTATGCCTGACACCCTCTGACCCTGAGCACACTTCTTATCAGCCAGAGAGCCCATCACCTGGGAGAGGGAGTAAAGTTTTAACATGTCTAACAACACCAGCACAGTGTAACTTAATGTATGTAATAGTCACAACTTTGCAGTTTTTCAAGCTCATTGAAAGCCTGAACAGAAAACGACAGTTGAGCAGTTTGCTGACCTTGGCCAGTTTCTCTCCTCTGAAGTTAAGGGTGACAGCTTCTGTGTTGCGAGGGTTGTGGACTTCGATGTGAACCTGGTCATTATCCTCATACTCCCTGATCAATGCAGCCTTGAGGCGAGCCATCTCATTCTGCTCCCCATGAACCAGGATCTGGGAATAAACCCTCAGACCTTAATTTACATTTGTATTTATGGTTACAGAGAGCTGGGAATTTTAAACACAAAAACTATCTTTTTTTCTCCTTTCCTACCACGTGTGGTGGTTTGAGCGCCCTGATGAACTCGCTGGTCTGCTGGTAGTCTGTGTGGGCAGAGAAGGAGATGTAGTCCACTGACATCTTCAGCTGCAGCTTCTGTCCCGACATGGTGGTGATCTCCTCCGGCTCAGACATGATGTGCTGCATGATAAAAATAAGCTGCTGTAGTTACAAATGAACTACCTTAATAGAATTAGAAAAAAAAGCAACTTTAGATGACTGTAAGATCGCTGTAAAACATATCACTTTTAGACAAGAAACTAGACGAGTCTGTTATCATCCTAAAAATACTTCATATCTTTGATGAGAAACTACTCTACTCTACTACCCTGTTGTGCTCTGACCTTGGCCAGTGTGCCCTCCACGCAGTATCCGGCGATGATGACCCCGTTCCTCTTGTCGGTGCACCAGCTTTCAAAGAGCTCTCTGGAGAGCCCGCTCTGCATCATACCCGGAGACGCCATCACCACACTGGGGCCGATGTCGTCAAAATGGTCCATGCTCTGAAAAGAACCCATTTGGAGTTTTTCAGCCGGTTTCAGACCAATAATATGCAGTAACCGTCTGGGTCTGCGGAGCTCCATTACCTTCAGGTTGCTGATGTGTTTGAAGACAAAAGGGTTGTTGATGTTTATGGCCTTGCGGATCTTGTCGTTCATCGCATTGACGTAGGTCTGGTACACAGCCATGCACTTCTTGGCCAGGGATGAAGCATAGTAGATGGGGATGTCATGGAGCTCTGGGTGGTTCTGCCAATACTCATCTGGAGGGGGAAACAAAACACAAATTCAAAGACTTTCTGGCTGATAGATAAGTAAGTGTACAGATGCAAAAAGGCATAAGTAAATTTAAAAAGAAGCGAAATACAATGAGGGTCTTGACTTTTGGATGAAGATATTGCAGTAATAAATAAATTATAGGGGCGAACAGCGTTGTTGGATTTTGGCAAAATCAGGGATTTATAGACAAAATCCAGAGCAGGGAGGAGCGCATGAGTTCTCACCCAGGATGAGCAGCAGCTCTTGGGCCCGTCCCAAGGCGAACACCGGGATTAAACAGCGACCTTCTCTGTTGACAATGTCATGCACCGTGTTACAGAACCGAGCTTCACGTTCCTCCCTTTTTTCGTGGATGTGGGTGCCATAAGTTGACTCCTGCAGAAAGAAAAATAAGAGCCTGTAGTACATGTTTGAGTTACACAAAAATCCGTCCAAAAGAGCACTTTGTGTGAATTTATGTAATATAAAAATATTGTCTTTATTGCTTACTATGATTAGGATGTCAGGTTTGACACTAGGGATCTCAGCCGCCATCAGATGCCTGTCTTCTTGTCGGGAGAAATCTCCCGTGTACAGCAGCTTTAGTGGTTAGAACAGAGTCTATGTCAGCAATGCACATCGACACACAGAGTGTAAACATGTTGACTGAACTGGTTCCTACACAGACACAAAATAAAACCAACCGGGATGTTCTGTAACTGTTGAGGTTGTTACCTTCACTCCAGCTATTTCGATCATGAACATAGCAGCTCCCAGCACATGTCCGGCGTGGTAACACCAGAACTTGATCCCGGCAACCTCTTTGACCTCATGGAAGTTGATGGTCTCGATTTTATCCATGCTCTCCTCCAGGTCTGTCTCAGTGTACAGCATGTCATCTGCCGAAATGTTGCTGCAACACATAAAAGAATTAAGTTACGTTGTAATTCAACAGAGAGGAGTGTTTCCAGATGAGATAAAAACTTCTGCTCCCACCTGACTTTGACATAGTCTGACAGTAGCCAGCGGTAGATGGCCTTGGTGGCGTGGGTCATGAATGTTCTTCCTTTAAAGCTGGTCTTCTGGAGGAACCAGGGCAGAGCTCCACAGTGATCCAGGTGGAAACTAATAAGAGTAAACATGCACCAACATTAAATGACACATCCCTGCTGCTGAATATAATCAAAATAACTTCATATGGCCAACACAGGACAAGCAGAAGTATTCGTCTCTGTGACACTGGTGCAGGACAATACTAACACAGCACAAATGTACAAATGAAATAGACAATGCTACACGTAAAAAGAAAGGAGGCAGGACTCACTGGCTGATGAGTAGCAGGTCTATCTCAGCAGGGTCGATCAGGTCTATGTAGGGGAGAGCATCCATTCCCTCCAAGCCAGGGTGGATGCCGCAGTCCAGCTGTGAAAACACATATATGTTTTATCTATTTCACCCAGGATAAGTTGGGTCAGTGCAACTTTCCAGATTCACCTGTGTGTATGAAATCAACAATTACACATAAATATTAATTTTACAAAGATATACGCCAAATCAAAGCAGCGAATCATCTCATTTATTATGCTAACATTTGGCACTCTTTTTGCTCGAAAAAATGACAGAAACATGACAGAATCTATAAATTGCTGCCAATTTATAGATTCATATCTTCAGATGTAAACCTAGTATTAAATTATTTACCATAATTTTCCTTCCTTTGAACTCCAGGATGATGCATGATCTTCCGACTTCCTGACCAGCACCTCTGTATGTGAGAAAATACATTTATTTGTTGTGGTCCAATTAAGAAACAGCAATTCAGAATATTCCTTATCTATTAATAATATTTATAATTAAAAAAATACCAATCCACTCACAGCGGACGAATAAGAAGCTGGTCACTCTCCTCTGCGGGGACAATCACCTCTACTTTGCGTTTTGTTGCCATGTGTCCTGAATTCAGCGGGTAAAATTGAAAACACACAAGATATATTCAGCCATACCTGCTCTGCTCGCTGAATGAATGGGATCAAAAACGGCACACTTCCGGTGGTGTGCCAAAACACCGCCGATGTGCATCGAGAGCGTCGACAAAAGTTCCGCATCGCGCGAGATCTTTCTTTTCCCTCCTTTGTGCTGTAACGAATTCACACGAAAAATGAACAAGATATTAAAGGGCATATGGAAATCATAAATATACTGAAATGATTTAATATTACCACTCACTTAGCTTTATACACTAACCACATGCCAGCAAGCTCAATATTTAACTTTAGAGCCATTTTGTTGGTGCGGTTGAATATTTCGTGGCGTCGCCTTTAAGCGGCGTTGGGTGTAGGCTGTGAAACTCACAGCGAAGCTGCGGAGTCAAACTGTAGGTAAACAGAAGGAAGGAAAATTAACTGTAAAACCGGGACGCTGAGACACGGGGGTCGCAGTCCCAAACAGGTAAGCGAGCTGGACGTTGTGTGGACGTTGTGTGGAGCTTTGGACGCTGCGTTACTGTTCGCCTGCCGCTGTGGAAGTTAACGGGGTTTCAACTTTTGAGCGTGAAAACGAATGCGGTGCGGGACATTTAAGGTGGAGTAAAACGGGTCGCTTTTTCTGTTGGGGATATCATAAAAATATATTTACATACAGCTAGAATGGGCTTTTGCGCCGGGCACGCGTGGTTGTCGTTACCTGTTGATTCCGGTGTCTTGGAGCGTTTGTGTATTACAGAGGCTCTACATTAACTTATTGTAAATTATTTTTTGTGCTTGCCCCAACAACCTGTAGCCCGTTAGAGATCCACACACCCTCCATCACTAATACCCCGCAGTACTTTTTCTCCGAAATGACGGAGGCCGAAGTCGAACAGTAACAGGTACAACAGCTGGACCCCCCCTTTTGACTTCGTTATTACATACGTACACTGAATAAACTACAGCCTTTAAACGAGAAAACCACAGCATTTACTAAATATTCTGATCACTATATAGTATCGGTACTATTTACCACGGTGTTGGATGAGTGTTACAGTGTTGTTACACTGTTAAGATTATTATTCACTTTCTAACCCTGCCTCCAGCTTTTGAATGGGGAGATCGGGAAAAGGTCGTAGCGAGTGAAAAAGGCAAAAACGTTGATGAAACATTGAAAAATAAAAGTTTGGCTACTCTTGCAAAATAAAAGCTTAGTAAATTGAAACTGAAAGTGAAACATGCCTCGGTATTGGATTTTTTTAAAGAAGCTCATCTTGCGCTCGGTTTCTTCAAGATATTTATGTTTCAGACAACACTGTTTTTTGAAATAGCTAAAAGTAATTATTATTTTTATGTAGCTAAAGGTTTACGCTCTCATTTAGCCATTATTAAAAATTTAGACCACACCATGTTCTACATTCAATTATTCATCATCTACGTTGAGACTTGAGAAGGCAGTCCTGTCTTGTGTTCACCACTTTGGTCCCTCCTGATTCCAGATCAGTGGCGGGGCTGGAGGGGCCGGATGGTGTCGTCATGGTGAAGGATGTTCCGGAAAGTCAAAAAGCGCCACAGCAGCAGCAGCTCGCAAAGCAGTGAGATCAGCACCAAAAGCAAGGTACAGGAAACATGCTCGCACACACAATGAACCCAACTGAGTTAGCGAGGTTCAGCTAACACCCTCTCTGTTTTGGCCTCTTTGCAAGTCTGTGGACTCCAGTTTGGGTGGGCTCTCCAGATCAAGCACCGTCGCCAGCCTTGACACAGACTCCACCAAGAGCTCAGGTCAGTCAGCAAACTCATGGAGGCCAACAAATTGAACCTTTAAACTCCCCTTCTCCTGTTATTCATTTTCTTCTTTCACCAACTGATGGCTTGACACATGGGCCACTCAGGCAACAGTACATCTGACACATGTGCCGAGTTCCGGGTGAAGTATGTGGGAGCCATCGAGAAGTTACAGTTTGACATGAGCAAGACCCTCCAGGAGCCTCTGGACCTCATCAACTATATCGATTCTGCTCAGGTAAGAAGCTGGAGAAAGACAGCGCCACACCTCAAGCAGCACTGAGAGACAGGGAGGAGACTGTACATCGTTCTGCTCCTTTTCACAGCAAGACGGAAAGCTGCCCTTCGTGCCTGGAGAGGAGGACATGATTCTTGGAGTGTCCAAGTACGGCGTCAAAGTGGCCTCGTTAGACCAGTGTGTGAGTAGAAGAACAATAGAGGTGTGATTTTGTGCTTTAGTTTTCATTGATTAGACTCAGTAGTTTTGCTGGCATCAATACAAACATCAATACAGATTTACGTCTGTACCATTCAAGCAATGTATGCTTGATCCCCCTCCTGGTCAGGATGTGCTACATCGCCACCCTCTGTACCTGATCGTGCGCATGCTGTGTTATGACGATGGCCTCGGTGCAGGGAAGAACCTCCTTGCTCTCAAAACCACTGATCCAAACCAAGAGGAGTGCAGTATTTGGGTCTACCAGTGCAGCAGCTCAGTGAGTGTGACGATGATAAAAAAGGAAAAAGATTTGGAGTATTTTTAAAAACAAATCTGCATTATGTGTATTTTCCTTTCCCTATGTGTAATCTGTCTGAACAGGAGCAGGCTCAGTCCATCTGCAAAGTGCTGTCAGCTTCTTTTGACTGCGCCGTGACGTCGGACAAGTCCTGAGGCCAGGGAGAGCTGAGAGCAGAGGGCTGAGATCTGTCCAGAAGAGAAGTGAAACAACTGCAAACCCTGCACCAGCTAACAAGAAAGCCACCATACCTGCATTGTGATTGCCAAAAAAATGTAACCATTTCCCTTTTTTCCCTCAAACTGTGTCTTTCACAGAATTCCTCTCTCCCGTTCTGTTAGTTTGCAGGAAAACATGATTCAAGCCTCTGCATTTATGGCAAAGTCTCACCTTGCCCCACTGTGTGTTAGGTACAGTTACCTTCCCACCATTTTCATTTTAAGACAGAAACAACTCTGAATTTGTATGAATAATTTTCCTTGGATTTAGTTTCCTTTAACTCACCTGTTTCTTCCACTTTTCAAAATGAAGAACAACGAAAGTAAAGCTTAGAAAAAGCAGGGACATGGTTGCTTTTAGCAGTTTAATGTAAATGAAACCTGTTAAATATAAATTAAGGTACATCAGGTTGTAGCCCGTCTCCAGACAGCTGTGTCAGCATACGGTTATTTGTGAGAGACATGAGTCGATGGAGAAACTCCACAGTACACAGATTTAGCGACGTACACACAGTTTGTTTCCCTTCATGTGGAAACCGCTTTTATCCCTCTCAAGGTTTAGAAATATTTTTGTTCTTGAAATACAGTATTGGTACAGTATTGGTCACAACCTGAATGGAAGGTACGTTACCCAGAAGCTTTAGGTTTGTCACTTGTATGAGAAGAATGTTATTTTTTTTCTTAATATGTGGGATTTACCCACTTTTAATGACTTTTCTTAAACTTTTATTTTCTCCTTTTTAAAAGTTCATTACATTGCAAATTTCTTGGTACAAAAAGCTTAATGTATTTCCTGTACACATTCTGCTCATTATATTTGCTGAAACCAGAAAACTGTTAGTCGACTGTCAGTAGCATTAGAAAGGGTTTGGAGGGGAAAAAAACAACATGTTTACATTTGTGGTACTAACTTGACTTCACCATGTACATGGCCCATGGTCTGTCCCTGTCCTCCTTTTCACCTTGGTCCAGTTAAGATTGGATTGAAGACATGTGACAAAAAGGTAATGAAATGATTTGATCTGGTACAATAAAGGAGGTGATCAGTTTTGTGAGTATTTTACTGAATAAAATGTCATTTCCCCTCTTATGCTTGTGTCATCTTTACTTTTTTTGGACCTATTCATGAAATGTTGCCTGTGATAAGTGGCGCTGCAAAACAAACTCTTTTTTATTTTATTTATTCTCTGCAAAGCACAGCACAGGGTATGTTTTTTCCCCCACTTCAGTGCATTCTGAAACACAGATGCAGACATGCTGAGGTATTGCCCACGAGAGGGAGCTCTTGATACATCAACTGACTTTTAGTTTGAGAAGAGTCACGCCGGAAATATGGCGTTAATTTTTAAAATTTTTTAAAAATTAGATTTAAACAACAGTTTTGTGCAAAAAGCCCTCCCAAATGAACATGATGTGCTGCCAGCAATAAAAAACATGAATTATTATTTGTACAAATGGATCATAAACCTCTTTAATGCTCTTGTTATTTCATATTTTATTATTCCAGTTTCATTTTCCCATTTTCTTGCACAATAGAGTTAAGAGTCGATGCAGTGATCCACAGACAGTTAATGAGAATGAACTAAGTTTATTTTCCCAGTGGTGTGTGTGCGAATGTGAGTGCGTTTGTGTTTTTAGAACACACACACACACATACGCACACACCCAGGTCCAGCCGAGGTTGTATCCATAACTGCTCATCACCACAGTGCATGAAAAGACATTTACCGCCCAGCTTAATTCTGCCCTTCCTTTTTTTTGTACATTTAAATATCAACAAAACAAAACCAAATGTATTTACATGAATAGATAATTAAATCTTCCTGTTTCCAGTGAGTTAATGTTAAACACAATGAATGGTACGTCATCAGCTGAGATTCACATGCTTCTCATTCACAAATCCATGGAAGGCTCTGGTTTCAGGTTAAATGCCTCAATATCAACATTATTAAACAGAGAGAAAGTTGCTCTGCAACCAAAATGAAGTTAATTACATTGTGTACTTTATATTAGTTCCATAACACTATAGATAAACTCATCTTTCTACATAATGAAACCCCAGAAATGTACAAATATGAGAGGCTTAAGCTGTCAGAAGGATATTTCCATCTCTCTACATCTGGTTGTGTCAGAGATAAACTTAATTTAGCTCCTTTATGAAAAGAAAAAAAAATTAGCCTGTCAGAGTGTGTGCGCTCTAAAAGGCAAGAGGACGTAACAAAAGTCACAGCTAACTGTCACCGTTTCTCACAATCTCACTTTAAAATAATGAAAAAGATTCTCTGCCATTCTCAGCTTAGTCTGCACAGATGTGGCATGCACACACACTCCCTATTCATCTAATAAGGCAGATGACAGGTGAAAACAGCCTGAGGTGTCAGACTCTAAAAAGACTGGCTGCTGCAACTCCCGTCGGTGTCATCATTTGACCCAAAACAGTACGGGAAGAAGAACTACAAGCGTTGCTGGAATATCATCTTAAAATAGCACAGGAGGAGTGTGTGTGTGGAAAAAGCATTTGTGGAAGATGCATGATGCAGAATTAATTCAAAGCCCTATTACTCTATAACACACACACACACACACACACACACACACACACACACACACACACAGGTGAGAAAGTGGCTTTTCCCAGGTGGGACAAGCTGCATATGCAGCATCCCGCCTTTCAATGCCAGTCTGTCTTTGGAGCAGGGACAGGGAAACCACCCCCCCAATGCTGCTTTGATCATATTGTGGGGTTAACTTAGCACCATTAGAAAAACCATCAGCAGGGGTGGGCTAAAACAGAGTTGAAAAGTTGCACGTAGAAGAAGGAAGGCTTTAAAAAAAAAAAACAACTTGCGCATGCAGAGAGGAGAAATGTAAGCATGTTGACTTGTGTTGACTTTTACATTTGGTAATATGTTAAATACATTGCTGTAGTCTTTCGGTACTATCACTTTAAGGTCTGTTGTGTACATGGCAGCGGAACAGGGAATGGGTGAAATGAATAATGTACATACTGTACAGCCTTCATTATGTCACGTCGTCTTATGTTGTAACGAGGATACAGACAAGGAAAGTGCATTTATTGCGAGAGGTTGTTCACTACAATCATAGTTGTTTTTTATCGTAAGAGTCTGTGTCAGATACATTAACGACAAAGCATTAAAATCACATACCGTCCCACGAGTCCTCGGTGGCACCCAGACTCTCTGGCGCAAGTCTGCAGTGGTCGCCGTGATGGCGACCACACAAATCTGCAACTGAGGGGATGACGCAGCATCGATAACGCCGGTGGGACTGAAGAGGACGATGCCGACGACGAACGCTGGGACGGCGGTGAGGGTTTTGCTGGCCGACAGACGAAGATGGGTGAGGGTGGGACGCCGCGTCCCCGGGACACTCCCTGAGGCCCAGAGTGACCTTTCAGTCGGTGATGAAGTGTACAAATGTAACAGGGAAGGCTCCTCTTCTCAGCGGATCGCCTTCAATGTGGCCCAGCTGTGAAGAGGGAAGACGGGGGCGAGGTCAGAGGATGACTGAGGGCAGCTATGAACCTAAATGCTGCATTTTCAGAGGAGTAGTCAGTCTCAATGAAGTCATAATTTCACTAAGACACCAAAACATTCACCACTCTCACCCCAGTAAGTCATCTAAAGCACATCACAAAAACACAAAGAAACACTATTATTTAACACAAAGTAAACGTTGGGACTAGCTACAAAATTTCCAGTTTATGATCTTTGGTTGAATGATTCAATGTTGATTCTTGAAAGTCATGCACAACAACTTACACACTGCATTTGCAGTGAATGTTGTGTGTAGAGATAATATGACGCGAAAAATGTCTGCATGCTAATCAAAAGCCTTTTATTTTTTCATATAAATCTATAATTTAAAAGCAATTTAAGTTTTCAGGATGAATTCATCCAAGTGCTTTTGTAATATTTTGCAAAATCTATCTGATGAAAGCAAAATTTCAAGAATCAAATCAAAATGAAACATTCTGAATGAAACCTGAATTCAATCGGGGATCAGAGTCACCTTCCGTCCCTACTAAAATCAAATACCATTAGGAACACAGAGAGTGGACTCGCTATAAGAAGCTAAATCACAACAGCTATCCCATTAATACATTTAAAATGACATTACCATGTGATATTACCTTAAAAAGAGGACAGTACTTATTATGTCCAATTAAGTCTTTTTAAAAAACGTCTTCTATACCTGAAAGAAAAGCTAAGACATGTTTCTGCTCCAACAATGTTTGTGCAACACTGAAAACGAAACATGACAAGCCACTGAAGAATACACAACAAACAAAACAATAAGCATTAGTGTTGTCAAGTGCTGCTCCGGTCTGATCGAGGTATAAATGAAAACGCATACAAAAGTCATGTTATAAGCAGTAATTCCACATCCTGTTGTCATATACATTGATACCCTTTTCCTTAAAATATAGAAAATAAACTCAAAATGAAACTTTGCAGCTTGAGTCAGAGAAAAGGTCCATTGTCCTGCGAAGAAAACCAACTACACGACCAAATAAGGCACCGCAGCGACACTAGCCCACCGCTGCCTGTTTGTGATGCCTCATTACTTTGCTTTCATTTCAGTATATGAGACACAGAAAAGAGCGATAACGCTTCAGAATGCAGGACAGACAGGAAGGAGGACCCCGGGGTGACTTCTGGGTCCATGGAGGGACACAGCGAGAGAGGGGAGAGAGAGAGTGACTAAATACGGTCATATCTGCAGAGGTGGCTCAGAGGAAAACAAGTTGCAGCTGGTCGATGTGCGCACAAGGGGCTCCACAGAGGAATCAGCAGCAGGCGGGAAAAGAGGAGGGGGGGGGGCTGGGGGATATAAGCCAGAATGAGATCATGGATTTTCTTTTTTGCTTTTAGCCACCATGGTTACCAGACGCATCCACATGGCGAAAATGGGACCAGGGCGGGGCACGAGTTGGACTGGGGGGTTCTTTGTGCTTTTTAGTCTCAGATTATATGCAGGCATCTAAAATTGCAGAGAAAAAAAACAAACAATCCCCCCCCACACACACACACATTGAGTTGACCGCATTAGAGATACTGACCCACCACTCCTGGTCCTCCTCTCCGTCCACCACAATCACCTCGCCCTCGGTGAAGGTCAGCTCATCCGGGTTATCGGCCACACAGTTGTAGATGGCTTTTACTCGCTTTGGCCTCTGCTTCTGAGACATAACAGAGCACGAAACAGATTTTAGCAAGTGTGCATGGTTATCCATGATTAATTATGACATGTAACTGATACAAAGACAGAGAAAAAAGCTGCTATGATCGTAAGATTCTGCATTGGCTGACAAACCTGAAGACACGTCATTGTTGTTTCTTTCATTTAAATTTACCTCCCTCTTCCACCTCAATAACCCTAAAACGGAGCCACACAAAAAGCTGCACTGCAAAAAACTGGGACTGAAACTCCTTGCATGAGCACGGAGTCCAGGAAGGAAATTTACTGCCTCAGTAGACACTGGAAACACTGAGACAATAGGTCGACACGACACAGGAGGGAATTGCACAACACCAGTAACGGAATTAACCACGACTTGCTAAATCAGCGGCTGATGATTCAGTACACCAGCATCAGTGAATAAGCGGTGTACACTGTGCAACACCAGGTTGATAACGAGAGAAAGAGCGGGGGACTCACTGGGTAGGCCTTCCTCGGCATGGGGGCTGGAGGCAGAGACTGACCTATGGAGTTCTGGGGGCATCCTGGCACTTCCTTAGCTGGAGCAGGAAGAGGAAATGATATCACAACGACAACTAAACTTTCCACGTTTCAGCAGGAGAAACAGGATCTGACAGGCGGTAAAACAACTCACACGTAACTTTCTGGACGCTGGACAGATGCAGATTAAGACAGAGTAGATATTGTCTAATTTGGGTTGTTTTTTTCTCACCTGGTCTTTCGATAGACTGTGTTCGATTTAGAGGTCCTCTGTTGAAGCTTTTATCATTGCTGAAGGAAAAAAAAGGTATCATCATTAACAAAGTATTGGTCATACAAAGACACAGAAATCTAACAGAGAACTGTCCAGCTCCTTAGACTCCCCACAGCAGATTTATTACAGCACTATCAGCCGTGTGGGAGATAAAAAGACAAAAGATCGACTGTGCAGGAGAGTTATTGCTCGTCTGGCTCGGCACTGAGCTCAGCCTGGAAGCTAATGAAGTGGCTAAGCAGCAGCCATTTAGATTCATTCCTCTTTCGCAGGCAAACAGCCAGTTACAAGATGAGCATTCACAACAGAAAAGATACATAACCCCAGGGTAATGCATGATGTTCCTGTGTACGTACACTGGATTTTATTAATCTATTGTCCTCCGGTGTAAACTAATAAATCTGGGGAGACACCACTAAACTCCTTCTGGCCACTGTTCTGTACATGGCGAGATTTCATTTGTGGCTGCAGATGTCTCAAATGTGAAAAATTGTGTTAGTTACCTATGTCTATGTGTGACTGATATTCTTACCCTGCAGGAGATTTGGGTGGCACTGCTCTGGACCCCAGTGGACCCTGGCCTGACTTTGACTGTATGCTCAAAGCTTCCATCTTTGCCACAGGAGGAGGACCCAGACCTGGGACACGTAGTAAACACACCCCACTTACTTATCATACGACTGTACACTGAAAATATTTTTGAGATTTCTTGACTATTTGATTAAAAAAACGTAAAGAGATCACAGTGGGTTGTTGTGTCGTGGTTATTTCTGCAGACTATGTTCTATTCATACCTCCAGTTGAGGTGAGTCTCATGGGGGGGACAGGAGGATGCATGTTGGGGGGGTCTGAGGAGGACCTCTGTCGCCCCATCAGGTCTAAAGAACTGGGCTTCCAGCCACTGGACACTGAGGACTGACCGATCCCCCCCAGACCAGATAACTGGGCTGAGAGAGAGAGGAGCTCATTAGGAGGGACAGGAGACAGAACGCACACTGCACTGTGCCAGAACCAGCGTCCACTTTAAACGCCGTTTGCATTTGAGTGTAATTGAGAGCGACGTTGAATGGGGAGAGGGAATGTGCAGAATGTCAAAGCTGGGGGCTGCGGTGAGGTGAGGTGGGCAACGCAGCTGGTTGTCTCTCCTCCGCTCTCCTGGCAGCGCTCCAGACGGCCGCTAACGTTATTAACTCTGACTGCTGCGGACTGGTCACAAGTCAGTCAGCCTCAAGAACTCCAGCACATAAACAGACTTAGGAGAAAAGGTTTTTGTTTGTTTTTTCATCAAAAACATTGCACCTTATTAAACACCTGTCTTTTTTCATAAAGTGGACTTTGGTATCCCAATCTGGTATACTGATTGTTTTCAACGTGAAAAGAAATCCTCTCCCTTAGATCTGAGATCATTTTGGATGTATGAGGCAAACTTCCTCCTTGTGAAGAGGTTAACGACTTTCTGGAAAAGCAGCCTATCCATCTGTCTGCAATGTGACTTTTCTCTGCTTCAGTAGCCAGAGACATCTGTGGTGTTCGCAGAGGTCAAAGTGTCGCTCACATCGCAGAGTGATTAACACAAAGGCCTTGGCACGCAGCGATACAGGGCACACTGAGATTTTACCCTCACAGATACTACACAGCTAAATGATGCTGTTCCTCGAGGGCGTATTTTAGAAAAAAACATTTCCACAAGACAGACAAAGAGGTCAGACTCGGGTTATTAGATTTAGGTAGACTGTTTGAACATCCTTTTCATCTCTTTATCTATATAAACTTTAACATAATTCTATAATGACCATGAGATGTCTTTTTGCTACTAGCAACTATCTGCCTGCTGTATCTATGATGCTGCTATGTCTTGACATTACCCAGGTTCCTGGGGGGCAGGGGCGGTGCAGAGGTGGTGGCGGACTGCGGCGGGCTGGCATTGAGGATGGTGCCGTAGGTCTCGTTGTTAACCAGGTTGGGCATGAAGGCTCGCTGTTTGTCTTTGGCGAGGCCTCCGGGGCCCAGGCTGGAGTTGCTGTTCGGGGTGTAACAGCTGACTGGGCGCTCGTCCCTGCGATGGGGGCTCGGCTGGAGCGGCGTCAGAGGAACATTGCGGGTGTGAGATTTGTAATTACATCATGTGAGAATGTAACAGCTCAGATGTGGCTCATCATATTGGATCTCGTGACAGTATCCTTACTATGAACTTGTGTCTCTTCTTAGAGAAACGTAGTTCAACACCTGGGCAAACTGAGCCTCTCAGAGAATTCTCCCTATCTCAGTCCAAACTGAGATCTTATAAAAATCCCATTTTATCCAAACAGACAAACATTTTCAGTTCTGCTGAATGCATATCCTTTTTCAGTCTCAGCCTCTGCAGAACTGTTCCTTTCTTCAGTTTTTACTTACATTCATTATATGCATTTTTATCCTTGTTTTCTCACTGACTTGTATAGCGCTGTTTAAAACATGTTTTTTTTCATGAAATCATAAATGCTGCGCCATTGTTCATTCTTATAAAGTTGTTTCTCACCTTCTCGTCCAGATCTTCGTCACTCTCGTCCAGGTCTTCGTGCTGCAGACGCCATTCATACTCAACGTGGACATGGGCGTTGAATTTTCCTGCCAGTGCTTGGTTTAACTATGCGCACAAACAAATCCACACACACACAAGTACAGATGTCTGACACGGTTTCGGGGAGCGATAGGTTTGCAGGCATAAGCCGAGTTTAAACACAGCAAAGCTCACCAGCTCCTCACACTGTAGGTGTTTCAGCCTCCGCGCGATATCCAGCGGCGTCTCCCCGGCCTCATTAGCTGCAAGGGTAAACAACAGAAACATATCATCACTGTTGTGTCCACATGCCACATGAGCACAAAGACGCAGCCCGTTTTCATCCCTCCCTTTTCACTGAGACATGAGAAATGTGTAATTAGACTGTTTCCCACACTTAGCAACCCTCTGGTTTCCCTCTGTCTTTCTCTATGCACAGTATCTATTATCTGGTTGTGTTGTTGATGCCAGAGCAGAGCAGGAAGATTAGTGTTGTGAGAAAGAGTTGCCGTGGTGTTTTGGCAAAGCTCACACCTCTGGGAACTAAACCTGAAGGACTTGGACGAAGGGGTGTGAGAGAAAACACTGTGTGGTGGAAGAAGAGGGCGGAACTTCCGCTTTAGTAAAAGTAAAGCTGCAACAATGTGCAAAAAATGTGTCTTAAATAGTGATTAGCACATGTACATGTACTTAGTTGGTCAAGGTAATGGACTTTACAGTCAACCTAATTCAAAAATCCTTTCATTTCATCCAGCTCTTGATGTTGAAAGAATCAAACAAACTGGATTAAATAAATCAGACTGTAGCACTCAAATGAAAATATATGTTGCGACTAAATCCAGATATGAGAAAAATTAAGACAGAGAAACAGACAGAAAGGAGGAGGGAAGAGTTGGACAGTGAATGCACCGCAACCGTCCTGCTCACTTGCCGCTCTGTTTCCTTACCGATCTCTATGGAGGCCTTCCCCCGCAGCAACAGTTTCAGACACTCGCTGTTGTCGGTCAGACAGCAGTAGTGTAGTGCTGTGCTGCCTTTGGCTGTCTGCTTATCCAAATTCAAGCTGTCAGGGGACACGGGCAGAGAGGGGAAATGTTTGAATCCCAACACTGGAGGCATAAAACAAAAGCCCTACTTTTGTCTGTCTGGCCGCATTGATCCAATATCCTCCAACAAACGACAAACAAGGGAATAACACTGAAGAATGAAAATCAATTCAGAAAATACCTTAAATTTAAAGAGAGAAGGACGAAAAAAATGGGTGAAAAGTGAATGTCAATAAGTAAACACGTCTTATATTTGAATTTCAATTACAAGTGCTGGTAGGCATCAGTTCTCCAGTTTATGTGAAAATCAGTCTTTCTGTGGGGGATTTTTAAAAATGTTTTCTCCACAGTCACAAGGACAGCATAAACCCGTGCCAGCATACTGCATGCATGCATAGTGGCCCTCTGTTTTCTTGTTTTGTTTACCTGTTCTGAGTGAGGAAGTCGACTATGTGAAGAGACGTTCTATCAACCAGTCTTACAGCGAGATGAAGGGCTGTCTCCCCTTGTTCCTGAAATAACAAGATAAAGCTCTCGCATAAAACCCCCGGGAATATGAGGCGATAAGAGGGAGTCACGGAAGAAGGTAAAGGGCAATAAAGTTGCAACAGATTATGATGACTCAGAGGTAAAAGCCCTGGTGGAAAAACTACTGTGAGAAAGGAGTATTGTGAGCACTGACGTGTCCGTTGGCCAGAGGTATGGGCTCCATGAGGTCGACTCGCTCGGCGTAGACCTGGATGAGGGAGAAGATGTCTCGAGCCTTCACTGCTTCGCACAGCGTGTGGAGCCGCGACGTCGCATCAGGAAACTTCTTCCTGGCGAAACGCTTCTCTGTGTATTTGGCTGTGATGAAGTCTTTCCTCGCTTGCCTGGTGGAGGAAACGAGGAAGGAGATGTTCAGTTACAGCTGGTGGACACTGACATTTCACTGTTTCAGTTTCATGACTAGTTTGAAATGCAAGGAACAATATAAAAGGCATAACACTTTTGCTCTGCTATTGCGTCTGGTCCATTTGAATTCTGCACTTACTTTTATTTGAGAAAAAAATACATAGCTGTACAGTAAAGAGGAACACACATTGAACAGGTGCAGCAAAAGCAATTATTTTAAACATAGCTGTGTCGCGTAATTGATCATGAATGTATCGTGATTGACAGAGAGTTGGGTGAAATGTGTCATGTTATTGTGGGCAGAGGCGACGGAGAGAAATTGAGTGTGAAAGAGAGAGTTCGAGGGGTGACTTACATGTCACTGGCTGGGTTTGGTTTCACCACATTTTCAGCACTTAAACAAGCCTCCATGATTTCATTAAATCCTGCATTCCCCACATTCTTGGCCAGCTGTTGAGCACACACACACACACACACAAATTAAAATTAGTTACATGCCATTTTCTGAACTACATGCAACAATTTGACAGCCGTTGGTTCAACTCACACCTCTATTAGGACGTCGCGCAGAACCCTTTAAACTGCATAACGCCCGTCTGATTGTGGCTAACACGACTGGCGTCTTAACACCGAGCAATCATGACTGGAGGCATTTAATCCAGACCGTCCCGCAGGCGGTAATTCTCTTCACCAAACGGTGATTAGGAAAGCCAGACAAAATCTCAGCTATTCTGGGCAAGGAGCCTTCCAGAGGTCTCGGAGAGGAGGAGAACGAGGCCAAGGGTGATGCTGTTCACCTCCCCCACCCCCTCCTTTCTTGATTTACATTCCCTCTTTTCTCCAAATGATTCCTCGTCCGTTATAAACCTCCCCCTGTTCCATCTCTCCTCTCCCTTTTTTCTAATTTTATCCTGACTAGGATTTGTATGGAAAAATCAATACAATGGGATGACTCAAACTCCAACAAACGCAGGATACGTGAGGTGTTTCAGCGAGACAACCGACAAGCAGTAAAATAAAGTAATTTACCAAGAGCTCCGAGGTGCTGAGTACATCCAGAGTGAGAGACTGGATTCTGGAGTAGTGGACTCCCAGCTCCCTGTGGATCCCTGAACACTCAATGCAGGTGAGGATGCCCAGGTTGGTGGAGAGCCACGTTGGGTCTGAGAGACAGGAAGGAGAGAGAGAGAGAAAAGAAAACAACATACGAGGGAGAAATGAATATGGGTAACACAATGTCCTTGGGCTAAAAAGCACTGAAGCAGAAAGTAATTTCTTCAGTGTGTGAGCCAAGATTGATGTGTCCTTGTGGAAAACTCTGAAAATTGAATAGCTGCCTGAAGGGCTTTTTACTATCTCATGGCACACAGTGCAAGAGGACAGTGACCAAGCCAAACTGTAACTAAGGCTGGCCTGGATCCACTGTTTATGTCTGGGTATTGTGTGTATGTCATGTGAAGTATATTAAAGTGTAAACATTTTGGCAGGAGGACATTTTATGAGGAAAATAGCTGGGCTGACTTCACGCATTTGAGAGAAACTGATTTACAGTCATGACAGCGAATCGAGAGGATCCGGTCTGCAAGAGTTTCAGCAATTTCTAAATCAGGGACCAGTGGTTTTGCATTTTTTAGCTCACAACTATGCATATAAATCACAGCCGACACTTACCCAACACTTGGCATAAGGCTTTTTTAGATGGGTGTCCTACCTTCCTGGCAGCAAATCATTTTCTGTTTATTAATTTCTGAGTCTTGAAATTTGCTTCAAGTAATCCACTGTAGTGCACATATCATATCAAGTCAGGAAGCCAGGATGAAGGTTGAGGGATTTCCCATGAGTTTTGAAGTTGTTACAGCCTGGGAATATCAAGTAGGTTCAGCTTCTGTGCTGTTATTTCAGTGGAACACGTGTGTGTGTGTGTGTGTGTGTGTGTGTGTGTGTGTGTGTTGGGCTCAGTTCGGTGGGTTCGGTGCAGTTCATTTCAGTGTTGTTCAGAATCGTGATGGCTTAGGGTGAAGAATATTGCACAGTCTGGCACAGATGCTCTGGAACCTCCATCCAGATGTCAGGAGAGCGAGGAGACGGTGGGAGGAATGAGAGGGGTCAGTTACGATGTCGGAGACCTTTTAGCGCACACTGGCACTTGGAGATATCCGTTATCGCGGGGGAAAGAAACTATGATCCTTTCCACAGTGTTCATCATTCTATGCTGGCACCTGGGGTCTGACATTTTGCAGTTGTGGAATGATGGTGTTCAAAGGCCACTTCATAAACAACAGAGACACATCACTACACAATCCAGGCCATTTTAGACCCCAACCAAATTGCATATCAGACCAACTGGACAAATGATAAAGCAGTATCCTCTGCTCTTTATTCAAATCTTCATCCCTTTATGAAAATATGACTCAAAATATGAAATTTGCCCCATTTAACCATGTTAATGAATCCTTCAGCAACAATGAATTAAAGATATATAATTTGTTCTCATTCATTCTGTGCTGTCATTCTTTGTGAGATGAGGGTTCTCCCTATCTCTCATTTCCACTCACTGGGTGCTCCGCAGTCACAGCACACATCATTTCCCGTCATCCTCTTGACTTCTCCCAGGATTGCCTTGGTCAGCTCCTGCACAATGTTGTTCTCGCCAACATGCTGGTCCCCTTTAAAGGCCTGATTCAGCGCCTCCTCCTTACTGTTCTGCAGCACCGAGATCCAGCTGGAGGAGGGAAGAGACAAGACAAGGGTGGGAGGGACATAGGGGAGATGTGAGTAACACAGGAAGGACAATAGGGAAACAGACGGAGGTAAAGAAGAGGGAGCTGGAGGGAAAAGTAGGGTGAGAGGTGGGGATAGGAGCAGCTGAAGCAGAAAAGAATGAGATGAAAAGAGGGATTAAAAAAAAGGAGATAAGTGAGACGGGAGGTGGGAGGTAGAGACAAGGCCAAGCGTCTGACTGGGTGTGAGGTAGGAAGTGTGTGGAAAGTGGTCGAGGTGGTAAACAGGATGCACTTAGGCACACACGAAGGAAAGGAAGGAACAGGCACTTACATCTGACAGTCCTGGTCATCCTCGGCCTGAAAGTGATACGTCCTGTCGTCTAAAACCAAAAAAAGAAATGAATGGCAGAAAGAAGGGAGAGAAGTGGGGAAGGAAACAGAGAGGGAGTGCATTATTCACAGAGCAGTGAAGATGAAGTGGGAGCTCTGAGCGATTCCCTCCAGAGGGCATTAAAGTATCTCACTGTCAGGCACTGAGGGTGAACTGCTGAGCAGAAAACAAAACAAAACTTCTTTTAGCTCTTGTTTCTGTCTTCAGATGTGAATCACTAATAACCGGGGAGACAGAAATATTTTTACAACACTGTATCCAAGCTACTGAAATCATGATGTGTCTCCTTTGGATGTTTCATCTCTCAAACTCAAGGCCAGTATCTCTTCTTAAATACTAAAAGTGCCGTTGGCTACATTTGCTACATCACACAGTCCAACCAAAAAGGACAAATTAAGGTGAAGTGCATTTTGTGCAAAAGTCTGCAAAGCGTCCAGATTCAAAAGTGCAATTTGATTCATTTTGCTTGTAACAGAAACTGATTGATGAGAGAGGAACAAAGAAATGTGAGGCTACAACAAACAATTATTTCCATCATCAGTTCATGTGCCGATATTTTCAGTTAATTGTAGTACATGAAATGTCAATTGTGAAAAAGGTCACATTTTTTCAAAGACTGAAAAGTCACTGACACTATCATTATCAAAATAGTTGCAAATGAACCTACTGTCAATTATCAAATTGATTGTTTCACCCATTGTTTCATCTGTTAAGTCTTTGTTGTCATTCTTTCACTCTTGCAGGGCAACTAAATGTTAGGTTAAGGCACAAAGTATTTCTTAATATACTGCATTCTTTTAAAATTAGCTTATCTTAGGTTTGCTGGTGCTTTGTAAAAGCATTTGATGTCCAATCGAGGCCTACTGCTAGGCATAGAGTGAGTAAAAAAAGAAAAAAAAAGATAAAGAATAAGCCCTATAAAATGAGAAGGAAGAGAGCAGAAGTGATAAAAGGAGGGATGAACTTACGGGATATGAGGTCAAAGCTCCTTTTCTCTTCGGGATTGTGTTTCACCTGGCAGGTGAGTAGGTTGAGTTTAGCTGGCGGCCGGTTAGCCTGCCAGAGAGAGAGGAAGGGAGGGTGGAGGGGGAAAAAAAGCAACATAAATAAGTGAGAGTGTTGTGTTTAACCATGTCTGCCCACTGCTGGTGACCTACTGAGACAACTGATAAGATGCATTTTGTGAGATAAGCTTGGCTGGTGAGAGGAGAGGGGCCTGAAGCCTGGACACAGAAACTAATGCCGGTGAGGTGGCAAAGAGTAACTGTAGGTTTGTTCATGTTTGTCTGTGCACGCGAACAACCGCAGCACTGTCGTCTCATGTTCAGCTGTGTTTCGGAGACAAAGGGAGAAACGGGCGTTGCTTACCGTGCCGTGTGAGATGGTGAGGTATCCGTTCTTCGCCGTGCACTTCCTCTTCTGCCAGACTTTCCTCAACCTGCAGCAAACAGAGGACCGAGAACAGCGCGTCAAACTGAATTCTGAATCCATAGAGCAGACACATTTGATAAAATATTTAAAATGATCACATGTTACAAGTGGGATTCACATGCATTAGTTATGATACACAGGCTGAGCCGTGTGGTATACGCTCACTGGTCACTGCATTAGTGACACCTGTACAGTGTCGTACAATCCAACCCAACATCTCTGCCATGAATTTGTATTTCTAATATCCTGGCCCTCACATGTATGACAAAATATTAGAAACACCTCTCAATGTAATGCAGCTCTGCACCACCGCACTGCAGACTACAACATCAAAATAATAAATATGCACTTTAATGAATACCTCTTTGACATTGTCACCTTTATACATTTTTTAAAACTCACCCATCACTTTTCTTGAAGAGGTACCCACTGCGCTCTGTGCCGTGCTCCTTGTTGCCCTGTGGTTGGTGCAGGCTGTAGGTGGTGCTCTGCCGCACCTGTGAATCCTGGGAAAACACACATACACACACACAGACAAAGAAGACAAATCAGAGCTGTTGCACAAATAATGAAACAACAAAACAAGCAGTGGCTGCATGTAGGATTTGCACACCCATCAAGCACATGGGAGCCAATGAAGTGTTAAATGGCTCTGATTTACGCTCTGCTTCTCCTGCTCCTCTGAGAATTTCAAAGGCGAGAATGAACAACAATAGAGGGATTGCCGCTTTGAGCCTGAATGATTTTGCTCACATGAGGGACAGGGGGAAAATAAGAAGACCTTTAACACCTCTGAAATAAGGGTATGTAACAGCAAGTGGACAAAAGCTCTCATTAGCATTTTAGTGACATTAGTAATTCTGAGGGGATCAAAAGACACATCGCATTTTGATTATAAATCCAGATGCTGCATTTTAAGAGACAGAACTTCAACTAAATTCACATTGTTTTATCTTTTGGACATACTGGATGGCTTACAATGTAACAACAGCTACATAAAAAAAGATCAAACAATAGTCAGGATTTTGAGTGATGTCATGTCCTGCCTAAAAAAACTAAAAAACAATGAGAAGGGCTTTGGAATGCTGACACTGACAGGACTTAAATGATTTTATCAGTGTGTGCCGTTATCAGCAGACACACAAACACACACAGATCCCCAGCAGGATTATCGTATTATTCACCTAAATGTCATTTAAACTAAATGGCACAACTACAGTTAACCGATGCACTGAAACATGGTATGAACAAACCAAGAGATGATCTTAATAAATCAAACAGCAAAAGAACAGACCACTGATCTTCCACTGAAATGAGCATGGTATGCAAACAACCACAGAAATTTTTTTTTTTTTTTTTTCAAGAAATTCACTTACTCTCCTAGACTTGTTTCACAAAAGATGGAGCCAGCAGAGGAGAGAAGAAAACAATCTTCAGGTGAGAACAAGAGCTGCTGCTGCAGTTTGCAGCATATTTCATAGTCCAGTGAGCACAGGTCTGGGGTCAGTTAAAAATGTACTCAGTTCATTCAAATGTTGAAATAGCAATGCATTTATTAAAAACAAATTGGAAACACTAAAATTCTCAGACTTTAAGGTAGATTGAATTGGACCCCAACCCTGAACTAATCTGATTTGAGAGCAGATTTATGGGAATTAAGAAGGTTAAATTGTGATATGTGACTGGTATGGTCTTTGACATTGAAAGGTCATAGAGGACCTTTAGCTCTGTGCATGCGTGTTACCTCCTTCTGCTCCACCTGTAACGCCGTCTTGAGGACATCTCGTAACTGAGTCAGCTGCTTCCTCTCCTCATCCTGCACCTGTTTTATCTGTTGTAGGTGAAAAAGAAAAAAAATAAGAAAGAAAGAACATATGTTGATCAGAGAGGGGAAAAAAGTTACAGTAAAGAAAACAGTGCTGCTGTGGTTTCTCACTGTGTGCAGATCTGTGGCTAGTTTCTCTATAGAAGGCTTCAGGTTGTCCACAGCTTTGAGACCATCCTGAAAGAAGCTGAACAGGAAGCAAATGTTTCATCTCTCTGATTTAAAGTTTTCATATGATAGAAATGTTTATTAATATGTTCATTCAGGTTCATTCTGGAGACATTTGTATGTCTTACTTGCACTGTGCGTGGAAGTACTTGATGAGATTCTGCAGCAGGTCCACCCCCTTCTTGATTTTGATCTCGTTGACTTTGAGAAGATACTATAAAAAACACACATCGAATAAAAACCCAGTCAGAAAGTGTAAGGCCGGGTTCAGGCAGAGGAGAAGGAAACTTGGGCTCCAACTCAAACATATACATCCCTTTCATCTCCCATCTCAACACTTCAAAGTAAAAACCTTCAGCTTTCAAGTGAAGTTTGCAGGAACTGAACCACCCTCATTAGTCTAACCTCACACATCTGCAACTGGAAGAATCTCCTTTCCTTCTCCATCTCTTCAGCAATTTCTGCACCGCTAATTTCCGTCCGGATCATGCCGTGCTGTCTTGCGTGCTCCTTCTTCTCCTTCTCTATCTTGGTGCTGGTAAGGAAGTGACATCACAGGAGTCAAAGGGCATGCCACACATTTGCATCAGCACCACAAACACGTAAAACGTGTGCTATTGTGTAAAAATCAACCCTGTTGTTGTGTGGCAGACAAATGAGAAAATAGAAATGAGTCATTAAAAGATTCGGATTGGTGTAGTGTGCTGGGTCTGGTTCTTTCATGTGGTACACTGCTGGACAAGCAGGTGTCAGGGCTGATTTTTCACAAAGACAATTAACTCTGCATACAAAATGTCAAACGGGCAAAACAGGAAAAACACACACACACAAAGGAGGGGAGGCACCAGTCCATGCAAAAAGGGCATTCTTTTTTTTCATATGCTGTTTTTCTGACAGCATATCCACTGCAAAAAGGATGCAGCAGTTTGTTCTCTCCCAGAGAGGGACAGGAGGAGTGTGTCGGTGGCCGGTGACTGCCTACTGTTTGATAGCTGTTGAGACGGGTTCATGTGCTAATTGTGTTATCTCTGTGACCTGTGGCTAGGCTCAGTATAGCTTAAGACAAATCTAATTAAATACAGAGAGTCATTCCTAAACCTAAACATTAAGGGGGGGGGGTCAAAGTGGTGCCACAGCATAAGCCAGCTTTTAAAATATTCTGTTATAATATAAAATTCCCAACTAGTGTCAAAGGGATAATTTAACATTTTGGAATTTCCCACATCTTCACCTTCTTGCCAATAGTTAGACTTGACCACTGGGTGACAAGCTAACCCAAGGTGATGACTAAGTGCTCCAGGAAGTTACTGCTCTTGGCCACAACAGTTTGGCATTTAATCCCTCGTAAAGCCACAGTTTTTTGTTTTCACCCTTCAGTCTTTGCAGTGGATAAACAAAGGAGACATAATGGGTTAACTAACGAGCCTAAGAGGGGCTAGTTGGTTGTCACTTTTGAACAGAGCCAAGCTCGCTAGTTTCCCCATGTTTCCAGTCTTTATGCTAAGCTAAGCTACGTGTCTCCTGGCTATAGCTTCATATTTAAACAGACAAATATGTTCAGTATCAATTTTCTTATTTTACTTTCTTCCAGAAAGCAAGGAGCAGGAAGCATTTCCAAAACTGTCTAACTGTTCCTTTAACACTGCTAATGAACTGCCACGTTACTCCTTTCATATGGTAATTCAGGAGAGGAAGGAAGGAAAAGATGAATTCCTCTCCATTCTTTGCGTTGAATAATACATCTCTAGTTCCACCTCATTAAAAGTAGTCTCTATTTACTTTATATTTGACCTTGTCCTTGTTTTTAAACCAAAGCCTCCACACTGAGCTGCAGCTATATGTTAATATTCATTGTTGTGTATGGTTTGCAACAAATGAAACAACATTTGGCGCGTTCTCACAGGTTACATATTGTAGCACTGCTAACCAATGCTGCCTTTGACTTGATGTTTGTTCAATGGTGCCAGCTGCACACAGAAAACATTTTCAGTCACTGTGGGAAAAGACAAAGTTTACATCAATTCCCCCAGTTTTTATGCCATTCCAGAAAAAAATGGAAAAAAGCTTTATTTTTTAACCGTAGTAATCATCATGGACATGGTTTAAAAACCAAAATGTACAACCTGAAGGACAAGCGTGACAACAGGTCCCAGCAGCTTTTAGTTTTGATCATAGACTTGCCTTTTAACCAGTGTGAACGTGCCAAATTTGATTTCAGTGAGAGGACAGTGCTGGTGTGTTTCAGCACATGAATCTTAAGTCCTGACAGCATTACAGCATCATCAGGGCTGCAACTAATAGAGAGACACGTGTTAGCCAGGCTGTTTGGCTGCCCGCCAAACTGACAGCTGTACGACTGATGATGAGGCTGAGAATCCACTCACTTTCAGTCCCGTCACTTCAGGAAGTAATTCCCCCAAAAAGACAGTGGACCTGATTTGCATTCTGCATTTAAATTTAGGAAAAATGGTCTAGTTCTAATCACTGAATGACACTCCTTCCTGATTTAACAGCATTCAAAGTAAGATGATCTCCAATCTGGAGACTAAAAACAAAGGTTGAGGTTGAGTGTTGGATGCAAAAAGCTTGCAAACCAAATTAGGGAAACCAGAAATAAATACTTTGTTAAAGCAAAATGATTTCTTCTCTCACTTTGCCTGTGATATGAAAACAGACGGCTGTTGTGAAAGCAGACAGCAGAGAGATCAGAGACGACCGGAGGATCACGGATAAAGAGGAGCGGCAGGACATGTTTGGGTGGTTTTCCAATCAGGCAGAAAAAGGGACTCTATTGATGGCCTCGGTCTGCCATCAACAGAGTCAAATCATAAGAATAAGTTGGGACGGAGAGGAGCAGTCTCATAGCATCCGGCTGAATTCTCAATGTCAGCACAAAGTCTGCACTGTCTGATCAAAATGGTTTGGAGCGAGGATTCATTACCCTTTCAGTAAAGAATGTCCTTTGCAGCTTGTAAAATATATGAAAGTGCTATAAAACGTCATGTGTTCTTTGCATGCGCAGTCACAATGGAGTGAGAGTGTGGACGTGGTGAAGTGACAGGGAGGGCTGGTTATTCACGTTATCAGGGATACGTTGACAGATAATCACAGGGGGAGGTTAGAGGGGGAGAGTGGTTAGTCAAGACAAGTCAGACATAACACAAACTCACAGGTATGGCTTAGTTCGACAAAATGAGACTCGTCTGAACTCCTGAACTTGCAAATTACAACTAATGATGACTGTGCAATCAGATGTTTTCAAGCATCACATTAGCTTGTTGCACAATTAATTTTAAACAGTTAAACTAAAACCACCAAATGTCTCATTGCACGTTTACACAAAAGAGCTGCTGATTAGAAAGAGTATGTCTAGCTTCTTACACTTTTGTTTCGTAGTCCTTCCAGGCTTTGTCAAAGGGCTTCTTTAGATCCTGTAAACAATGCAAAAAAACAACATTGAATGACAATTCAGTTATTTCTGATATGATGGAAAGCACTAGAATAGGTACCACATGGACCCTGTGGCAATATTGTTTCGTCAGCTATTACATGCAAGATCAAGGAAGAACTTTCGGTCTCAACTTTTAAGACAAAGTGGTCAACAAGCCCTAAAAGTTCAGAAAACAACATAAATCTAAACATCTTCTATTCCAACTGGGCTAACTCCATCCACCAAGAAAGCCCATGTGAGACAATCAAAAGCTCCAGAACACCTACTGAATGGATGTTAGGATGGACTTGTGTTGTCAAATCTCTTAAAATTTCCTGTCTCTCCTCACTGTACCAAACAAATCAATAATCAATATCAAATAAAGCCTGAAAAAAATGAGGAACGCCATCTCAAAGCTCTTGATCCAGATCCTTTTCTGGTCTTGGGGTAATGTTCAGCCTTGGCAGAGGTCTGCGCTCTCTGAGTGCTTTCTAAGTGGATGAATTGTTTAAGTCATTTATCAAGTGAAAACAGTTGCTGGCTACAGCATCACAATCATTTTTATTAAACCGTAAAGTGGTTGCCTTTGGGTTTTGAAGGTGTCATTGTGGGCTCTGCAAAACTTGTGACAGAAACTTGTCACTAGTATTTAATATTTCGAAGACCAAACAGCTATAGGAATATGAAATTGACACCACTTTCATCTGTATGATAAATAGGATGCCAAAGCCTTGGCCTTTGTTACCTTTGGCCAGATGGCCCAAGTTATTGGGGCGGAATGCAAACAAATTTCTTTAGAGCAACTGCAAAGATCGCAATCACAAAGAGGTAACCATCATGACAACCACACTCACTTGTGAACAAAGTTGCCGTGCGTGAATGCATTAGCAGGTGTGTGTTTCATCGTGACGTGACTCAGTAAGATGAATCACCCTCCTCACGGTCGCAGAGCAGCGACCAGCTGTTTCAGCAGGCAACCGGGCGAGGTTGTGCAGAGGGTGTTTGGGAAACGCAGGAGCGTGGTGCGACTGTTTTTTGGCATTAGTAATGCGATTACTCTGGTCACACAGACGACAGGCAATGCTGATGTCTTGTCGTCACGGCTGTGCTTTCAACAGCTGCTTGAGCTAAAATGCTTGATTAAACAATGCCACTACCGCTGCGGTTATGATTAAACAGTGATCAGGACAAACAAAAGCAGACCTTGGGTGCAATTGGCTGCATAAAACTGAAAAAAACTGAAAAAAACCCCACAATTCAGCAACATTAGTCACTGCCTACTACCAGAGCCAGTGTACCATGAAAATCTGCACAACTGCTTCCCACAAAAACAAATAATCTAGAAAATTATGTTGCTATTCCTTGTAATTAAATCCCAAAAAGCACAGCGAGCACCTGCTGTAACATTCTCCTGAAATGAGATTCTGAATGCATACAACTATAAGGTTAAGTGGCACACCTGTGCAATAAATGTGAAAAGTGCACATATATCTGTTCAGCTGGATGGGCAGCATACAGCTTTTAGTTGCACTGTTCGAGCTGTAGAGGACTGTGATCCCGCTATTGACTTCCCACTTCAAGAGCAGAGGAGCGCCAGGTTACAGCCTGTCTGCCCAAGGAGCACTCAGCCGTTCACTCAAGTGCAGAACCACTAGAGGAAAGAGAGCATAAAAGACCATAATAACACAAAAAAGCTGAAAACTAAAGTTAAAAAAAACGAGCCTGTGTAGGCGAGTAAAAACAAAAACCACAGCAAAGGAGGAAGCAGCCAAAAGAACAAACTGCAGGTCAGAAGAGAGCCAGAGAGAAAAGAGAGGGCGAGCGGAAGGAAATGTCCAAGCCAGAGAGGGGAGAAAAATGGTAACAATGGCTAAAAATACCAGACACAGGCATCACTGTGCAGGGAAGGGCAGAGCAGAACGGGCCAAAGCACGGGGCAAAACACTCCCTGAGGGAGAAGAGAGCTCTTAGCGCCCTGTCTGGGTGAATCTTGAGGGACCGGGAGAGGAATGTCATGCCCTTGACAACGGCCTCCATTCGCAAAACTTCATCACCTCTTCTTACCTACTACCACGCTCGCCACGAATAGCAGCTCCTTTCACACATTCTTCACACCTTTTCCCACGTCTGTACGAAATGTGCAACGTGGTCAGTGGCAGGGAAGGTAGCGTTTAGTTCGGAGCGCGCATACTCTAGAGGCATCTGGTGTTAATGCAAATAGCATTAACCACTTTTTAGACGATAGAAGCAAGTGAGCAAAAGTGGGAGAACTGGCCCTTTAATCTGTTACTACTTTGTGAAGTCTTGGTTCAGTAATCACTGATGTGTCAGTTGATAGAAGAGTATACAGTGTGCCACCTCATCAGGGAGCTGCTCTTATCTCAAATGTCAACGTGTGAACGGTTTCAGGAGTTCACGACCCACTGAACCACAACGAGGCGGGACCCAGCTGGACTGAGGTCGCTCAGTCCGAAAGGCATCAAGAGCTCAAGGCCCCTCCCCTCCTTACGCTCCTCACTTACACAAACACAGTAGATTTTAACGGCAGCTGAATAGCGATAAGCGGATGTGACTCACGGTGGGTTAGAATCACAGACCGGTCAATAAGCAGGATGAGAGGGGTCTGCTGCAGGCATGCCATCATTGCTGGCGTCCACTCTGAAAGTCCGCCGTTAGCAGAACTTGTCTCATGGACTCAGCACTTTCCATTTTCCACTGACCACAAGTGTGTGTGTTAGAGAGAGAGAGTGTTTATCTTCAGCAATAATACTTCTGGGTCTCCTAGGGACCCCACCCCAGTCACATCTGCCAGTGCAACATTGACTGAGTGGTATCCTGAACAAAGGCAACTTCAAAAAATAAGATTTCAGAAAATAGAAAAAAAAACAGCGTTGACAGGATGCTAGGTAGTAGCCCTCTAATCACTGAGTCATTAGCAGCTACCTCCCTCGGGGTCCTCTCGTCACACTCGTTGCCATAGAAAGCACTGCAAGAATATTAAGAAGCTCGGACAGAACAACAGCCTCTAGAAAGCCATTAAGTCGTACCTCAAATCCAACAAAAGGACTGGTGGCAATTGCAGCTGTGTTCAGAGCTTTTTAAGACACCAGATTGCCCTTTTTATTCACAATGAATTCAATTTAGAAATGACATCTTCAGGATTGTGTCATTCATAATTCTTCAACTAGATATACCCGTTTCCTACGATGTTTTATCAGACAACATTCAATCAATTGTTTTTACAAAGAATATTCTGGGGTCGTGAGGTTTTCCTTTTGGCAATTTAAAATAATAAGAAGAAATATTTTAGCCATCTATATTTACATGAAGCTTTTCAAAAGCAAGTGGTATTAAATTAAGGGATCAAATTTAGTAAATGCGTCTGTCAGTAATGAAAACTAATGTCTCTCCATAGACTAATATGATCCATTTAAATATGTCTCTCTTACTCTTTTATGACATCCACATCAAACAACTACTTCATCTTAGCCGCTCCATTCCCCTGCAGTCTAAACAGCCCGTCATACAGGTCTGGACTCCTTCCTGCCCCCCCAACCCCCACCCCCCCAACAGGTACTTCCCCTGGGAGAGGACAGGAGCGAGGGAGTTGGATAATGACAGAGGAAGAGGAAGATGATGAAGGGCGAGGGAGGGATGAGGGAAAGGCCTCCGGCTGCGGAGGTGAGCAACAGGTTGGCAGGGAGGGTGTAACTGCCAACTGAGACAAGAAATAATCCATCACTTCACTTCTGGATGACTCCACTTTCATCCTTACTGTGCTTTTCCTGACACCGAGAGCCTAATTTCTGAGGTTTACTGACACTAAACCAGTGGTGACATTTGTGAGCGTGTGCAAAAGTGTGTGTGTGTGTCCAGAGGTACAGGAAACCCAGCAGCTCATTAGCCCCATGTCATTGGGGTAATGAGAATCATCCCAGGGCTAATGAGCAATAAGTGGGTAAGTATTACAGATGTGACTGGCCGCCAAAGTCAGGCTGCAGAGTGAGAGGGTGGCTGAAGGACACCGAGTGGGGGAGACATGCGGGGGAAGGAAAGGGGGTGAGAGATACTGCTGGAGTCAAGAGAGAGAGGCAAGAAGACAAAGGGAGGAAATCGTGGAAGAGAGAGACCGACAGAGGCTGAAAAGAAAACATTGCACTTGAGAGATGAACAAAAGAGCAATAGAGGGGAAAGGACAAAAGAGGACAAACAGTTCAGAGGTCGAGACACAGCCAAGTGGCCAAGGGTCACAGGGACAACTGGCGTTTCTATGGGAACCAGCCTCATTAGAGAGCTGACTTAATCACATCATACCTCGCCGAAAACTGCAGCCAATCATGTGCCTTGAGAGTGAAAGGTCACAGACTGCGATGGACATTAATGAGTCCTGATTGCATTAGAGAGCTGCAGAAACTGTTGACAAGCATCCAGTCCACATGGCCGACTGGCTGACTAATTAATGTGCTACGTCAGTATACACGTCTGTGTCTCGGATCCCGATATGTATATTAGTACAGACCAAAATGTGTCCATAGCAATGATATCAATTTATATGGTCCATGCTAACACTTTGACTTATTGCAGGTTCTGTGCTAACACTTTAGCATCATGACAAGCATTTGTAAGCCTCAATCTGACAACAAGTTCAAGTCTGAGGTTTTATTTTGTGCATTCACAAATGAACTCGCCTAACTATTATATTTTGAAGGGGTTATTTGAAACTGCTGCAGAGGCCTTTTAACTCTTAATACTGGTTTCTTATAAAGGATTAAGCCACAGCCTAGGTAAGCATGTTTCAGTTACAATTCTGTCTTTCCATTGCCAGAAATCAGTCTTCATAGGGTCAACAATCATTTCAAATTATTTGCTACTTTCACTTTTCTCTTTTGAGATAACTCATCTCCTTCTGTATGAAACGTAGTCTGACGTATTAGTGAAACACTGGAATAAATGGTTTTGGGGTTTTTTCTTACCCCCTTGACTCCCTTCAAGTCTCCTTTCAGCAGGCTGTCCAGAGGAAAGGTGATGATGTTGTTCATGTTTTGGAACTGGAGGAGAGCAAAGAGAGAGACACAGATAAGATTTTGAAAGGTCAGGGGCAGTGTCACTGAGATGGAATCTGTTTACTGTCTTGTTTGCTATGTGTGGGAGACAGAGAGTGAGAGAAAGGCACAGAGAGAGAGATTTCTTAATAATTTTCAATTATAGTTTTAAGAGGGCAAATGAAATTAATGAGGTGAAATACCCATTATTGAAACAATGGGGGGTAGTGAGTTTATTTTATTTTGCTAAATGTGTCTTATACCTTAAATGTTGGCACCTTCAACACCATTTGCACAATCTTTTAATCACTAAAAAAATGAATTTTCACATCATTTAGGACAAGAATATACAAAGATCCATTGTGAGACAAGCAAGTCCCTGCTACAAGTTGCTATTACGGCCTGCTTCTGTGTGCAAAGCTGCAAATGTAAAAGCCAACACTGGAGCTTTGAGAGATTATATCTTCACATCCACGTCAGCTGGCAGCTCATATTTCTTTAATATAAGGTGTTGAGATAACACTAACAAAAACTCTCAAGCTCCTGGTCTCGGTGTGAGTTGATACAGTGTCCATGGGGAGCGCCAGACCTCACGTGATGGTGTCAAATTTTTTTTCGAATAACGCTTACAAAACCCTGCTTGATGGCGTGGGATCAGGCTGAAGCAGATCCAGCACAGATATCTGGTGTTTCAGTGACTCTTTGGCCATTTCAGTGGAAAACTCGAGCTACATCCTGAGGGCTTTAAGGTCCAGCTGGACTTGGTATGTGCTTGGCGTGTGCGTTAGAGAACACACACAACGACTCAAGGGGATTGAGACAATTAGGGACAGCATGGAAATCTCTCTTTGTCCCAGAGGATTTCACCCCTCCCAACTCCATCTACTCCTCCACACACACAATACATACAGTGTAGACTCACCAGATTTTTGAAAAGCGCAGTAAGCTCCTTGGTGAAGACAGAGAACTTAAGGAAAGCTGAACCCAGATCAGGATCATCTCTGTACACACAGTTTTCTCCAAACTTCTCCAGGGCCTGAGTGTACTGCTCCTCATTCTCCACGTGGGCTGGAAAACACAAACACACACAGAGGGGTCAGCTTTGACACGTAGCATATGGGAATAAAACCAAGGTCTTTCACTCTCTGATCATTACACAGCCTTTCAAGTGAGCAAAAATCCCCTTTTTTCCCAGCTGATCAAGCTTTCCATTGCAGTTCAGGGTTTCCCCCAGGAAATTAGTTAGTGGACGTGGCAAGCATTGTCCACTGCTAATTGGACTGTTTTCTCCACTCTCCCAACTTGTTAAAGCTCAGAGGACTTTCTTTTTTCCACGTGTTCGATCCCTGCTAAACTAAGGTAGGCACATCATCTTGTCATACCGTAATCAAAGCAGTTACCTGACTGAAACAAAGGTTTTGTTCGATTTCCTCTTTAATAAGCATATTATTATATTTCTTTTTATTACTTTTTATTTTAGGCAAGACTGGAGTCTCTGGTACAGCTGCCGAAACCCCTGCTATTTTCTAACTTTAGGGTATAATCTAAGACGGAAGGAACCAAGTGTGGTGGTAATTACTTTTCTCATCTTCCATTTACTTTGATCCAAAGTTTTGATAGCTATGATCATGAAATCTCTACCTCCATTAACTGTGATTAGACATACATTTTTTCACTCTTCTCCACCCTCATCTGTAGATGAGTTTAAATTTGGAATGTCCTCTAAAGTGACAGAAAACACTAGGGGTAACAGAGCATCTGTGTTTTAATGAAATGACAGGCAGCAGGAGAAAAGGGGAGGGGGGGCAAGGAAACATTTATTCAAGGATTATAAGGAAGAAAAAGAAAAATACATGGAGCCCCTAAAGCAGACGGTCCAGCCACCAGTTGAGGGGAAACCCGCAAACTAACCGTGACCAAAGTCTCCCAGCGTGTCTAAAGTCGGCTTAATCTACCATGAGGTTAGGCCTAGATGATTCCACTTAATACACTTCATGCCAGACTAGGCAGCTGATAACAGCTAATAGCACTGGGACAGTGGTGGAGGAAGGGATGGAGCACCAGGGACTGTTGCTATGACGACGCTCACCTAGAGACATGACAGAGATGGGGCGGGTTGAATGGTAGGGGGCATGAAGACAGGACCAAAACAAGGAGATGGGAGAGGAGGGGTAAAAATGTCAGGATGTACGCTAACGTACTCCTCCTGCCACATCATGAGTCAGCTTTTTATCTGCCACACACACACACACACACACAGGTAGATTAAAAAAAGCAGCCAGACGCTGGTTCACAGATGTGGCAGGTTTATAAATGAAGCCGGATAAGCTCATGTCTCAGCTGCAGAGATATCCATCATGTTATTAAAAGGGGAAAGCTGAAAGCCTCTGAGTCACTACCTGCAGACCTCTTCACATCAGACAAATCTAATTTAAGCCTTGAAATATCAAGTGATGTGATTGGTGAGCTGGATGATAAGGCTGCTGTAAAACTCTGTGCCCAACAGGCAAAATGAGAGGGTTGAACAGCCTCTGGGATTAAGGACCTAACATTGTTCTTTTTTGGTTGTTCTTTCTCACCACAACTGAAAAAAGAGAAAGAAATGACAAATATTACAAAATAAAAATTTTTAAAAAACACGCACAAATGCACATTATCATGTTCCCAGAGCCCAAGGTTATCCATTTCTTGTTTTGTCTCACCAACAGTCCAAAATCCCAAAATATATCAGCGTCTATATTAAACATACAGTATCACTCCTTTGTGCATTTCGAAAAACGACACACAAAAAACACGCTATCATCTTCATCTACTACATAGTAGTACATAGTTGATACATCAATTATTTCAAGCCTCTAAAATGTAAATTTAATCTCTGTGGAACAGGGGCTCTGAAAAATATGTGATGGGCATATTTTACTGTTTTCAGGCATTTTGTTGACCCAGCAATTTCCCAATTAATGCGTGAATGCTAATCAAACAACCCTTTGTTGCAGCTGTGTTAAAACTGCTTCTGGTTCAAAGCAGTGAGATGTGTCACAAGAGACTTGAAGGGCCTCATTCGTGGTCATGTGACACTCACCACAGACACTGACCCTCACCACACACCCGCAGTCCACCGTTTACACAGCAGCTCCAGCTGTTGGGCTGTGGCTCTGCCAACAGGGCGGTGGCCGGCTTTTGTTTTTTGAAGTGGCGCACGAGAGTTCCTGAGTTCTGCTATTCAGCGCCGACAAACAGCACAACCCCCCCAGGCTGATTAGTGACTACATGTGTATTTGTTGTAACATGACCTGGACACATCACACATGCGGTCTACGGTACAGTACAGAGCAGCTTTGAACCTCAAAGGGCCGCATGACATGCTGAGCTAGTTTCTAAGTAACATAGCAGGGAAGGGAACCAAAAGTGAGACACAGGCACGGCGGTGGTCTTCTCTCCAGTTTGTACTGTAAACAGAACCTGCTCAATCACTTTTGTACCAGACATGCTGCTGCCTTAATATGTCCAATACATTAAGCTGGTGTTCAGGGCTGTTTTAGAGAAACATGGGCTTTGCATTGTTTAAAGCTTATATATGCTACATGCCTTTTATAAACACTGAACATCCTCAGTCATTCCTCTATCAGTTTAAGTCTGAAGTGACCCAGATCAGTGATTTCAGACCTGTTAGTTCTTGAACCATTAAATGTCACACATTTAAAGTGTTTTGTCATGAGTTGCCATAAGTAAAATTTATAATAGATTATCAATGATCAGAGGAAAGTCTTAAAAATAAGCATAACTTTGTGGAGGATAAATGTGTTTTAATTGTTTGGTTAATTAGCTCAGGACCCATCAAAAACTGGATTTATGCCCCCGTTGTACAAAGCATACTGCTCATTTTACAAATGTCGCACCGCCAATGTTCTGATTTGCTTTATTTTCTCAGAGTGCCTCGCCTTTCAGAAAATAATGGTTTCATTATAATGGGAGAGCTTTCCAATTAACTAGCACTTAAATTAAAGTGGAACACTGTGGACATGCATATTGGCCTGCAATGGAGAAAAATGGAGCTGTTACTTCACTGAGGTATGAAAGACCATCTTAGAGAGAAATTGCAGAAATGCCGCAACATGACTGAGACTGATTAAGGGTTGACAAGGAGGCCTGTCACATGGGTGAGATTACTAAAGGGGCATGTAAAAAATAGCAAAATAAAATAAAGTTTAAGTGTCAGAAAAAGGAAGTGTGGCAGGAAGCGGTGGCATATCTGTGTGTGTGTATCAGAAAGAGAGAGGGAAAAGGATTCCTGTTGCTTGACCTCAGGAAACGATGACCTTGTGTTTACTGAAGGACAAAGGCATAATACTGCAAACACCCCCAACCCCCACCACACACACACACACACACATTTTCTAATTGACAGAAATTGCCTGTAAATACACAGTTGCCTAGTACATTCCTTAACTCTATCTTCCTTCTCAAAGACATAGATGTTAAAGAAAAGAAGTACAGCTCCCGAGTGACTTCTGAGGATTATCTAACATCCCATAAGCCATTTTGCAGCTTCTTCCATCACATACAAACTGAGACAAAGCTTTAATCACCAGGTAGCAGGCAGGCCTCTGTTTCCTCCCTCCGCCTCTCCCACACTCATTCCCTCTCACACGGCTCCATCGGGCCTGATCGGCTGACGCTCCAACGCTCGCTAACACAAAGTGCAGTCAACCTCAGATTAATTCCATATCTCTCTCCGGACTCTGTGAAAACAATGCTTGACTCCATGTCTCCACAACATGGCCCCGGCACACAGAGAGAGAACTGCTGTCGCGGGTTACAGTCGATAAGAAGGTTGATACCATTCTCACAACTTTAGATATGAAGCTGAAGCCAATTAGCTTAGCCTAGCATAAAAGCTAGAAACAGTGGGGAAACAGGTAGCCTGCTCTGTCCAAAGAAAGACCTGCAGATAATACCTAATAATACCTACATTAAACTACCAAGCTATAATGTGTAATCATTGAGATTAAGAAATGCTGAAATTTTCAGTTGGACAGAACCAGGCTAACTTTCCCCCAGTTTAACGTATTTATAATAAGCTAAGCTAAGCATCTCCAAGGCGGTAGTTTCATATGTGTATGGGTAGTATCAACCTTCTCAACTTATGCTATAGAAGTAAGCAAAAATCATACATATATATAATACCAAAATATCATGTCAAACATTTCTCTAAACTATATGAACAGAGGTCTTGTGTCATTACTCTTTCTATTTGCGTGTTCTTCCTCCTTTATTTTACTGTCTCCTCAGGTTTTCTTTTCCTTAGACATCCATCCAGTTTAATCACATTAGCAGGTTTCTTGGTTACCTGGCAGCCCAGATAGAAGTGTGTGTGGGTGTATGTGTGTAGGAGTGACCCGGAGGGCATGGCCGGCCCTGACGGCACTGAATTCAGTGTTTTCCTGACGCAACATGGGCTGAGTTGTTGCATTATTGAGGAGCTCCACCCAGCTAACCTGCCCACCTATAGGTGCACCTGCTAGAACACCACGTTCATTTGTCCACCTCGAGCTGTTATCTGTTCGGCAGCCTTGGCAAGATGGTCCTCGCAGCTCTGCTCGATCAACTCCAGCTTCTTCAGGGGGTTGAGATGCTGCTGCTGCTGGTTTATTCATCAAAACCCACAGGCTGACAAGCTGACAGGTTCCTGCAGCAACATGGGGCTCTCTCACTCATCAACAAGCTTTTCCCTTATCTTCCCTTTCTTACAGTTTTCTCTCTCACTTCCCCATCTTTTTCCTTCTCTCTGCTACAAGTCATGCACTGTAAATAAAGAAGCACAGGCTCTGATTGCTTGCACAGCCTCTCAGCGTCTCCCTGGTGTGCTAATCTTGTTCATTTTTTCTCACCACTGTAACCAAGACTTCCAACATCAACTTTACCCTTTCTCTACTCTCCTCTTCCTGCTCTTCCTCCTCCTCATCTCCTACTGTCATAGCCAAAAATATCCGTGCAGGGACTGGAGCGTTGGAGACAGCCAGTGATGGCAGGAGTGTATTCTCTGAATATTGAGGCAGTCAGCGCTGAGGCTCCCCCACTGTGTGCCTCATTATTCAGGTTTTATCCAAGCATCCTCTCTGGAGAACATTAAGAAAACTCTGTGCTGTCAATCTCTCTCTCTCTCTCTCTCTCTCTCTAGCTCATACAGATGGCAGACCTGCGATTTGATACTGCAGCATGACTGCTTCAATGCACACCTGTATCTACAGTTAATGTGTGTTGTCTTTTCCTTTTTGCAAATCAAATTTTGCTAGATTTTTGTTTATTACAGTTTTGGTTTTGTTGAATTTGTAAATGCATATTGCATCTTACCTGTAGGTATGTTTTTTTTCCTTATGTTAATATACTTTAGTTATTCAATCCATTGTTAACATAAAAAATGATTAACGCAGCTTTACCCGCACAGTATTTGTTGTAAAAGGGTTACAACAGCTAACTATATTTAAAAGATGTACTATTATCATTAATTTTTTCATCCAAGTACAAGTCTCTCTCTTGCGCAAGAGGTACAAGGTTAAAATCAAGGGCTTTGTGGAGTCATTCAGCTTGTATAAAAAAGCACATCACACACTGCACGTCTCTTCCAAAGAACCGGTTGATAACAAAAGTTGACCGAGGTTAAAGACAGTTTCTCTTGGTAGATCTGTAAATAACAACATTCCCAGTGGCATTTCCACTGCCAACATACTGTTTTCACTGTAAACACTGACAGAAGATTTCGAAGCAAAGGGTTATTTTTCTTCCTCACAGTTTTTTTTCCCTACAGCAGATTAACTTCATACTGAATACAAATTTCAGCTGCCTGAAACACCTCTTATTCTCAAGCGCATAAAGTGCTGCACTAAGCACGCACATTTAACCGAGGGCAATATTGACAATGGGGGCATTCACTTTGGCAGCTGAACAGGGTGAGAAAACCAAACAGGTTAATCTTGTACATGTACACCTGCATACAGACAATATCAGACGATCGTCTATCCTGGGAGTCTGGCCACGGAGAGGCAGTGTGCGCAGCGCATGTGTGAATGCACGTTCAACGGTGAAGCGGAGTGAGAACACATGAGTGTGTAGCCATGCCTCAGCACCCACACACAACACAGTGGGTGCCCCTCCCCAGCTGTTCTTGCGGGGGTCTGGATCAGGCAGCTGTCCCTCTGGTCTGAACAGAGCTCTGTTCTGAAAAAGACATGCTCAGCACATTGTTTGGAGGTCTCTCTCTCTCCCTCTCTTTCTCTCTCTCTCTCTCTCAGCGGGGTTCTGTCAGGCAAGCCAAACAAAAGACAGTGGAAACACCCAACACTGGCACAACCAGCCACAATGAGCACAGTAATAACACACACACGCAGAGGCAAAAAAAAAACAACAAAAAACCTACTCTCCCTAACCCTGCCTCAAAGACAGTGGAACAAAGGCTTTAGGGATGCAATTAACAATTATATTCATTTTCACATATTCAATCTATGGTGCGTTAAATGTGGATTAAACTAATAATCTGTGCAAAAAATGTAAAGAGAAAAGATAAAGGAGAAGAAAGATAAAGCACAAACATCGGCAATACCCCTGCTCAGCAAGATGACATTGGAATTGTTCGCTTAGTCATCAAGCAGCCACAAATTCTTTTTTATACCGCAGAGGGAAGAATATTATTAATCAAAATAAATTATTTAAGTTGTGTCATAATCAATTAACTGGATGACGGCAGTGCATCATAAAACTGAGCTTGAAAGACTTTTCTGAAGCATCTTCTTTTTCTGACCAACATGACACTGTTAAGATAAGAAAAGGAAAACACAGACAGGAGGACTCACCCAGACCAGATGTGTAGATGGCCTTCACCGACTTCTTCATTTTGTACAGAACACTGCGGTCCACATCCAGAGCCTGGACAGATTAAAAAAAGAAAGACAGTGAGACAATGAGATGAAGAAGAAAGGGGAACTCTGTTGATGAAAGGTAAACATATTTTAATCATCTTTGGTGATTCTCGTGACTGCAGAATTGAATTACAATGTTTTGTTCCTGTTCCTGTTATTTTGTCCACATCCTGAATATGTGCCTGCTTGTGGAAGGCTACAGTTTGTGTGTGCCTCCCTTTGCCATCCCCACTCTGGCTGCAAGTAATGCATTATTCAAGGAAAAGCTAAGAATAGACCAGAGCTCCCCTCTTCAGTTATTGTGTTAGTGTACGTGCGTGTGTGTATGTGCGTTTGGATATTTATCAGTGTAATAGCATAGAGGTCCCTTACGTGAAGGACAATTTCTCTGAGTTGCATATACACATGCAGACATAGACACACAGACACACACATACACACACACACACACACACACACACACACACACACACACACACACACACACACACACACACACACACACACACACATTAAGCTCAGGCTCACAGAGTAACCAGAACAAATACTGAGTCCAGCGGAGACAATGCACCACTGTATTGGTGATGAGTGAGGGAGTCTCTGGGGATGAGGGGGATTTTGGGAAATTAGTTTTTTGGGACTTAATTAAGTACGTCCGCCCAACCGGGTCAAAGTCGGCGCCACTTCTCCCTGTGCCGCTCCCCATCCGACTGACACATATCAGATCCCCTAGAACCTCTGAAAACAAAAACACACAATGGCTCCTATTCATCTACAATACACATACACCAGTGCTCACACACACACACACACACACACACACACATTCTGTCTCTTTTTAACACCAGTATATGCGACGACAAAACTTATTAAATCCATAAATCGGCGCTGTGTTGATATCCAAACAATAAGCGGTTTGCTGTTGCAAAATGAAAGAACTGCTCAGCACTTATTTTTCCCCAGGGTCGTATTTCACACACACATGAGAAAGAGAGAGAGAACACAGAACTTACTTTGAAGGGAAAATAACAGATAAATAAAGTGTCAGTGGGAGAGGGATGGGCAGAATAAAAAAAAACAATGTGGAGCTCAGAGAAAAGACAAAAAGCGTCACAATGTGCTCATTCACACCTCTGTCGGTGGCGGCTCGTAGGGGCCACCTGTGAATTGTAAAGCACAGATGGGGCATACAGTTACACTGACTGCACGGACAAGGGGAAGATATAAGATGATAGTGGGAAAATTTTTAGAATATGCAAGCTCTGAAGGTTTTTGATCAACCTGAGTCTAGTCATCCATTTACATTTTTTATGTTCAACTGAAAAATCAATGCTGCAGAGCTGCTGTAACTCAGGCCTGACCTCAGGATGACCTCTGAGAGACAGTCACTGCAGCAAAGCGGCATCGCTGCCTCTATCAACCCTTTTGGTGTTGTGTATAAGGCCATATTCATATAGCTGAGGAACATTTATATCACATGATAGGAAAGCGATCATATTTTGAATGTCAAAATATTTGTGAAGGGTAGCTTAAAAAAATCACAGTCTCTTCTCCTCCAGTGAGTTTACTCTTACATAAACTTCCAGCAGTACTAAAAATTAAGCCTGATGTTATTTACTGGGGAAACTGTGCAAATCAAAAGAAGCCGACTAGAAGCTGCTTTTTCCTCTCGAGTAGAAGTGGGATATCAGTTCTGTGGTTTAAGTTCCTTCAACTCCTGTCAACGGACTCCTCTGCCACGCATATTGTGCCACTTTCACATCGTGTCTGTCTGGCTCAGAACAGACTCCCAGATGGGAGCTCAGTTCCCGCACAGCCACACACGCATGCACGCACACTTAAACAGGTATTTTCAAGTCAAGCACTTGGAGAGTGAGGAAAGCACAGCTGTTCCACAAAGCAGCACTCATCTACACCGCCAAACCAATCCCACCGCTCGAAAGCAACAGGAGACGACCACTTAGAGTTTTTCCAAAGCTCATATCACCTTTGTACATCTGTACGTTAAATCCACCCAGATACCCAAATACTAAAAGGCTGGAATCAATTAATTTTGCTCCAAAAAGTAATTTCAACTTTTGTAGACATGAACATGATGTAAATCAAAAAACAATTAAAAATAAGTAATTCTAGACTTTAATTTTAAAAAAAAGTCCTGATACATTTTGTAAAACACGTATGACGATAAATAATTATTCAATTCTCTGGATTTCTATGAAAATGACTCACCTGACATGCATTAGTCCTTTATCTGAGGATCACAGGAACATATTCCAAAACAAGCCTATGAAATGCAACTGAAACCGCTGCCATTTATTTATTGATAGTGTGAATGTGTTCAGGCGACGATAGAGCGAGGTCAAACCAGGGTGAAAAGAAAGAGTGTTTAGCAGCTGACTGGTGCACAAAATCAATTGGACACCAGGCGACAAAACAGTGCGGAAACTCATCTGATGCAGTAAATCAGCTAAAATGTAATGTGCCTTTCCGTTGACAGCTGTCTGCGCTTAAGTATCGCTTAAAACGCAAGTCACATATTGTTGCAGTTAAGCCAAGTGTCACTGCTGAGATTAATGACTTTATTAAAATATGACAAAAGTGGAGGCAAACAGAAAAGCAGAGCTCCGAAACCGCGCCGCAGTGATCCCTGGCCGCTGCCATGTTTCTGTGGAGCAGGACGAGCCGAGCAGGGCGAGAGATTTATAGCAATCTGTTCACTTTGTGACTAAAGCTTTTGGTGCATATGCCTGGTCAACACTGTCAGACGGCAGCTTTGTGTTCCACCGCAGTTTAAAATATATACAAATGCTCTTTGGCTTTTCTGTACTTCAATATGTTATAATTCATCAGCTCACATGGTGTGTGCATCACCACAGATATATCTGCAACGAGCTCATAAGGCCGGTTTGTCAGCCAGGTGCTGGGAACTTTTCAAAGACACACTGACTGCCGTCTGTTGTGGCGTACTGCGTCAGGCCACTTTGTTGCCGCGCCTCGCACACACATCGACATGGACATCACAGCTTCCATCGACCCAAGGTCTCCCTCGCTCTCACACAAACACACACACACAAACAATCAGGCAGTATCACGCTCCAGCAGACCCTTTCAAACGGCAGAGAGTGGTCTGGCGGGGAAAGGGGGAAGACAAGAGGGGGGGGCAGCCAGGCAAGGGGTAATAAACCAGCTGAACACAACAAACGCACAGCCCTAAATCACTCTCACATGCACGCACACACACGCGCACAGGACTCTTCAATCACTTTCACACATTTCCACTCTGCTGTGCTCTGCTGGTTTGAGCAAAGTGACTCCTCACTGAGCACCAGGCCACCTTTTGGTGCGAGTCCTGTTGTCTGCGGCCCGGGCCGCTCTAAAATTAAACACTTTTAACCCGAAAAATAACCAACCCCAAAACAAAACTATTCATGACGAGAGGGGATTTCCAACCGCCGTGCAGCATTTCAACAGCGTGGGATCAGAGCTGAATCCTCGCACAATAGAGCCGGCCTCTGAGCCTGGAGCTGCTTCAAAAGCACTCTTTGCGTGACATTACTGCGATGTCAGCATTTCTCCTCTCCTGATAGCAGCTCATGGTAAGCTAATTGGGGCAGCTCTTTGCTCGCTCAACTCCTGCTGACCGCGGCGGTGGGCAGAGCGGCAGGAAAAGCCCAAACAGAATTTAATTAGTCTTCCGCTTAATGCATGACATCATCATCATCATCGCCATCACCATCGTGATTACAATCGGGCACCATCTGCCGCAGGCTGGCTGCGGCAGACTGTCCCGACTCTGCCGGGTCACGGAGGTCGTTGCCGCGGCGATCTGTGCACTTATGGTTCTGGATTGTGGAGTAACGTGTGTCGGGTTACGGATGTCTTTGAGCACAGTGCTGATAGATAGCATCTAATGTGTGTTCTGAGAAAGAGAGGGGAAAGGAGATACCGTGAGCCGAACTAATGTTGAGGATGTTCAGATAGATTACAGTATGAATGTAAGCTCAGAGGGAAGCGGCTGACCGTCTCACCCTTACAATATAACAGTTGGGTCTTTCTCAGTGAGAATATGCAAATAATTTGGAGGGTTTTTTGAGGATAAGAGATGGGAACACAAAAAAAGAAATGAAGAAAGTAAAAATGGAGAAATTCACTTTCTTTGGCTTCATAATCACATCCTGCTGGCTTGGCGGTTGCCACAACTAACTTTGGGGAAGGAAAGAAAACAGGAAAACCTCTTGTGTATAAAGTAGCGTTTTTGACTGCTGCCATGATGCAAAGCACAAAGTCTGACTACAAGGACTTGAACCCGAGCTAATAAAGCCAAAGCCTCCACGAAACCAAAACAAGGAAGAATGCAAATCTAAGTCTGACTACCAAACAAGGTAGGGAAATTTGTTTGGGATTGCCACTCTAAAAAAGAAAAGTGAACTATTCAGTGATGGAGAGAAGACCAGGATCAAGCAAGAACCATGTTATTTTGACATCTTAATGCCCAATCAGCTAAGCTAGCGCAAACACAAAAAACAGCTCAGTTCGCATAAAGACCCTGAGACGCCACCGCCTGCAACAAAGTGAGCCCGGCTAATGAGCCCGTTTAATCGCCGCGCTCTCCACCTCTTTCTCCGCTGTCTGAAGAAGAAAGACATTCCTGGATGATTGCACGCTGGAGTGACTGACAGACAAGACAGAGACCCAGCCCCCATTGTTCCCGCCGACCGGCTCTCTGCTGATGACAGCATGTCTGCTCAACAAGATGCTTCTCCCGCTTTTCTCGGCGGCCCCGTGGCCCTAACGCACACGCACACGTGTTCGGTCGCAACAAAAGACAACCCAAGGAATCCTCCCTGTCTGCAGTGTTGTCATCACCACACACTTCTTTAAAGCTGTCTGGTGCCTCTTTATAACTTTTCTCGTAACCCCTGCCTAACCTTTCAAGCCCCCACGCTGCGACAGCCACACGAGCAAACAGTCTGCCACATACGGTAGAAATCAGGCAATATGAAGGCAGCAGCTCTGGGATGCAATTATCCAATTTATACAGCGCACGCGCGTGGCACAGTATGTGCGATGGCGGCGGTGGGTTGTATTCCATGTTTCATTGAGCTACCAGATGTCACACAATGAAAACACGCGCAACTTTACTCCTTGGAGAAACCCACTAAAACTTCTGAGAGTGTGTTAAATGGGCTGGCTCGTGCGGAACTTCCACCCGCTTGCGCAGTTCGTGAAGTAAAGAAAGCGTTGGTTTCGACGTGAAAACAGCGGGAAAGACTTTCACGTTTATTTCACGCTGTTTGGAGAGCCCGTAGGATTTGGACGTGGATCTCTCTGCGAGACAGATCTTAATTAATTTTGATCAATTTTCAGATCAGAAATGGCCACTGGCGATGCCACATTCCCATTGTCTGTCCCCTTCACTCCAAAATATTACAGATGAGCTGTGATAGTTTCACTACAAGAAAAAAAGGACTTTTAAGTAAAAGGTTGAAAACACGTCTGACCACCAGCAGTATAACATCATTTTATTAGGAGCTATGGACTTCTACAACAGTGAAGGTGTCGTTACACAACGTGTATAAACCCACGAAGGAAACCCTGTCCTTTCCAAAATCGGAAAAAAACAGCTCCTTTCAAACATATTCCAGCACTACAGGCACAGTCTCTCACTGGAGCTGTTGGCCTCCTCCCCTCTTCCGACACAGCAGCATGTCGCTTTGTTTTCAGGTGTTAACAGCGAGGACACGTAATGCACAAATGGCGTAACGGCACGCTGGTGTGAGCCACAACTCTGCTCTCCTGCACGGCTGCAAGCGAGTTATGTTAGGTCACCTGAAAGCGACGCCGCGAAGAGTTTCCCCCGCGGAGAAAATAAATAAAACATTGCATCATTAGGGCACTGCAGGACGAGACACGTCAGCTTTTCTGCAGGTGTGGCAGTCCGCTGGGTGGATATTCTGCCGGCCAGCTCTCAGCCAGACACCAAGCTGCTGTCCACAGCTCCACATGTGGCGCGGCCATGGTAAACACAAGAAGGACTCTCTCTCTCTCTTGCTCTCTCTCTTTGCCTTGCCTCAACATCCTCGGAGAAAAAAGAAAAAGCTGTGACTCATTCAAAACATATGTCAGACATACAGTACGGTTCAGCCCCGCAGGCATTGAAGAGGAAGCAGATCCCCGAGGAGGCTGTGTCGAAGTCAAGCTGCTCACTGTACAAACTTTTTCAGTGAAAACAATCACACTTTAGAGTCGTCTGCTTGAGACCCCACTCTCAACTAAAGTCTTGATTTTGAATCAAATGAATGGAGCCAAAGCTAAAAATTCACTTTAATGTGAAAAAAAAAGAAAAATCAACCTGAAATCATCTTTTCAGTTGTTTCATTCACAACTTCTCTCCATGCTGAGTGAGTAAGGTCAATATTTGGACAGAAGTGGGTTCCATTCAGGCAACCGCTAACAGTTCCATGGTTGCAGGGTTTCTCTGTGCTCTCAGACAGCTGCGATGTGTGTCGTCAGCCTGACCCCAGGGCAGTGCAGAAAACTCCAACCTGCAAGTTTAGCTGGAAGTGCGGGGGAGTGGGGGAGTGCGCTCTTCACTGTGTCATAAGAATGTTTGACACAAGCTTATTAACACGCTTGGCTTCGGCGACGAAGCCGATGCACTATACACTGCGCCACGTAGCTGAGAAAGCTCTACGAGTAGTGAAAACCCTGACTGTGAGTTTATGTCAGTCAGGGACCTTTCATAAACCCAAGAGAAACTGACAACTTCTCTTCTTGGAACTTCGAATTCTGCTCTCCGTGCAGGTTTTTCTGCCTTACTGCCGGTTCTGTAAACATCTCATCTACCTACAAGCCGTCTGGTATTTTAGCACCGGGACACTTGGTGCTTTACACCTCCTCCGGGGGCACAGCAGAGACCACTGTTGGACCAGAGCCTTGACCGGCAGCTGCCAGAAATCACACCAGGATGACAACATCAACTGCAGCAATTTCAGTCTTTTAACTTTCATGTTAACTGCTGAGGCGTTTTGCAGGACGTTTTTACAAGGTGACAGACCTGGGGCAGAACTTTTGTTTCCGTTTGGTTTTCCCAGACAGCTGCGCTGCCTCATGGTTGTAATACATCAGTGGTGATGGGTTGTTTTTTTTTGTCTGTGTTGACTGAAGAATCCCAATCTGAAAAAATGTACTGCATTGTTTTTTTATTGTTCTCGAGTCGAAGATGAACCTTTTTTTCCACCCACTGCCTGCGTGTCTTCACCCATTCTTCATAAACTTCAAGAAAAGGAGGGATGAGTGAAGCCTACGCACATGACCAGACCTCAGTCCAACACATCAGACGGTGAAACGGGGATTTTCAGTGGGGAAACTGCAGATAAATGGACAAAAATTTCAAAAGAGGCCAAATGGCGCCAAGTTTTAATACCTATTAAAATCCCCCCCCACACACCCACTATGAGGGGAGTATTTAATGGAGTTTATAAAATAGCAGGAGGCTGATAAAAAGACGGGTTTGAAAGAGGAGCTTGGAAATAAAGAACAAATGTGCTGCACTTTGAAGGGGGGGAAAAAATCACCTCTGACTTCATCTTGGAGTTTCTCCTTGGCTCTTTTTGCACAGACGTCAACCTGAGGGTGTCAGAGCAGCAGCCGTGCCAGAGGCAAAGAGCCCGACGGCTGCCGCTACTACATTCGAGAGGAGTATGATGATGCAGCAGCGAGCCAGAGGAGAAAATGACCTGCTTTCTCCTGGAAAACGCTGCAGCGGATCGCTACAGAGAGTGCGACTGTGTGTTTGCGTGCTTGACGGGAAACCCGGTCCCTCCGTGAAACAAAGATAATCTTACACTTCAGGAGAACTCCACCGACAGTCTGGACAGATCAACATTAATGCAGGGGTGAAATCAGAGCAAGCTAAAATGTAATGTGCAACATGAAGAAAGGGTTATGGGATTATCAGACATCTTGAGAATAATAAATAAATCATCATATGCGGCAAAGAGGCTACATTTAAATGTTGAAGCGAAAACTGCCTCTAAACTCAAAGGAGCCCAAGCTAAAAAATGTCCCCCCTAACAGAGAAGAAGTGCGGGTCTGTTCTCTGAGTGAAAGTGACAGCAGGACAACACAACTGGATTCCCCCGACTCTGCTGCCCGACCCCGGCCCCAAGCAGCGCCGAGTGGCCGGCACTACAAATCAATGGTGGAGTTCATTAATGTAGGGGCCGGGCCTGTCAGGGAACAATAGTCTTCAACGGGAGCTGTCTCGGCCAATCTGGGCCAGGACAACTCTGATGGATGAGACGAGCTTTAAGATCCCATTTACCCCCAGTGCCCCTAGCGTCTGGCCCCCTCACCTCTGTGCAGGACCAAGAGCAGCCAGTCTCACCCTTTCACCTCAGTCCCCTTCACGGGCTGGACTGAGCTTTCACGATTTTCACCCTGATGTTTGTTCTTCCAGTAAAACAGACTCGCCAAGCCTGACAAACGCTAATGTTTGCCACCCTAGACATCACGAAGTCTGAACACGTGTGCGCACACACTCACAAGGATGGACAGAATCAGACAGTGACAGTCAAAACCCATCGGGGGGACAAGGGAGATCATGGCTTTGAATTGACTGGAGCAGGACCCTGACCTTCAACCCTGCTAAGATCCACTGAGAGAGCGGCTGCATCGTAATGAGGGCCCGGTCAGAGCCTGTCTCTGGACGATAACCCAAACACAGCGCTACCAGGCCTGAGGGGCCAGAGAAACACCTCTCATTTCAAACAAGGATCCCGTGGGAACAACTGAGGGAGCAGTCGCACAAAGAAGGTGAAAAGGAGACATGCTTTTACAAAATTTTGCCTGAATACACTACATTATCGGTACCCAAAACACACTCCTGCCAAAAGCCTGTTAAAAAAGGAAATGCATCATCGGTTCTTACATAAAATCAAAGTGATCTCATTCAGGATTTGGAGGAATTAATGTTGTTGGCTTTCCTTAAATGTATTTGCCCTACTCTGGTGCGTTTAACTACAGTAAGGCAAAGTCGAGGGACAGTGAGGTCAGCAGGGAGAGCAGATGTAGAGTGAGGGTGAAGGGAGGAGAGGGGACGTCACTCGTCCTGCTAGAAATCCCCATTTCAATTATAGGGAACATTAAGCTTCTTAGGTGGTATACTGAAGGCTGGCCAGAGTGGCTGGGGGTTTGGGCTGCTCACTTTGGCCAGACTGCACAATTAGGCCATGTGTACATGAGAGCTTGTGGATCTAACTGTGTACGTCTAAAGCTATTAGATGTGGATTGTTCCCGCATTGATAATCCTACTGTCTGAAGCCTTGTTAAAACTTTCCTCCAGGCCACCTGTTCGGCGAGGGGCAGCTGTTGCTCACAGCCAGGCCGCAGCCATTCCTTGCCAACCGTGTCTGGAATGGGTGGGGGTGGGAGGCCGGGGGACCGGGGCAGAAGGCGGCCGGGCCTTCCCTTTGCCTGGGAACAACTCCAGCGTCAACACAAGCCGACAGGCTGACACTCGGAGAAGAGTTACGAGAGCGCACTTGCCTTCGGATGTTTAACACATCAGCCATAAATTGTTGCACTTTAAATGAGATGTTTCAACACAAAGCAGCGGTGGCAGGGAAGAACAAGTGTTTTGTTCTGCACCAACTGGTTATGCAAAGAGCAGAGCAGTGTAGCCACCATCAAGGTGGAAATTAAATAAGATATGACCTTGCGTTAAACTGAGATAAGGGTTAGTGTCAAGTTAAGGCTTAGACCCAAAACAACGAGCCTGGCCTCAGATTAGGGTTAAAGGTACTATAAAGAGATGAGAGACTAAAGCTCCTCACAGCGGGCATTCATCAAATGCTTTTTAACACTCATGAGTTCACTGAGAATCTACTTACTGTTTTTTTTGTTGTTGTTGTTGTTGCAAACCGACATCAGTAAGGCTAGAAACCAGTCTGTGAGAACCAGACTGGAGGCTGGCATGGCCTCAGACCACCAGTGCCAACAGCTACCTATGCCTGTTGTGAACACCACTGCCCTTTCCAGGGGTACGCCACAATAATCTCTTAACAAAATCAAGCAGCTAGGCAACATGCCGTACCAGTACATAGCTGGCATACCAGTGTGATGGACTTCTGTCGGATTAAATAATAGCCAGATGGAAGACTAATGACGCTAGCCATCAGGGCTGAGGCACCCCCGGCTCCCCTCAACACCAGTTATGGCCCATGAAAGGCTGACTTGGCTATAAATAACCATTATTCATCGGCGAAAAATGAATAAACTGGACAAAGGGATGTGGGACAGAGGGAGAGGCCTAGTGGGTGGGTGAGTTTCTGGCACGAAGGAAGGGATATAGTAGACCATGCAGCAGCTTGGTTTTCTCTCGAGGGAAACAGGGCTACTATTACTACAGGACTGTTGATGGTAGTCTGGGCTCAAAGATATAGCTTCTACAATAATTAAACCGCTTAGGATAATAAACTGAATTTAACATTTTCCAACAGGAAGCCGAATACATGAGGACCTATGGGGCCCTAGTGGTTTATACTATACAATGGAAGCATATCAGACAAGCAGGCTGGTGTGATACCATGAAGTGCTCTAATAACTATAAGTGAATGAACTTTAAACTCAGAACAGAAACTGACAGGAAACCATTGTGATGAGTGCAACGTGTTTTCTCCTCCTGGTCCTGGTCGGCACTCAGAGTTCTGAATCAATTCTGACTAATTTACAACTTTTATGGGGGAGACCAGAGTGAGAAATGGTTGTAATGTTGCTATAAATTTGAGAAGATGAAGGCAGATTTGGTGACAAACCCCATGTAAGCCTTAGTTAAATTCAATTAAAGTTCAGTTGGTGATCATACAGAGCATTCTTGCGTGTTGCCTTGGGTTTCGTCAAGATCATCACTTGGTTCTCTGTCAAAGGATAGCTATAGAAAGAGAGGCCATGTCATCAGCAAGGGGTTACATATATAGCAGCCAAAGTAGTGGCCCTAAAATAGATCCTTGGGGAATGCCACAAGTAATTGTAGAGGTTTTGGAACTGTTTAGTGTTGCGGTACACAACATCTAACATTGACTGTCTTCTGTCTGAAGTCATGAATTCTGTCTGTCTGAATTCCCCACAGGTAGAACTGGCTGGAGTAGGATTAACAAGATGATCAGTTGTGTTAAGCAGCAGTAAATACACAGGGTGAGAACATCAAGTCCACAACTTTGCTTGTGGTCCAGGAGGGTCTGAAACAACTGCAGGGTACTTGTATTTATGCATCAATAATAAGCAATATCCAAGGACTGCATTAGAAGAAAGTCCTCTATCTGTCACACACTTGAAGTTACAAAGCAGCTGTGATGTCATGAAACATGTTGCGTCTCCGCCTTTGTAACAATATGCCGCTGACAGGCTGATCAAAGGGCTACACTGCTGACAACACAAAAGCTCGCCTTGAATGCCAAGTAGCGCTGGGTGTTTTGCAGCCACAAGCCCTAATACTAATACCGAGCTTCTACAGTATGAGTCCAATCCACTTTCATACCCATTGTATTCAGTCGCTCTACACTTTGAGAGGGTCTCGATAACTGACACACTCTAGAAGAGAATAAAAATACCATTAAGCTTCACACGTCGGGCCACAACCGCGCAGCGAACTGTTAAGTGCTTTGTCGTGATGCTACACAAATACGCCTGTTTTCATACCTGAATACTAGAAATGGATGCACTTGCGATGTTTTTTCTAAGGAGACATCACTATTGATTGATTTTAGGAGATTCTCTCTGCCTGGCAGGGTTCAGTAACTAGGGCATAAAAACAGTCACAGGTGCAAAAATAGAAGACGACACTGTGTGCCAGTTTCTGGCCGCAGACAGACATCCTGCAGACACCCTCATGAGTTTTTCCTGGGTGAGACAAAAGCACAGGGGCATTTTCGCCAAGATCCTTACTTAACACAGGGGTCAGCAATGCCCTCGGGGCTAATGCCTCCTCCCAGGGGAGCCTGTGGGGTCAGTGAGGGGAGGTTTTTTGTTTTTTTTTTTACACAGAAAGTTGAGCACACAGTTGGCTTTGTGTTAAAGTCAGGACACAAAGCCCAACATCCTCTTACTGGATAAACAGGTTTTTTAAGGTTTTTATTGCTGTGGTTTTACAAATACACACACACACACACACACTCACACACAAACATGCACACACACGCACAGGCACTTTTCTGAATTAACAGCCACGATTCAGAACTACTAGCCCGATTAAGATTATGTCAGATGCAATTAAGTTAAGAAAGGAATTATTACACCCCATTGTGCGCCCTTTTACATTAAACCTCTGAGTGCTTGAGTCCCCCCTCCTGTTAAAGTGTTTAAAGGCTTCCTATAAACAACCAGACCCAGAGGTAGGTTTGAGAGGTCTTCTACGTAAGTGAGAGTGGATGTGCATCAGCTATTTAAAATGGCTAAAAATGGAGACTGAGATCAGAAAATACGTGGTAAGTTGGTCTGAGAAGCAGAGAGGGAGATGCACGTCTATAAAGGGAAGAGGAAATCCGTCACTTGTGAAGAAACAACTGCCTAAGCCGTGAACAAAGGGCCTGGCCGATCGGCCAGGCGGCTCAAAACTACTCATTTAGCCGTTAATTACTGGCAGGAGCCGCACACTATAAACTTCGTGAGCCAGGGATCTGGAGTCGTCACAACACATTACAGCACGAGACTGAAATGTGACGGGAAATTACAGTTTCTCTGTACACTAAACAACACAGCAAATAAGCAGTGCTTGCGTTTGTTTTCATTACAATGACGGTGATTTCTCTGTGATGTCTGGACTGCATCCACTTGGTTTAACAGCCACAGCTGGTAAACAGGTGTATAAAATGGCTTATAGCCCCCAAAACATCCCTTCATTCTTCACTGGAACAGGACTGAGGACAAGAATGTCCTTGTAATTTGTTCCAATCAGCAAGCATGACTTAAAACTCTTAAACATCTCAACATTAATAAGCATTCTTCTACTAACAAATGAATCTCCCTTGTCAAAAGGTTATACCCACGCAAAAATGTACTTGTACCCAAGCAGAGCAGATGTAGTGATTTGAAATTAAAAATATATATAGTCTCATGCAAATATTAGCACGTATGTACGCCTGTAATTATCGTTTCTAACCTATGTAGTCTACAAGAAACAAAAGGAGACTAAGTGCAAAAATCTTGCAGTCAGCAGCACAAGGAGACAGCTCATCCAAACACGGAGGTGCCAATTCAGAAAACACGAGGCCTCTCCTGAAATGATATACCAGTCCACTGTAGCATTACAGAACACTCAGCCTGTCCTCAGCTGTCAGTTCAAGGGTGAAATCTAGGCGGAGAGCACTTATTTCACAAACTGCTGTTCTAGTCATCACCAGAATCAGCACAATGTTTGAAAACCCGGCACAGCGCCGATGCAGAGGTGTTATCATACGACTCCAGGGTTGAGAGAGTCACCCTCCTGACAGCCAGTCCAACTCTTCCAAGACATCCAAACAGGAGTGTGGAGAAGAAGAGGTGCCAGTGGACGCCCGTGCACACACCCGCATGCAAATACATTGCATAGTCTCATGCAAATGCATTGCGTTTGCATGCGCCTGTGCGTGTGTGAGATTTCAGGCGGGCAGACAATGAGTGGAAGCGTTCTCTACTCCCATCCACTGCAGCGTTTAATTGGTCAAACAGACCAAAGTGAGCAAGGTCCTGTCGTCCAAACAATGACGGCTTGTGTTCCCTGAGCCCGGGCGTCGGGGAGGTCAATGTGAAACAACAACACGCTGCTCCACGTTTACGGCAGCAACAACACTCAAACACAAAGCTGCTGAATGGGATCCTCAACCCAACAATTCAAACCTCACAAGCCGGCAATTACCGCTGAGCTACTATTTAAAAAAGGAGTCAAATCCGCACACTTATTTGCTTACTTTGCTTACTTACTCTTACATAAATGCACATTGCACGCTAAGCGATGCTGAACTCATTCCCAGATTAATTGCTATTTTTCAAAACGAGCAGCAGCTGCAGAAGTTTGAATGAAGCCGTGCGCGGCACATTGTCTGACGCCCAAGTGAAGCACCTGTCAGCCTGAGCAGGTGTACGTCTGGTCGGCCCGGCTCGGTCCTCCAGAAACGCAGGTTAAAGATAAGAGCCACAACCCTCACCTAGGTGTGGAGGATCAGGCGGCTTAAGGTGGAGTTGACTCTGAGCCCAGATATGGATTAGCTGAGTCAAACCGACATTATGGCTCTCCTCGCCTCTGCACGCGCCATGCCTTCAGACGTCTGTTATTTTTACAATTAAAAACGTACGAGGGACCACATTGGTAGTCATGGTTCCCTTTGGTTGAGGGCTGAAATTTAAATAAACCGATAAACTATCCATTTCCTCACACGTCACACCTCACATCCACAAAGTGCAGAGACGCACTTACAGACATAACACACAGTGAGCAGCTTATGTGGGAAATTCTATTTTTACCACCCGACTGGGCGAGGCTCTTGCCATACAGCACACAAAGTGGGGAAACTACAACAACGGATGGCGGGAGGGAGGGAGGGAGGTGGTGGAGGGCGGTCAGGAAACAAAGCGGAAGTGTCCTTCCTCCTGATGACCAGCAAAGTTAGAGGAGGAACACAAAGTGTTCTCTATGCACATACAGTGCTGCGCAGCTGTAAAGTGGGGCAAATGCATGTGTCACACACAAACAGACACCCTTTAATCATTAAGCCTGAAAACTTCCAGTGACTGGAAAATGGTGTGTATGTAGATGACTGTCCTTGCATGTTTGCACTCTTTAACCTTAATTTTCTTTTTCTTAATGTTTCTCCTGTTGTTATTTTTTAATTCACTGTACAAATGACATATATGTCTAATATCGTAGAATACGATATTAGACATATATGTCCCCCCCCCCATGGTATCCCCCCGGGTCTTTTTCTTTATCCAAATAAAGGGTTGTAGATTGTGAAGGCTTGCAAAGACCTTTTGAGGAAAATTGGGATTTCTGTTTTTGATTTTGATGCTGTGAATTTACTAACTTCTCTTGACGCTAACTGCTTTTGCTGGTTCACACTAGAGGGGACGGACCAGCTGCTGCCTCTTTACATCAGCTACACTATGATGGCACGCTTAAGATCACGCGGTAATAAAGTGTGTGTGTGTGTGTGTGTGTGTTTGTGTGTGTGTGTGTGTGTGTGAGAGTTTGTGTGTGTGTGTGTGTGTGGGGGGGGGCTTGGTGAACTGGCTGATCTTGTCGGAATATGGAGCAAGGAGCACGAATGAGGGCAGTTTATTTTCACGCTGTATAGAGGTGACCTACTACTGGAGTAGACAAGGATTTACAGCAGCTTTTCTAAAAATCAGGAGTAAGATGCAAAGGTGCGAGTTGCACCTTTCACCACGTCCCGGTTGAAGTTAACTTTGTTTTGAAAGGGTTTACATTTAATTTCCGGATGAGAAATATGATCAAGCATATGTAAACATCAAGTTGGGGTCATTTAGGACAACTCATGGATGTCTGCCTCATTAACTCATATTTATGTGGAAGGTGGACGACGATCCCAGTCCCACCAGAGTCACTCACCTCCTCTAGGGCAGCCACTGTGTTCCTGCAGTGGGACATCCTGGTGGTGAAGTTGGAGGCAGTCGGCGATTTATAGTCCTCGTTCGTCTCTGCCACAAACTCTGAAACCGTGATTTGGTCCGGCATAATTAATCCCTTGTCTGAAAAGAAGAAGAAGCAGCAGCAGCAGCACTTTTCCTAATCCTCTCCCTCTCGTCTTTTACAGTTTTAGGTCAGAAAAGTTCACAGCAGCAGCAGCGGTAATAGTGTCTCTGAAGGTCCCCGCGGGTAGTAAACCATCTCTGTGTATGTCATTCCCTGGTCGGCTCCCGGTACAGTCCAGTGTTGCACGCTGGCCAGAGTAGGTACCGCGCTATGCTCGCAAGGTGATGGGAAGGTTCTGTCCCACCCGCCTATTAACCCTCTATTCCCTTTCCATTCAAGTCGCACAGGTCGTCCCCTGGTCACGGGAGATTGTGAAGCTTCCTCCGGCCTCTCGGTTTTTGTCCTCTAGCCTCTGACGGAGAGGAGAGACCAACTTCTTCCCCCGAGCCGCGCGCGGAAACAACAGCCAGACGTTTCAACTGGGGCGCAGGAACGCGACAAAGGTAGAGGAGGGGATTCAATGGACGCGCATCGGCCAATCGGGATCGCGGAAGGCGTGAACTCATGTTGCCTTCAAATGCTCCTCGTAAACGGTCACACCCCCGTGGTAATAGAAATTTCGAATTCGGTTCGAAAGGTTATAACGCGGGGACCCAGCACACTGTTGGCACTTGTGACATCATACATGACACCTATAGGATAGACAGAAACACGTTTTCAATTAGACTGCAAAGGGGAAAGTTTGTGAAAAGGTTGGGAATGCAGGTGTGTTACACCTGTACGACCAACATTTTCGCTATGCTATTTTCTGTCTGTCTGGTATCTGTAATATTTTCATTTATGTTAAATTGAAAAACAAAACTGACACAAGCTAATGCCATGACATTTCTCCTTTATACAAACACTGCTATTGATGGGGCATTCCGGATTAATTTCGTGAAGTGCTGGCTATGTGTAATACTAATATTTCCGACAGCACTTAAAAGCAGCATCTTGATTATAGTACCACGAGTAGTTTCTTTTTTTAAGGTGGAGATGGGAGAACAATTAACAGTGTGAAAACTATCCACTGTTATAGGATTGTATCTCGTGTTTGGGGACAAGGGCTGTTAGTATTAGCATTTCTACGTAATCAAAAATATGCTGCAGTCTGTGCTTGCAGCATATTTTGCAATTATTACCTTTGATTGTGAGTTTAAAAATGCTTTATTTTTTCAAAGCTTTACAAGCATGCAAGCCATAAAATGGAAAATACTACCTATGAAAACTTTAGAACTGACTGTATGCATTTCCTGAATTCATAGTTAATTTAGTGGATGTGACATATCAATTAAGAGGTCTCAACAGTACAAAACTGCTGCCTCATTGAGATGTAAAATAGGTGCATTATAAACTGCTGTATCTAATGTAACCTTTTCTGATGAAGAGAGAAAAGCGATCCAGACTTTTGTGATAAGCTGCAGCAGGACTAGCACTGACGGTGGTAATGAGACCCAACAGTGTGCTAACAATGTGCTGGATAAAAAGGCTAATTAGACCCAACCAATTAGCAGAGTACTATCAATTTTGTATCTTTGTGTGCTCCAGAGTTTACATGAAAGTAGCCGCTGTATTACAGAAGCCCCATGTGAGAATATGTTTAGCATTTTTTTAATAGGCCAAAGCCAAGAATAGAAACTGAAAAAAGACTGTATCTCCCAAAATCCTGTTGGGAAAAAGGCACAGGAGAAAGAAAACATTCTATCAGAGGGCAATACCCAAATCTTGTGAAGACTCTCTCCCATGCCTCAAGTTTTGTCAACAGGAGGTTAAAAAACAGCCTCCGCTTTGAGAGCTGCTGCACTTTTTTCTGGGCTTTGGGATGAAAAAATCTGACAATCTTTCTCAGCTCATTCAGCCCCGGCAGGACAGCTACCGGTATAAATAGCATCTAAGCGGCCGAGGCAAAAACTCGGCAGCCTTTAAATCACAATCTGGGCAGTGTTCACACATTCTTTCAGCTCTGCAGTGTCTCCTGGCAAGCTGCTAAATGAAGAACCCAAGACCCAGGCTGACCCTGACTGGCTACTCAGGCCTCAGCCCCCTTATGGAATTAATACACACACTCACAGTGAACATCTGCCATCCAGAGACACAGCGGCTCAGTTGGCAAGGTCAGCAGAAACAAACAACACCAGCCCTCCTCTTCACCACAGACATGGCTTTATGTTTTCAGTACCATCTGCCTTTCTAAATGCAGGTTTTAAACTTAAAATGAAGACCAAACCAAACTAAAAATACCTCTAATGTGAGTGCTGCATCCGTTTGATGTTCCCTTTGTCAAAAGCTGCACTGGAAACCAAGGTGAATAAGGTCATCCAGCAGGTTGAGAATAAAATATATAAAGCAAATTGTCTTGTACTTTATAGGACCTGGAAAAGCACAATCACGCATATTACTGAGGAACAAGGATAAACGTACTGTAAAATGTAATGTGATTGTGTGTATCATGATTGTTTGAAAAAATAACCTATACTCTTTACATGACATGGCATGAAAGCTGTATTTGCCATGCCCGCTGAAAAAGGTACCAAAGCAGAAGTGGTCAGAAGAAGTTTTATTAAACTAAACAGAGGCCTCATTCACCAGGCAGAGCCCATCCTCAATATAGACCTTGTTTGCATGCAAACAACTTACAGCCTTGAGTAACAAGTCAGAGTGGCCGTTGTTGGATCTACTTGGTTACGGCTGCTGCATTTGAATGTCTCTGAGTGATTTAGAGAGCCGCAAAAGTGAAAATGTCTGAAACATTCACTGCTTTGGGTGCACAGTGTGTTATTTTCCCTTTCCTTTAAAAGTAAAGTTGATCTGGTAATGAAGAACGGAAACCGAATGCAACCAGGCAGCTGCAGACAGAACAATAGCCAAAGCAGATGTCATGCTGTGCAAGGAGACCCTCTTGGAAAAGCTGTTTGTGATTGTGAATTTCACTAGAGTAGGGCGTGTCAGTATGAGCCACAAACATCCGATGTAGTTCTACTGATTTGGCATTTGAATGTAAGCAGGAACAGACAAAATTCCATAGGAATAGAGGGGATGGGGGATTTGAGTGGGAGTCACTTTTTCCTAATTACTCTGCCATGACATCATGATTGTGTAACAGGTGGGATAACCCTTACAATCCACCCTTTTATGTTTAAAATAAAGTAGAATGAATGGCTTCTTTGTTTAAAATAATTAGCAACTAATTCTAACCATCCAGCAGCTGAAAATTTCCAAGTAGATGAAAAAGTAGGCCAAATTCAGATCCATGACTGAATCACTGTGATGTGGCAAACTTTTTTCATTTTCTCCTAGATCACAAACCACAGAACAGATTAAAGAGCTTTGTTACACAAGAGTGTACCTGCACAATGGCATGGACGGAGCATGCAGTGACAAGATTTTGGAGCAAGAACCTATATATCAATGCATTCTCTGTACAGACATTTCCCTGTTCACAAAATAAAAGTTAGCACAATGTAGTACTATACTGTAGTATTTTAACAGCAGTGCTAAAATTTTCATCAGTTACACAGTCTCATACATTATCTTCAACCCAGGACAAAACGTCAATAGGGTCAAAGGTCAAAATTGGAGGCAATTACACATAGTTTAGTTGACAGGAAATTCAATTAACTGGTGGAAATTAAAAATTCTCCTGTCTTGGTGAGTGACTGTAATATATGACTTGTAACCGCAATCTATGATTGACTGTGTTGACTGAATAGCACATACATAAGGTCCTTTTTTCATGGATTTTCAATGATTTTCATGGTTAAAATTAGCAAAAGAGTTTTTATACTTGTAGTCTAAAGCACAGGGTTTTCCAAATCTAAGCATGCTTAGACCCTTTAACCAGAGGAATGCTCTGGCTCGTGGTTCTCATTTAACCTTGCCACCCTTGAAGGGCACCCAAGAATAATGTTCTCTAAAATAATTGCATGACATTTTTAGCCAGCCCCCACCATGGACACCCATCTTAGTGATGATCACTCAGAGCTGGGGGCTTGCAGCTGCTTCACTATCATCATTAGGAGCAAGTGGCTTTTACAGTAATTATTCCTCCTCTTAGGATTTTGCCCCGTGAGCCTGAGCATATCAAGTGTCCCTGTACTTCATTATATCCTGACAGGCAGCTTGTCAACCTGCCACATCCTTTCTTGGTTTCCTAGTTACCATAACTTGAGATGCTGAATCAAGCATTTCACTTCCACACTTCCACTCCATGTAACCCCTTGAGAAAAGTCTCTACACTAAAGAAAAATACAATCTATCTTGCATACTACTGCAAAACAAGTGCCAGTCTTAATTCATCGTATAGTAAGGCATCCCATTTTATTCAGTGTCTCCGGAGACAGTGAGGATGAGGACATCTCTGGTGCACTCTCACCGGCTGCTGAACTAATAAAAAGCCAGTGGCTGTGTATTCTCCCTCTGTGTATATTGCTGATCATCTCCTCTGGTCCCCAAGCAGCGTACACCACAGGATATTAATTGTTAAACCACAGGACAAAAACACAAACACACATACAAATCGGATTATGATCTCAGAAATGTTAGCAATTTCATCTGCGTGTGTTGGGAATACACATCAGGTCATAACACTGCTGTATACTGAGCGGGAATACCAAAAAATACAGATGAAAAATGACATTATGACCCTATGTTTCATTTGGCAGATGCTTCTGTCCGAAGCATATAACAGGCGCATTGAAACCCAACAAGAACTTGAGCTAGATGTCATAAAAATGGATGTGCAACTCTGCTAAATAAACAAATAAAAATATTAAGGTATTAAGCTTTTTAATTCAAACAATCATGACAAAAATTGACACTGGTTTCTTCTTAAGTCAAGTCATGTAGAAAATACACATGGAGTATACCAATATTCGCCACTCCTCACATAAGGAACACAATCATATGAACATCACCATATGAAACCTAGCTTCAGTTGTACGCCATTTTCTCCCAGGGGAATAAACCCTTATTGTGTACATAGTCACTCTGAGAGGACAACCAGTGGACACAAGTGAGATCACCACTTAGGGAAACAGTCAGGCTCTTGAACCATATCGCTCAAGCTCATCCGCACTAATTTAACTGAAAACAGAGTAAACATTAAACCAGACTGTATGTTCTCTTCAGCCTGCTGAATCTAAATAACCTTCAATGACAATCCTGCTGAACTTCCCGAGCGACCTCTGTCACGGTGCAAATTCCCAGGCGGGGCATACATCTGTTCCAGCACCACAGCAGATGAATCAAAAGCCTCACAGACATTTGAAGTAGCTATATCAAAGATCCTGAGTGATGGGACCATGCTGGGAGAAAGCAGAGGATGAAAGTGTACCTCAAGGGTGTTTGCTTTTTGCTCAGTAATGCCTCAGTTAGGCGATTAACTTCACAATCTTGTATTCCAATTCTCATATTGCATAAAGTGTGATGTGAGGAGTCAAGGCTCCAGTGTGGTGTGCCACAGGAAAGAATAATGTGAGGCAAGCCTCTCGTGTGTGTGGGGAATCTGTTGGCATCCCTCGGGAATGCTAATGGAGGGGCAGTGAGCCCAGTCCATGTAACTCAATGATTGTATGTGTCCCACCCCAGACTGAACAGTTCAGACAGACAGAATGCAAAGTGAAGGCCTCACATCCATCATGTTTGTCTGTATTCCTGACAAGATTTTGAGGGCATGGAAAATCTGTCCTACACAGCATAGTAGTAAGGGAAAACACTGAGCATACTGTCTGAATGTGAGGGGAAAACATAGGCTCACCATCTTTTCTGTTAGATCAAGCCAGTGGGGAAATTTTTGGAATCTCTGCAAGTTACTGCCTCATTAGCCAATTGATTTTATTGCTAAAAGTCACCAAGAAGAAAAAATATAGCCAACATTAACCTAATCTTTTTACTTTAGTGGAAAGAGGCAACAATGAAAAACAGAGCTCGTCGGGCATTTTGGAAGATACTCTTGGGGAATATGTTTAAGCACGAAAGCCCTGTAAAACCAGCATGTCATTTTTTACCTTCCCCTTTGGCTTTCATCTTAATGCCACAAGTTGTAATGTGGTAATTAGTGAGACAAAAGCTGTTGATGGGCAGTTTTGTTATCTTCAGACAGAGGCTGGATGTTTCCATTCTTTCATTAATTCTGTGCTTGGCTAAGATAGTGGTAGTGTCATTTTTACTGTAGCCTACAAACATGAGAGTGGTATCAATCCCATCTAACTCTTGGCAGGAAAGCGAATATTTCCAAAAATTATCTGGAACTATTTCCTTTCATCTCAAACAAATTGGTCCATCATGCTTACACCATAAAGCGGGTGTTGACACCAACAATCCCTATTGAGTAATCATCAGTGGAAATCCATTTTGACATTAAATTCTGAAGATAATGTGCAAATGTGTGAAACTGGCAGGATTTCCTTGCTCTTTCCTAGTATTGCCTCTGTCCCTCCCCTGTGTTTCTGGTTCACATGCGTGTGTGTGTCTATATATGTGTGGTTGTCTACCTGGGTGTGGCCTCTGACCACATTCCCTGCCATCTCAACTGTACACCTGTGATGCATCAGCTAATCAACTTCTCCTGGACCAACAGTTCACCTTCACTCCAACTTTACCAGGTTGTTTAGCATCTACCTGTGACTGCCAGCTCAGGACTTCCTGATCTGTATCCATGCTGACTCTGAGCACTGATTCCCCCATACCATCACCTGACCTGCACTCCTGGGGTTCAACTCATGTTGCAGTGAACTACTTTTACTCTGCTACTGTGGTCTGAGTTTGAGTCTACTGCCTCAGTACAAAAGTGACTCTGAAATTCTGTTTTATATCGTATTCCAAAGACAATTGTGTGTTTTGTGCATTCGTTGCCAGAAACCAATGGAAAAATACAGATGAAATTGTTTACAAGGACCAGCTTAATGGAAATTACACTTTGCTCTCCCTGTTTGAGCACTTTCATCCATCCATTCATCCAGCCTTGCATCTGCCGCACTCATTCATTTTACAGAACTGAAAAGGAAACTTACATATAGACAAACAGAATGCAACAAAACCAAACAGGGTGGAACACATTGATATTGATTGATTGGGTAACACTGTCTATTGATTGGATAATATGGCTCCGGTCTTAAGCAACATTCCCGCAGGTTGTACTGCTGGACTGTTTTCAGTAATGATGATAATGTGTTCCCAGAAATTCCCACTGGGATCACAGAACCAATGAAATGGCCAGCGTTCTATAAGTAAGCTTTCTGTGTCTGCAGGCATTGCTAAGCCAAGATAGAAATGAAGAGAGCAGAGGGGGTGGGGGTGGGGAGGATACAGTGCAACGAGTCATGGTGACTGCGGTGGAAAATAACATTTAGGGGGACCGAGGACTTTTTCTATTTCTAGAGGCCTTGTCGAGTGTGTGTGGGGGTGGGGGGGTGGGGGTGGGGGGACACAAAAAACACTTCCTGTCTGATCTGTACAGAGAAAGGCTGCATGTCCCCAGAGAAGCAAGCCTGACTGCAAAACATGTACTGCTGACTATATAAGGAGCTTATTGACTTTTTCATCACAATACAGATCAACCATATGGCCTTGCTTGTAAAAAATTGTCATTCCCATGGTGATGGTGGGGCGACAAGAAAAGGACAGAGAGGGCTGAAAGCAAAGACTGTCACAGGTGTACACTCATTATGAATGAGTGGGAACCTCCAGTAACTCATCCACCATTCACATGCTGCTACAGCCTTTTAAATAGATTAGTGGAGGGCTTGGCTCTCCCTGCTCTCTCTCTCAATGCCTCTTTTCCTCTCCTCTAAAATGGTACTCTACAGGCAGAGTATCAGTCTGTAAGAGAGGCGGTGAGGAAGGGGATGGGGTTGCCATGACGATGCCAAATTAATGAACTGTGTCTATTTTCATGATTTTGGATTTAATTGGATATCATCAAGGAAGAACAAAAACACCATTTGAGTGTGACATGAATGCAATGAATCTCTTCTTGTCTGCCTGCCATAGTGTCTCTCTCTCTTTCTCTCTCTCCCTCCCTCATTCTCTTTGTGTACTATGAATGATTGATGATGATTATATAAGAGCTGTAGTATGTGAAGTGCATGCAGTGATGAAGTCCACAGAGGAAGAGAGAAGGGACTTCCACAAGTGCTCAGCATATATAAATAACACTTAACAATAAGAGCGTTTCTGTCACTTCACATGCTTTCGCCTGAGTAAAGTGTTTTATTTACAGTATTTGAAGAAACTTTGTTATTCTTAAGAGATTTTTTTTTCAAGAAAGTTTTTTTTTGTTCTCTGCTCGTCATCTTATGTAAGTTGTTATGGCCAGCGCTGTTTCTGCTGTTCTTTATCCAGCTTTTCTTTAACATTTGTAGCCTCAAAAAAACCTTGTGATTGTTAAATAATTCAAAATCAGGCTCTGTCAGGTTCATGACTCATATTTAGAAGGACCCAGTAGCACAATATAGAGACACCAGTATAAAAGTTCAGAACATTTCACTTTTATGTAGGGTCAGCAGGCAGAAGCAAGCAAGCACAAACAACAGGTGAAGTCAGGGCATGGGGCAGTGGATGGTAACAGGCAGTTATACAAACTAGGGAAAAGCCAAAAGGAGGAGGTAAAGGCAAAAATGAGTGGGTACTCAAGAACTGACAAGAAATGTTGGACAGCTACGGCATGGAAAGTACATCAGACAGCTTGGCAGGGAATGAGTGGAAATGGGCCAGTATAAACACTAAGAGCTGATTATTGAGTAGGGAACAGGTGAGAGCATGGGCAGAGAAAAGTCAGGTGGCTGACTGGTGGAAAAGCTAAAGTTACTGCAGGGCAAGAAAGAGTGGCAAGGTCTGAAATGAGTTATTGATGTGTGTGAATGAGTAATATTGAAAAGGCAGGCGGAGATAGAACAAATGCAACTGTGACAAAAAAGTACAATGTCAAAGCAAAATGAAGGAAGCTTTGATACATAGTCTCTAAAAACCAAAGTCCAAACAAAACAGCAATTTAAGATTGTTGTTATGAGAAAACATGAACCCTAAAAACAACAACATCGCTGAGTGACACACAAACTTTATTGTGAAATGAAAATATAAAAAATCATGCATCAGAAGGCAAGTTTCCTTTATGATCATGTCTGATTTAAGATTTGCGAGGTGATTTTCTATCTCTGACGGAACCATTAAGTATTGTTGTACACTTTGTCTTTCTGGGGTTGCAAATTTGTATTAAACTCATATATATACAGTATATGTGAAAGGCCTTAAACAGAACTTTGCACCTTTGTATAGCAAAATGTGGGTTTTGCATTAATGTACATACATGATGAGTGACAGGGTTTCAAGACCTGTCTGAATTTCTTTAAAGATTGGTTGAAGTGTAACTGTGTGAGTTTTACCCTGTGGAGAAAAACACCTTATGAGGCAGTTTAGACAATGTTTACCCATGTCCACTCGTGCTCATTTAACTCAAAGAGTAACAGTTAAATAACAACCAAGCTATTGAAAGCCATGTCATTTTATGCAATTCATTCTAAACTGATCATTCCTGACCTGCTCAATGCCCTGCACTTTCTGCCAATGCTCCTTCTTCATACTCTCTTTGTTCTTGCTTGCTCACTGCTCTTTCTCTCTCTGGGAGGTTTGTGTCCTATATCATCCATATAGCATCCATATATCTGGGTAAATGCGCTTCATGATAAGCAAGAGGCGGTCAGATTTACAGAGCTGTGATAACATTCCTGTGAGAGAGAGTAAGTTTTGAAGTGTGCAAAGTCTGCTGCCAATTCTCTTCTATATAAGGTGAAGGGTATGTATCATCTGTGCCCCTTTTTGAATGAGAAACCTCATTAAATGTGAATGTATTTACGTCAGAATATTTCCTGTAAGAATATCCTTGCACCAGTGTCAATATGACAAATCTCTCTGTATTTACAGCTATAAATATGCTGATTCTCTCACTGATGAAAAGCATATGCCAGTGGTGACTTGGTGACAGCACAGCATGTGGTGTGAATCTTTCTATCTTGATTCACAAACCTCAAACAATTACAATTGTTTGAAAACTCCCAAGGCTTTAACCATGATTCAGGAAATCAGCCAATGAACAAACGAGTAAAACTGAATTCATGTCAGATGAGCTGTTGTTGGTTAGTAAGTGCTGCCACCTGCTGGCTATTGTGACTAGGTGCTAATTACAACTTCATTACTTCAAACAAACATAAATATGATTTCAGCTTTAAAAAAGGACACTAAGAAAGAAAAATGCAATCACAAAATATGAGGATAACCTCAGAAACATTGTGTAGATGTTAAGTCAAAAATGTGTATTGTAGTAAAACTTTTAAACCTTTCATATGTTTTAATGAGGAAATGTAGTGCACTCATTTGGGGCTCTGGGAAAATGACTAAAAACCAGCAGGTGGTGCTAATAGATAGTGCTGCTGTTCCAAGAAATTATTGCATAACAACCTTGCCCAGTAATACACTTCACACACACACACACACACACACACACACACACACACACACACACACACACACACACACACACACACACTTTTTCTCCTTCACGTGTGGAATGCTATAAATATTGGAGGGGTGGGGGACCACATGCATCATTGTTAGGTTCAAATTCAATTTGTCTCAATGTCTGTAATTCCAGATCCCCACCCCCCATCCCACCACTTCCATTTACAAAGTATGATTGGCTGATGGATTTCACTTTCTCTCCACGATAGGTCAAAAGGTCAAAATAGATGGTTATTAAGAAGGGCTGGACCAATATCTCTCCAACCACAGTAAAACACCATTTTTATTGTCACCAAAAGCACTCTGGTGTAAGATAGGTCACCCACTGCTCTCCAATCACATGAGATTAATGTACAAATAGTAGGGTCTAAAAAACGAAGCCAATACAGAAGTGCCTTAAACCTATATTATATTAGATGACCATCAGGGGCGACTCCACTGGTTGCAAAAAGTCTTTTTGTATGGAAGTCTATGAGAAAATGACCCTACTTTCACTTAATGATTTATTATGTAGGTCATATATATCATATATAGTTTATGATTGCTAATTTGAAATCTTTTTCAATGCAACATGATGTTCAGTTAGTAAATTATGAGAAGGAAAAAAGGAAAAGAAAAAAAAAGTAAATCAGGATATGTTTTTGGGCGTGACACCTGCGAATCATCCAGGATAGAATCATCAGAGGACTTTGATCATTCACTGTGTATTTTCGGATCATAAAGGTTAATTAGAACATTTTTGCCGAAAAATATTATATTCAGCGTTAAGTGACATTGGTAAACACTCTTAGGAGTTGGTTATTACAGTCCACGTGAATTCCAGATGCATCTTGTTAACCAAGGTAGCGAGCCCGTACTGGCATTACTGATATCATGGCATTTGCTATTTCATCGGTTCCTTGTCCCGCCGGATCGGTAACTTATGTTAGCCATAAGTCAGTCAAAGCCTAGTAAATTCAGTCGGACCCGGTTCCTGGTCAGATCCACGCTTGCTCCGCTCCAGCTCCACCCATCACGTCCAGATATGGTATTGTCCGGTTTAAAAAACAACCCAAGATGCCAGAAAACGGCAGGTAGCAAACCAGTGGAAGCCGGTACATTGGGCTGACTTTGCGGAATTTGTCTTTGCTGTGTAAAAAAAAAAACCCAAAACAAAACGGTGAGGAAAACAAAAAAATCGGCCTCTGTTATACCGCGCATGCACATAACAGGAGCGAAAACAATAAAATATTTTCTGTCCAAAGACCATGCTGCTAACATCTAAAAAACACAAGCAATATAAATAAAATCTAATTATATGTTACAGTAATATCTGTGAGACGCTGTCTTTCAAAACTAGACTAAAGATACGACGTCGTGCGTTCCTAACAGACGTCAGGCGACAGCGGAAGTGCTCGGCAGTGAAACGCGCCCTGGTTATGTACTCTTTGTTAGATGTGTTCTGGGGATTACAAACGTCCAGTGCGTTGCAGCAACAGCAGCAGCAGCGACAGCGGCGGCAGTGTGTTTATCATCGCAGCAGCCGAGGGGAGTGAAGAGAACCGGAGGAAGGAGAGAGAGAGAGAGAGTGAGAGAGGGAGAGAAAGGATTTACGGAGCGCGACCAAGCATGGCTACCCAAACGACAGCATCATGCACTGGATCCACTCTGTTGCAGCCAATAAGCGAAATTATCAATCTCCCTCTCGACCAGGTACGTTTTTATGGATGGGGATAATATTGATTCGTGACCCGCCCGAGTTGAAAATACACTTTGAACAGCATATTTTATCGCAGTTAGCTAGCTATGTGGTGGTAACGTTAGCAGAGGCTGATGATGCGCACCGCTGTTCCTGACAAACGTTATCATTTTCTCCCGTCTACATTGCGGATTCACTGAAAACGAGTGCACGGAATCACTGTCGGTGTTTTCGCTATCACCGTCGGCGTGAACCCCGTCAGGCTGCACTACAGCTAATGCCTCTAGTCTCTCCTTTTCGATGCCCAGAGCCTAATCCAGAGGCTATCGAATCCGGGAGGTCCAAGGACCCTCTGAGATCATTTGATGTGCTTTCCGCGACCTTAGACTGGATTAACTAGTTAAATTTCACTCAACGTCGCTTGAAGTTAGCCCCAGAACAGACCGTATTATAGGCCGCAATGATTAATCTGCCATTGTTGCAACTGCTTCATAATTGCTAAGAAACGTATAACAAAATCTGGCAACATGAAAGGAAAGACACTGATCTGTTTTCTGAAAAGCTTGCGAAGCTGGAGTTTGATCTCGTGACAATGAAATCATCATTTTGGCTTTGGCTTCATCCCTCTTTTTCTTTTTAGTGGTCATTAAGTTCAGAAACCACCTCAACACATCAAGTTTGAAGAAAGCCCTGTAATTCATATGTAATTATGAGGCAAATGCTATATTGTAGCAGTCCATGAGTGTAGGGATCACAGCTTGTGGGGTTTTATATGTATACGCCTGAATAACGTCAAAAGAAAGTTTAAGAACACATGGTTTGTGGTGTTCATTCAAGCGCACACGACTTTCCTCGCTTCTGTAACAACAGCGAGCACCACACCTTCTCTGTCAGGCTTTTCATTTCAGTGCTGGAGTGGGTTGGGTAACTAGGTGTGGTTCGTTTGCAGTTACTGGTGTTATATGTAGGGGTTGTTGCATATAGTTCGCTGAAGTGTAATTCACAGCGACATGTGTACAAATGTGTTCTTTGTACAGGCACTGCACCCACTAACGCACATGGATGTGTTTAAAGTATATTCCATAGCACTGAATGAAGCTCAAAGACTCAGATGTCGCCTGTGGTTGTGTGTGGGAGCGTCCGTTCTTGTCGGCAAGGATCGGTGACTCAGGCTTTGTTAGACGGGCTTCTCCGGAGCCCAAATACCGGCACCAAAGACACTAGTTTCTTCTCTTTCCCACAGCTGATATTGTGATTTGTTGATGTGCTGCTGTGGCTTGTCTGAGGAAATGTACCATGTTCAGCACAGTGGCTTCCTCCAAACTACACTGTGATTTCAGTACATGGCAGAGGCTAATCTAGCTTGTGTTAGCCACAAAGATGCAGATACAGTTTTTTTTTTTTTTTGAGAAAATCAGGTAATATCCAATGACAGCACATTAGTTTCCAGGCTTTCTAGATTAAGCATCAGGGAAACGGCTGTCTAGTCCCTTGCCAACCACCAACATCTGTCTGAACAACTGTCTGTAGTATACTCTGGAGCTCGATCTGAGTCAAAAAATAAACTTTGTCTCTTTTCCTTTTCTATGCATGCTTAACTTTGCTGTGCATTTTTCCATGCCATCAGCAGGAGTCTAATTTTTACTCTTTTCTTATGAGCATGGGGTCACATACAGATGAGCCTATTTCTTCCTACTGCCAAGTACTTTTACATGCAAGCCACAAGCTCTGCACACAAGCAGGGCCCTGACATGCACACTGGAGATTACCAAGGTGCGTATGGGAGGAAGTGTGAATTCTCAGCTGAGATCTTGTAAAGACTTCCTGTTTTGAAATCATGTCAAAAAGCGGGGGCGGTCTGTGACCCTCCACACGCATTTTTAAGATATGATTTAAGACTCTTCTACTTAGTTGTCTTAAAGCTGTGCATTAGATTATTTATAAACTGACTGTGAACTTGACTCTTTTTTTTTATCAGCGGATCGTGTCCACAGCTACCGAGCCGTGTAACTCCTTGTCTCGCTGAGCTCACCCTACCTGCATATGCAAACTGGAATGTTACATCGTATCTCTAAACCCTAGAGCACGTCAGCCTGTGATGGGAATGTTGCATTTTTTATTTATTTTTTTTTTAAGGATCTGCCCCACCTCACTGGAAAGTCATTCAAAGTGTTTTCATACCTTTTGCCTCTAATACCATGCGTTTTGATAAAGCCGTTGTTATCTCAGCATAACAGGGCCTGAATATGCCTTGTAGTTGGACCATTGGACCATTTGCTTCTTATCAATCATAACAATAGTTTTTTATTTGTTTGGGTTTTTTTGTGCAATTTATGCAGCTTCTTTTATGTCTTCACGGTTTTCGAAACCCATTGCCTCAGTGTCAGAGCGGCGCAGTCAGAGGAAGTCCAGCAGGAAATGAGAAGTCACCCACTCTGTCATGTATTCGTCTACCCGTGTTGTCGGAGATATATACGCCCCTGGCCGTGCTCACTTGTTTCTCTCCATTTGTATGAATGCTGGCTGGAGTACACGAGGGAGGCAGCGCACAAATAGGGCCCGTAATCATGTGCTATCACGGCCCACGCTGTTTGCTGGACAGGTGTCACCCTTGTGACAATGTGGTTTGTTAGCTTGCCTGCCAAACCGGGTGCCCTGATGTGCCAGGGCCGCTATCAACACGACGGAAATCAATACGGCCACTCAGATATAGTATGATCTGTGTGTGCCACAGAGAGCGACACTGTTTTTTTTATGAAGCTGTTACAGTGTTGCACCTCCCTGTATGTCGTTGGGATGGGGGAGCCATGGGAAAGACAGGCCTCTGCACTGGTCTGTGTCAGAGCTATAATGGGAGCTGTGAAATCTGAACCGACACTATGCTCCCGCCGCTCTCTTCTTCTTTCGTTTTTTTTTCTTCCCTCTCTATCGCAGACGGCCCTTAGCCCCACTGTAATGTTGAATAAAGCCTCTTATTGTATTTTTTTTATATGCCGACAGAAGCACTCTGTTCACCCACTCTGGTTCAGGGGTTCTGAAATAATAATAATAATGATAATAAAGATGCCTTAAAGGCTCAAAAGCAAACATCCTGACCCCGAGCTGTGACTGCCCCAGATTTGCTTGTATTTATCCGTTTTCATCTGCTCGTCACAAACCATTGTGTCGTGAAGGTCAAATCCAGTATGAAGTGCAGCTCATAGTCACAAAGACGTTGACCTGAACAGCGTTCGGTGAGAAAATCCATTCGGCTGCATCTGATCTGGCCTCCTCGTCCACCTCCAGTTTAAACGTCCACTTGTTCAGCTGTTGCTTAAGACCTTCTGTCTGCTGGAATGCAGAAGCTACAGGCCTGATTTCAAGCCATCATTTCTCTCAGTGAGCAACTAGCTCAGTTCAGTTCTCTTTCAGACATACGGCCCACAGAATTGCACCGCTGTTGTTAACCTGCAAATGTTGCGTACGTCTCTACCTCGGTCGCATCAGGCAAGGTTAGCTAGAGTTTTCAGGGGCTGGGTGTGCGACTGAACCGCTTCCAGTCTCTTGGGTGGAAACGTTTGCTGTCAGTGTCAGTGGTGCTAATCACTTTCGCCAGTATGATGATACTGGAAACCAATGCTGACATCATTTGTGGTATGACCCAAGATTTGACTTTTTCGAGCCAGCAGTCCTCTGGGCCGTGGTGTCCCAAAGCACAGTAGCCAGTTTTAAAAAAAGCATGACTCCACTTTGGTACTTTATTTGACTGCCAAAACCAAGGTTTAAAGACAAGCTCTTAAAACCTGCAGGTCCCTGTTTTATCCACCTGAAACATCTGAGTTTCATTCTTTCCTTGGTCGACCTTGATGACATTGTTTCCCCTGAGAAGGTGCTCTTGTGACCTGCCTGGTTGTTTCATCCTCTGTGAAGCCGCTCCACAGCTGCAGCTGTTTCGGTATGCAGCAGCTGGCCCTCTTGTGCATCTCTCTGCTCTTCGCGCTCACAATGAGCCTTCACAGCCTACTGAGCGTTTTTGGTGCAACCCCTCATTGTCTTGCGTCCCAACATATTTTGGAGGTTTTATGGCCTTGTGGTACTGGTAGGTTCTAGTGTTTTTTTTAGCTTCACGCTAACCCTTTACACCTGAATCTGCAGGGCGTCTCTTAGGACCGCTAAGTCTTTATGTCTTTATTAATGAGTTTAACCTTAAAAATGAAAGGGCTCTCGGTTGTTAGGGTTATTCTGTTGACAAAATTAATGATAATAGAAATATTTAGTATTTGGCCTTAGTTAAAGAGCCCACATACTGTACATACAGGTGCACCTCGAGCTTTGACTGCTGATTACTGGTGACAGTGTGGTAGTGAGATTTTACTGGCTATGTTATGTTCTCTAAAGGAACGCTTGTCGATGACACGTTGGTCTCTCTTGGCGTCACGCGGTTAAATGACATAACGTGATCTGAGAATAGCAGATCCGCAGAGCTTCTGTCGCCTCCATTTAGGAACATGCGGTCAACACGCAGGCTTTGTCGCCCATCAGTGTCGGACGTGAAGACGCAGCCCCCCCGTACCAGCTCCCAGGGCAGAGGTGGCGCCGCTGCGTGTCCTGTGGCCACGAAAGGCCGGCTGTACAATCGGCCTTCTGTTTACGTGACGTATCGGATTGCGGTTTGCCACAGTTGGACAGCCGCGTCTTTTATCGTGATAACAGGCCCTCTTTTGTTGCTGTCGCCGCTGCTTTTTCCGCCAGGCCGTTGCGGGCCCACACGCTGCCCAACGGTTTGACTACCAGCTTTTATCCACAGGCAATCCCCTGCTATCAGCGATACAGGCCCATTACGATCCCATCAAGTCATCCCCGAAATATCAGTGATGGTTTGGATCTCATTAGTCCCCATGTTAACATCTCCATCGTTGAGGCCGTTTTGGGAGTGGGGTAAGGTTTTGCGTCGCTTTGCCTGAAGAGCCTCACATTGGCTTCCCTCAAAGGTCTCCCGCCGCTGACTGAATCCCCAACATCCCTCGGCTCGAGACTGCTGGTCTTACTTTTAAGCCCTCAGGTCCCGTCAGAATTTCCCTACCTCCCCTTTGTCTTTAATTGGCCGCCCTCTGGGGACTCTTATCCCTCCAATTGATTTCCTGGCCCCTCGGCTCTCCCTAATGGAGTGCTGCCGGCTGCTGCCGTTATCACGGCGCACGCTCTCCAACGCACGTGTGTGCGATTCCTCCTGGGGGGATACGGAAAGCCCTGGCCGTGTCGGTAACGCTGCTGGGCGGTTTGACAACGCACTAATGCTTACAAATAGGCAGCTCCTCGCGAAGGTGGCTTAGACTGCGCGCTCGCATGTTTAACGAGGGTCGTCTCTCGCGAGCGTAATAATGCAATCCAGTAATCCAGAGTAATAGAGGAAGTGAGCACCTGACGGTGATACCGTCACATTTACCCAGCATGCATAACACCGATTTGGAATGAAGATACAGTAGCTAATCTGTATCGATCACAGGAGGTTCGCTATGTACCGATGAAGCAGATAACTTTGTTTGTGTGTCTCCTAATCTCCTCCCGACAGTTTTTCTCTTCTGTTTTTGACCCATTTTGAATTTATCACTCTTGCCTGTTGGATCATATTTACCATGCATCTGTCTTATATTGTTGGGGATAAAGCGTTATGCTAACTTTCGCGGGTGTGGGTTTATTTCCTGCCGTCACGATACGGCAAACCCATTGTGTTAAAAGCATCAATCATGTGTCAAACAAGGCCCGCGCTCTGACGTCCGAGAGATAAAAAAGCAAATTATTTCCCCCTGTCTTGTGCAACGCCTCGTCTCCAGCAGTTGAGCAAAACACACGGGCCGGCCGTCTTGCTGCGGATGTAGATAGGCAGGGAAAGTCCGTGCGTCCGTCCTTCCTCTTTACTCTGAAGTGGTCGCCGTTGCCACGAAAGTGGACGCTCACATGACGAGCCTTACAAATTCGTTAGTCGCGTCAGTAATGGCGTGGTGTTATGAGGGTGAGTTGGGTTACTGTCTTTTGAAAAAAAACAAAAAGCCAAACTGCGCTGTCAGGCTTGGAGCACCAACTTGTTTGCCTGGTGCAGCACAGGTTGTGCTTTCATCTGAAAACTTCAGCCACTATATGCTGAATTAATTAAGTTATTATTTTCCTTTATAACTCCTGACCCATCCAAAACCCTACTGTAAGATTTTGGATCAAGCGTGTCCCCACAAACTAAGTGGATCTTGTGTTAATGCGTTACCCCTGTGTCATGAAACAACTTTGCTCTCCCCAGCTGTAAATGACGTGTTTCCAGCAGGACGCTGCTGCTGATTGAGAGATTCTCCATCGAGGGTTTGGCCCGAATTGACGCCGTCAGTCGTGACGTATCTAAGCAGGACCGTAGGAAAACAACTCCAGAGCATTCGCTCAACCAGGCACGGACCTCGTTATTTAACAAGCTTATGTAATATTAGCCCTAGCATTTTCAGCCTCTTGTAACGTTACAGAAAAAACGCCTTCTGGGAAGTTTTGAGGTTGGAAGTGGACTTTTATTGTGACGGGCACTGGTCGCTGGAGCGCTTGGCTGCAGATTCCTAGCTGGAGTGCTAAGTCACTCTGTAAAGATGTGCCGTTTGAAGGCTGTCTCCTCACTCTCAGCACACCAGCGGGGACTTCTGCGTGTGCTGTTATGGCGCACGCTGTAACGTAGCAACTGACTGCTTTTCTTTTTCTGCTGGGAAGTGTTCGCCGACGCTGGGCGTATTGTGCGTTTCTTCTTCTTCCAGAGTCAATGACATTTCCCCATTACTCACAAAGTACTGTGAAAGAGCTGTAGATTTAATTACCTGGCTAAACACGTTAACTGAGAGTAGAAGTCAGATTTAGGTGGCTGCTCTTTAGCAGTTGTCTAACTTTGCGTTTGCATCGTTGCCTTCCTATCTCATGACTGACAAGCCATAGGCTACGTTTTCTCAGAAATATTTGGGATGTTTTGGACACTTTCCTCTGGGGCTCAGACCGCAGAGCAGCAGCGATGGTTGTCCAGCAGTTAGTCATTTCACAAACACCACCGTTGGCTTAAAAAGTAGACCCTCAGGGTGAGAGAGGCGTGAATCAGAGAAGAGAGGATATTTGAGCTGTGACAAAGCCCGTTTGTTTCGCAGCATTTATGATTATGTGCTGCCACATACAGTGGGGTCTGCGGCCGCAGCCCCGCGCTCAAACAAGGACGGTGACTCTCTTTCTTCCTTCCGCAGCTCAGGGTGAGGCGAGCAGGGTGGGTCAGCTCAGCGTTTTCGCCCCTCCATCTGGAATTTGACACAGTTTGTGTTTTTAATTTTTTTCCCCCTTTTTGCAAAATGTAAACACGTTGGGCTTCAATGGGGGCCAGAACCCTCTGCCATTGAAAAACATCACTGAAAACTTCATTTATCCATCAGCGTGGTTTGGGCTCATTATTTACAGGTTTGTTGTGTGCCTTTTTTTTTTTTTTTTTGCCAGATGGATATTTTCTGCCTTGCTCGTCCAAGAGTCTGAGACCACTTCCCTATTCACGCACACGAGAACGGGGTCTCGGCCTTTCAGACCCCGCTGTATTTACAGGATTGAGTCTCTCTGTGTCTTACGCTCCCTCTTTTCCTCCTTCATCCCGTTCCTCTGTGCCTCTGTGTTTGTTTTTGTGCTGGCATGGTTACATACAGTATGCACACAAGCTTAAGGTCGGCCATCCAGTGTAATGGCACCCTGCGGTCATGACATTACTTCGCCGTCACGCTTTGGCCCGCTGAACGCCGGGGGCGACTGCTCGGAGCGCAAGATGACGTTTTTAAGACCAAAACGCAGACCTATAATCTTTGCACCGGCCCGGTTCGTGTGTATCAAAGAAGGAGTCGCGCACACACACACACACACACACACACACACACACACACACACACACATCCATATTGTGTGCTCGGTTCTGGCCCAGTGCTGCTGGCTGCCTTGTGGGGAATGGCTGATTGTTTGGCTATTAATAGCCGGCCTGACCGTAGAGCCTGACTGGGATCTGTGCATCAGCTCTGAGAGGAGGGTGCCGCGCTGCAGGCTTTAACACTCCTGTCTGTGTACGTGTGTGTGTGTGTGTGTGTGTGTGTGTGTGTGTGTGTGTGTGTGCGCGTGCATCAGTGCATGCTTCCTCTGGGCTGCTTTTGTCCCTCCCTTTGCACTTTTCTCATGATTTCCAGCGTCGCCGCCGCCCACATTTTCAGCCTTTCGGATCGCGGAAAATCTATTGCTGCCTGCATGTAAACACAAAACAATGCAAGCAACCTGTCATGCAAGAAACAGGAATGCTGTTGTTCCCATACTGTCAGCGTGACATGTTCTCACCGGGCGCACGCACACAAAAAATGTCAGTTTGTCTCAGGGAGCCGTTACCAATTGTGCCACATTTTGTTTGCCAAGGCTAAAGTAGTTATGACATTGCCTGTGTCTTTGTCCGGTTGCAGATAAGTGTGTGTGTGTGTGTGCATGCGTTTGCATGTGGGAGAGCCCTGGCAGTCGACCTTTCATCTCTTTCATTTCCCTGCAGCTAGCTGAGTGGCTTGAACGGCGGAGGACGTGCACTCATTCTTGCTGTGTTCCTGGAGGCCCTGCTCCTACGGTCTAGCATTGTTGTGCTCCTTTTAAGAAGGACCAGCACACTATATATTCATATATATATGCTGTACACTTCAGTTCAGACTGTGACAGCAGTTGAGTTGAACCTTTGATTCCTTCCCTCCACGCTGGCAGCAGTGCGTTGAATCTGCGTGAGTCACTGTCGACCGCAGCTGACGGCAACGGGACTGGGGCTTAATGACGTCGGGGGGGAAAAAGCGTTTTATGGTTACAGCCGTCTAAATTCATCTTATAGACTTCGTGGTATGGAAACAGATGCAGCCGCACACGCGCAGACTGGAACCCACCAGTCGCCGTGAGAAAGGCCTCGGACGGGGACAGCATCCTCACTCTGGGCTCTGAGTACTATGTATGAAAAGTTATATTACCCCTGTAGTGTGTGTGTGTGTGTGTGTGTGTGTGTGTGTGTGTGTGTGTGTTGCCGCTCGAGCTCATTGAAGGAGTGAAAGGCATTACCTAAGCAAAGAGTTCTCCCGAGGGGCGTCCTGCGCCTGAAGAAAGTGGGTCGGACTCAACCAGCCAGTTTTATTGAGATGCTTATCTGCCCCCCCCAGTCTCCTCATCATACACATCCTGAAACAGAAAGATAAATAAAGGTCAGGGAGTGCCAAGACTGGGTGCAAGTTCTCGTTGTCAGGTTTAATCTTCCTGAGGTCAGTGTGGCTGTTCTTGAGAATACTTAATCAGATTTCCAGGATTACAGATGATGATTATTATGATTTCATTGCCCCCCCCACTTTTCCTCTAGAGCCACCATGAGGATGTTTTCGGTGCTGAGTGACGTATCCGGCTATTGCATCGATTGTGGTGAAATTTACCGCGGGTGTTCAAAGTCCCTCAGTGCTAAAGTGGTGATTCTGGCTCTTGTTTTCATTGAAGAGGAAAAGAAAAACTGTGCCCAGAGGAAAAATAACTCGCCGTCCGACTGCCCCCTCCTTCACCATGACGAGTCAATTCGCTGCCTCACTGCGTGGCTACCGCTCGTCTCCGGCGTGACATCTCCAGCTCGTGATAAGTTCGACCGTAACGCGAAATCCCGATCGCGGGCGAGGCCCGATCAGCCTGCCCGGGGATCGTTTCAGGAAGGAAGCTGAGACAAAAAAAAAAATGAGGGACGGTAAGTGAGAAACGGGGAGCGCGACGTGAGAACAACACGAACAGGAGCGGCGCTGCAGCCCCGCGGGTCTTGATGTTTCTCTCCCCGTCACGCGCACAACAGACGCACTGTATTTCGCTCAGTGATGAGCTCCAGGAAGCTGGCTTATCTCCCTCCTCCACTGAAACCACAGCGACTTCCTCCCTCCACTTCGGCTTCACACCCCCCCACAGCCCTAGTGTTGGTCTATAACTTCGCTTTTTAAGCCACAGCTGCGGGGAGGAAACTGCCTCGTGGCATATTGCCCTCGGGCACTCATCGCTCGCTGGCGCCCGCCGCTCATCAAAACATCTGCGCGACTCCTTCGCTGTCACGATGACGCGACTGATCTGCTGAGATACCATCAGCCGGTGGTGAGACGGAATGAGAGCCCGCTGGAGATAAAAACGCACGAAACGCTTCTCGTTTCGAGGGCGGTTCCCCGCCGAGCCCATTTGTAGAGGTTCCGTGTGAGCTTTGGAAGCGGGTATTGGTCCAGTGCGGTTTGTAAAACGCAGGTGAGATGAGACAGTAACGGCCTGTGCCCTCTGCCGGGAGAACTTTGATGCAGTTGTGTTAGCGGCTACCAGAATCTGGACCGTCCAACTTTCCGTTTCAGTCCCTTCTTTGATACTGTGTAGCTTAATGGTTTGAAGAACAGTCTCAGCTGAGGTTTATTCTCCCCAATTTTTTTTTTTTTTACCCACGGGAAAATATTTCAGTGGGTTTGATGGGCATTTATCCAAACCGGTGGCTTTTCCTTTTTCGATGACTCACTTTGAATCCCTTACAAACCGTTCTGCACCGCAGGTATTCTGAAACAACGCTGTACCCCCCCCCCACCCCCCCGACAAGGCTGGCTTCAGGATGAATCAATAATGGAGGAGGAGGTCCATGTATTATGAATGAAGAAACAATGCACCCTGGCACAGGAGCTCGTCCACTGCAAGAAATGTTTATTCAGTGAACTACTACTCCGGCGACAGGCTGAGGGGGGAAAACACACTGAGCCTTGTTTCGACAGAGAGCCATGTTGCCTGTTTGCGTTTGTCGCGGGCTGCGTTATCTTAACGTCGACGCATTACGCTAACTTTTCTGGGAAGCCGCGGCGTCCGTCCGGGAGGCACCGGCGGCCAACACACCCCCTCACGTTCCTTTCTGGGAGGCATCTTTTCATATCAGGTCGATCCGCAGTGTGATAAATGGCACTTACAGGTGTAATGCAGCCAATCAACACCTAGTTGACATCCAGCCTGACTCCATCTCCAGTGATTTGATTCGCGTACGTCATCCACGTAAAAGCAGTCGTCTCTCCCACTTCCTGCTGAACTGAAGCGGCTGCCGGCGCAGCACATGACGCACGCGGAGTCGTGACTGCAGCGGCTTGTTAGCGGGCAGGCGCTCACGGCACAGCATGTCTCATACCGTCTGATTTAAAGACGTTTCCCTGCTCATTAATCATGAGTGCGGCGTCAGGTCACCTGAGGTCTGAGGTAAACCAGCCTGTGATCAACAGGTCCAATTACAAGCCTGAGCGAGGAGACAAGAGCTGATCGTTTCACGGCCGGACAGAAAGATTCTCCACGCATCACCACCAAAAATGGACTGGCTATATGAATGCACTGATTCTCCAGATCGGATCGATCTTCATCTCAATGATCCGATATCAATGCCTGAGATTGAACTTTTAATACACGCCTTTAACAGTCGCATCGTTGGCGTTAAGCACAACCAATTTTGGATTTAAAAACTGAGGAGAGCAAAGGGCTGGACAAAAGCAAAGCCACGCGTGGGGTTTGCAAAGTGGGGTGAAATACTGCTGGGATGGCCACACGCCCACTGAAGAGGGCATTTGTGTCGAAGTTACCGTCCGGTTCCCCGCCTGTCCAAAAATAAACTCATCCCGAACGCAGTCATGGCATACAAAGCCTCGTTTACACAGCAGAACCACGCCATGTCTCAGCCATCCACACTGAACTTTCTATTCCACGGGTTTCCCCAAGGCCCTGTTTGCAAAGCAGCATTTTAAAGTTTAACATTAAATATTTGCCCCGTTCGTTCTGTCAATGTTGACTTGTTGTATTTACGAGCCTCTTCTCGCCGTTCAGCTTTTTTTTTCCCAACCTGAGGTTCGGGGCAAACGGGGTGGGATCTGCTGCAAAATCTTCGGCTTCAAGCCTGGAGTGTTTTGTTTTTTCTTTTCTTTAAGCCACAGCCCCTAAAGTGTGTGTGTGTGTGTGTGTGTGTGTGTGCGACAACAGGTTTTTCACGAGGCCGCCTCCTGGTATCACGTAGTTCCAACCCAATGAAAAGCTTCAGCACGGATGATTCACTTGCTTTTTGCCACACAGTCAGCTTTTCACGTAGTCACCTGCAGCTCCACTCTGCCTCGGAACAATACGCTTCCTCTGCCTCCCCACAGCCTCCCCTGTGAAATTCCTTCCTCGCAAAGCAACATGTCGACATCCAGGGAGGGGCTGAGTTCGCGCCCTCTCACTCCCGGGCTGCGGCAGAGACACAAGTTGGTACTTCCTCGGGTTCAAGTTCTTTTGTCATTTCCACTTGTAAAGTCATTTGTAACAACACAATCACTTGAAAAGGAGTCGCAATAACTTTTGATTTGCCTTTTGTCTTTTTAAGAAGGGGGGTGGGGGTTCGGTGTGTTTGCTGTGGAGTCACACACGCGCGTGCGCGTAGGACACACACCAGCTCGACTCGCGCTGCAACCGTCTAACTATTTGACGTCGCTGGCAATTTTTCTTTGCCTCTGCGTGTTGCTTTGATAAACCGGCGACTCTTTTGACTGGGGGTGGGGGGTTGTTTGCTGGTTTGCAAATGAGCCAGTCAGTCATTTCGTGGGCAGGCGAGTCAGCCTTTCATTCAGCCGGCCAATCAGCTGTGGCTTCTTCGTCAGGCAAGAGAGCGGCTTGAAGCAATCAAAGTGTGAGATGACATCCAAAGCCGTGGGACTGGGGTAAACGCTGTTTAGGAGGAGGAGGCCCGCACGAGCGGAGCGACGCCCGGGGAGGTCTGTTTGAAGTGATTTGCTGTCATTACCAGAGCGTCTCATTTTGGTTTTTAGCAGTTAATATTTTTTTTTTTTTTGGGGGGGGGTTGAGATTGCTCAACACTCGGTTGTTCACATGAGCTCGGGATTGATTTAGGCTTAAACCGGGCCTACTTACTGCATTATTCATGGCTGAATGATGGAAACGGCAGCCAGTGTCAATAAAAACTAATCTTTACTGGCACACAGCTGGGTCGGGTTGTTTGCCTTTTGATCCATAACAGATAATGTAGGGAAATGGATGACGGGCAGTTTGCTTCCAGATATCACTGAAAGACCACGTGAAGCTAAAAAGGACAACCCTATGTAGGAAATCAATATGCCTGCGGATTACTCACTACTCTGTTTGCCTTTGGCGTCCTTTTGGGTTAAAGCTCAGGCTGGAGCGTCCGGGCCATCTCGCAGCCTTTTGTTTGAGGCTCTCCTGCTGGATTATTTGCGAATTATCCTCATTTTAGCGCCGACGAGAAATCCTCCCTTGAACAATAAACTCCACGACAATAGAGGAACAAAAGAGGCCAGGTCCTGTCGTTGCTGAGGCTTTTGTGTGTGCGCGCGTGCGTGTGATCGTATGCGCGTGGAAAAACAAAACCCCACCGATATTCACCGCCAAATGCCATCTGATATAATGCACTCAGACTAATGCTGCGGATGATTTGTTATTACACGTGTGGACTTAAGAGGGCCTACATGCTCCAGGCTATATTTGCCCCACCCCGCCCCCGGCCTCTCTCGTTAATCATGCAGATTCCATAGATAATGGATGGTGCTCACGGTGTCTCTGGCCTTTCACTGCTCACTGGCCAGACGGATCTGTTAACATGACCCATATACGCGGGCGGGCCGCCGCGTCTTCATACGTGCATCACTTCATCAGGAGATGAAGCGTCCTCAAGGGGACAAGTGTTCATTTCACCTTTTACAGTATGAGGCGTCATGACTTTTTCATGCAGTCTTGCGTCTGCATCTCCTTTTTGTCCCAAGTCAGCCTTTTTTTCCCGGGTCTTTAATTTAGCCCGGGGTTTAAAAAGATGCGCGTCGTCACTGGCCACAAACATGAGGTCACCGTCCCGTAATAACTGCTCTTGCATGGCAGCCACTCGCACGCGCCTTGTATGTGACGTCGTGCATTTGCATTTTAAAAGGGGGGGATTGAAAGGCAGAGTGTGTGTGTGTGTATGTACGCAAGCGTGCAGTGTGATGAGGAGAGTGAAGGATAGATTATTAATAGCGAGACACATCAAACACTATCCTTGAGTCATCACTCTGCATGGGTTGAGAGGACACACACACACACACACACAACACCGTGTGTTAGCCTGTGTTGTTGCAGCGCTGATGTCAGCGAGTGATAATTGAGCAAAGAGGTGTCTACAGATGTGAGTGTGTCACAGTCACGATGGTGGTTTCATTCAAAAAGAAAAAAAAAATCAAATTGACAGGATAACATGATCCAGACAGATCAATGAGACATAATGTACACGTCGGCCCTACAGGATGAGCAGGGATAAAGTGTTAGTAATCAAACAGAGAGGTTTCCATGGTCCCCTCCTTTATGGATCCAGTCAATCTCACTGTTGTCTGGAGCAAAGCCTCTTTGCTTTGCCATTTGGAGACATTAGCAGATGAGAAAAGGTCTCAAACACCCACTCTAACGCTGCTTTACTCTGACCCTTCACACAGACTGTGTACGTGCGTAACAGATACAAGTATATACACGCATATGGTATGATAAAAATCTTTTGTCTTTTTGGAAGAGAGACTGCAGCAGTGCTTTAGAATCACACCCATGAGAGATGAATTGTCGTTCGTAATGGAACTCAGCGCCAGATCAAACAGCACACGGTGTCATGGGTCAGCGTGAGCGCTTTCACATGACACACTGACATCCTGGATGTGAACTGGCTCCTGTGCCTTTTCTCCTCTTGTCTCAAACCTAATATCTTTAAATCGTCCACGTGTAACGATGATTCTGTGCGTTCCCCTGTGCAGGTGAACTTCGTGGCAGGTCAGCTGTTCGCCCTGCTGATGGCCTTGTGGTTCCGCCTCTACCTCCACCCCAGCAAGACCAGTCCCTTCATCAGACATGTGGTGGCCACTCTGCTGGGCTTCTACTTGGCTCTCTTCTGCTTTGGCTGGTGAGTCCCTCGTCTGTTTATCCATCGGCTCTTTTCTCGTCATCGCACTCGGCTCCTTCCTTCCTTCCTTGCTCAGAATTCCTTCGTACGGGATTATTTTGATGAGATCTTTTTTTCCGCAGACCGTGGCCGTGTCCCAGTTTGACACAGCTGTGCGTATGTTACTACAGTAAATGTGGGATATTGCTGTTTTCATGGTTCTGTTAAAGAATTCCGTAGGAATGAGCAGCATCAACATTTTAATTTGCATATCAAGTGCCACAGTGACATCACATAATTCACTGTTGCTGGTAGTTGTTCTGAGCAGTAGGTGTGACCCAGGTGTTTCAGGAAAGAGGATTTCATTCACGAGCGTTTCAGAGGTCATGCGTCGACTTTGCTGTTTCTTACTCTGCTTTTGTTCTCCTGCCTCCATCCTGTAGCCTTCTCTGTGTTTTTGTCCTTTCACTTTCGCCGCTGCCCTTACCTTTCTCCTTCTCCCGCCCGACCGCCCTCGTTCTTGCCAAAGCAAATGGGTTGATGGGGTGGTAACCGATATCCAATTAGAAAGCTATCGCCCTTTTAATAGACAGCCCGCTGGATCTCTGGCAGGGCACCTCTCAAAGTGCCACGTGTGTTATCAGAGAGCCAACCTGGGAAACATTAGCTAGACATCGAGCTAACGGGGAAAATGCTAACCAGGTGAAATGTTACCTGGTCATCGGGCGGCGGGCGATGAGGGTGAGGCGAGGGCGTCATCTGAGAACCTGGCAGCGGTCGGCTCGTGTACGCGGTGCGCCTGACACCGGGCTGCGGTCGGATGATATCGTTTGTTGTGGCTAGGGGAGCGAACGTAGCATAATTCATTCATGATCCAGAAACGAGACTGTCATTTAGTTAAACGGCACAATGAAGGCACAAAAAAAGCGAACGCTCGGACTGATATCTGTAATAAATAATGCATGTATGTCATCACTTAAAATGAAATGAAACTAAAACGGTCGGGTCTCAGATGTCGGCTCACACCCAATCTGTAAGTCGGCCTGCGGAAGACGTTCACCACATCACTACATCTTTAGAAATAGAGAAAAAATATGTTTACACAAGTAAAAATAACTGCAGTATGATCACTGAGCTGTGCTCGGTTTATATTTCTGTGCATCAGAAGGAAAAGGAAGGAGATAAGGTTCTCTCAAAAAAGAAAAACAAAAGAGGACACATATTTTCAGACTAACAAATGTGAAATGAAAAAAGACAATGAATTACACAGTCTAGTCCTTCAACCAGCTTTTTGCCTGTGAAAAATTCCCTGAATCCTCAACGTTTGATCGATTCCCGAACAGCCGCTCTGTCCAGTTGGGTCCAACAATCAATAAATGAAGTTTATGTCCGTAAAAGTCCGTCGATGAGTTTTATTTGCCACAGTGGTTAAAAGAACATAAGCCCATTTAAATGTCTGTGAGTGGGCACATTTTATAAAGGTAATGTTTTGTATTTAAAGTACTTGGCTCAGTGCTCCAAGTTTAGTCTGTTTATGTTAACAACATCTACATTACAAGTTCCTGATTTGCATTACCACACTGCACAATGATGTAGAGTGGGTAAAAATGATTTGATGCACTTGCCAAGTAGAACGTGGTAACAGAAACTTGGAGCCATGAACACATTTATATATGCTTATAGGATCCCGGTCAGCTTAACCGCTCATGTGTAATGCATGAACGCAACCATGCACACGCTCAGTAATTTCATCTTTTACTGTACACGCTCAGTTCTGTGTTAGGGGGCACCTGGCTGCGGGTCCTGCAGGATCTGCCGTGCAGATGTTGCACAGTGTTTGGTTTATTTTAGGATGTGCTGTATTCCCCCCGTTGTCAGACGCCGCCGGAGAAAACAGTCGGAGATTGTTGAGCCGTTGCAACATTTCCTCCTCCTCATCGAAAGAGGACGGGGTTTTTGTTTCGAGCTTTTTAGACGCGAGAACAGATCGTCACGTCTGTTTAATGCTTCCCAAGCGAACAGGTCAGGAGTAACCGTGTCCTCCTGTGCCAGATTTTATCGCTTCCTTCTCCCGTCCTGTGCAGTCTTAACCCACGTTATTTGATTCACCCAGCCTATCCTCCCTTGTTCCCGGCCGACCCCTGATGCCCTTGCCCTCTTTGTTGCCTCACTGCTAACACAGTGTGGCGTCTCGCCTCTCCTGGAGGGCTTGACGTCGGCAGCGTGACACACACTGTGCCCTTCAGAGACCCATCTGGTGGCTGCCGCCGCCGTTGAACTTGTGCGTTTCTGCCCCGTTTTGGTGCTTTCGCGGAAGGGAGGGAGGTGGATGTCTGATCAGAGCGGACACGCGTTCATACGTGATTCGCTGTCATGTTGCAGCCAGAAGGCACGGGAATCAGTTAAGAGCTCGGTGTGACGTGATCGTCACCACCCTGTCCTGTGACTGGAGATGACACATTACTGCGCAGTACAGGGTGAGCTTCACATGGTGTGACTGTGGTTTAGAGCCCTGGATTTTTATGAATTTCCTCGGTGCAAAGAATAATTTCTTTTTGTCTGAGATGAATCCATGTGTTTTCATCATGTCTGAATTACCTCATGCTTATTTATCTGCATTGTGTTGCTGTGTGGAAAAAAACCCCACATTTTTCCCCCTCGCACGTCAGACATCATATACCCCGATGTTAGACTAATATGGGGCAGCTGTCCGGCTCTATGGTGGTTTTGTAATGCTGTAATTTCCTCTTGCCAGTAACAGTATGGGATGTCAACACAGGATGTGGATCTGAAACGGAGAGCAAACATACTCTGCTCTAAACAAGGGGCGTGTTTTCCAGTAAATATGAAATCAAGAACGAACCGTGTTAAACTTTCAAAAATGTTGAGACGAGACGGGTTTCATCCATCCATTAAAGCGTCCGGTACCGACGTGCTAAACGCCCACCGGCGCCTTCGTATCCTCATGCATCACTGACGTGTCATTCATGTCGTCTGTCTCCTCGCAGGTATTCCCTCCATTTCTTGATGCAGAGCGGCCTCTCCTACAGCGTGATGGTCTTCGCCGGCCTGGAGCACATGCACAAGTAAGGCCGAGCAGAGCACAAAAAAAAATGTTTCAGCACTTCTGCCGCCGGAATGGTTACGTGACCTTGTGGTTCCTGGGTGTGTCGGTCACGCTGGATTGTAAAACGCCTCATCATTTCCCACATAAATCTCAAAGGAGGTGGCACCACAAAGGCCAGTGACCGAAATCTCGCGAGAGATGTTAGATGACGCCTTAGATAATGTGAATACTGAGAATTGGTTGACGGTGGATCAGTCTCACACACTTTATTTATCTCTTTTTTTGTGTTATTTGCGGTGCGTGAGCCTGGAGCAGGGTGAGTGATTCTGCCCTCAGGCTTTCATCTGTGACCGAGGCTCACACATGCATACTGTAGACACGTTCATTTTTTTTTTTACCACTATTCAGGTTTGTGAGTGCAGATGTAAGCAGTGGATGTTAAACAGCCGCGGCTGTTGATGAAACACCGAGCGTCACCCACGCAAAGCCGACACACCGCGGCACGTTCGGAGATAAAGTTCACCCAGACATCTGGGTAAATGTGTGGTCCCGGGGGCAGAGGGGAGGAGAGCTGCAGAGGCAGGGCGCACTGACATGTCGGTGCTTGCAGAGGGCGTTGAACCCACTGCCTCGGGTTTTTTGCATTACAAATGAGCTGCTATCGCCGCAGCAGGTTGAGATTTAACTCCCCGTGCTCTCGACAACCGGGGGCACGAGTCGTCCCAGGGCCTCAAACCACCTTTTGCTCTCTGAGTTTACCCTCGAGTTCGTTCCACAGGTAATCGAGGTTTCAAAATATATACAATTATAGACCATTGCTAAGAGACAAAATCAGTCAGACTAGTCTTGAATATATACACAATATGAATTGGACACATTCTTGCCTGCTGCAGTGACAACACCCAGGCTTGGGACACTCAACCATTGAGAGCAGTGGCAGGATGTACAGCGTGTTCTCTGTTTGTTGGTCTCGCACTCAGGCACCGGCCCCTTCGGGGAAATGTACAGTGAGTGCAGCCTGATGGCTGGAGTTGCAAAAAGCTTTTTTTACGGGACAGGTTGTGAGACTCATCAGACGGCTTTCCGTCCTGCGTCGGGGCATCGCGTTTCACGCCACTCACCCTTTGTGCGGCTCGTGATCTCTCAACCCGCTCCCCTTCTCTCGCTCCGCCCGAACGTCTTTGACAGTTCACCTGTTGGACGTGGTGAGCTGCCAGGGAATGTTCCGGACGCTTGCCTCAACCAGCAGGTTCAAACTGAACCTGCTGGTTCGACAGGTAGGGCAGATTAGATTAGCCCACAGGTCGGGATCCACCCTGTCTAAATGTGCCTGTTTTTACCCTTTTGTCGACTGGCCGACAACCTGACGAGGTTCGACATGGAGGAAGGAAAGGTGATGCCAGCAATTGAGACTTGTCCCTATTTACCCAGTACCTCAGCCCCGGCTGACCTTGAGCAGAGCGCACATTTTCAAGTGCTGGGGCGCCACAGTTAAGGATAAGATCGAGAACCGTTTCTCTATGTAACAAAAGCACGCGATTTATTTTGTAAATCACGTGGATTTGAGAGGCTGACTGCGAACGTGACGGTGACAAGTGTGCGGCTTTCTGCCTCTGAGCTGGATGTCGCACGGATGGAAAATTCCCCTGGATCCGTGTGCGCAGTTGAAGAAGCGGGAAGTGCGCCTTGAGGCATTTACTATGTGTACACAACCTCAGAGAGGGAGGTCCTGGTGCGTTCAGACATTTATTTAAAGCCAGTTTTCTTGTTTTCATTGCTTCCACGGACGACATGTATCCGTACCTGCACCCCGGGTGTGTGGGTCCCTGTCTGCATGCTGCACGTGTGCACCGCTGTCCCACAGTGGGAGGCCGGCCTACTTAAGTCCCAGGCACCGTCTGTTCAGTGGGTACGAAACCCCCCGCCCCCAACCCGTGAATTACGCAAACGCGAATCGGACGAGGATAAGGGCTCGCCGGTGAGCTCCCTGCGACTGCTGCAGCGCATATAGCTCATATCCTCCCTAATAACTGCAGCCATGCGCTGCCAGCGGAGAGAGCTGAGCTTGTTCAAATGTTGACTCCACGAAAATGTTCATAGAGTCAACAGAAAAGCGTGAGGCTCAGTTGCACTGCTAAAATGTCAACGGACGTCACGTTGTTCAGCAATGAGCATATGTGGGCCTTGGGCCTTAGCGGGCCGTGTTAGCCGGATAGCCGCTCAGTACAGGAAGCTCTATGAAAACCATTGCCAAAACATTGTCCCCAAAAAACAAATCCAAACCTGCAACGATACACATCCAGTGTTGCTGAATGTATCCGTGCAGCATATTTGAATGAGTCTGGGAATATGTCTGTAATTGTAAAGAGCCACACATTCTCCCATACGCGTAGGACGCTGGAGGATGTTGTGTTTACTGTAATGCACCATTAAAAAAAGTGTGGGTTGGATGCAAACACAGAAATCTCCGAGCGCATAAAAGGACCGTACAACGATTTTCTCCTCTCCGCAGTGCCTTCTCAGAAGGTTTTGCGATGAATTGTTGTGTGTAACAGCAGCAGGGAGTTTTTAGAGACCGGGAAGCTCTTGAAAGGTCAGAATCTCACACTGCAGCGGCGTGAGTGGCTCATTTCATTTTTTTTTTTTTGGTTTGGTTTTGTTCATCCCTACCATTGAAGATGAGATGGCGTCTGTCGGAATCGTGTACCGCGGTTACAGTGGGCTCTCAGAATCAGGAGATCCCCGTCGTGCCTCACCGCCGGCGCAGCCTGCGCTCCAGCTGGTGCTCCGAACTCCTTCTCTCTCACAATCCTCTTATTGTGGGCAGCGGAGGAATGCTCGCTGGCTAGCTTTCGCTCGGGCCGACTCTGCGGCGGCTCTGTACCACTGGGCCGCTCCGTCTCTGCTCTTCGGTTTGAAAGGTTGTGTTTTGTCTTTTGTCTTCGGCCACTGACAGTGACATATTAGCGGAGCCTCCTCCGCCCCTTTGTCCACTCTTTGACCCCCTCCTCCTTCCACAGCTCTGCCCTGTTTCCACGGCCACTGCTCTCTGTCACCTACTGGAGAAAAAAAAAGGAGTTTCTCTCCTTTAGAACTACAAAATTAAACCTTTACACTTATTTTAAGTGTGTTTTTAAAAAATACTGTCTTTCATATTATTTATTAATACTCCCCCGCTTTATTTTCTCCCTTTCTCTGCACAGGTACTGCTTCATTGTGACGCTAGGCTACCTGATCTTGTGCCAGATCACGCGGGTCTACGTGTTCGACTACGGCATGTACTCTGCCGACTTTACAGGGTAAGCTGCACGGACAACGCGTCAACTCTTCATGATGTTTTTTAGGTTCTTAATTTGAAAACGAAAGAGAAGTTGCCAGTGAACGTCAGGCGGGTGCTGCATGTGACTCGACCGGCGTGAGCTCAGCAGTAACAAGAGCTTGTCACACTTCTCAGCTGCGGCCGCGGGAGGATGTTGATGCCGACTGCAGCTCCTTGTGGTCGGTTCCCACTCCTTCCAGACTGTCTGACAATTCGAGCAGATAGCCTGCGCTCCCTGCAGGGTGGGGGCGGCTAGTTGCTAAGCAACCTTATGCAAACCTGTGCTGCCTGTGTGAGGGCAGAGATTTCACTCTTTCAACTAGCGCGTCCGCCGTCCCTCCCGATTTGTCTCGAAAATGTCAATATCACGCGCTTTCCAAAATGTCACCGCGACCCCTCCCGGTCGGATGTGTTTTGTTCTACAGCACCAGGTAGTGTTGGACTTCTCCTCATAACTCTGAAGAAACATTGACCAGAAAATCTGTGTCTGTTGCTTGTTGTTTTTGACTCTACATCTCAGCTCGATACGGAGAAGCTGGGTTTGCTAATGCAAGTATCAGCAGAAAGTATTTACATATCTAATTGTGTCTGGCTTTGATAGAGAGTGGTTTCACTGTGTGAGGAGGAAGCAGGGCTGAGTAGCATAGGACTGGAGTGGGGCCACCGGAAGATGAAGAGGGCCTGTAATTATCCTGGAGGAAACTTCCCATTATGGAGATACTACTGCAGCTTATTCCGTTATTACTGTTACTCCATAAATTCATATCTAAGGCAATTAGTTACACAGTGTCCCTGCCCTGACTGAGGAAGTGTGAGATGGCGCTTTAACAGGAACTTTAACATCCTGACTAAGCTGAAAAGAACAAACAAACAGCAACACTGAAGGTCAAGTATGTACTAATAATGTTTATCAGAAAATGCCAGCTTGTGAAGAATAAAAATCGAAATGTGACAATGAGTTGGTTGTGCTGTATGTGTCGTAAAGTGTGGAAGTGGTGTTGAATTAACTTGGCCCGTTTCTGTTTCAATGCTCTCTGTCAGGCCCATGATGGTTATTACGCAGAAGATCACCAGCTTGGCGTTTGAAATACATGATGGTAAGACAAATGTCTCTGAAGCCCGTGTGTTTTTAGCATGCGTGTGTGTGTGTGTGTCTGTGTGTGTCACGTGTTGTGGAACCAAAAATAAAAAAGGCGACAGACACGACAGAAGTGAAAATTTCGGTTCAGTCCTCTTTGGAGTAGCGGCAGATCACGTGGCCGCGTTTCCGAGCCAGCAGTCACTTGTGACAATGAACTAGTGAACCAGAAAGAGAGCATAAACACAGTTATGTAATGGAGCGTGCGCACCCTCCCTCCTTCCCCCTCTCTGTCTTTAACGGCTGACTCTGACCACACTGTGTGCAAACGCACAGCAGGCCGATCGCGTGCCGTGGATGTACTGAAGGGCCTCTGACTTTTAAGGCGAAGCAGCTTTAGTTAACGTGCGCCGGGGTCCACTTTATCGACTGCTGGCTGACCTGGATTTAGCACAGTCTCAGCTCTGTGGAGCAAATGGAGAGCCGTCTGCTCCATAGAGTGACTGAAGCGCCGCGCGTGCTAATGAGCAATAAATAAAGATGGAGACTTGACACCGGGGTTAAAATAAACAAGTGTGATCAAGTGTCAGCGGCGAGGAGAGGCTTGGAGATTGAGAGGATGAAGAGAGAGAGAGAGAGATTTCACTGCTTCTTTTTAGTTCCCACTCAGAGTCTTAAGTTCCCTCATCATATTCCAGACTAAACACAATAAGCAGTCTTATACCAGTTTGCATACTGTGTGCGCAGTGTAGCATCGTGGTTCAGATTCCATTCAGATCGCCGATGCTCCTTGCGACTGTAATGAGAAACTAAGACTGTAATCCCAGTCCTCGTGCAACTGTCACACTCTCATGCACCCAAGGCGCTATTTTGTCATGTTTTCATACAGTGAATAACTTAAGAGACTGCTCATGTTCCAGCTCTCAAGCATACAGAGTATCAAAGGACGCGGCCTCGCCGTTCATCTTTTTCATTTGGAGGTTTAATTGTGGCCAGAGGAGTAGCAGAATTTATCTAAGTGCAGCTCAACCTTACATGTAGCACCCGGATGTCTGCCAGAGGCTGGTCACGAGGGTTCAGCCCCTGACCGCGGGTCTTCATAAACAGAGAGCGGGCTGATTCGAACAAATCCGCTCCGATGCATTTGGCCTGAGAACAGAACCGGCCTTTGCAAACGTTCTCGCTAATCAAGGTAACCGCCATCAGCTGTATCATTACGGGTCTGGTGCAAGCGGAACAATGGAGTCGCCGGGGTTAGATGATGAGTTCATACGAGGTTATGTACACAGCAGCTCGCTCCACTCCACTTTTTGCTCTCCTTCTCCCTTACTGTCCTCTGTGAACTCAGCTGAGGCCTCCACCCCCAACCCTGAACAAGCTTTCGCTTTGGATGCAATGTCCACAATGCTTTGGAGTCAGTGCTTGTCAGTGCTATGCGCTGAAATTCACACTTGTGTCAAAATGCCTATAATTTGTGTATATACTCCATACCTCATGTTTTACCTGAGTCAAACTCCCTCTCAGAGAGTTCCAGGTGTGCGTGCACATAAATTAAAATAAGAGCCTCTCTGTGTGTCTGCCTGTAGGTCTGACCAAGCGAGACGGGCAGCTGACTCCCAGTCAGAAATACCTAGCTATCAGGTATGTGACTCAGGTATGTTTTTACTGCTTCAGACGATGGATTCGAAGTGAATTCAAACGTTTACATTGGTATTTGAAATTAGCAATCACAATCACGCTGAAAGAAACTCTGCTTTTTAAATAAAGGCCTCACTGTTTTCTTGCAGCACTCACTGCCAGCCCTTTCATTGTCTCTCCGGTGCCTTCAAACAGCGGTTGTTAGGCGCCCCGGTATCTAGGAAACCACACATTTAACACTCTCATGTGGCCTGTATTGTAGGAATGGCGTACTCCCTCCATCAATCCCGCATCACACCCGCAGGACCCCCCCAGAATGTTCATATTGGAGACAATAGTGCAGCTTATTTGTGTAAAGAATGCCAAAAGCGGGATTTGAGGAGGGAGATGAGTTCATACCGTGATGCAGCGTGTTTATGTGGCAACATACAGATAAGAGAAAGAACAGAGAACAGGCCTGACGTCTCGAAATAAAAACTCTCAGCACACAGAATCATACGAAAACAAGCTAATGTCGGAAATACACTGGGCGTCTGTAAAACTCAGTAAATGCAGTGCACCTGTAAACCTTAGTTTCATGAACCGCTGCTGAGCCGCTCTCAGTCAGCTGCTAACTCAAGAGGTTGGCGGCTGGGAAGGCGGGGATATTAGCAGTTGAAACAAGAGCTCCTGTTCGGGCAGTTAGAGGGCTGCCTCGCCCAGCAGATTAAATTTGTCAGAGAGGAGTAAGAGACCACAAGCTCTTCAGTCAGTAAAAGCACTCAGACCTCCCCCTCTAGCCTCTGTAAATTGTCCTTACATGCGGCATGTGATACACTTTTAAATTGATGTCTCAAAAAAGGCCTACTGCTCCAAGGCATGATGAATTCCCGGGTTAAACCAGTCTTGGATCACTGGACTGGACTGTGTAATGAATGTGAAAACAATGTGACGGCATAATATATCTGACATACTTGCCCTTGTTTCTCCCCCTGTGGCCCTCAAGTCGGATGCCCAGCTTGCTGGAGCACCTGAGCTACAGCTGTAACTTCATGGGCATCCTGGCGGGGCCCACCTGCTCCTACAACGACTACATTGCCTTCATCGAAGGCACGTGCTACCAGCCGCGCCACCAGGAGAACGCCAACGGCAAGGAGAACGGGAAGTACAAGCAGAGTGAACCCTCGCCCAAGGTACAGCGGGCTTCTCTGGTTCTGGTTCTGTAGTCTTGCAAGGATTTTGTCCATACATTAAATGTGTACCTCAGGTGTAGCCTGCAAACCCTGTGGTAAAATAGACCCACACGATGTGTTATTGTCGGCAAGAAACATTCCAAAATGCTTTGAAAGCCTAAACAAGAGTACTTGAAGTCATCACGAGAGGTTTTAATACTGCAAAATAAGACTTTAAACTATGCAAGTCTGTTTCAAGCACACATTTGGGTAATTTGTGAAGAAAAGCCCAGAGAGGAGTTTCTAAGGAACCCGAGGTAATTTTAATGCGTTTGGTTACCTTTTATTGAGAATTTAATGACCCAGATATCTCAACCTCAAGGTTATTTCAGGGTTCTGCCTTCATATTTTATTCATAATTTAATTACACTCCAACATTTGTATGTGCGTGTTTATCTCTTAAGAGAAAAGAGCAGATTCAAACACTGAATATAAAACATGAAAGGATGCCCAAGGACTTGAGTTAACCTCGAATTAAAAGAGTCTTCAAAAATAGAGGTATCACGTCTCATAATGTGGTTATTGTTCTGTTTTACATATAAGGGATTTTGATGATTTTTTTTTGTATTCCACTCTCTCCCTCTCCTCTTGCCTCCGCCCAGAATGATGTCATCTCCAAGCTGTGCACGTGTGCTGTCTCGCTGACCATCTATCTGTCTCTGTGCAAGCTGCTCCCCGTGGAGCGGTCCATAGACGACGACTTTGTCAACTCCACACCGTTCCATTTTCAGGTCATCTACCTTTATCTGGCTATGCTGGCACTGAGGCCAAAGTACTACTTTGTTTGGACGCTCGGTGAGTATGACACGACTTCATTACCTCAGTACACATTTCCTCTTTGCATCTGTTATGAAGATGCATCATTTTTATTTGGCGAACCATAAGTAATCAGGTGTATCAGAGGCGTTTGGCAGCACTATTCAAAGTCATTGAATTAGGAAATAAAGCAAGGCTAAAACCAATGTGACTTCTTAATAGAAGTGTTGCCGCTTTGGTCGCTGTTAGAAGCCTCTGCTCCATTTGAGTTGTAGGAAGTCACTGAGCTGTTCTGGGTTCAGTGAGTTTGGTTATTTTTAAAATAGCCTATGTATTGCCAAAATAAGAAGTCCAAACTCTTATTTGAAAGCATTTCTTGACGTAACAGTGCCATCTAGTGCTGCAGCGCCATATTTCTTTCTAATGACAAATACATGTGACTCCATCTGTTTGTGTCACTGTTTTATGAACTGATGTATTCCACAGATGCGTAGCTGTTGTCGTCATTTACTCTTGCTGTTATAGCACTCAGGAACATTTGTCCCTCTCCTCTGCAGCTGATGCTATCAACAACGCTGCTGGATTTGGCTTCAACGGATACAACAAAGATGGCTCCCCTCGGTGGGACCTGATCTCGAATCTCAGAATTCTGGACATTGAGGTTAACCTCTTTTCATGAGATCTGTTGTTTCCAGCTAAGGGCCTTTTTCCGCTAAAGCCTAAAAGCATATTGTGTATCGTCCAATTTCAGTTTGCCACCAGTTTCAAGACGTTCCTAGACAACTGGAATATCCAGACAGCTCTTTGGCTGAAAAGGTAAAAACATTCAGACTGTAATACTGTACCTTGTTCAGCCTGTTTGAGAGGAAGCCCTGGCTGTCGAGGGTTGTTCAAGTATCAACATGAATGTATAATGCATATCTGCACATGCCTGAACAAACATTTGTGACTCATATGGTAATCCACAATTTGATTAACTTTGACAACTACGCTTTCCTGTATATGTTTTTAAAATAGTGGCTTGCAACCTGCAGCCAAACCCCTCATTTGTTTTCTGCTCGAACTGGCTTGACCAAACACTGGGTGTGTGCCATGTCTGTCTGTCCTGTCCCCAGGGTGTGCTACGAGCGCTGCCTAATCAACCCCACTGCTGCCACCTTCCTGCTGTCAGCCATGTGGCACGGGGTGTACCCCGGCTACTACCTGACCTTCCTCACTGGCATCGCTATGACCATGGCTGCACGTGCAGTGAGTACACATTCCGTTTCTACCCATTGTCTGGAGCTTCTCTTGAACCAAATAGATTAAAAAAAAATCAAAATTGTAGAGGGGCACATAGTGATCTTGCAGCGTAGGAATCATAATATCATGGATGAATCCTGCATCAGCTATAAAAACCATGCCATGAAATTTAGTTTCACTGCCCTGCTAAAGTCTAAGAGCTCTTTAGATTTACCACAGCTACTTAGGAGAACAACAAACATGCAACAAAATCCCTTCATGGAGCGTAAGGGGATAATGATGAAGTAACCACTGATACCTCATTTTAAGTGTGAGGCCATTACCACTAATCTTTGCTAAGACAGAACACTTCACTCTGGTCTTGTGAAAGAAGGAGCCAAGAGGATATTTATGGAGAGACAGTGGAGTGTTGGTACGGGAAGAAACACAATAAAGTTCTAGATAATCTAGCTGGGAGGGTTTGATTCAGTGAAACAGCCAGCGCAGTAAATCTTGTTGTGCGGGTGAGCTCTCGCAGAAACTTTTTCCTCTTCTATATCAAGAGGATGACGGAGGCCGCTGACCCAGTCACACCGTAAAACTACTGGCTGCCAACACGCAGACATGTTCAGAGATGCATGTGGATTTCTCTCAGGAGTTACAAAGACAGATAAAAAAGACAGAAGTAGGTGTCAAAGTGATGGCAGATAATAAGCAGCAGTGTTTGCTGCCATGAAATATTTCAGGAACTCGCTCAATTCAAGTTTAGCTTGCTGTGCTATTTGAAGTTTACACAGTAATTTACTTGAACTGTCATCGTTTAATAATTCATCTTCTTACGGCATGTTTCTTCCTCTCATCCAGGTAAGGCACAACATCAGACCATACTTTCTGGTCTCAGACTCATACAAGTGCATCTATGATGTCATCACGTGGGCATGGACTCAGGTGGCCATTAGCTACACAGTGGTGCCATTTGTCCTACTTGCTGTGGGACCTCGCTCAAGTTCTACAGGTATGTGCGTATTGCTGACACCATGGAGTCCATTAAAGTATGTATCAGAGTGCAAGGGAGAAAGCAATGTGCTCTGCTTTTCATGAAGTAATTAGTAGAAGGAGTTGTCCACATCATTGTTGTGTAAAATAATTGTAATATCTGGCTTGTAAATGAAGTTACTGCCTACGATGTTGAAATGAACACTTCTTCATTAACCTGCCTCCCTCTCGGTGGCTGTAGCAGGCTGTAAAAGTTAAGACAGCTTAATGAGCGAGGGACGGGCAGGATTGATTGTGAGGAAGGAAAATGAGCTGCGCTAACAGCGCTCGGGCTGCCGCCATGAAATAATGGGCTGACATTGACCAGTGTCATTTAGAGGAGGGCCGCTGTTAAAGTCAGCACACGGCAGACACACCTGCGGTATTTAAACAGACTCCTCAAAGGAGCAGGGAGGCGGAGGGAGGAGGAGGGGGGAGCAGTTCTGAAAGCATTCTCACTTCGGGGTGTCTCCACAGGTCCTGGTATTTCTGCTTACACCTTCTGTGTCTGCTGGTGGTACTGGCCCTGCCCGTCAGATCGAGGCGCCGGCAGGTCAAAGAGCAGCAGGACGGCCCACAGAAGGACGGCCTACAGGACAGCCAGACGGAGCACAACAGCACGGACAACAACTGCAACCAGAAAGCCAAAGCCACATGAGGCTCGGGACGGCGGAGCGCAGTCCCTTCAGCAGCAGAAACACTGAGACAAACTACAAACCACTGAGGACTGGAATGTGGCGAGTCCGTTTACTTGACAAAGAACCAAATATCCCTGAGAATCCACACAGAAAGAAAACACAACATCAATGTCCTGTCAAAACTTCCAGTAGCAAGGATGACAGCAATCACACTTCTGACACGGAAAAGAGACCAGGATGTAACAATGGCCACGTTGTAAACTAATGAGTGATAGTGGTTCATTTACATCACGAGTGGAAATGAAGACTTCCAAGCTGCCTTAAACCCTCTATGTACTCTGTGTAGTTATGACGGCACGCTGCAAGAACCTAAACGCAGTACACCCCATTGTGGTGTTGGGTTACACAAACACAACAGAGGTGCAGTATTTGGAGGGTTTTTGTCATTGTCTGGATAGGAGCCCCCATTAGGTGGAAGTGGAAAATGTGTTCATGTAAAAGAAACATAACCTTTATCATCAGCTGCCAATTTCAAACAGGCCTTAGGACCCTCAAAACATTGTTTGATTTCTATGTATTTTTAAAAAAAACTTTACTCGAGAAGAATTCACATTGTACGTGTTTTGTATTTAGATTTCTTGTGACAACACTATTTGAAATCCATTCTTAATTAATGATTTCTTATCTTTTCTGGGGTGAATTGACCGTGGAATTCAACTTTTTGTCTATGTCCTGCAGTTACTAAAAGTTAGCAAAGAGGCACTCGAGTTACTCAAATGGATTTCTGTTTCTTTTTATAATTTTCATATCTGCTGCTTTTTTGACTCATCAGATAAATGTGTTTCAAAGGGAGTTTATTTATCCTGTTGTGAGAAGATTGTTTTGATGGACTTCTCACTTAGGGTTAAGGGGTGTGATGATTTTATTTTAATGTGTTCATATTTTTTTCACACAACAGGTTTCCTCTGTGTCCAAATGTCTTGCCTCTGTAATACTGTAAGTCTCCAAATCTATTTAATCAATGCAAGTCCTAAATAAGGAAATTGTATAATTGGTGAAACCCAGTGGATTTACATCACTGCTGAGCACTTGTACAGTTCAATTCATCGTCTTAAATCAGACAGATGCAACAGAAATCTAATCAGCTTACCGCAGTCACTGAAAATTTATTTAACTGTCATAAAGTTTTGTAGCATTAATTATTACAAGCCAGTGGAATGTAAAAGAAAAGTTTCCAAATTGATGCACGGTTCATAATAGCACATATTGTATTCGGGCTATAAATTATGTACGTGTGCAATTTGCATTTGTCTGTGAGGAAATCTGACACTGTTATTTATGTGTGTGACATAATAATATTGTACAAAATTCAGAGACATAGACCAGCTGTTGTGGTAAATGGTCTTATTTCATATTGTGTGCTCTTATGTTAGATTAGGAGATGTTTCAGGGTGCATTTACTGTATGGTGTAAGAGACACTGGTTCCTTATGTTGTTTCGGTCCATGGCTCACCTCAAGCCTTTCAAGTCATCCAGGTTACTCTTTGCAACACGCAGCAGTTCAAACAGCCATTCATGTGATACATAACTGTATCTTAAGACATTTTTTTAGGGATTTAGTGAAGAAAATGTGGTGCAGAGGAGGTAACCTTAAAAGCACCTAACTGTTGTTTAACAGTCAAATGACACATTTTGACGTATCTGTTAGAGCAGACAATAGTCTGGGGATTTCAAGCCCACAATATCATAATCATCTTGTAGTTGTGCATATTTGTTTTTTTTTTTAAAAGATTGTCAGTAAATTGAGTTGGTGTGGTGCATTTCTGTTATGTAAAATAATAACGAAGCAGCAGAGGTGAGCTTTGAAGTATGGACCTCTTTCATTTCTTTTGAAGACTTTTCTAACATTGCTTATTCCTGCCATAACTCTGTGTGTGTGTGTGTGTGTGTGTGTGTGTGTGTGTGTGTGTGTGCGTGTGTGTCAGTATTCATACTATATTTGTAGCCTGGGCCCCGTGTCGGCGAGTATGCGGCCCATCTAAGGGAAAGGGATGTCATTCTACAAACATAGCGATTATTGCACTGCATGGCCACCCAAACCAGCAGATCAATGCAAACTGCTCCATATGTCCAAAGTGCCAAATCACGAATGGCGCATTTTTGTTTTGTTTGAATGTGTGCACGTGTGCCTGCATGTGTGTTTGCGTGCGCGTGTGTCCACGTAGTATGTCTGCGGGTGCGCCTGTGTTAACATAATGGTTATTTTTGTGTCAGAAGGAAATTTATTGAAAGATTTGTATAACAGTACATTATTATTATAATTCTGATTTATGTGGCAAAAATAAAGAGAAATTATTTTTAAACACTAAAATTATGTATGAAAATATGTTTTATATTTGTCCAGTAATGAAAATTAATATTGGTAAAATAATTGTTTTAAAAGTGTTGGGTTTTTTTGTTGTTTTTTTGCTGCTGGTAAAAATTATTTCATTGATATTAATAGACAAAATAGACAAGAAATGTATTTTTGTCATCCGTAGGTTACAATATTTTAACTAAAGTCGTAGTCATACACTTGAAGGTACTTTTCCAAACACTGCCAATGCAAAGAAGACGTTGGCAATCACACACATTTTGACATGTTCATTAGAAAAGAAATATACTTAGGAACACCAAGACGTTATCAGGGTATAAATGTCTTGTGAATAGTGTATTCACACTGATACATTATGTGCAGCATTTTACCGTTGTAGCTGGAGCTCATTTAATCACTTTAGATGCTGTTGGGTAGTTTCATGCGCTGAAAAAAACATGTGATATTATATATTCTCGTTATTTTCAAATCAGAATCAGTAAAATTACTATGAACTCAGTATTGTAGAGTATTTTTGCAAGTGCCCACAGGGATCCTGCAGGGGTGTCTTCATTATGAATGCGGGGGCAGGGTCGTCGCTGCCACATGTTACTCCGCCACTGTACCCGGAGGATTATGGGAGGCGGAGCTTTTTAACTGTAGCAACCCGGGAGCAGGTCGACACCGCTCTGCCCAACAAACAAGCAGAAACGGCAACAGGATGACGTGAAAAAGTGGCATTTTGACTACACTGCCCACACCGGGAAATTTGCATACACAGCATCCCCAGCCCAGGTAAGGTTTCGGTTTGTGCGCTTTGTGTTTTTCTTAGGTTATTATTATTTTTTTTTTACTTTTGGGGGTGTATAAAGAGTAAGGACCTGTTGGAGAGCTAGCCTCTCTGAGCTAACGTTAGCATGTTAGCTGTTGTGGAGTTCTGCTAGCTTGTGTTTTGCCGTCGCTTCCGAGTGACAGAAAGTACCAGACACGGTAAGTCTTGCCCGTCAAAAAACGTCTTTCCACAAGCCAGTGTAAAACTAACTAAGTTATGCCTGTACTTTTATGTGTGTAGTCAAAATTTGAAGCCATGTGATAACCGTGCGTCATCCAGATGTTTACTTTTTTTGACAACCCCAAAGTCACGCGAGGGGCCCGAGTCGCCGTAACACACCGCTCGACCTCCACTTCTCGCTGTGAATTTTAATTAAAATGGAGATACAGTGAGGAAACATGTGCCAGCGGGGTGTTTATCACCACTGTGTGTTGATACTGTGTCCTGGTTGGCCGCATGACAGACCCTTACTTTCTTTCCAGCAGCCCCTGTGACCAGGGACTTGTTCCAAATAGCAGGTTTACTGAGCTACCAAGTTTCAGAGCAAAAGCCAGAGCCCCCTCTAAGACAGACAGACAGACACACACACACACACACACACACACACACACACACACACACACACACACACACCGACTGACTTATATATGAAAAGACCAGTTTCATGTTTGACTTGATTTCCATTAACCCAGTGAACCTGTGTATTTTAGGAGCAGACTGCAGACCCTGTTATGTATCAGGGAAGTGAATCCTCAGCAGTTTCACAGCCACATGACAAGCCCTGAAGAGCTGACTGGATAAATTTAGAGATCCTATCCCCTCTTTAGTTCACACCACCTTCATTTGTGTGTATTCGGCTGACTGCTGATATCTAGTGGTCTGTGTTTTTACATAAATAATACTGACGTGTAGTGAAAAACCAGACAAGAGATTCCCGGGGATGGCTCTAAATAAATGTATTTGTGCTCTCGTGCTTCATGATTACATGACACATTTTTATGAGTTTTAGTGGGAAGGCTGGAAGAAGCAGCGAATGCTCACTTAACAACTAATGTCCTTATTTCAAAATATCCTCTTATTCTTTTGTAATGTCCTTCTGTGAAACGTCTTCAAAAAGCACAAACATCCTTCTTTTAAAATACAGTTGAAACAACAACAGTTAATCAATGAGTGGATCACTAGACAACTGATCTGCGATAACTTTCATAATAATTGAAATTAAAACATTTAAAGAAAAGTTATAGTGCACAAAGGATCTGTGTGATATCTTGGCTTTAACTGATGAGCAGTTAAGTAATTCAAACGCACTCAAGTGACTACACTTCTAATCTGCCGGTAATAGCTCGCCATCAATATCAGCCAAATTTCATTGCAGTACTCATAAAATGAAAATACTCAAATTAGGCGAACATCTTAATTGTCCTTTCCCCCTTTTTTATCTGTGCAAATTGGGGCCGAGCCAGTGCATGTAATGACTGGACATCTGGTCGCGTGTGCCCATTGTGTTGGGAAGAGATGGGCGTAGACCGGCCCCCCTCATCTAGTATTCAGCCTTGAGCGAAAGGGGGGGGATGCTGAGCGTGAGCCCGGTAGTGCTTGTTGATACAGAGTGTGTGAGTGAGTGAGTGAGCGAGCGAGCGAGCGAGCGGAGAAAGATTAGGGTTGAATAGCCAAATATAAGTTTCACCCTGCGCCAAGGTAAGAAGTTCTCCTGTTATCCTATTTAATTTTTGTTTTTCCTGGAGACCACGTCATTTTAAGAATTTGTTTTTCGCAGTTTTTTTTTTTTTGAGAGAGCATTGTTCTGTTCCTGCCGGCTTTTACAGGGTGCATTTTTGCGTTGAAAGGACACGAGCTCTTATCTGTTCAGTGCTCAACAGAAAGAGAGAGAGAGAGCTCAATGTTTACTGATTGGTTGTTGTGGGGGTACAATCATCCACCCATTGTGTTGAGAGACAAGGAGCTGCGGAGGGTGTGTCAACAGGGTTCACTGTGCACAAAGGATTTTTTTTTTTCTTATTTATGCATGACACCGTTTGATATTGGAGAGCAGCTGTAGGTGGTCCCTCGCTGAAGAAACGGGGTCAGAGTTTAGAAACAAAAAAAAGACAAAAACAATGTAGATATTCTTTGATTGGCAGCTCTGAGTGTGACTGAGCCGCCTGTTGTGGTCCTTTTATACTGACAGTCCAACAAGCGCGTGACATGTGAGCGTTTGCCGACCCGAGCCAGAGCCGCTCGTCTGGAGGATTCTGGCGAAACATTGAGCAGCGTGTTTTGCTAGTCATTGTGTGTCTGAAGCCATTTGCCAGGGCAACTTGCGAGCAATGAATGCGCCTGATTAATGTTATGTTATCATGGCAGGAAGTGAGGCTGACCATGATGGAAGAGCCCAACTTGATGAATCATTAATGAGCTTTTTATCGATCGGCTGAAGCCCTAATACAGCAAAGGCAGCTATGCTTGGGTGGGTTTCTTTTGTTAGGTGAATACATAAAATACATTGAAAATCTTTTGTTGTTTTGTATTATTCTACTGAAGGGATCTGGCCTGAATGGAGGAGGAAGATGTAAATATTGCTGATGAACTCCAGCTACTGTTGGAAGTGCTGTGAGTAGAAGGAAACCAGGCCGTTTTTTTTTCCTGCATGAAAACAGTTTAAATGACCCAGTAAATGCAGAGGAACGTGCTCATGTATGTCTGGGCTTAAAACAATTCTTCAGAACGGTGCAGCCTAATTACAGATAATCTCCTCAAAGTGAACTGACGACATTGATTTGTCAGGAGCAGACGGTTACTGCGTCTTACTGCAATGTTCCCATCAATTCAAAGCAGTTACACTGAAACACTGCAAAACGGTGCAACTACTGTACTTTCAGGAACGCAAAACCCCCCCCCAGCATTTTTCTTGTTCAGTATACAAAAGTTTTGCAAAGTTCAGTTTCCGGCAGGAGGGGGGGGTAGAACCCAAGTTGGTCTTGACATAATTGGAGCCGCACAGTCGAGTGCATCAATTGTCCAACTCATTACTACTTCAAAGGATGCAAGTTTAAAGACTATTGTTCGTCTGCAGCCGTATTTGATGACTTGGTGCAGCTTCTCGAGGGGAGCGTCCTCACCGCTCTGCCTTCGTTATTCCGAGCGGGCAGATTTCAGTTCATGTTTTCGGCATGAGCGGGCTGCTTGAACTGAACTGGGCCGAGCCGACGTCCCCCCTTGTACAATGAGCGCGCTCGGCGCATTGTCCTGTTGCAGTTATATTTTAACGTCCTGGTAGAAAACGTCGACTCAAAATGACGATTGAGACAGACACGTGGAGCAGGGGTCAAGCTGTTGTCTGTGGTTGTGTTGTCTTGTGTGTGTGTGTGTGTGTGTGTGTGTGTGTTGCATTTGTGAATTTGTAACATTTATAGCCAAGTTAACTATCGTAACTCCTCGCTGCTCTCTCGTTGGTGTGGGTTTAGTTTGTGCGTGCGAGTCGGGCGTGGACACCGCATGTTTATTCCACTAAAATCACTTCAAAGACACGCCGCGCCCTCTTCGTGGCCGTGACTTTAACTTCTCTGGTTTTCTCTCAGTAGTGAGCTGCGCCGATGCCACACGGATATTGTTGCTGTGAATTTGCTTGCCGCGACTGCTAACCCGCTTTCATCCGGCTCTACAGTGGTGTGCGGGCGTCTAGCAGTCAGCCATGGATACCACCACCTCCCTGAAGATGACCTCGCTGGCTGTCCAGAGTCTGTTCAGCTACGTGGAGGAGGAGAACCTGGCCGCCATCAAAGCTCACTTGGACAAGTTCAGAGAAGTGGACAGCAGGAGCGATGTGAGTGAGCCACGTCACAGCGACCCCCAGGGTATCAGATGCAAAATGACGTGAATGATGATATTCCTGAAAATGACTGGGAATCCATTTATGAAGTGAAGCTACAATCCTACATTGCGTTTTGCTTCTCATGGTTAATATTTGCCCTGACATTGTTCATGTGGGACTTTGCAGTACCTACATAAAGTATGTACGTTTTTTAGAAAGTTGTCACGTTTCATTGTCTTAATCACTTCAGGGCACTTGGAGGCCAGAAATCTCTTTTACATTAAAGCGCTGTCAAAAAACTTCATGAAATCCCCTTTGATTTAATGCCGTGCAACATGAAAACTTAGAGGGTGCTGTGTACTCGGAGAGTTTCGATGGGCCCATGTATGTGGGGAAAAAAGACAAATCTAATGTTATGCTCCACAGCACCTTGTTTTCATCTATAACAGCTGCTGTTATTGTGATGAGAAGTCTGTTAGCTGTACATATTGAGAACACATAAGGTTACTCTATCACTCATAATATTCAATATTTTTTGTGTTGTCAAGAAATTGAATCCCACCAGAGGACTAAAAGCAAAAAAAAAAAATCCTTCCAGCAAGTGTTGTCTGTGTAGCTGAAAGCTTTGGGCTGAAAGCTACAGATGGGCTGGAGTCGTAAATTAATGAGATGAGTGCGTCGTTGGTTTTTAGTCTTTTCACGAGATTCATTGATGATGAGAAAAACAGTGCTCAGTGCTGTAGTTATCCCTTAACCTGACTAATGGAAAAGCTATACTTAGACCATAACTCATCGAGGGATTGATGACTTGGACATCATACAGGATTAGATTTCAGTCATCAAACCGTATCTCTCATTTGCCTCTAGTGAGGTCACAGCGGCCTGCAGAGGAAGCGGAGCAGCTAATTAGCTCATTGAAATACTCACAATTCCTACTCTTTGTCTCGGCTTGTTTCAGAATGGACAGACTCCCCTGATGGTGGCAGCAGAGCAGGGCAACCTGGAGATAGTGCAGGAGCTCATCAGGCGAGGAGCCAACGTTAACCTGGATGATGTTGTAAGCATGCATGCGCGCGCACCTCGACACCCCCCCACCCCCACCCCCTGCTCCGCACACGTGGCGCTGTGGAGACGTCAAGAGCGAGTGCAGGCGCAGGTGAACAACAGCGCGGTGGATTTAAGCACATCATCCTCCTGACAATGGAGACGCCGGTGGTGTTCCATCTTGCTGAACTCACCCCACTCGGGCTTAGTCCTTAGCTATTATGAGCCGTCATGAGCCATAATGACAACTTATTACGCAATTTTACCTTCATTCTTTTGAGTAAATGACAGGATCCACTGGTTGGCCAACACCCTGCGTCTCCAGGAGCCTGCCCCCACACTCGCACACACTCGCGCACGCATGCGCTCTCCCAATTGGACACATGCGTGCTTGCTCACACACCTCTCATTAACATCTCACATACATGTAACCTGCTATTACACATGGCACACTCAAAACTTGCGCTCATTCCGCTGCTAACGCAGAGGAGGAAGGAGAAGCGCTAAGTGTTGTTGTCGCTGTTCTTGTCTCTCATACTCGTGACACTCTCGTTCATTCATGCGACACTGTGTTCCCATGAGCACCTGGTACGACCAGCTGGTAGGTACAGCGCTGCGACCGTTCCCCAGGACGTCCCACGCGGAGCTCGGGGCAGACTGGCCCGCTGGATTCGGAGCCCGATGGGAGTTCCCACAGTAAACGGTTGTCTCTGTGTGCAGGACTGCTGGACAGCGTTGATCTCGGCGGCGAAGGAGGGCCACATCGAGGTGGTGAGGGAACTGCTAGAGAACAATGCAAACCTGGAACATCGAGACATGGTGAGAGCACAGATGGAGAATAAAAGTGGGAGGTGTAGAGGGAAAGGACATTTAGTTTTAGCTTCTTTTTTCTGTATGTGATGTCATTTTAATATTAAGTTAAAAAAGGAAGCAAGTAAGGGGAAGAAGGGGAAGAAAAACATTGCGTAGGGACTTCTCAATGAGTGAGTGGATGTTCTCCCCTTATTTCCTGTCAGTTTTCGCTCTACTGTGAAAACACAATTAAATATGTATCTCAGAAAAAGAAAAGAAAAGTTGGGGCGGAGGGTGGCGCAAGAATAAGAGATAGCAGTGTGTCTTCGTTGCCAAAATGACTTCATAATTTCTGTTTTCTAGAAACAGCTTTGTCTATCAAAAGGAAACATTAAACAGAAAACTTGGTACTTGGAGTTGACGATTGTAACGTAGCTCTTGTACAGTTGGAAATGCAATGAAGTTACCATGCATTGATTTCCTGTACATTAGTGCTCCCTATTCGGTGTGATGGCCCCAGTGCTGGTTGAACAGGATGATCCATTAGACCTCGAAATGGAGAAGGAATGAAATTACTTTCAGTGCGATGGCTCCTCTCTAGTGGTAATCCCATTTACTGAGCTCTGCTCGTCTCTGCGCGGGGCGGCGATATGATTTAGTCTCTGGATACAGACTTGTCAGAGGCAGACAGTCTGCAGGCGTACCCTTGCAGCCAATGCCCTGTATTCATGAGCGGAGCACTGGGAACGTGACGATGACACGCAAATATTTACTACTTGGCACGTTTGATAATCATTTGTGACTTGTGATGTACTGTAGATGTCCCATTCAAGAGGTGATGGCCACTTTCAGCGGCCAGAAATGCTGATAATGCAGTCCTAATGAGTACCAGCCATCCGTTGGCGGCATAAAAGTTGCATTAAAATTGTACACCGGCACTAAAAAGTCACACATTTGCATGACATATGACTCGTGGAATAGATTTTTTTATAATCCTAGCGTCTGCGATGCTATGGAAATGACTCAGGACGTTAACTGACTCACTGCTGTGCGGGGCGTGTCTAAGCCGTGCAGGACAGGTCACAGCCAGTCATCCCAGCGGGGTTTTAATAAACCGCACTGTGGGTACTGTTCACTCAGTGGAAAGTGTGTCACCCCAGCTGGAAATAGCACATTTTTTCCTACCGCAGAATCTGCTTAGATTTGATCTGTTCTTCAAGCCGCGCTCTTCCAGTGGTAATGTTGCCCTTGCCCCTTGAAATTACCTGACACCTTCATCATTTTTCTCTTCCACTTACCTGCGTTGTGTGTGTGTGTGTGTGTTTCCTACACAGGGGGGTGGACTGCTCTCATGTGGGCAGCCTATAAAGGTTGTACAGATGTGGCCCAGCTGCTCTTGGAAAAAGGAGCTAATCCCAACATCACTGGTCAGGTACTGAGACTGGAAACGATGCGTTTCTTCGAGCATCCTTGGTACCAGCTGTTAAACTACATCTACAATGAAATAGATTTGTGCATTTAAACATCATGGCTTATTTTCTACTAAGCAGGAAGCACTCTTTCCAAATTGAATCTGATCTCAGGTAGTGTATTGTAGAGGAAGTGTTCACGAGGTGTTTTTTCATGATCGTTTACTCACATGTAAATGTAATGCAGCAGTGAGGCTCACTCACTCTATAAGTTGCAAAAGTCAGTAAACGTAAGTTTAGAGCAACAACAGTGTGAACGCCAACAGAACCCCGCACAGTGCGACGCCTGCCCTGCCGCCGTCTCCGTCACGTCAGGTGGCCGCAAGCGTCGTTCTGACCGCGGGCCCGACACCGATCATTAGCTGCCGTCAGCATGACCTCACCCCCCGTCCTCTTCCCCAACAGTACAGCGTCTACCCCATCATCTGGGCGGCGGGCCGCGGCCACGCAGAGATCGTCCATCTCCTGCTGCAGCATGGAGCCAAGGTCAACTGCTCAGACAAGGTAGCTATAAACTGAAGGATGTTCACCACATACTTCTTTTTAATCACACAGGAGATCGTATACTTAGCAGTGTGAACTAAAAAGATTCAACCTCGCAAGCCCCAAATCTGTCTCGCGTCTGCCTCAATTATTTACATCCCTGGGTTCCTTACTGAATCATCTCATGTCTCATTTTTATTTCCTTTCTTTGCAGTATGGCACCACTCCTTTGATCTGGGCCGCCAGGAAGGGCCACTATGACAGTGTGATGCACCTTCTGGCCAACGGAGCTGACGTGGACCAGGAAGGAGCCGTAAGTCGACTGCAGATGTCCTGCTTGTCTGACAGCAGAATCCAGTCTTCATGTAGAGTCACTTTTCAAAGTTTGACTTAAAGCCTTATTAGACTTTTTACACAACACATATCATCTGTTGCTATTTGTGTAGTAAATTATGTCAATAATCTAGATTAGGATTGTATCTTTTATTTTCAGCAATCTTAAATGTGTCTTGAAAGTTTGGAAAGCCTGTAAAAGTTTTATAGTCTGGAGAAAAAATATGGAAAATAGTTTATTTAAATCTTTGAGTGCTAATGTAGTTACTTGTCATAGCGGCAGTGTGTCCCGAACAGTGGTAATATTTGATTTGGCAGTCCGAACAGGCACCCTAACAGTTTAGCAAGTCTAATTTCATCTTGGACTAACTGTAGATGCCATGAGTCACAAAGCTGCCTGTTCTCGCCAATGTGGTTTCCACACAAGTCAGGTATTATTCTGCCAAGCGCCACAAATGTGTCAGTAAAATGCAGTATTTAATAACGCCTATGATGCAGCACATCTGTGCTCCTTCAAGTGGCGTTGCATCTGTTGCCAGCACAAACTAAACAACGTGATATTTTGATATGTGGCGTCAACAATCCGATGGAGCTGTAGTAGTTCGTGTTGCAGAGCAATTAATTCATATGTGATTAAGAGACTCAAGTGTATGAATTATTGGGCACGCTAAATGAGATGTTAATAGTAAGTTGTCATTGAGCCTGTAGTGTCTTCCAGAGCTGCTGAAATACAGTTTACTGCTATCAGTTGCAAATGATTCAACATCTGCAGTTTGAATGTTTGAACACCAACCAAAACCTTTACACCAGAACAAGTAGCGAAAAAAAAAAACTGGAGAAATGTTAGATGGACCCTCAGATGTGCAAATTTCTTTCTGTGTTGTTTCTTTTTTTTCAGAATTCAATGACAGCTCTTATCGTGGCCGTGAAAGGTGGCTACACAGAAGTCGTCAAGGAGCTGCTGAAGAGGAACCCAAATGTCAACATGACAGACAAGGATGGCAACACGGCCCTGGCCATTGCTGCCAAGGAGGGACACACCGAGATCGTACAGGACCTGCTGGATGCAGGCACCTACGTCAATGTCCCAGACAGGGTGAGGCCTCCTCGCTGTGGCACCATCAGCTGCTGATTGACACAAACGGGATGTTGTAGTTTCAAATACAGTGTGAATAAAAAGCAGTTCCTTTTCTCTGTCTGTTCTTCCCCTTTCTGTCTCTCTTTCACCATCATTTCCAGAGTGGGGAGACAATGCTGATTGGAGCAGTGAGAGGAGGTCATGTGGAGATAGTCCGTGCTCTGCTGAACAAATACGCTGATATTGATGTCCGGGGCCAGGTGGGGGGCCAGCTGCCTTACTGACATTTAAAATAAAGCGGTTCTCTCGTGTTCTGTGGGAAACATCACACTGCTCACAACTATTCATTAAACTGTTTTGGTTTGGTTGTTGGTTGTTGCTATATTATACACAGCTTAACACACTGTGCAGTGTTACTTATATTACATGTACCTATGTAGTGCATTCTCAGCACATTCAATATGCTTTTCTGTGTTTCTGACACAGTTCTTTGTATTGCCTTCTTTGTATATACAGTGAATGTATTTGCCTTGTCCTTTTAATGTCAGGATGGAAAGACTGCCCTCTACTGGGCAGTGGAGAAAGGCAACGCGACCATGGTGAGAGACATCCTGCAGTGTAACCCCGACACTGAGAGCTGCACCAAGGTAACACTCAGCAGTAACAGAGGAATGTGCATGCTCTCTTATCCATGTGGTTTTCATTTCATTATATTATATGAAAATGGGCACAGCAGAAATCTGTTGTGGCCGTAAAATCTTTAAAAATCCTGTCGACTAAAAATGCAGCAGACAAGTATGAATATCTCCTTACAACAACCTAACATTTTCTTTTTTCTCAGAAACTATTCTGTGGAAGGAGTTGCACCTTTTTTTCAGCTGTGAAATATTGTGTGCGTTTGTGTTTCAGGAGGGAGAGACCCCACTTATCAAAGCTACCAAAATGAGGAACATAGAAATCGTGGAGCTGCTGCTTGATAAAGGAGCCAAAGTGTCTGCGGTGGACAAGGTACCATTAATAACACACTAGCACTCACTCATAACTTTCATGCTGCTTTCTAGTTTTAGGGATCTGGATGATCTACTGTTCCTGGAGCCTTTACATGTAGTTAGTTTTCAGTTTTTCAATGAACTGCAATTAGTCATTTCTGCGTTCTTTTTTTTTTTCTTCATGTAGAAAGGAGACACGCCCCTCCACATCGCCATCCGGGGGCGAAGCCGGAAGTTGGCCGAGCTGCTGCTGAGGAACCCGAAAGATGGCCGCCTGCTGTACCGCCCTAACAAAGCCGCAGAGACGCCATACAACATCGACTGCACCCACCAGAAAAGCATCCTCACGCAGATATTTGGAGCCAGTATGACCCATTCCTGCTTGTCAATTGGAAACGATCATGTGACATTAATTATGTGATTTCGTTCAGGAATCAGAAATGAATAAACTGCTTTATTTTGTTGTCTCATCTTTTTCTCCACTTTTTTTCCCTCTCAGAGCACCTCTCCCCCTCGGAGTCAGATGGAGACATGTTGGGTTATGACCTCTACAGCAGCGCTTTAGCAGACATCCTGAGCGAGCCCACCATGCAGCCACCTATCTGTGTAGGACTGTATGCACAGTGGGGCAGCGGCAAGTCTTTCCTTCTTAAGAAACTGGAGGGTAAGTAACAGCATTAAAAACTGTCTCATACATATACAGTACATAAGGAATTGTGAAAATCTGCTTTTTGTCGAGTGTCTTTCCCCAATTTCTCCGCTTCCACTTGATTGTTCCATCTGACATTGAGACTCTTTTTTTCCTTTCACTTCTTGTTCTTCCCTTTCATTCATCAGATGAGATGAAGACATTTGCAGGCCAGCAGATAGAGCCGTTGTTCCAGTTCTCGTGGCTGGTGGTCTTCCTCACATTGCTGCTCTGCGGCTCAGTGGCCGTGGTCCTGGGCTTCACCGTCGATCCCAAGCTCGCAATCGCCGTCTCCCTCAGCCTCCTCGCCCTGCTCTACATCTTCTTTGGTGAGAGGGCAGAAAGTGTAGAAAAGCGCTACTGATGCGAAAAATTATGACTATGAGGAAATTCGGTTTTAATGTGTCCAAGGAGGGAGCTGCAAAAGGATGTCTTTCAAAATTTTTATACCCAGCTGGCACTTTTTAAAAACTCTAGAATATTCCAAACTATATTCCAAACGAATTAGTGTATAAACCATTATATAGAAAAATAATACTTCAATTTGTACAACGTGAACCTTTTTACTTATGATACCTTTCTAAAACAGTTTTTTTTCACTAGAGGGTGCCATTATACAACCAATGTCAAACATACCGGTTGTTAAGTTGAGCCTCTATATTGTTGATTTTTAAGAGAAGAGAACTTACAAAGGAAATTATATTGTTTTGGCTCAATACCTCAGTAAATAGATTAAAAAAACAAGGCTGATGACCTCTTCTTCTGTCTCCAGTGTTGGTGTACTTCGGAAGCCGGCGTGAGAGGGAAAGCTGGAACTGGGCGTGGGTCATCAGCACCCGTCTGGCCCGTCAGGTCGGGTACCTGGAGCTGCTGCTCAAACTGATGTTTGTCAACCCCCCCGAACTTCCTGAGCAGACAACACGTGCCCTGCCTGTCAGGTGACAACAACAGAAAGAATCCTTTTCTAGTCACCACACGTTTCTGCTGGAATATATAAAATATTAGTCTCAAGGCTTCAGGAAAAAAGAACATTCATTATGACCTTTAACAGTCAATAGGAGGTTGCTGTATATCTGAAACAGTAATCAGTTTTCGACCCCTCTTTCTCTCTCTCTCTCTGTCTGTCACACGTCGCACAGGTTCTTGTTCACAGATTATAATCGTCTGTCCAGTGTTGGAGGGGAGACCTCCATGGCCGAGATGATTGCCACGCTCTCGGACGCCTGCGAGAGGGAGTTTGGCTTCATGGCCACGAGGCTCTTCAGGGTTTTCAAGAATGATGAGATCCAAGGTGACCTCACTGTCTCTGGCTCTCGATGTCTATCATGTGATGATTAGTCCAATTTCTACCATTGCCATCTAATTATTATCCATCCATTAACAAAGTGAACTATTTGATAGTGGTGTCAGTATAATAAGTAGTGGCTGTGCAGTTTGTGTTGACAGTGAAACCGAAATAGAAGTAGAAAAAGGAAAACGTCTTCTTTCTGCATCTGTGTTTAATGGCATGGTAAACCAGTTCCCTTAATTAGGTTTCTCAAACTGGTATTTACTCGCTTCAGTGCAAAATGACATTGTTGGGAATGTGGCTCTTTTTAAGCATAATGGAGCTCCTGTAAGTATAACCAGTGCTTAAAACTAACTATTTAGCCAGTGTTTTCCTCATTAACTACATCCCACATTACCAGATAATGGTAATGCTGGTCTGTAGAAGAAAAGTTTTCTAATGTTTTACCCTCAGTGTATCTCCCTGTCATGCCTTTATGCATTCCTCTTTATACCTCAGGTAAAAAGTGGAAGAAAACGTGCTGTGTTCCCTCCTTCGTCTTGTTTGCCTTGACACTCGGCTGCCTGATCACCGGTATGGCCCTGTTGGCCATCTTTAAGGTGGGTTGGAACGGTGAACTGAGGACCCATGCATTAAAACATTACGCCCTCTAACCCCCCTAGGTCAGTGGATGTCCCAGTAGTCAGTTTAAATCTTTATAAATGTTTCCAGGTGGATCCGGAGAACTTGACAGTAAATGCAGTGCTGATCGCCATGGCCAGCGTGGTGGGTCTGGCTTTACTGCTCAACTGTAGGACATGGTGGCAAGTGGCCGACTCCGTCCTCAACTCCCAGAGGAAGCGTCTGCACAGCGCAGCCAACAACTTGCACAAACTCAAGAGTGAAGGATTTATGAAGGTAAACTAAGGCCTCACTTACAGACAGGCAGCTGCGGACACCACAGACATGTAGCTGTTCTCATACTAATTTCTTGTCTGCTTGAAGAAGCGCATGCACAGCGGGAGCCCTTGTAGTTTAGTAGCCACGAAAAATGAAAGGATACGCGGATGTCTGCACAGAGCCTCGTGTACACCCTCTGATGATGAAATTTATCTCATGAGGACCTTAGTTGACCCATATGTACTTGCGGATGCAGAAAGTATAAATTAGCTTAGTTCCCTTCATTGTATGTAATCAAGGATAAATGGAAATCCTTCGACATCCTGTTGTTGTGGCCCATGGCGCATTTCATCTGTTTGTGAAGTTGTAGTTCTGTATCCAGTCAATTTTCCTTCTCACATACACTTTGAAAATGTAGTTGTTTTGATCCATTGATTCTCTCTTTCCTTGTTTCTCACCAGGTTCTGAAGCACGAGGTGGAACTAATGTCAAAAATGGCCAAAACAATTGACGGCTTCACCCAGAATCAGACGCGTATGGCCGTTATCATTGACGGGCTAGATGCCTGTGAACAGGACAGAGTGCTGCAAATGCTTGACACGGTGTGTGTCTTCATGTAATTGTGTGCGTCTGTGTCTGTGTGGGTACATAGATGATAAGTGCAGTTTCCTCTTGGCTAATAACAAAACAATATGAAAGAATAAAATTCTTCCAGCAGTAAGGCAGCTGCCATGTGGCCTTAACCTGAAGTGGGTCTTTCACCTGTGCCCACAGAGCCCACACGTCTCTGTTGCCATGTGGCCACCCTGGTGTCCCCAGCTGCCTTAGCTCACCTCCAAGTTCAGCTTCTTCCCCCCAGCTGCCGTAATAGAATTTCCTTTAGCTAAATGTTGTTATTTGGTGAAGTAATCCCAACGAAGATGGCAGCCTCCTGTGTGCTAATGTAATCTTCTCATCTTTGCGAGCACCTCCCAGTCACTCTCAACCCATTTTCTGTTCGGAGATCAAACACGGACTCCGAAATCCATTTTTTCGTTTGTTACACAAATAACCAAATTAAATCTTTTTTTTTCCTTCAGTCTGCATGCTTTTCTTGCCAGAAAATGGGCTGTGAAGATGCAGACATCATGTGATGGTGCTTTAGTTGATGGTGTTGACAGCTGCTGGAGGGACAGAAGTTCATCATCCTGTGGGGCGAGCCTGAGGGTCCTGGCCAGGGGTTAACAAACCATGTCTGCATGTAGCACAAAGCAATGTCCTGTGACATTTGGACAGTGTCCCTTAGTTAGCCAAGTGGAAATCCCCAAAACCATGTGCTACGGACAGTCGGCTCTCACAGGACTCATTCTGTTTAAGCACTACAGCTGACTGGTGCCTCTAGTTGTCATGTTGTGGACTGATTAGATTGTAAACAGTCCATTTTGACGTTAAACTAGTAAACAATCTACACACAGAGGGTTCTGTTCTGCAGATAACCAAGTCGCCAGGTGTGAAAGGTGTCCTGAACATGCTAACTTATGGTTCCTTTCTCATTCCAGGTGAGGGTGCTCTTCTCCAAAGGCCCTTTCATCTCCATCTTTGCCAGCGATCCCCATATTATCATAAAAGCTATCAACCAAAACCTCAATAGTGTGCTGCGAGACTCCAACATCAACGGCCACGACTACATGAGGAACATCGTCCACCTGCCTGTGTTCCTCAACAGCAGGGGCCTCAGCACAGCCAAAAAGCTTTGCATGGCGGCCCCCACCAACGGAGAGGCGTTGCCGATTGAAGGTAGAGGACGGGGGCTTAACATACAACACATTCTGATGAACACATGTATACAGCGATACCGAGGATAGACAAGTTCATAGGCTGTACTTCTAATAGAGATAGCCAATTAATGGTGTTCATTCAGTCTCGTTCTCTCCAGGGTGGCATGAGGACATGGACAGGAAGATGTCGCAGAACACTCAAGACCAGGCCAAGTTTGGCAGCAAGACCACGCTCAATCGCAGGGTAACAGCAGTTGGAGTCAAGTTTGGGTTTTTTTTATATGCGGTACAATGTTCTGTCGGGGTTCGTAGCTCCCCCCACATCAGCAGTTCCTGACCCCACCAAGCTTCAACACTGAGGAACCATGGCACATTAACAAAAGAGAGAGGAGAGGAAATTCAAAGAGATTCCCCCCTGTTGAGATGACAGGACATACAATATGAGCTGTAGGTGAAAGCATGAAATCAATAATATATGTTGAATACGAGTCCAAGGGTAGAATTATAGCAAATCAAAAATTATGATATGCCAAGACTAATACATCAAGTACTGCATTTGCCACCCTAAATAGACACAGGACATACCCCACCCCATTAACCCCATAACAACCAAAACAAATAAGCCAGCAATAATGACAAATCACAGAGAAGCTTCCACCGCACTCATTCCCACAACACTCATGTTAGTTGGAAATATCATAAAGCTGGGAATGAATGCTTAATGTCCTCACATTAATCAAGCTCAAATTAAAATACGGTTAGATCACCACAAGTTGAATAGAAAACACTGGGTTAGTGTGAGAGATGGTGCCTTAGGAGCCCTCACTGCTCTCTCTTTACACCCCCCCCCTCCTGAAGGGGGGGGTGTTCAGTACACGCATGGTATTGGCAAGCGTCTCAGAGGCCAGGGGACAGAAAGAGACACACACACACACACGAAAAGAGAGAGGGGTGCTCGGTGCGCGGCCAAGGTTCCTGGTGTAATTGATGTAATGGCTGTTTATCCTTCCTGCTGCGTTGCCACAGCCTAATGACAAGGCCCAGCAGCAGAGGGTCCCTGTGACAAAACACTGGCACCAGGTCTGCTGGCAGGAGGCTAAGTGACTCTGCTGCTGTCACTGATGCCCCCCCGAGACCTTCCCACTACCCACCTTCCTTCCCACCTCCCTCTCTTGTTTGTTTGTTTGACATTTGTTGTACCTCAGGTTTATCTTGTACAGTCAATTATTGGTGTTGGCCCTTTAATTACGGGGTGGCGTGCTCTGTTTATTTGCCATCCACCACGAGCTAGCTCTTGGCAGGAGGGTCCTCGCCGTTTTCATTTGGCTTCTTGAGCTGTGGCCGACATTATGAGTATCTCTACCATCCTATTTCCATGTATCGGAATTAAATGAATCCCTTTTTGTGAGGAAATTCATTACTACCTGGAGCTTAGCCTTCAGTAAAGCTGTAGAACAACAGTAAAAGCCAGTACATATCGGACAGCCAGGCCATACAGGGATGTCACGCAGGCCTGACTGAGTGGCGACCATATGCTTCATCTCTCTGAGAAAGAGGTCATGAGACTGGTTTTACAACTTCAAAGTCAACTGAAAGCCTCCGCCTTGGCTCATGACCATGGCAGCTGTCTGATGCCATCACAGATGTTCTCCGGTAGATCTGTGTCAATAGCTCGCCTGTGTGTCACGACTGCTCGGCTTTGGAGGGTGGCTCTCTGGTTCGCGTTTGCAGTCGCAGAGAATGGATTGTTCTGCTCATCAGGAGATGATGTGGTCGGGGCTGTGAGCGTGTGAGGGGAAAAAAAGCTGTTAATTGGCTTCACTCACACCAACTCGCATACTTAAACTGGAGACCTTTGCTGGGTTTTCTTGACAAATGAGGGCAAAACAGGAGCAGAAATGCATAGAACTGGACCGCATGTGAATGCTATTAAACACGGGTGGAATTCAGATCCATTCACGTACTCCTCCACTTACCCAAGCTTTAGGTTTTATGATGACGAGGCCTGAGATCGCACATTGACCCAGGAATGCCTGCACTCCTGCCTGTGACAGGGATAGTATAAATGATTTTATCCCTCAGCCAAGGTCTTGAGAAATGACATAGTCCTGTAGAACACATTTCTGTTAAATGCCTCCTGTGGTTGCATTGGTTTTACATCTGTTTCTGCTTTTCCTTTCTTGCTGTTTAACGGGTTTTATTGACAATGTGACAGTATTTCTATCATGGAGTTTTATAAAACACGCATCACAACATCACTGAAACACAGTGGATCCAAACGTGTATAATTTCCGGTTCTCGTGCTAACTGGACTTCCCATCTGTTGTTGCTCCCCCGCTGCCCTTCAAGGACACGTACCGACGTCGCCAGATGCAGAGGACCATCACCAGGCAGATGTCCTTCGACCTCACCAAGCTGCTGGTGACCGAAGACTGGTTCAGTGACATCAGCCCACAGACCATGAGGAGGCTGCTCAACATTGTCTCCATCACAGGTGAAGCTCTGCATTAGCACCAGCCTCATCCTGCAACAGTAACCAGTGCCACTTTGTTTTTTTATAGCAACACTACAGATATTTAGCCTTTAATTGGACTTATTGTTGTTCAATAGATTGGATGGCAACCCCATTCTTAATGGTTTGCTTAACTTTAACCAGCTGTTGGGAAAATATCAGTGGATTTGTAGGAGGATGGGAGAACCCAACAAATCTCTGTGGTTGCAGAGGCAGCGCGTTTGACCGAGCATTTCAATGAGGAGTACATTTTCCATCTAGGCAGGCATTTAAATTAGAAATAAATAATATTTGCAATGATGACATGAGAGTGAGAATTTACACAATGTTAATATGCTGTTAACACATCGTGTAAGAGCAGCAAGACCATGCAGCAGCCTCCGCAGCTGATTGGTTCGGGAGATGTGATCCATAATATGTCAGGCATATAAAATACACTGTACATGCAGTAAATCCAGTTCTTGCAAAATGTGACAGCAGGCCATGTAACAACAATAACACAATGTGTAAAATCATCTCTGTGACATTTCGTGGTGACTCAAACTGATGTTTGTTTGCAGTTACAAGCAAACGTCTCTCTTCCTGGTGCCTCAACTTTATAGTGCTTATTGATCGACAGTGATGATGAGCAGAATGCACAATCCTCGACTCCCCGAGTGGACCCGTGACGTCTAAGGCCGCGAAACCTCTGCATCATTGTTCACAGGTCGTCTGCTGCGAGCCAATCAGATCATCTTCAACTGGGATCGGCTGGCGTCGTGGATCAACCTGACAGAAGAGTGGCCCTACAGGACGTCATGGATCATCCTCTTTCTGGAAGAGACAGACGGAGTGTCTGACCAGGTCGCTCTCAAGACCATATATGAGAGGTACACACACACAAGAACTTTAGATTTTCTGTCTTTCTTTTATTCTCTGTCACTCTTCTTCTCTTCTCATTTTATTGTCTTCACTGGCATCACTGGCAGGCCTAGACCACTCTTAAAATCAAATAAAATGTGAATTATTCTATACTCAATGCAAATTAAGTCAGAGGAATTCAGCCAAGTGACCCAGCCTCTGTCAGAAAAAAAACACTAAAGACTCCCTGAAGTCATCAACAAGCCAGAATGAATTTCAATATTGGGGTCAGTAAAAAATATTCATTTTTCCTGTTGTGAAATATGTAAGTATCAGTAAATTTCACCAACAGGTGGCAGTAGAGGATTTTCTTTTTCTGTGTGGGCTACATGAGTGCACGGACCCTGCCAGTGGCTGTGATTGCCACACTAATTGGCAACTGACAGACAGATTTTGTAATTGATCATAATGCACAAAGCAAATGACGACTGTATCACAACGAGACTTTGATGATCATGAAAGGATGCATTCCTTAAAAAGAGGACAAGAGGCAGCTGAAGGTTAGACATGTCTGTTTGAGCAGACACGGAAAGACCGTGTCCGTGTGTGTGCGTATACACGATGAGCGTTTGTGCCTTTGTGCATGTGTGGTCACAGACTCGCTCACCGCAGACGAGAGGCGGAGGCCGGCGCAGGCTGAATTGCTGGGTTCGGGTGCTGCTGTGCATCAGACGCTGGCCTTTAAAGGTTGCACTCTGTCACAATACACTAGCGCGCGCAACTCCTGCGGCAGGAAAGTGTCACAGGCGGTTACCGTCAGCCAGTCAGCCGGCCAGATTCAGCAGACATATCCCTCCCATCACCGAGGCAAACCGCTGCCTCATTAGCTGTTTGGTTTTCAAAGGACAATGGGCTTTACCTTGCTTTTTTTTTTTTTTTGCAAAATTAGCATTTTTTGTAAGGCAGTTAAGTGTAACATGATGTGTACGGTGTAGCGGGGGACCCCAAAGAAGATGATCATACTTTTACCATAATTATTGCGGAATATAAAACTAGCAGATATAATTATACACCTGAATTCAAGTGCCTTTACCACAGCGCCTTATTGTGCTTACGCTGCTCATTGGACTTAATATAGCCATCGTCTTGTTTTTGACCGACAGTCCTGTCTTTCTTTATCTCCCTCCTCCCTGCATGTCTTTTCCGAATGGCTGCTCTGTTTCTCCGCAGTGACCGTCGGAGCGGCGGCCTTAATGATGATGACAGGAAGCCTCAAACAGGCTAAACATAACGCCTTGCCTAGAGGCCTTATCTCTTGCCCTAATCTTCCGCTGATAAGACTCTGTCTGTGTATCTTTTTCTGTCTCTCCACTTGCTCTTTTCTTCCTCTTTTTTATGATCTGAGGCTCTTTGGTCCATTCTTTTTTTTTTTTCCTCTGGATGAGTTATTCTGTCTTTTCTCCCCTGAGCAATAGATGGGCACTTGACCGAACCTCTCGCAGCCTCAGGCCCCTTCTCCCCCGGCCGTTTGTCTGTTTGAGGAAGAGATAGCCACTTCCGTTTGCTTTCCTTTACAGCGGTGCATATGAACACGCACATGCACAGCACATGTGCACACAGGCACATATATCGCACACACAACATTTTTCAACGACCATTTCTCAGTGTCAATGTCCTTTTTTTTTGTTTGTTTATTTCTGATGAACGTGCTTGAACCCTCGTGCGTGTTCTTTGCGTTTCAGCATCTACACGTGCCTACGAGTTGTCGTGCCGGGCCAAATTTTATTTCACAGCGGACCTACGCATCCCCTGAGTGTTACTAAATGAATATATTAGTGGTGAAGTGAACGCGGGGGTGAGTCAGCCTCTTATAGGTCAACTGTCGCCCTGCATCTCAGTCACAAGGCAGCATGCCCCCCCCCCTCCCCCTTGTAAGGCTTGCTTACAGCATGGGAGGTCACAGTACACGGATCATCAGAAAGGCATGGTGTACCATAAATCATACTATGGATAAACTAGGTCTCTGTTTCCATCTCCATCAGTAAAAACAAAATCTAGGTTTGATCCCTGTCTGAGGTTCTTTAATTGCACCGAAGCGCCTGGAGAGGTTCCCAGTTTAAAATGTGTATGCCCTGCCTAGCCTGATAAATGAAAACCAAATTACCGAACCACATGGAAATATTGTGGGAATAACAGAGTGCCTCTCAGTGTAGAAGGTGACAGCTACTCTCGGTGGCACGTACCTGAACTCCCAGAGAAGGGGTGGAAAAAAACCAAAACAGAAACACTCACCCACCTTCCCTCATATCTCACACAAACACACATGCTTTCAGAATGGCTAAAAGCAAACTCGTCTGGCAATAACAAGCACCCATGAAGGGCTGTGAGGTGTCATTGTAGGACACGGCGAGGGGAGAAATGCGTATCGCTAATTCCCGTAGCGGGAGCGGGCCAGTACAGCCTTCCTAATCTGATGGAGAATGCCTAATCGGTTAATAACCTCAACGATTTCTATCGTTAATGGCATGACCGTCAACTGCCCGTGCTAATGCAAGGTAGCGGGGGCGGGGGTGGCGCCGTGTAACAAAGATGGCACTGTCTGAAGGAGATACTGCCTCAAAGCAGCCGAGCTCTCACAGGAGCACACAGGAGCTAAAAATGGTGCGTTGTGTTTGTCTGCAGGCGAAACTACAAATTCCTGCTCGAGCAGTGAGTTAGAGTCGTGGCCCGCCCGGCACGCTGACAGAAACTCAACAGTGTTTGGGACTGACCCTCATATTTGCAGCTGTCAAATTAACGAAAACCAAATCCCTGTTTCAAACGCTGACTTTTTTTTTGATCACTAGCAAATTGAATTTGGGGCCTGCAGCCTTGTGACTATCATTTCGGCTACTGTATCGTTTCTTCCTTCGCAGTGTTGTCTCTCTCAGGAGTCAGTTGTTCCTTGTTTTAGCTGCCATTAGAGACTTAATGACTGGAGCTAACCTAGCTCTCGCTCCGGCTTCACGTTTATTGCTTTAAAGCAGCCCCGCCATTTCCAAAGATTGCTAATGGGCCCTCGTATGTTTATTTCCTCGATGTTGCTCAGAGTCATTACATTACATTCAGCCATTACACGGAAGCTCCTCTGTATAGTGACTTCGAGAGAGCGAGCGTCGTTTCTGGAGCTTGTTCAAGGACACTCCTGTCACACACATGGCAGTTGTTGTGACTTTTACTATGTTCTGGAACATTTATTTCTTTTGTATTTGGATCCCCATTACCTTTTCTAAAATAGGTGGAAGGGCTCTTGCATCTGTATCTTTTGAATTCTATAATAGCCAAAGTTCCTCATTTAACTTGCAGATGTCCCCTTATTGCATAATCTTGCTTTATTTTTTTATGGTCAACATTTATTCGCTAGTTGAGATTTAACAGAAATCTATGAAAGGCAAGATTAATATGTACAGGTGCTCATACAATAGTAGCGGCGCATCAGTAAATCATCAAAAGAACAAAGGTTTTTGCTTCTTTTTTCAAAGAAAAAATTATAAAAATTTCCTGCTCAATTCTGAATTTTTTGAGCACGCGTTCTGGCAAATTTGTGGTCGGCATTGCTCTCCACTTTATGATATTTTATAGAATTAAACTAATGGACAGATGTTACCGGCCGGTTGTTACATGTTCTGCCACACCGTCACACTGCCGTCGGAGAAAAGGCGCCGACAATCAGTCACATGGTCTGTAGCGCTGAAGTAAGAGTGAATCCAAGTTCAGGGGACCGTCAGCTCGCAGATGCACCTTCACAGTGCACCCTCACTGTAAAATGACTGTTCATGCAGTTTCTTTTCTGTTACAGTATCAGTAAGTGTCTCCAATGATTTTTTTATTATTTTTTATCAGTGGTGAGTTGAGGGGTTAACACATTTGGATCGAGTGATGAACGAGGGCGAGTGTAGTCAGCCCCTCCGAGAGTTTATTCTTGGACGCCCAGATTCCGTTTTCAGCTCTAAAAATAAATTCAAAAAAAAAAAAAAAAGTGTCACTGGTCCACCGAGCAGGTTCCTGCACCGCTCTGACATCTGGTGCCCTGTCTGTGCCAGGATGCCCCCGCCGCACTCAGGAGTGCGTTTCTGGCGCTGCACCTGAATCTTCTGTTCATTACACACACACACACACACACAAACTATTGCATGTCATACCGTCGCACATACACACACACACACACACAGGGTTTTCATGGTAAAACACGCTCATGCTGTAGCTAAAACAAGCATACTTACAAACAGTTCACCGCGATGAGCGTTTGCCGTCAAACATATGCACGCGGGCCCCTCAAATCGCACGCGAAAACCGTAGCGTGCGCCACGCGTGCAACGCACACTCATATGTACGCACATTTTCACACCCACACGCACACCCACCTAGCTCTCACACCAGTGCAAGAACATATGTCACCCCCAACTCCTCTGGGAATCAGAGTAATTAATCAGACCCTGAGATGCAGGCTGCGTTCAGCAAACACGCGTATGCACACATACGCAGGACAGGAAGCAGAAAGCAGCAGCGAAATTGTTGTAAGTTAATGTTGCAGTGTTTTAGAAGTGCTGTTCATTTCGGTCACGACACCGTGTTTCCGTCTCCAGATCTCGATGCACTTTGTGCTTTCGCTCCTTGCATCCCAGTTTGTGAAGAATCAACTATTTCTTTCTCTCCTTCATCGTCTTGTGCCCTTTGTTTTGTTGGCTTGACCCTGCATTCACCCAGCCAACAATCCTCCTTTCATGGACGCGACGAGAGCCAGGAGGCCCTTCTTGGACACTTCAAAACTTTTTAGCACCAGTCACACACTTTGAATGAATATGTAGCCAAGCAATTCAGTCTTAATTAGAGAGACTCTTATCCCAAGTACTGAAACATTAAGATGACACTCTCTTCATTCAGGATTACTTTAATTGGCACAATTATTGTAATTTAGTCGCAATTATGTGCCGGGATAAAAGCGCTGTTCCAAAGCTCATGCGGGTGATTCCCTTTATGTGGAATCCTTTAATAAGCTCTTAAATATCTGGCTGCAAAAAAAAAAAAGGCGAGATCCTATTCTTTTCTCGTGATGAATACTTTTGAACTTTTCCTGCCCTCAAATGAAAAGTCTTTATTCTTTGCCACGCATCCTATTGTTCACTTTCTGTGATCTGCGTGCTTTGCAAATGCTCATAAATGGGGTTTTTTCTATCTCTGTGTCCTCTTGCGTAGCCCGTAGCCCCTGTTCTAACTCCCACCCACCCCCCCAAGGAGGTATTTTAGCCAAAGACGGAGTAAAACCGGTAATTGGTATTTGCCAATGGACCCGAAAACGTGTGTGGATTTGTAAAGGCTGGTGTGAAGCAACCTACGTCCCAGTAGAGGTCTGGCTCCTACGCTGATAGGACACCAGCGCGCTGACAGACTGCCTGACTGACAAGTAGATAAATAACAGAGAGTTTAAAAAAAAAAACAGAATGTATGGCAGGCATGAGATAAAGATGGAAAAAAGGGGTGAGGGGTGGGGAAAAGATAAGGAAGGGCAAAAAAGAGAGAGAAAAGATCCAATCTCAGGAGGTGAAATGAGGTAAAGGAATCTAAATGTGTGAATACTGCAGAGGATCAGACCAGATACCGGCAGGATTACTGCGAGACCAATTTGCCTTGGGGCGTTCATGTCTCAGGCATATTCATAGCCTCAGGTGATGCTGCTGCTCCCAGGGAGATAGTCCAGGTGGTGGAGGCATACAGATTCATGCATGCCCCCCCCGGTCCCATGTGGATGTTTACATTAGTGAAACTGATTAGCGCGTGTGTGTGTTTGTGTGTGTCGGTCCAGCCCTCATTGTCGTTCCGCCCCCTCGGGTGTTTGGCGGTGGTGACTCGGGCTTGAATCGGCCTCCACCGACACTCACCCCCCACCCCCACCCCCTGCTGAGCTGCTCAAAATGAAAAAAAAGCGAAAACGAAAACATGGCAGCCACTCTGTACAGGTGACACAGGAGGGGGTGTGTGTGTGCATGCAAGGTGAAGTTTTGGTTGTGTCTACATGTCTGTGTGTGTGTGTGTGTGTGTGTGTGTGTGTGTGTGTGTGTGTGTGTGTGTGTGTGTGTGTGTGTGTGTGTATGTGTGGAGGCGACCACGTGAGGAAGGAAAGGACGTCATGCAGCATTCTTTGTCAGAAAATCCTTAAAGCCCTTTTCATTTCTGCCTGTAAGCCGAGGTTGAAGGATTAGTCTAATTGGTCTGAAACAAGAGACCCGCTCTGTTCCCTTTTCTGTACGACGCATAAAGGATCATTTCAAATGCAATAAAAGCCTCTGGCCCCTGCACTTTAGCCACGGAGTCGTCCGTCAGCGACGACAAGTTTTCGATTAACATTTAAACGCAACGCCAAGATGGAAGGAAAGAGGTGGAGGACTGGGAAACAGACATCTGCCAGATACTTTGGTATTTGTCTGGTGTTGAGCATTATCGCCAATACCCCCCCCTTCTCACACACACACACACAAGCTCTGCCCCCTCTTCTTTGTGCTGGAAATGCCGGAAGGTGCGTGGTGGTGGTGGTGGTGATGGTGATGGGGGGCCGATTATAAATAGCAGCACAGGGTTGCAAGAGGGTCAGCACTGACCTTTAAGTGAACAGAGAGATTCACCACTCAGCTGCCACGGGAGCCACGGGCACTGGTGATAGTTGCACACACACACACACACACACACACACACACACACACACACACATCCGGCCCTTAACTGATGTTAACATCCTGGCCCTTCAAAAGTCAATGGAGGTTACGTCCTTTTAGGCTGTGTGTGTGTGTGTGTGTTGAAACCACACTGAAATGGCAAAGAAGGACAAGTCAAGTGAGCAAGTCCAAAGAAGGTGAATTGAAGACTCAGCCTTTATTGGGAGGGATTGCTCACGTCCATTTCTTCCCTGTCTTTGCCTTCAAATCAGCTCTTGATTTGGAGCTCATGCTACCAGCCACTGTAAAGCTTAAGGATTTACTTATCAGATTAGTCTGCTGGAGTCTTCAGAGCAAGGTGCTCCAGGCTCGAACGAAAGTTCTTAATAACCTTTGATACATTTAAAAGAAAAAAAAAGTTTCACTGCACAGCATTTTCGTCTCGCTCTATTTCCCTCCAACGCTCAGGCTCTCTCTCTGACGTTCTTGCATCCGTCCCTCGTCATATTTCTGATGCGCTCGTCCTCCGCTCTGTGAAAGTTGTCTGGCGGGATTTCTGTTTCGGCCCTGAGTATCCCGAGCTTTATTTGTCACATTCATCACTCGCTGTATGGATTTTTAGTTCCATATCAGACCTATTCCAGATGTATTATGTGCTGCAGAGGAGCACATTTGTCTCCACTTTAGCAGTCCACCCCACTTAACTCGGCATCACACAGCCTATCAACCGGCCGTTACAGCTATCAAACAACCACATGCGCTGATATGAAATTCGTGGTGCAATTAGTGTCATAATGAACGAACTCTGCCACGGCCCTGTGATGCTCCAAGCTCTCCTCTTGCAAATAAATCACCAAGTTGAGGTTTAGTGTTTTAGTATTTGTCAAGAATGAGGCCTTAGTTACTCTGAGTGGAGGGTTCAGTTAAGGTTTTTGGGGTCTGGAACACGGAGGCTCCGTTTCGGCACTGCACATGAGTTTAATCAACATTTCAGGGAACCACTGAGTCTCGAGCCCGTCTCAACCGAGAGGCAGCTCGCTCCGAAGCTGCTCGCTTTTTATCAGGCTAGTGTGTTTCCCATTAGGCCGCTTGTCTCTGCGGTTTGCTCTGGGATGCACAGGTCCAGCTTAGTACACGAGAGTTTCAATTATTGGACTAAACTTTGCCACGAATGTATATGGAAAGCAGACGCTGCCACGAGTTGTCAGTTGGCACTGCCAAGTCAAGGAAGAGAGAAAGTTGCGGAGACAGAGAGGAAAGCAGAGACACGGGGTGTCCACATTACTTGGAGCATTTGATTCAAATCAAGGAAATATGTCTGGATTTTAAGGAGACAAAGAACATGGCGTCATCTAAAGTGAAAACATATTTATGCTCTCCCCCTCGGCCTTTGGGGTGGTGGAGGTCTTGGCAGCTTCCACTGTAACAATAACCTCTCTCAGCGTTGATGCTGCGAGTCCACGCGCCAGCATGTTGGTCTGTCCGCCTCGCTGCTGTTTTCCCAGAGCGGGCCCCACTGGTTCCGTCCACGCGCTTGGCAGACACTCTGCCAGCGGCTCTGACATGACTCCGACCAGGAGAGGAATGCGCCGGACCCGGGCCTGGTTAACTTCTTCACCCACCCATTGTCGCACTGGACGCACGGCGTCTCACACTGAAACCCTCGCGCTTCCCAAACACAATGCGCACAGGCGCTCGTCTGTTCCGCAGGCATCTCCCTCGCTCTTTGGGCCCCTTTATGGAAATGTTTGGCAGCGAGGCCTGCTCTTTTGTGGCACGCAATGTGCATGTCGTCCTAAGCACAGAGGGCAGCTATAAAGCAAAGTCAAGTGGCGCATTCATGGTTTCGGTGCCCAAAGAGCGGACGGAAGGGATAGAGCGATGAATTCTGCTCAGTGCCGTCAGCTGCAGTGTGTGGGAGGTTGAGAGGAGAAGAAAGGCTACGCTTCCAGTCAGCTTTGGGACCTATTAGCATTTGGATAAGCTCGGAAAAGCTCTCAGTGGCCACGCCACACAGAGTGGTTGGACCTAAGTGCCTGTGCTGCTGCAGCTATAAGCTGGGTCCTGTCAATGGGCCCATTGTGCGGGACCGGCTGCCGGGATGCCTGCTGGCCTTTATCTCCCTCGTCCTCAGTCTGCTTGAAAGTAGCATGCTGGCTTCCTTGGCGCGCCCGCCCGCACATCCATCTTGTCATTTGGCAGCCGATCGCTGATAAGAATGGCTTTGTTCATTTCGCCTGTATTGTCCCGTTCACCGTGAGGGCGCCTCACTCTGAAGTGATTTGTGTCGATCGCTCAACGCCAGGGCCAGCGACTCATCGTTGGTCATCCACAAATTATGTCACGTACAGAGGTTAAACCCCATTGACAAACCGATGTTGGCATTTAAAGGGTACCGTTTGCTCTGCAGCCCAGCGTGTTGGCCAGAATCACTCCGATGAATTATCAGCTGTAGGGTTCATTAGTGTTCCACGATTGCCATGAGTGGTGCCCTCTGATCTTTACCAGATCCTACAAGGCCAGGTTTGGGAGTGTGAGCTCCACGTTGTCTGGCCCCGCTCGCCCGCTCCAGCAGACACGTCAGCCGGGAACGCCAGGAATGGGCCTCTGACGCTCCGCTCTCTCCTGTTTTCCTTCCGTCTGTCTGGGTGGAGCTCCGTGATGGATGCCCTTGATTTGTTCTCCTCGACAGCCCCTGGTTGTCTTTGGAAGTCCCAACTGTCTGCGCTACCGTGTTTTTCAGTGGAAAACTGCACGCCAGAGCAAATACGCACGTTAGCTAACACACATTAGCTAAATATGGGCCTTCGTAGCCATTTTCTTTTCATGGGTGGCGTTGCTAGATGGTACATCTTTGGCGAAACATGTGCGGGCCCGAATTTGTGCAGCGTTCAGGATCGCTCAGGCTCTGAAGTAGCCACGAGTGATGCCACTACTACTTAACAAACATTGTTGCCGTCCTTTCTAAACTTTGGCACAAAACAAAAGTCCACTGTGCGGACACACCACTGAGCTATTCTAGACGGCCCTATAAAAAGGATGGTCCTCAAGATTCCTTAGAAAGGCTTTGCAGGGTGTTCTCTATATAGCAAGAGGAAGTGTCCTGTGTGTGTGTGTGTGTGTGTGTGTGTGTGTGTGTGTGTGTGTGTGTGTGTGTGTGTGTGTGTGTGAGTGTGAGTGTGTGCGTGAGTCACTGGCTCCTGTTGGTCTGTGTCTGCAGACCCACAAATAAACAGCAGTAAGCCAGCTGGAAATTGGGAAAAGCACAGGCTTCTCTCAGTCTGTGTACGGGTTAATACAGTTCATGGGAAAAGGAACCAAACACCCCCCCCACACACACACACACACACACACTCTGTACATGTTCTCACACATGCGCACAAACGCACGCATTTTTTTTCATGTGTAACTTTTCCGTCCACGCTGCCCAGGTGCCTGCGGTGGACGTTCCATACCGCTGGGTTTTTTTCCTCAATGTTGTTTGAAATCATTGCTGGTGTCGCTCACCGGCACAGCTCAGGTATGCGAGCGCCTGCGTGTCATCGTGTGCGCGCGCAGGTAACATCCGTGCCTTCGCCGTCCCGCTCGTCCTCCCAAGCAGATGTCACATGAGCGGGGTTCATTTGTGCGCCAACGCAGAGCTTCCTCGACCTTTGTGGGTCTTCTTAAAGGTTCTAATGGAAGACAACACTGAGAGGGCTTTGTCTGCCGGGGCCCAGCTGTGCCTCCACGTCCTCTCCCCTTCTCACAGCCTATTCTCTCTTCTTTCAGACCAAGTGTGTCTGCACTGGAAGTCGAGTGGGGGGGGCCAGTGGGGTCAGGGTGACCCACCTGGGCTGTTGCCGCGGGGAAGTGAATCACACAGAAGGGAGGGAGGGGGGGAGGTGTATGAGTGGAGCACAGATGCTAAAACGTCAATGTCGGGGCCTCGCGCCGGACCCTCCTTGTTCCCACTCCGTCTGGAAGCGTCGACTCCGTCTGCAGTCACGCTCGCAGTTCATTTTTTAAAGTTTTGTTTACAGGCTGCTTGGTTTTTGCAAGACTCCCTCTAAATACAAAACACCCCAGATTAAAAACACATCTCATTTTCAGTGCTAGAAAAGGGTATATTTGATTATTATTAACAAAAACTAAAGTTTAACTTTAAGTTCTTACAAAAATGATCACATTTACACATTTGAGTTACTCATCTCAGCATCCCCAGGACACACACCCCTCCTATTTCTTGCCAGACTCCTATGTTTGGTTGGAGACACCCTGTAACCACAAGGTCGCCGGTTCGAGCCCTGCCACAGCAGATGTGTCCGTCACCAGCCATCTGTCCTCTCAAAATGTCCTTGAACGGAGGAGTGGACCCCTACCTGTTTACTCTCTTTAAGCAGTCTGGACAGGAGCGTCAGCTAAAGCCCCTAAAATAGAAATGATGTAACATGTAACTAAATGCTGTGTGCGTCTACTGTCTTTTTCCGTTGTTTTTGTCCACCAAGAACCTCAGTGGATCAAACCGATGGGACATTTCAACCAGTACGTTAGCTGCAACGGTTAAGCTGATGGTTTGGATTATTAGCCAACCGTGTGCTTCGTTGAGTGTGCGCCAGCTGCTGACCTCACCCTGACTTAGCTGGCGTGCTGCAGCAGTGGTACTAATCATCCAATCACAGAATCACAGAAAGGCCTGCCTGTGTTTGCTCTCGAAAACAGATCAGGCCCAGGGAAAAACCCGACTCATCGGCAGAGCACACCAGCGCAACGGACTGGGCGAGGTGCGGGGAGGAGGGTGCGTCGGGGTCGATCTGAGAAGAGGGGGAAGGTGAAGCAGGATGAAAAGGGAGAGGCATCCACTGAGAAAAATAGATGAAGGCGACTGGATGAGAAATGGAGGCAGGGATGAGGAAAAATGTCTGCTCCCCCCGCCGGAGTCTCCTCATTCATCTGATAAGAGCGGCACATTCTGGTGATGAATGGCCGGAGTCATAAGTCACTCAGACTTTCATATTTTCGTGCCTGAATGATAAGATGAACGAGATGTACTGATTGCTCTGGGTTGTTGGTGTTTGCTTCCCTTGTAGCGCTGGCAGCGCGTTACACTGCCCTCGATTCGGTTTTCATCATTTCGGGGATGCTGCCGCCTCTTCTTAACCAGAGCCTAAAGCTTGAATTCATATTGTATGGTGCCACAGTTTGTGTACTTGTGATGATTTTTAGATGCAATATCGCACAAACTGAACCCAGTGGCTCTCTTAATATAACAGGATTGTTTTCTCGGCAACGCAGACAGGAAAAAGTATACCTCTCAATAACGGAACATTCTCCAAACATGGTGTTTACTTAAACCGTGGGATAACAAACATCATGTTAACTGCAGCAGCGCATCATGACGCGCTTCCGTCTGCTGCTTGCTAAATTACCCTGATTGTCATCTTCTCAGGTTTCCTCCTCTGCAGAGAAAAGATAACATCCCTCACTCTATCTGTCCTCAAACATCCTCCCCTTTCGCTATCTTGCCTTCTCTAAATCCAGTTATCTCTGTGCTCTCACAACGATGATGACCGTTGCATATCTCGTCGATCTTAACAGAACTGCTCGCTATTTCCTCTTTTCTTTTCTTTTTTCGTTCCGTATGTGATGCTTTGCCTTTAACGACTACCAATGCACCAGTTAGAACTAAGAGTAAACTGACGCGTTTATATATTTGTGTCAATAACACTGCTTAATTTATTATATTGTCCTTTATAACCTTTTGCTTTTCCACAGTGAAGAGTTGCAGAATTCAGTTGTTTAGGAACTTGTTTTCTTTTCTCATTTGCAGTTTCAGTTGAGTTTGAAATTGTCTCCAGCTGATTCTGATTATTAATGTGAATAGTTGTTATGATGAGTGGATCTACGTTAATTTCTGCTAAATCCCCCCCTCCATTTTTCTTCATCCCCTTAAGAATCTCCAAGAACATCCCCACCACCAAGGATGTGGAGCCGCTGCTGGAGATCGACGGGGACATCCGCAGCTTTGAGGTCTTCCTCTCCTCCAGGACGCCCTTTCTCACTGCCAGAGATGTAGAGATGTTCCTGCCCTGCACCGTCAACCTGGACCCCAAACTCAGGGAGATCATAGCAGGTTCATACACACAAAAAAAAATCTGCCTTAAATGTCTTCCTCAGCATGTGAAGTCACTCAGTCGCCATGGAGATGATTTAATTCTCATCGGGTGGCGACAGCCTTTTGTTATGGTGTTTTTATCGGTCGGAGAGTCGCAGCATATAATACACCTGCCTTTTATTGGAAGCATCCGTAGACAGTGTTTTATGTTGAACGTCTGCAGGCAGCCATTTTTATTTGCATTCAGCTTCGCAGATTCCTGAAGCTCAACGTAAATATCTTCGAATAAGTCAAGCGAGAACAGCGCCGTTGAGCTTAAGATCTGTAACACGGCCTCTTTGCATGTAAATCAATAGGGGCCCACAAACAGCCGTTATCCAAAACTGAGGCCTGCCATTCATCCAGAAAACTGAGTTTGGCAGCAGAGGTTTTCTGCCAGTAAGACTGTCGGGTCCGGAAATTCTGCTGTTTCCCTCTACATATAATCTGATCGGTGTTTTTGGGGTATTGTCAGGCCTCACTCCTCAGCCTTCACACGAAAACAGATATATACTGTAGATATAAACAGATATCTCAACATAATGTTTCATCATCAAAAAAAGATACATTTCATTAACTTTTCTTTCCTTCGCATTAGCTCAAGACGAAATTGTTCAGGCTTTTAATGTGTCACGGGGAGAAGTGTGTGAATTTATGTGTTTGCGTGTGTGAGAGAGAAAGAGGTTCATCATGCAGCTGTGTTTAAAGTACCTGAAAGGGCCGAGTACACACTCGCTCGGAGAAAACAGAGGAACGTCCTCGGCGTGATGTGTTGAATTTAGTGCCAGCTCATTTGGCAGTGACGTTACTCATACCGCTGCGGCGGGGTCTGCTCGAGCATCGCCCGCTGCCGGGGCTCTCAGAGAACCCACAGTTTGCCTCTCATTTCCAAACAATCAAATGTCGAGGCTTTTTTTAATTAATTTTTTTCCGCAACCGCCGCCCTGGGAACAGGACGGTATTTTCGCTCGCTGTCACCAAATCTGCCTCCGGCGCTGCGGCGAATTTCACAGTTTGTAGCTGCAGTGACGTAACACTGCATCGGTGCTAAACTGTAAGCCCGAGCGGCGCTGTACTTCTGCTACCGTGCGTCAGCGTCCGTTCGGAGTGTCAATGACGCCTAGTGTGAAGCTGCTCCATCATAGTGTTATGCGACCACAGACGCACACACACACAACACACAAGGTCTGTTCCATTGAGCCAAGGTTGAGTCATGGAGGGCGCAGCTGACCAAGCTCAGCGACCAGACGTCCAGTCTGTAAGTTCAGCACTCATCTCCTAAAAGTGCGTAGGTGCGGGCGCGCTGTTACACGTCCTGTCAGACGTGCGTGTTTCTGCTCAGAGGTGTGCAGGTATTTTTGCCTCCGCACGTGTCCTCGGGGAGCGGAAGGTGATCAGCGCTCTCACCCAGTCACCCACGCTCCCTCCGCGGCCGGTCGGTGCCTCGGTGCCCGGTGTCCTGCGGCCAGCCAGTGGGCAGTGCTGTCAGTGATACCCGCCCATGAGGCTGACTCACTTCATAAGGCCCTCATTGTGTTCACGGGCTGGATTGGGTCTCACTCAGCGTGTCATTTAGCAGCCACTTGTATAACCAGGAGACATTCTGGTGCCGGCTGCTGTTTTCTGGGCCTTACGTTCTTGCCAGCCGCACAGAGACACTCTGTGTTCTGTCTCTGGGCTTATTTAAACTTTAAATTTGGGAGGTTTCACCAAAGCGCCCCGCTCAGCTCCTGCTGGAGCTCGAAGTCACATTGATTTACGTGAAAACAATTGTTGCAGGGCGGTTATGAGTTCCCATGTTTTGTTTGTTTACACGGGCGAGATTTATTTGTCAGGGACAGCGAGGAAGCTCCATGTGCCACAGTCATCACATGGCTGCCGGATAATTTGGAAAACAGGGAGTATATCAGCGCGGCTGCTGGTTTGTGAGAGAGTAATAGAAATCAAAGTAGGAATGGCATTCACTGTTGAAGGTCGTAACATCTGCGCTCTTTTTTTTCCTCTCTCTGTCATGTAGTTGTTTAATTGTCTTCTGTTTTGGGTACGAAGAACACGCTCAGGAACAACGCTCTCCTTGTATTCCCCGCAGCGCTCCGGGACTCAAGGAATTTTGCTCTTGTGTGCATCGTTTGTTTGATATGTATATTTCTCTTTGGATCCACAACTGTCTAAACTCTCTCGAGATGACGAAATAAAGCTACATTATTGATGCGTGGGTGGATCTGAAGGGTCTTTATAGTCATCGCCAAGACATGATCATCAGCATTGCAGATAAACAGCCCCTTCTCCTTCCCGCTCCCGCTCTGCTTTTTCCCTCGGCTCTGTCCTCTCTTTTAGATGTGCGTGCGGCCAGGGAGCAGATGCACATGGGAGGAGTGACCTATCCCACGCTGCCCCTGCAAGAGGCGGTGCCCCGTCCCCAGTCAGGTTACGGCCAGCACTCCGCCGCCTGCTCCCCGACAGGCTCCTTCACTGGATCCCTGCCTCCGCAGCCCCACAGTGCCTACTTCAGCGGGATGACTGGCCCACAGCACCCCTTCTACAACCGGGTGAGACAGAACAGGGCCTTGCGTTTAGACATCCGCCCCTCTACCTGTTGCTTTCCAACATCCAAGTGGATGTAGGAGGGGGTCTTCTTGATAAACAAATCGAATGTCGCTCAGGATCTGTGGCCGTTTTCTGACAGCGACGGTAGAAACTGTTCCTGCCAACTGATCCCCACAACCACAGACAACCACACTCCTTTCTGAATTTAGCTGCTCTGCACATTATCATAATGTAGCATCACAATGACCCATTTTTCAGTTACAACCGAGTATGCTGTGCAGTTCACAGATCTTTTTATGTACTATATGTCCATGGTTTTTGAATTAGCGCCACACTTCACTGAGCACGACTTGATTAAGTAGGCAATGTTATCTTTCCCCCGCTGTGTTTTTGTCCTATTTTTACCTGAGCATTATGATTTTATGATTTTCATTTTGTTTTCACCCCCTCTCCTCTCCTCACCATTCCCTCCCTCTGTCCCCCATAGCCTTATTTCCCCCATCATGTTTATCACCTGCCACGGCATTACACCCACCATGTCCCCTCATCCTCGCGTACCTCCATTAAACCACCCGGCCAGCCTAAGGACACCAATGGACTTGTAAGTAAAGGAGAAGCGCCACATCCGCTCAACATTTGCTTGCACTTGAGTAAAATTCTTGTGATTGGATCGATTTGAAAGTTTAAGCCTTCTACGTGACCCCGAGCGGCTTCACAGCAGTACCATAGGATGTTACTCCATTTATATTAATAGTTTGCTAAATAGCGTAAAACTTACGAAGGCTCCGGCTCTGGATATACTTTATTAAATCACCCAATGTTTAATATGCTATCAGGTCCATTGTGTCAAACTACAGCATGAATGAGCCTGAACTCCTTTACCTCCTCTTCTGTCAGCTACCTCTTTCCTCCATCCCTCTGTCTCCATCGTCATTTTATCTTTACATTTCCTGCTACCTCCTGATGTTTTTAATGTCGCCATATTTGCCCAACCACCGTCCAGAGTAAAGTGAAAGGGTAATTCCACACATCGAGCAGTCCTGAACCCAACCTTTATTGAGCCCTTCTCTCTCTCTCTCTGTACATTCCCTGTCTCCATTCTGTGCCCGTGTCAGGATGTTATTGCAGAGGATGCCAGAGAAAGCCTCCCCTCCTGTCCCTCTGATCCCGCCATGGTAACCTAGCTGACATTAACTGACGTCTTAGCTCACACCGTATACTGCACACTAACACATACTGCACATATATGGTTGTAGAGTAATTTGGCTATGCAAATATGCAACTCGTCCTTTATTATGCGCCTGCTGCCCCGAGGGTTAAACCTCATTTGTCATTTATCGTGGTGCATGCAGAAAAACGCCTGCCTGTGTGTTTGTCAGACTTCTTGCTCTGGTTTAGAAAAGCAGAAAGAACAAATATAGATCCGACGTTTGGCCGGTCGCTGCAGAATACTTCACGTATATACACAAATTACAGCGCATGTGAATGAATGAAGTTAACTCTGATACTGGCAGAGCAGCAGTCCTGCATTCTCATAAATGGGCCATGAAAGTGTTGTTAGCCGACTTCAGGAATGCACAGAGATACCGCTGAAAATAACCCAAATCTCCCCGCTCAGATATTCGCACATTTCAAGAGAAGGCAGCGACTATTAGAACAATTTAATGATAACACTACTCAGGAGATTCCTGCTCCACAAAGCCACTTATCAGCGCACTGCCAGCGAGCATTTAAAGGAGCCGTATGAACGATTTAAATATAGATTACTATGTAATGGTCCTTTCTTCAGTCTCTTCTCTTTCTGTGTTTTTGTCTTTTAATTTTTTGTAAAAATCCTTCCTCTCAGCACCAATCTTAATTTTTATACATTTTTTTTGTTCCTCATATCTTCCCCTGCTCTTTTGTCCCCTTTTCTTCCTCAGTATAAATTTCCTCAGTTTCCCCCCATTCTTGCTTTTCGATGGTACATTAGCCCATCTTATCCCTGCTCGGTTCACTCTTTATCTCTTTGCTCAGTGCTCATGTGCGCCTGTATTTCTACAAATCCGCAGACGTGCGTGCACACACTCGATCGTTTGTGTGTGCCGCTTTGGATATGTAAGCGGGCCTAGCCCAGCGTAATTGCCTCGCTGATATAAGTGTGAGTATGGATTCCTCGGCCTGCCGGGATTATCATCAGAGCAACTGTTGGGGCTGGGAACACACACACACACACACAAACACACACGCACACGCACGCACAGACACACACTGACAATGAGCCCAGCGCTGGTAGAGCTTATCTCCTTACCAAGACGCTTCCTCCCTCACAGAGCTCTGTTTCCTCTTCCCCATCCTTCTGCCCAGCCCTGAGCTCAGCCCAGCTGTAATTACGGTCTTATCACACACACACTGGGAGGGTTCACACAAACACACACAGTCGCAGACACACCCGCAGACATTTGCGCTTTCGCTGGCGTTCTTAGAAGTGGAGGGGTCGTATTCACGGCCTTCCCTGAAGTGAAACTTCTGCTTTTTTCCCCGCGCGGGCCGAGAGCTGCCTCGTTCTCTCGCCAGGCCTTCCTCTCCGTCTCTGTCTCGTCCGCAATCCTTTTCTGAAAAGATTATGACTGTGAAAGCCCACTGACTCGCGGCGAAAACAAAATCTCCTTGTGTAATAATTCTGCTTCCAGCAGCCTCCTCTTTTCCAGTCTGGTGTGGCTGGCTGGCAGCGGCTTCTGCAAAGTAGCCGTGTCCTCCCCTGCTGCGAGGCAGATAAATGCGTCTGCGCTGTTGTCAATGTCTCCCCTGTCCCCTGATGATGAGTTCAACGTGTGTGCCGCTTGTCTGTCTTTTCTGACTTAACGTCTGCCCCCACCCCCCTTCTTTTTTTTCGCAGGTACCACCCCGGCTTTGTACTGTTATAAATGTCTGTGTGTATTTTTGTCTGACAATTTGTCTGCTTCTTTTTTTTTGTCTCCATATGAAGCATTTAAAGTCGCTGCCTTACAAATTAAAGCAGGTACACCTTTGGTTTCATGGCTACTTTCATCACCACGTCCGACCTTTTCCTTTCCTCATCTTCCACCTATTTCCTCTTCATCTTTCATGCTAACACACCGGTGCATTAAGCATGCTGTAGAAAGAGATATAGACTCATCACTATGTCTAAACACAACCTAAGGTCCTGATCTCTGTGTAGTAGCTCAATAGATGCACTAACATAGTTTCATCCTAGAGAAAAACATCTTTTATGTACATAGGAACAGTAGTTAAACTCCCTGAGTGCCAGTTTTCATCCTCGAGCCCACCACTGCAGAAAGTTGGCACCTGCTGTGGTGCGAGCTGCTTATTATTTTGTCTAACAACAATTCACAGTCCGATGAAGCTCCGCTCTCCTCTCCCCTTGAAACCAGAAACAAAGCCGGGGGGGCTTACTCTGAAGCCATGTCTTAATGGTGTTAATAGCAGACAGAGAGCTGGGGGGGTGTTGAGGTAGGAAGAAGAGATGTGCTAAGAGAGAAACAGAGTGATGGAAAAGAGCGCAGGAGGTCAGTGCAGGAGGCTGAGAGGGAAGGAATGTGAGAAGGAGGAAGGAAGGAAGGAAGGGAGGGAGGGAGGGAAGGAAGAAAGGAAGGAAGGAACGAGAGCGGGGGTTCACAAAGACGAGCAGAGCCAGAGCGGGCAAGGGAGAAGGGTGGCTGAGGTTTGTTTAGTGTGTGTGCCAGCGGGGTGGTGCGTTGGCTGTCTGAGGCCTTACACAGCGTCAACAGGCCGCTGGTATTAGTCACATCAAGGCTCCGAGCTCCTTGGTGGCCGCCGCCTCAGCGCGGCTCTCGACAGCAGCTCACAGTCTCACAGACTCCGTCCATAAGTGTTGTGCACACACTTTAGTTGCTTATGTATACACTGAGGGAAAAGAATAAGAGCAGGTAACAGAGTATTTGGATAGGTTGGCAGCTTTGTTTACTTTTACACTTACACTGTGTGACTGATAGAGAGAATTACTGAGCGGGATTGTGGTTTTGCACCTCTGTGTGTGTGCCCTGCAGTAACAGTAACAGTCCTGCACGTGCCTTTGCCAAGAATTGTTGCCTGTTTTGCCCCAATCAACGGGTTAGGAGTGATGAGCCGCTCTAACCGAGTGCGCGAGTTTGCCCCGGTAACCTTTTACTCACGAAATACTCTCTGAATAACTTGTCTGTTTTCCTAATTGCATATGCATGTGTTGGTGTAGGTCTCTCCAGCAGTGCTGCTCAGCTCTATGAACACAGATGCAGTGTGCGAGCGCCTTAAACAGCTGGATGGAATCGACGCCAACATGCTGCCTCAGTACACCTCCACCGTCAAGAAGGTGCGTCCCTTAACGGTGTTCAAGACTCCATCCATGTCTGCCGCTCTTAATTTGTCCAGCCGCAGATTCATAATGAACCTAAAAAAAAATTATGCTTAATAACAAGATGACACGAAAAAATCTCTGATGTAGAGCTTGTCCCCTTTTGCACAGTCTACCTGTCTTGTGCGTTTTTGTATAAATTTACGCACCTTTAATAAATTCAGTCAGTGAACAGACCTGTCCTTCCCTCCCCTCGTCCATCGCAGGCTAACATAAATGGTCGGGTGCTGTCCCAGTGCAACCTGGACGAGCTGAAGAAGGAGATGGAGATGAACTTTGGCGACTGGCAGCTCTTCAGGGGAATGGTGAGAATAAATCCGTCTCTCGCCTGCATCGCAGCCCGCTCTGGTATTGTTGCCCTGTGAGTTGAGTCGGGGGCGACAGGGCGACTCCGGCGACTCTTAACGACCATCGTTACCACAGCCAGGAGCGCTAATGAACCCAGTGACATCCGTGGCCGTGATAACTAAATAAATAAATAAATAATTATCCATGGATAAGCATGACCTGAACGACTGAGAATCTTCACAGACATCCACCTACAGCTCTAGCAACCACCCTGTCATTACTGCGGTGTAAAGGTCTGAAATAGATTTACAATAGCATACATTCTCCCCAGTAATACTTTGCAGACAGTCAGCCTGCCAGGGCTCTCCTGTTGATACATGTCAGCTCTTGTTTAGTCCAAAAAGAAACAAGACAGCATCACATAATACGACATCTTGCGCCGCGCTGAGATATTAGGATAAGAGATTTTATAATCCGCGTTACGAGAAGGGGGCTCGTCGCTCAGCCAGGAGTCCGGTCGGCTGAGCCGGGGCTGAAATCACTAACACATGTAGCCGGCTCCGCTTCTTCAGATGACAGCCTGTGCTCCTAATACCAAACCAGAGCCCCGGATTGGACATGTTTTGCCGGAGATCTGATGCAGGGCTCGCATAGGCGCAGCTGGAAAGTGCATTGGCCTGACAGCTCTGTGTACTAACCAGTGTTGTGTTGCCAGGGTGCAGCCAGCACAGCCATCTGGTTCAAGATGGCTGGCTGTCATCTGGATGAAGGGAGGTTATTGTCGGGGAGGAGCGGACAGCTCACAGTCCTCCTCTCACAAGCGCATGCTTTTGCTGCTGTCGCTGTCTAACAAACATTGTTTTGTGTGTCACGTGCTTTGAAACTCTCGAGCCTCGAGAACCTAAATCGGAGGACTTGTTGATCTGAAGCGTTGAGCTGTGGCGCATTTTCCTCCAGGTGATGGAGCAACGCCACGTCGAAAGCCAGGCTCTGCTTCAGGACGAGTCCCGGGCGGCCAGCGAGCAGGGCGGCGGCAGCAGCGTGCACCACGGGGAGCCCGGCCGACGCTCAGGCGGAGCCCAGCACGACGCGGCGGCCTTCAGCCTCAACCTCAGCTTCGAGGAGCTCAGCGGAGCGGGGCTGGAGGAGCCGCCGAGACACAGCAACAACAACTCGCACTGGCCGGTCAGTCTTCCTGTTCGTGCGAATGTGCCACTAGCGCGGATGTGATCACACATGCTGTATACTCAAACTATGCAAAAAGCAGATAACAAGTCTGAGCATCGCTGATGCAAGCGTGCAACGCTCCCATAAAGGGATCACAAGGTCACACCGTCACGTGGCCACATGGCCCCCACACCAATGCCCCAGTAAACGGCAGTGTGTCGTGACCTCAGTGGTTTCACATCAGTGTGGTTTTTCATGAGAAAAGAGAACAAGAGGAAGCTCATGGTGCTGGTGAAGATGACAGATTTAAAAATACACACACACATACACACACACTGTAGTGCACCAAAAGGTGTCAAGGGGCCTCCTTTTATTTTCACCTCCCCCTGTTCCCACTTTGTAAAAGTCTCCTCGCACGTAGACGACTGGCTCTGCTGTTATTTTATATGATCTCACTTTGTGATGTGTTTCAATATCAAATAGTCCAACACTGAGAACACACTCCCCTGCTTTCATCGCCACTCGGCCCACGTTCTTTGCCAGCAAATTTTTCACTGGATCCAATTCTCATACTCTGAATATTTCATTGGTAACTAACGTGATGTAACTGCCACATTTCCACATTCACGATGTTGAGATTTCACGCACCGCAACCATAAATGCCCCCGAACTCCACGGTCTGCAGCGTGGACGTGTTCCTCAGCAAACTCGCGTGGCTGTTTACGCACCAACCGAGCTCTCTCACGTCCGTCAGGTGGCAAGTCACCGCACCTCCAGCATGTCCAGCCTCAACTCCCAGGAATCCTCTAACGACATCTGCAAGCTGACAGACAAGCAGCAGGCCGAGTACCGCGACGCCTACAGGGAGTACATCGCTCAGATGGCCCAGCTGGAGATGTCCGGCAGTGGAGGAGAGAGGCCCGTGCAGCCCCACCCCGGACAATTCCTGCAGGCTGCCAGCTCAGAGGACAAAGGGGTGGGTGGACAGTCGACAGCACGCCGTCAAGTTTTTGTCAGCGCGTCACTGACGGCATAAATACATTAATCAAAATCAGGGAAGAGGCTCCCACTGTCAAGATTACAGGAAATCTTAACTTGTGTAGAGGCAGTTGTGAGGTCAGCCTGCATGTTGTTATTCTAAAACTTGTGTTTTTAAATGTTTCATTTCTCTGGCCTGTGCAACGGCAAAAGTCTTATTCTGGGCCGGGAAAGGGGAAATCACTGCTTCTTGTGTTTCTTAATTATTGGCTTATACTCTTTATTTGTCTTGGCAGATGAAGGAGAGACAGGAATCCCCTCTGCAGAGGCCTCTCTGCCAATAGCGCAGGATACTGTATATTTTCATGTTATTCTCATTGAATTCTCTTCTCATTCCTCAGGCCAAAGAAGGAGCTGACCAAGATTGCCGCAAGTCCTTCACCAAGAGGGGCTCCAAGACCAGCGATACCACAGACTTCCCCTCAGGGACTGATGCCCAGCCCCTAGACCCCATCAGTGAAGAGGACGAAAAGCTGGACCACAGCTCGTCCTCCAGGACTCCAGGCTCCAGGAAGAAGGGAGCTGGGTCGTACTACCACAAGCTGCCTAACGATGAAGACTCAGGCCCAGATGAAGCCGACAACACCACACCTCTCCTCCGCAGAGAGGTAAGAGCCGCTGCTCCGTCTTCCAACAGAGCCTCCCAGCCCACCGGGCTGCTGCCCAAGCCTGGCTTCCTCGCCGAAATCCTCCTGGATAAGAAGGACTCGTCCAACTCGGAGATGTGCTCCAGCGACAGCTCCTCAGACCGCTCCCTGGAGGAGGCTCAAGGAGACAGGGAGAGGGACGCTCTGAAGCCCAGCCTGATTGAACTGGAGCTGGAGGGGCCGTTGAAGAAGGGAGGCCTCCTCCCCGGCAGCCTGAACGGCCTGCAGGACGCCACAGTGGCGCGCATGTCCATCTGCTCCGAGGCTCCGTCCGAGGCCAGCCTGATGGCCAGCAGCCCCGACGAAGGGTGGCCGTCCGGCAGCCTGAGCAACCTCAACCGCACCGACAGCAACACCACCCTCAACAACAACACGGGCAGCCCGGCCGACGCCACCACCAACACCAACACCAACAACAGCCATCAGCAGAGGGCTAACATCACAGGCACGCAGCCCGACGCCACCACCTACTCCTCCGGCATCGACGTCTCGCCAGCTGTCATCATCACCCCCGGCAGCAGCAGCGGCACCACCGCCAACACCACGGCTGCCACCATCCACAACCAAAACCTGCGCACCATCAGCCTGGGAGATGAGAGGGAGAGTGTCCTCTAAGGAGCCGCGTGTTGCCGTGCTATTCAGAGAAGGGTCGTTTGTTGGTCGTTGTTCTTGTCGGTGTCGGTCGAGGTAATCCCGCTGTTGATGTCGTGACGTGTTCCAAAGAATTAGAGTAGATCCGAGTTCTGCTGTTCGGAAGAAAATGTAGGAAATGTTGGTGAATCGAGAGTTGCGCGATTTAAAAGCTGTAGTCAGTTCGTAGGAATAAAAAAATAAATAAAATAAACAGCACAAACCATATACATTCATAATTACACCTGGAATAGAAATTGGGAGTGCTTGAACTTCTTTAATGTGTTTTGAGGCCTTTTTTGTTGGTGCCTGTGTTTGGATAGTTCCAGTGTGATCTCTCTCTCTCTCTCTCTCTTTCTCTCTCTGACTGTGTCACTGTGGTGTGGTCATGTGGAAATGGTGTGTTAAACGATTAAGTGTTACATGTTGTGGACGTCAAATGTTACAGGAAGAAAAAAAAAAAAGAGTTGCTTCAGGGAAACGTAGTCATGAGTTTAAAAAGGTCAAGCCTTTGTCTCAGTGGTGTTTTGTGCGTGGTAGTTACAACATTTAAAGTAGACGGACGGCGTAGGCAGTGGGACAGCGCGTCGTCGGTAGTTTTTGGGGCGAAATAAGTGCATGCGCCCGACTCCAAAGCAGTGATGGGTTGTTGTTTTTTTTCCACTAAAGTTCCTCGTGAAGCTGTGTGTTTGTAAACATTGTTGACTTGAACGGACCCTTGAAACCAGTGTCGTGTTTTCTCTGTATCTGCTCCTTCGCGCTGGGGAATCGGCAGTGTGTACAGTGGAGTCTCTGTGGACCGGGATTTATCTGGCCAATAAATTAGTATACTTCAACTAAAAGCCTTTTTTTTTTTTTTTTTTTTTTTTTACTAATTTTGTATTTTTATCTTGTGCAGTCACATGCAAAGGGGAAGGTGTAATTGGAAGGTTTCACACTGTCCGATAGATGGCGCACTCTCCATACAAACGTGCTGCAGGCCATGGACTCTGTGAGAGGAAGGGCTTCAGCTCAGTTAGTCTTGGAGGAATTTGATTTTTGAAAAAAAAAAAAACAAAAACAAAACAACCTTTAGGTACTTTTAAATGTAAAAGTTTAAGCCAAATTATAAATCTTACATAATATTTCGTTCCCTCCCCCCACAGCATTCATGTGTTGTGTGAGGTGATGAGTGAGCTCCGTCCCGCGACCTCGGGCTTGTGGTGTGAAAGTATTTGAGAAGCCAGGCTGCATTGTGAAGACGGTGATGATTGACAGGTTGGTTTTCACTACAGGGCGGGTGCTACTGTATCACCCAGCAGCTCAGTCATCCATACCCCCTTGTGATTGATGCCACCTTTACACAGTGGAAGTGCCCGTAAGGCCGAGGAAGCGAAATCCTTGACTTTGAAGTCCTCCGTTGGCATCTTCATCACCCAACAGTAATATTTTCGAGAAGAGGTCATCCCACCATTACAGCTTCACTGTGCTCATATGACCTGGTTAATTGTTTTGGCTACAAGCAGCAGGGTTTACTGTCCCAAGGTGCTCTCACCATGCGAAGCAACTACCATGGATGGTGAAGTCAGCTGTTTGATCTGGCAAATGACAGAAGAAGCCATTTCCCAAGATTTTGACAGCGGGAAGCGACACGGGCTCAACATAACTACTGTTTTTTTGATTTTCTTAAATAAGGAATAATGGAATTAAGTGCTCAGTAGGTTGAATATAACTTTTGGAACAATAAGTTCAATTTCCATAATTGCCCCCCTTTTATTTTAGAACATAGCCCACGACCCACAGCATTGATCGTTCAGATGTGTCACACTCAAACCATTTAATCCTACTTACATTACATGTGGGAAAGTTAAAAGTGCAGTCCGTGTGCCCCCTAAGCTTTTTATGCAACCGTGCGCCTCCAGGTCTTGTTTGCCTTTGGGGAAGTGTTGACGCTGTGTTTCAAACTGTTACAGGTCACATACTGCAGGTCTGATAAGGACACTTTGTTGTGGGGGGTTTGTTTATGAAGTGCGTCACATGTTTCACTGTCCATACACAGGGCGCTCATGTCCAGTACACTTAGTGGTGAGTGTCAGATGGACGTTCAGCTGGGAAATTGATTTTACGCACTTTTTATGTCTTCCAAACCAACACAGACGCTGAACTCACCCCTTTCCCCCACCTCCCAAATGAAAACATGTTCAAATTGTGTTTTTGATTTATTTTTGTATAAAAAAAAGGTACAATTTACATTACTTTTATAAAAAGTTTCAGCATAATTAAGTACAACATTACACTTTTGCAGAAGTTTCAAATTCCTGCAACTATACAAGATAAACTCCCGATAAAGAGTTCACAAGGTTTCATTCTTTCACTTTAACTTTTTTTTTTTTAAACAACGTCCAGTCCTTCGTGTGCCAACAATTCTGACAAGACAAGACTAAACTTTTTTTGTTTTTGTTTTGTTTGTTTTTTTTACAGTAACTAACCAAGTTGTCTTTTCTATTCACTTTCCCGCCTCCGCAAAAAAAGCGAAGACTTCAACAAGGAGAGGGACAGGGGTGAGGGGGTGAGGAGAAGGGGAAGGGGGGTAATCCTTGTGACAATAATCTCGTTTTTCCTCTCCCACTGTCGGGAATATAACGCGCCTTCCATTTCCAGAAAGGACCCACAAATAAAAAAAGTCTTAAGTTAAATAATAATGAAGTGTCCAAACAGAAAACACATCACATAAGATTGTCCCATAATAAGCAAAAGTCTCTTGATTTCAGCGTCAGAAGAAGAAAAAAAAAAAATCCAGGCCTGGAGGACAGAGGTTGGAGGGGTGGTGTTGGTGGGGGTAAAGTCCTGCTCCCCAGGTCCTGCGTGTGTTTTTGCGTCTTGACCAAACACCTGCAAAAGATTGAGAAAGAGAGGCGTGTTTAGAAAATGCAAACAGGGCAGAGATCCGGACAGACTGGCGCCAGGGAGGAAGCCGCAGTTTTTAACATTTAACCAAACACTCCCAATACTAAGCAAACCCTGCGCTCCAGATGTACACACACACACACACACACACACACACACACACACACGGGTGAGAGAGAGGGAGAGAGGGGAGGACACACACACACACACACACACACACTTTTCGCACAACTTCAACCTACAATCTGGGGAAGAATCAGCGTAATTGCCGCTCAGCTGGCGCCTACCCACTTCTTGTACCAATTATGTGCAGACATCGTAGTAGCAGTAATCCAAACAGCCATTATTTTTCCTGTTGCAGATGCTCTTCATTATAGACACAAGAGGGTTATAATACAACCCTGACGACTGCTACTTATGTACAGTATAACTGTATGAGCAGCCTGGAGCGAATACCTTCCTTCATTCCACTAAAGAAGAAAAAAAAACGCACTAGTTCAAAAATATCTGCCAACAAAAAATGTCTTTGTAGACACGGCAGATGAGTCGCATAGAATTATTTGATTAATGCGTTAAATCTCTGGATCTGGGTCACCTTACTGACACACTAAAAGTCCCGAGCAAGCCCACTGCGTGATCTTGGTTTCGTTCGAGATACGGCTTGTGACTTTGAAAAAAAAAAACAACAAAGTCTCTACTGCAGTTATAAAAATCATATGATCGAGAAATTGGATTCAAGTCAGCCGAGTCCGTGCCTCGGTCCTAACTGACGCCACACTGTCGCAGCGCATTCTCGTGCAAAAAAAGAAGAAATAAAAACACATTAGGATCGACCGCATTCCCAGGGGAAACAAATGGTGACTGGTATGATTCTAACCCATTCTGCTCCAGCAGCAGACTGGGAGACAGGCTGTAGCGGAGCCTGTAAAGAGCCCTGGACAGAATGCAGCAGCAGACATGAGGACAGCCTACTTACCGCTTTAACGATGCAGAGTCCGGCTGTCATCTGTCATCAGCTCTGATGGCAACTCCGGGGACTGAAAACAAACAAACAAACACAAACAAACAGACCAAATGTTAATTCTTTGTGCAAGATCCGAATGAGGTGCCTGGTGTTGTTACAGTGTTTATGTAGGTCGAATCTCCTCTTCGTCTTATTCAGAACAAAAGGAGGAAAAAGAAAAACATGCCATTTTCTTTTTTTTCCCCCCAACAAGCCATTTTGAACGAGTTACGCATAGGCTACAGAGGCGCAACGGCTATGCGCACACATACAAAAAATAGCCACTATCTCCACGACACGCCAGGCTGTCGTTTTCTAATTAGTATGCTTGTTTAGGTACGGTGTAATTACCTGTAACGACAAGATGCTGATATCTGTGTTGAGGGTGGTCAGGGGGGTCCTGGACGGAGCCTGCCCCGGCCGCGCGGGGTGATGCAGGCTCGTGAGTGCGACACTGGAGTCCAGCGCGATCTGCAGGTCCAGGATGTAGTCGATGACATGCTGCAGGATTTCCATCTTGCTGACGTTCTTGTTCTGGGGGATGCTGGGCACCAGCTCCTTCAGCTTGGAGTAGCAGTCGTTCATGTTGTACAGCAGGCTGAGCGGGTCATCCACCGGGGTCTTGCTCCGAGAGATTCCCAAGGAGTGCTCCGATAAATTCGCGTTGTTTTTCCGGAAGGACCGCACGGGGCTTATTGCTTTCATTTCTTTTTTTTTTTCTTTTTCTTTAGCGGCGTGAGCGAGAGGCTTTTGCCTGTGTCGATTTCTTCCTTCTTTTTAAAGTCCTATTTCTGCCAGGCGACCAGCGTTCAGACTGGATAACCAAGCTGTCAGTGTGGTTTATATAGGCAGCAGGCTGGGCATGCGACACGGGCGGGTCAAACGCCATGATTGGGAGCGGTTACGGCGTCACTCAAAGCCTTTCAGCTCTGCCATTGGTCCTTTCCGTCCAAGTGCCTCCCCTTCTCCCCTGCGTTACCAGTGGCAACGCGGGTTGGAGGCGGAGCCCAGAGGGCGCTTCGGCAGCTCCGGTGGGCAATTTGGGAAAATTAAGCCCTTACCTGTTTCTGATCAAGAAAATTAATGATTCGCATGGCTGTCAATTGACTATGGCAAGGTGTGAGCACACACCAGTACCTCTAGTGCCTGCGTGATCTCAATTTGATCTTGTGGCTTTGTCGTGGAAATCAAGCAGCAATGTAGGCTATTTATGAGTGGTGGGAAATGTGCTTCAAAATCAAAAGGAGAGCCGCCAGGATAATAATAATAATAATAATAAAACAACTAACTCACAGGCTGCCTGTCCGACAGTGCAGGTGTCTGTGTGTAATAATTTATCAGGACAATAACATCTCGCCACCAATCGTTTTCTTCTACTCGCAGCAGTACCAGTTTGGTTGCGGTGCGGTTTTTTTCTTTGGAGGTGTGGAGCAGTGACCAGGCGCGCCTGATGATTCTTAATTCACACCAGCCCGGACCGGTGTGAAGGCAACTTTCCGTGGGTCTGAAGAGAGAACTGGGATTTTCCGGCAAAGAAATACGATTGAGTGGCACACTGAAACAGCCCCCACCAGGAAAAGACCGAAACGAAACAGATTTACAGTTTAACAACGTACCCATATGCACCAAAAAACCTATGGTTCTATTTGGTCTAATGTGGTTATACTTGTCCGAGATATACGCCACTGCATTGGTGCACATATTCCTTTATTTGTTGTTACCAGTATTTTTAATTGTGATTATCGCAGCTTTGGAGATTTTGCCCCCCATTGCCGATCAGAAAATAAACAAAGTACTATTTGTTTATTATTATGCTTACGTATTTTGATTATTTTCAAGTTTGGCGAATCGTTTTCACAATTCAACTTATATCGCGAATATAACAACTGTAGTCGGTGAATGCTTCGTGCGCCACAGTGTTAACTGTCAGCTGGGAATGTTGTGTCGAAGTTAGTTCATTTAGTCATCACCTACACATGTGGCTTTATTCATGTCGTGGGCACGTGAAGAGGTGATTTAACTGCTACTGGCACCTTAATGTTTTCAGAATGAGTCGTTTAGTTGTAGGAATTACACGCTTCATTCTTCAGCTGGAGGTGATGGGAGGCTGTTTGATGCCTGCACTAACTAATTGCCCCCGGGGGCAGTTGTGTGTGTGTATGTGTGTGTGGCTGTTGTGACGTGCTCCATTTTTTCTTTGTGAATTGAATTTCCTATCACATGCCAGTGAAATCAAAGCATTTTAAAGAAGAGAGGTTTTTGTCTTCTGTTGTTAAGATCTCAGGATGGAGAGAGACTCGAGGGTAGGAAAGGATGTTGTCGGTTTAATTTCACGTAGGATTATTTTTTGCAGGACCCATGCAAGGGAATCCTAACAGTCGAAGCAAACCAGGTGTGATGGGCGAGAGCAGAAGCGTTTTAGCTTGCGCAGTCTGCAAAGCAGCCTTAGTTTGTATGAACACACAGGCAAGCTCTTCGCATACTGTGAGTAGAAAAAAGTGAAGAAAGAGAAAGTCTCTCGAACCTTTTATAATAATGTAGGCTATGTAATGATGATTTTTTTGCGTCCGTGAATACTAGGGAAAATATATCAGAGTAATGTTTGGCAGTATTTTTTTTTTTTTTTACAAAACCCAGCAAAAACACCATCTGTGTCATTGTTTTATATGCGCGGTTCTATTCACCAGGCACGGACAGCTTCTCCTTCAGCTGTCTGACGGTCCTGGGTGTTTTATGCATTTCTAATATGATCTGCAGCTCCTGCATTCTGCGTCCACATCTGGTGCACTGGGATTTTTCCATTTTCTCCCCGTCTTCCTCTCGCTCCCGCAGCTGTGTACATTTCGCAGCGACGCAGCCTGACTGATGGGTGACAGACAGACAGGGCGATAAATTGGCGCAAGAGCACATCGGTGCAAAGCCGAGCGAACCCACCGGCAGCCTCACCCTTACCTCTCCTCCTCCTCCTCCTCTCTCTCTCTCTCTCTCTCTCTCTGTCCTTGGAGCAGACTCTCTGGCGCCGGCGCTGTGACGTCACCCCCATTCACAGCAGCCCTCGAGCCAGCCCTCGCGGCGCCGCTGAGGCGGTTTCCATGGAGACGGGGTTTCGGGCTTGTCAGTCAGAGGTGGTTCTCAGCTGATCAACCCGGGACGGGGTTTTGGGGTCGCTGCGGGTTTTTTTCTCTTTTCCTCGGCAGTGGAGGTTTCAGGGGCCAGTGAACATTTATTAGGAGGCAAGAAGAGACCACATGTAGATACTCCGCGTAGACTTATACTAATACTGCATGTGATACTACATGCAGGGCGGGGGGAGGTCAGGAAGGGGACGGACAACACGTGATGGAATGTAACCGAGTACCCTACATTTATACTTATAAATTTAAGTTTATTTGAGTATTTCCATTTCATGCTTTGTAGCCTGTTTAAAATAGATTTCATTATGGTAATGTTTTATGCTACTTTTTCCTACTCTATTAAATTTATCTCACATCTATACTTTACAAAGTAAGATTTTTACATCCAAAATATATCCTTCCAGATCACGTTCACTACACCTTAACGTATCAATTAAAATAATACTTTAATTAATTATATATTAGTAGCTACAGCAGCAGCAGTTTCCTGCATTATTTCCAGTTCAACTTTGTGAACGAAATCTTCAAAATCCACTTGTCATCAGTCGTATAAATTAGCAAATTTGTTGCACTAAGAACACTAAACTTACACTTTAATGAGACTTAAGTTAGACCAAACTTTCTCTAGGCTTGTGTCTGTTTCATACTTGTTTCCAGATGTGGCCGTATGATGACCAACAAGCTGAATTTGACCTACAGTGTAAGGCTGTCAACCTTCATGAATGGCCAGGATTCGTTTATTTGTATAGAAGCCCTGCTAATTTACAGGGAGAGAACCTAGAACCAAAACAAATTTGGTCACAAAACAAGGCGAACTTATTCCCATGCAGCCCACAACTCAAGAAGTTTCTTTTGCCCCCCTCCAAGACTCAAAGACATTCCTCAGACCAAGCTAACACCCCCCGCCCCCTCCCTTCTGTTCCCAGTCACCAGCGTATTAGTTTGGGTTCAGGAGATAAGGTTTAGAAAACAAAGCGTAGCTGCCAACCAGCTGAAGTGCGCCCTGCAGCCCCGGCGTCGGACTGTCTGCTCCGGTCAACTTGTTGATCCTCCTCCTTGCAGCTGCACTCAGCTCTTGAAAGTAAATATTGGTCTGATTTGAAATCATTTACCCGGCAAAATTACTTTTTTTCCACGACAGCAAATAGCCTACCTGTTGAGAAACTTTTAGTGTAACCTGTCCTGAAAGTTTAAGACCCGAAAACAATAGAGGTCATTAAAATAAAACTTCTCCGCGCGATATCAGGCTGCTGATGAAATTAAAACTACAAAAACACTACTGCTGCTAGTCGTTCTGTAAAGATTCGTTACGGTAACAGATAAATAACTACCTACTATCAAAGTTCAGAAATGACCAACGTAAAAATCCTACTTAATTTCCACTCACTGCCATGATTTTGAGTTTTTTTTTATTTCCCCAGCTTTGAGCCCGTGTGTACAAACCGCGCACTTTTACAAACACATAGAATCCCTGCTCGTTTCACAGTCCGTCCGTCTCCCTTCGACGTATAACGACACCCGAGTAGCGCAGGCAACTTTCTCTTTTTCTCTCTCCGTCCCGGAACCACCGGAGAGTCTCGCGCTCTGATCGTCCCCTTCTTCTTCGTTGGGCTGCCACGCGCCTGTCGCGTGGAGGAGTGTACTCATCAGGCAGTGTCGCAAGGACTCTTGTAGCTGCGTCGACCCTGTGGGGGCGTGGTTTGCTACCCCCCCCCACCCCACCCCCCCCCAGCAATAAAACAGAGGGGGAGGACTGTGATCTCCACTGGATGAATATCAGCAAAATCTGGCCAATTATTTACACTGGTGTATGTGTAGTGAAGAGCTTATCATTAATAATTGATTAATTTGCACTTTTTAATCAGTTAATTGTTGTGTACAGTGAATGACTAAAATGTGTACTGTATATGTTTTTGATCATTAAAAAGTTCCGTCTGACACAAGCATCACATACATTTAACATCAGTTCATCTGTCTCGAATGCTTTTTCCCTTTGGAATATGAAAAGCAAAGCAAAGCAGCTCTGCTTTTACCAGTCTTTGGCCTTCACTGAAAAAAACATCTGGTCTTTAGCTGTCTTCTTCTCTCTGTCCACCTACACCCTCTCTTCATTCTGCCCTGTGGTCCAGATGGGACTCTTCCTGCTATCTGACTAACAGCCACTGAGACCTGGCTCTATTGTCAGGTGAGTGGCCGCAGCAGGCACACGGGGTAGGCAGGAAGCGCTGCGAAAGATAGATGGATGGTAGAGAAGAGGTGGCCAGATTGGACCGGGCAACAAAGGTACCATGGCTGCCCAAGTGCCTTCCAGGCTGGTCGTGAAGTGGCCACTCCAAGCCTCCCTGGAGGCCTGCCCTCCTCTGCCCACACACACACACACACACACACACACACACACTGCTTTACCACAAAACACAGCTGGCTGCAGGAGATGAGACAGGTAGTTGGATGGAGGTGGACAGCTGAGCTCTGGAGGTACATACAGTATGATGCTATGACCTCCATGTATAATGTAAACAATTTATGCACCTAGTTGTTCAAAGTTGTTCAAAAAAAATCCACTTATTTTCTGTTAGAGTTGAACTACTCAGATCTTTTGGCCAACGTGACAACCACCAACCAGTTGGCAGTGTGGAAAAGTTGGCTGCAGTTTAACTTTTGGGCAATATTGCCCGTTGGCATACAATCACACGCTAACGTTGCTGTGTCGCCCACCTATCACTGTGGCACAGCTGTCACTGCAGCTAGCAGTCTGTACCCCCGTAATCAGATATCTGCATATCTCCACTTTCACACAGGGAGTTTGACAGTGTGGTTTCTAGCTGAACATACTGGTAGAAGATGATTGTTGAAATCAGTTTTTTTAATATAGCAAGGAGAATGGAGTTGAGGTGGCGAGAAGTCAGGGTGTGTTATCTTTCGCAGTTATGTTACTGAAAATTATCAGCATCAGCATTCGGTGTTAATGGCCACTGAGTCAGTTATTGTAGGAAGATGCAGTAACAATGTAATGTCGTTTTCAGTCTGTGTTCATCATCACTGACAGTTTTACTACTGAACTGACAAAGCTGGTGTTTCAATCCCAGGGTTCAGTTTTTCAGGTTCCTCTATTCCAAGGGGAATTGAGAATCTGTATGAGACCTGAAACGAGCTTCTGATACCACTTTTGCCTGAGACTTCTTGGATTCTGTGGTAACACAGTTTTATGTGTGTGTGTGCGTGTGTTTCTTGAAGAGTGTGTGTCAAACACTCCAGTCTGAAGTTGCAGTTCACTTTTAAGGAACGTCCGTCTGTGTGTATGTCATTTATCTCTGATCTTCTTGCAATTTTTTTCATTTTTTATTTTCAAGACTAAAAATAGTTCATGGCTATTGTTAAAAAGCTAACAATAACATTATGTTTTCCCCAGTTATATTAAAATCATCAAAAATATGTTCACATTGAAATCCCAACCCCAACGTAAGGTCAATTTACTAGCTGTTGTCAACTATATCAAAATTAAGTTAGATGAGCATGACAAGCTTGACCTTCCAAAATGGCAGTGTTAGGACGCCAGAATAATACAATAAACATAACAGTTCATCCTTGGTTAATGAAGGTAGGGAACATATTAACTTACTTACAACACATGGAGAAGTTTGTTGTTCCTGTTTTTCTACTGAACTGTGGAAATATCCGATTTTGCTAACCTAGCTACCATTGCTAACCTTATTGGAGGACTGTAATCTTGTTATTCCCGGTATCTTGTCTTATTGTCGTTTACACCACTGTCAGGCCAGGTTATGTCGGCCATATTACCTCTTTGTCTCCTCACTCTATACGTGTCACAAGCTAAGCAAGCTAACACTAGCAAGCTGCCATTCATTTCATCACTCATCTCAGGTACATAAGCCAAGCAACAGCTACACCTGGCTACTGGCCGTGACAACCATCTATGTATAAGAAGTTTATCTCCTTGTTTTAATTTAGTAATACATAAATCTCCTCTTAGTTTGAATTTACAAAGAGCTGGTACGACCGGCTCCAGGACCCTAAACTCTGACAGTGTTTTGGGTTCGTGATCTGATACGATGATCCTGCAGTTGAGGAAAACATTTTTGGGCTGAGCTCCTTCCTTCAGCTGTATCTCTCTGTGCAGCAGAGCCCACTTCCTTATAACCCTAAACCCTCTGACCACAGTCATCTCGCTCTTACTCAATCTTTATCTATTTATACAGCACAGAGGGAAGAGAGAGTTAATGTAGGAAACACAGTCTTCTGTGTTTCTGTGAAAAACAGACAACAGGTCTGGCTGATTCACGGCTCTGTCCGATGCATCTCTGACCACCCATACTTCTGTTGTTCCTTCTAGAGTAAATGATGTGTCTGGTGTTTAGGTAAAAAACCCTGGGCTGGTGGACTGAAGAGCTGCTAGGTGCTGCCATAACATATACAATATATTTTGTGTAACCTGGGGGCTGTTTTTTGAGCAAGATTAAATTAAAGGGAAAAAACCATCGTGTTTTTTGCTGCTTTGGTAGGCTTTAATTAATTTTAAGTAAAATGTTTGATCATTTTATAAAAGTCTTCCATCCACACTGAATGCCAAAACAATAGAAAAAAACACTTAAATCTATTCTAAGCCAACCATTTATACCATCTCTGCCAAGCTGCTTTCCATTGTCTTTGAAGTGTTATTTATTGTTTACAGCGCAAGTGTGAAAATCTGGAGTCCACCGGGAAGTCCAGATTCTCAAAACCAGATCACATGTGAGACTTAGAGCGGGGCTATGTCCGAATTCTTTCACTCAGTCTCTCGTTTGCTTTTTCAATCTACATTATTATACAGGAAAATTCTATGTGGCAGACAGGGCTTTAAATAAGAAAGAAAGCGACTGAATTCAATTTGCTTTTTACATAGTAAGAAGCCCAGTTATATTTTCTGCATGTGTGCAGTTCACTTTAAAAATGTAATGTTTTAAAGGAAATTCCTCTGGAAATCAGTGGGACAAACTAAACTTTATTTCAAATAACTGTCTCACAGGTTTTTATTTATTTTCTCTTTAATAAGTACCAGGTTACATTTTACATACATACATGTTCTTTCCAGAAACCTTACAAGAATACTTTGGACCAGTAAAATAAAGGATAACTGTTTGATCCATTGGTTTTATTCATCGAACACGAAGGTCAAAATTCTCTTTCAGAAACCCTTTCCATGGGAATAAAACTGAGGTGGAGAAATGCTGGATCTTATTTATTTTTATTGGCCTAAAATTGGTCAAAATTCAAAGCTGAAACAACTTTATATTAACAATGGATCAAATGACTGAATTCTCTTTCTCAAAATTTGTCCCAACTGTTGTGGACATGGCATCGTGCCCTTCTGTTTCAAAGGCCTCGCTGAAGGTGTCTTGTCTCGTCCCCTCCTCACTTGAGGATCTGCTGCGGTGAGCACGTTGAAGTGGTCAGGTGGATCACTGCGACCCAGTGCTTTTAACTGATCACAACAACAAAGGTTCTCACGGCCCTAATCCTCTTTGGCTCTTATCTCTCACCCCTCCTCACCCGTCACCCATCTCATCGGCTCACACAGGATCAGACCTACCGGCGCAGACTTTCTCATGCCTTTCTCTTTTGGCGTGCTCCTACCATCCCTATTACTTTCTCTTTCTCCTTCTTCTCAGATTATCTGTCTCGCGCTGCCGTCTTTCTCGCTCTGTCCTTTCCTTTTGTTTCTTGTTTCTTTTCTGCCTCTCTCTCATTTTCGCCACTTTATCAGTTCTTTCCCACCAAGGGCATCTGGGTCTTAATGGACCCTCTCCACCCTCCGACTAACAAAAGCTGAGTCACTTTTGAAATGAAGAGCCGAGTCTTTGAATGACACTTGCTAAGCCCCATTAAAAGAGAAGCTTCGGTCTCTTATCAACAAAAGCTTCAGCCTCGTGTGTGGACTATGATCAAGCATAAGGCGGTTCATTCAGCATGGTGGGAAACTAAGCAGCAGCGGGAGAGGAAAAAGCATTTGAATAACAACTTTCCTCAGCTGTCTCATCTCATCTCATCTTTAAATCTTTGTGATGTAATGGTTTTAAATCCTCGGAAACCTGCTGCGTTTCATATTGCCACCAGTTTTTACTTCCTCTCTACGAGGAGCTGCACTATAGTTAGTCACAGCCAACACAGGTTAATGTGGCCATTTACTTTGATATCAGCAGAATGAATCAACCTTTAAAGGCTATTAGTGTTATTAAAAATGGCCCAGAGGGAGCAGCCATGGCTCGTGCATTTCCAGGGCCTGCGTATGTGTTGTAGTTAGCTTTAGATTATTGGGACTTATTGGAGTAACAAGCTAATGGAATTAAGGTGCTGGATTTCATGCACCGTTGCCAAGACTCAGCATTAAAGGGATGTGTGCTGAATAAATAGTGCTTTAAGTAGATGAGATTCCGACACGGGAGAGATTCGCCTGTCAGAGCAGCATTGTTTGCTTGGCTCCTGAGCCAGTGAAACTGTCAAGTGTGCCGCTTGCTGGCCACGGATAGATGGATGGATGGATGGAGTATTCAGAGAGCGGATTTCTCTCCTTAAAGTGCTTTTTTTTAGAAGCTGAAAGTTTACAAACTCTTCGAAATGCTGAAAGCAAAAGAAACTTTCCTCTCACATCTAGTTTTCAGAAAGGGAAACGCGTGAAGCAGTTCTGAAAGGAACTGCTGGAAGCACACCGCAAAACACCAACACTCGCTTGATGGCAAAAAAGCAAGGATTTCTATACGGATCTATATTTGCCAGCTAATTACGTACATGAAAAGCTGAATCAAAACGAAATCCAAATATTTACCAAAATAAACTCCCGTTTTGTTTCGTTTCTCCGTCAGCGGTGCCAGAACAGAGTCCTCTCTATTACAGATAATTCATCTGATGTTTGTGTTTGTTGCTGGATTAGCTGGGAGGCGTTGCTGTTGGCCCAGGCTATAAAACGCTCTCATCTGTATTTTAATGGACTAAGAAGCAGTGGGAGGATGTGGCGCCGTGCCACAATTTCACAGTGAAAGAGGGGATCGTATGTAGCAGGTAATCTATTTGTGAGAGTGTTTTATCCGTATAAATGGAATTAGTGGATGGTTTGACGACACATTAAAAAAGGCAACGCCGAGTGGCTGTGTGTGTGTGCGTGTGTGTAAGCGTGCGCCTCCGTGCTGGAGGATCCACATTTTATCGACCCTAATTGGGGTTTCTGTGCAGAAACGTTTCTATGCTTTAAATGGTGCTGGGGATGTGAGGTAAAATAACGAAATGATAAACGCTCTGGTCTGAAACGAGAGCGCACAGACTAAACAAAGTACACATGGCATGAAATCAGTGCTGAAAGAGATACAGCTGTATGTAGATGTATGTACGCAAGTAAATTAGCTACTGTAAAGGAGATGTGAGTGAGTGTGATGTGTAGCATCGCGGCGTCTTTTTTGCAACTATAAATCTGATTCAGATGTTCGATCACGCCTGCCAGCTTCCTGTTACAGATAAAGGAAGTTGGACGCAGAAGCTCCAGATGCTTTATTTCCTGCATTTCGCCGAAAAAAAAAATGTTGAATGTGGAAAAAGTTGAAAGCAAAGTGACAGCATGCGCGCATCTCACACGGCTACACGTGCACATACAAATACACACACACAGCTTGCAGATGGTAGGGTCTCTCCATCCCGGCTCTTTGTAGCCCTTTCACAGTATGTGGAGGGGAAGAAAAGGCTTGTCTTTTATCAGGCTCCGAACACAGCAGTGTTGACATTGGGATGGCACCTAATTAGGTTAGGCCCAGCACAGCATGGTTAACTAGGCTGGCCTAGGCCTCGGGCTCCACAGATCCCAAGGTGACTGCCACGCCACAGCTGAGGAATGATACCTCCGACTATTAATGTACCTTTAATTGTTATCTATCTTCTAAAAATATTGCTAAAACAATTACACGCAGCTAGAGTTTTTTCCCTTCTCTCACTCTCTCTCTGCATAAGCAGGTAAAACTCTTGTTGCTGGAAGTGTTCAGGAGTTGAACTTTGTTACAACTTATAAATTCCTCTAATGGAGCCATCCATTCTATCAGTGGGACAAGCACTATTAAACTGATATAATTTAATTTAACCAGTGATATGAAAACCCTCAACTTTAAATCATTTCACAGCCATTAAAGACAGCCCCTCCTTTGTGTTCTTTGGGGGGGGTTGACAAAGTTTTTGACAAAGCCTTTCAAGCGCAGGTTCTTATGTGTCCACGGACGAAAGGATCAAGTGGGACAGAGGGAGGCTGACAGACACTCTGTTTGGGTTTAGTTTCACAGTCCTCTTACTTCCCCCAATGGTCTGCACTTTGTAGCATCATTAACAGTTTCCCTGTGAGGAATCCCCTTCTCTGATTCCATTTCCGCTTTATCGCCAGTTTGGCTGGAAAGGGGATGTGAGCTGAAAAAAAGAGGATGTGGTCTGGGAGTATCCAATCTTCATGCTGACATGTGACGCTGATGATTAAAAAATTGACATTTGGGCTAATGTCTCTCTCTCTCTCTCACTCATTCCATATATAAATAATAGTGATGCATTGGTGCTGGTAGGGATGGAGATGTTTGTGTGTGTAAAGTAAAACTGGCAACAGAACATCTTGGCCACTTAAGGTCACATTAGCTCTTCATAGGTGTCAGGGAATGAAATGAGATTATTTGAATGTGTGCGGGTGGGTAAAGGGAGGAGAGCAGAGTGTCTGGGCTGCTTGTAAAGAAAGACAGAAGGAGAGCACTGCAAGAGGAGGAGGAGGAGGAGGAAGAGAGAGAGTAAGGGAACAGGAGGAGGAGGAGGAGGAGGAAGAGGGGGTGTCCGGTCATGCTCAAGCCCAGCGTCTTTGAGAGAGAGGAGGGGGAGAGGCACAGGGAGAGAGAGAGGGGGAAAAAGAAAGGAGAGCGCTTTGCAAGCCACCCAGGCTTCATTACCATGTCAATCTGAAGAGAGGGAGATAGAGAGAGAGAAACAGGCCGGCCAGGGCCCAGCAGTGGGGCCGGATCCATATGGTGCTGCCGGCTCTGGAATGAATAGTGAATGGAGCGGCTGGGCGCTGGGCTGCTGGAATCTGCCTCCAAGCCTTTGTGAACAGGATGACCAAAGACAAGAGGGAGCTCTGCAGATGGCCCGGGCTATAAATAGGTAGCTAGTCTATCTCCGTGCTGTCACTCTTCTTGTCTATCTGCCTCCAAGCCCCCCCCCACTGCTCACCCCCACCCCACATACTGCCAGGCCCCTGGACACCACTACACCCAGGAAGTAAAGGCCTATGGTTGCATGCCTCTGAGATATCCCCACCATGCTGAGAGTCTTAGTCGTTCCCTTATGTTATTTTTCCCGCCAACCCCTCTTCAAACATTTATCATTGCTACAGATGCAGGAGAGGTGCAGGACTCGCTGTGTAGGAAAGTGTGTTTGTGTTTGTGTGTGCGAGAGAGAGTGGTCTGCAGAGAGAGAGAGAGTTGCTAAGTTGCTCAAACACAAGCTGAGGAAGGCAGAGAGATTGAGCAGTTGTGTTTTCAGTCCAAACTTCTCGCAGATGGACTTTAAAGTGAGTGATAAATCCGTGTCCAGATTGAGGGTCCTTTTGTCATTAAACTAAGCCTTAGCACTGCTGTCCATCTGGCTCTGTGTATGTGAGTGTGCATGGTTGTGTGTGTGTGTGTGTGTAGACACTAGACATGATCCGGTAGTGGAAAGCACACTACAAGCCTGCTTCCTTTTAAAGTGTTGCTGACCGTAGCACACTATAGCCTAGTCCTACTTCTCATTCATTTTCTGTCTCAAAACACACACACACACACACACACACACTTCTTGTAAACATATCTCCATGCCAGCGTGTGCTTCGTCTGCAACAGCCCCAGACTGTGAGGTGCCCGATCTGTGAGCTAACACCAAAGATAATTGTTAGGAGTGATGGAGCTCAGAACTAGACCTGTGGAGACAGAGGCGAGAGATGACGCGTGTGCGTGTGTGCATGTGTGTGTGTGTGTGCGCGTGTGTGCATGTGTGTGTGTGTGTGTGTGTATGAGAGAGAGAGAGAAGTAACTCACTAGTAAACAGAGTGAAGCAAGTGGCCTGGATGACTTACGTCTGGACCACACAGACTAAGAGGCATCAGTCAGGTTGGTGCTGTGTAAAAGCCACGGCATGGAGGCATGATGGCAGACAGACAGGCAGGCAGACAGGCAGACAGACAGGCAGACAGGCAGGCAGACAGGCAGACAGACAGACAGACAGGCAGACAGACAGGCAGACAGACAGACAGACAGATAGACAGGCAGACAGACAGGCAGACAGACAGACAGACAGACAGACAGACAGACAGACAGGACAGACAGACAGACAGGCAGACAGACAGACAGACAGACAGACAGACAGACAGACAGACAGACAGGCAGACAGACAGACAGACAGACAGACAGACAGACAGACAGACAGACAGACAGACAGACAGAGCACTTGTTTCCAAATATACCAGGTTTCTGTAGCATCCAATGTGCTGTAAAGTTCCAAGTTTTATTGTTCTGTCCAGTTGGAGTTGCAGACCAGCTGCTGGCTCGACGTGTGTGTATGTGTGTATGTGTGTGTGTGTCTGTGTGTGTAATGACTGTGTGCTCTAAACACTCTTCTGACATGTAATGGCTCTCTCGTGGTGAAAGCAGCCAGGTGCTCACCGCAGGCGACATCACCGGGGTCAGCCGCTGATGTGACGCACCGGCTTGATGACATCATCGCCCTCCTCCTCCTAGACACACTTGCCTGTCCAAGCAGCTTGTTTGTGTGTGTGTGTTGTGTGCGTGTATACGCGCTGAAAAATATCATAATTGAGTAATTAAATCTAGTGTTGAAATTATTAAAACCGTGTTCTTTTTTTCCCAGAACAATTGAAAACGATCTTCCAAAAGCTAATTAGCAGATAATTTCAGTTGTTTCCAATATGAATCAAATTGGTTCAAGATTTTCCCGAGGTCAAGTAATATCTTGAGCGTGTTTTCATCCATTTTGATTTGACAGCGCTGTGGAAACAATTACCTCTCCCTAACAGCAGCTTTTGTTCTGTATCTAAATGAAACCATGATTTTAAGGATTAAATATGAGAAGAATAAATGGCTTGGTAAGACAGTTTGCTGTTTTTTGGGGGGTGGGAGGGGGCTGTTCTTTAAAAGCCCTCCTCAGTAGAGGCCCTCCATCTGTTTTAACTCCAGCAGACACTTTGTATCTGCATCTTCACTACTATAAGACCTTACAGAGCACAGACAGATGAATTAGTGTGAGTTATCCAGCCGCACAGTCAGATATGCATTTGCATTTCAAAAATGAAAAAAAAAACAAAGTTTATCAGCCTGAGTGAGTTTTTGTTGTTTCGGGACGTGGCAACAGTTCATATCTGTCACAGTTATGTTGTGCTGTGTCACAGCAGCCCAGAGCTTGGTAAATGTCTGCTACTATTGCTACAACGTTTATCTCTGAGAATGTGCTATTATCAAGCACGCTCCGCACGGATGCACATAAAAATATCTGCGCCGTGGCGCCATGACATCACAAACTCTCCATTTGGGTGGGGAAGCAGGTCATGTAATTGCACTATACTCTGTCATTAGAAAGGCACAGTGTCATTATATTACATGAGTTATTATAAAGATTTTTTGAAAAAACAACCCCAAAAACAAACAGCAACACATTCTTCTCCTGCTCACGTTACTGTTAGTGTTTTCCCAGTTTGGAAATGTCTCTCTCTCTCTCTCTCTCTCTTTCGGTGTCTATCTGTCCATCCGTCTGCTAAAAGCCTCAGCTCCCAGCTGGCCAGGGTGTGATTCAGCTCACCTCCGTGCTGTTCAGGCTTTAGCACGGTGAGGGACTTAGTCGGTTTAGACCAAAGTACTCCGGAGACCACCATAAAGGGAGGGAGGGAGGGTGAGAGCGAGGGAAGGAGTTGTGAGAAGCGGGACAGATGGGGCAGGGATCAGGGCCCTGCGTCCCTCTGTCCCTCTTCCACTCTGTCAGACCCGTCTCCTGGCTTTTGGTTCAGGTCTGTCCTCCATTATGTGGGACCAGATGACATCCCGCCTTTGAGCGTCTCTCATTAGGACGACTGATATCTTCCCACCACTCCTCCTAAATTGTTACTGTATGACTTATGTAGACACTGTGGCATTTGATCTATAAGGTGGTGTTTTCATCTTGTACACTTTACTTTGGATTTAAAGGACTTTCTGAAGGAGAGCTTAACCTGGCAACCTGCCTTTCTCATGACCCCCCCCCCCCCCCCCCACCACCGCCACCACCACTGACACATGCCCACAGAGAGCACCAGAAAATGACAGACAGTGAGACAGAAGTTGTTTTTGTCTTTTCCTTTTTCTCCCTCGCTTCCGCATATGGTCATCCATTCTGCCTGTCTATCTGTCTGTCTGTCATTACAGTAAATCAGAGGGCTCTTCGGCTTTATCCGAGCGTCCTTCTGGCTGGGACGGCTGCAGCAGATGTTGGAGCCTGGGACAAAATGGATTTCCCCCCGCCGAGAGCAGCTTTTCTTGCCCTCCTTAATGGAGGCTCCTTGAAATGCTAATGCCCCACCATTAGTATAGCTGTGGCCGAGCATAGTGATGGTGGGAAAAAAGGGGAAAGACCACTGTCCCGGCTGAAAACCTTTGTCACTGAATAACCCCTGGAAAATATACTCTGCTGATCCAGACAGACGAGCGTCTGGCAGAGGTCTGAGGAAGAGAAAGTAAGAGAGGGATTGATATTTGTCTCGCCACACAGAGAGTTGGGGTGTGTCATGGCATCTCATCCACTGGCCTCCTCCCCTCTCCTCCTGTCTCTAAACCTTCTCCATCCCTTACTCAAAAGAGGGATAATGATTATGAAGCGTATGAATGGAGGAAAAAAAACAACAAAAAATACCCGGATCAGGCAGTAACTCCAAAATTAGGAGGCTTAACTTTTTGAAAACAGTTGATGATCAGCTGCTGCGAGCTGTTTTTGGAAGAATCAAATGACGAAAAAGCGAAGCTGCTCTGCTGAACAGCATGTGCCGCGTGTTTTTCGCTCCTGGAGGCGTACTGCAGGTACAGAGGAGAAAGAGGAGGAGGAGGAAGAGTACAGCAGTTGTAGGGATTTACATTTCTGTTTTGTACAAAAAAATGGGCAGAAAAGAGAAGAGCAGAAGGTTTGCAGGGACGAGCGGGGCCAGTTTTGTTGCATCAGCTTATTCGACCGTATCAGGCTCATGTCATATATGCTACACAGTGACTTCTGTACAGAGTGCAAGGCTGGAGAAGGCTTTTTGCTCTTTTGCTATTTCTTGCTTAACCCCCCACACACACACACACACACACACACACAAACATGCTCACAGATTTATCACTCTGGACACTCTTGTCCCTGTCAGCAGCTGGCGGGCTGAGTCTTGTTTGAGCTTGTGTGTGTGTGTGTGTGTGTGTATGAATGCTTATGCACGAATGTGTGTGTTTGTGTGTGTGCAGAGCTCCAGTAAAGCCTGCTGCTCTGCTCTGCTGTGCTGGCCAGGCCATGTGGCCACTTTAAAGCTCCTTTCTGAGAGGCCTGTGAAGTTGTTAAGGAGCTCCACTACACTGGCAGTTGGCTCTGGGAATCCCTTTGCCAGCTGTAGCCTGCACACACACACACACACACACACACACACACACACACACCCTGCTTCATTTCCCTCTCTGTCTCTCATGTTCTTCTTCTCATGCTTACGCTCGCTCATTTTCTCTGTGTTCGCTCCCGTCTCTGTCCCCTCCGCCTGCCTGTGTTTGCTTGTCGCCTACTCTCCCTCTCTCGCTGTCTGTTCCTCGCGTTCTCGTCCTCCCTCTCTCCGTCTCCGCCGCTCTATGTCTGTTCCTCGTTCTGACCGCGGTATCTGCATAATCTATGTAGTGAAACATCATTGCAGACCTTCTGTCTCTTCTGGCACCGGTCCGGCTGCACATGTTTTCTCCTGTATACCTGCTCAGATCGCTGGAAATGCACTTTGGCAACCAGCACGGAGCCACGTGTGGCAATGATGGCTATTTAGAAAAAAAAGAGACTGAAGCAACGATGGTAACAGAAAAAAAAGATTGGAGCACTAATTCTACAAATAATAGAGCTTAATGGATATTTACTGTGCATATTCAGACTATAAATTAACCATAATAGTTCCCGTGCCTCTCTCTCTCTCGCTTGCTTTCAGCATTTTTTTTAACTTGCTCACTTACACACAAATACTGGAAGGTTGCATCCCTCTCTGAATTTGGCTGACCTTTCATTGAGAGCAGGTGCACCTGTGTCCTGTTCCCTGGCTCATACTCCCAAGGTCTGCAGTGCACATCTGCTTGAGTGCACTTGCTTGTACACACAAGGAGGACATTTGCTTGTATTGTTATCAACTCCATTTGTGGTTGGAGTCCCTGGCTGCAGGGTTATGGATGAATTGTCATAGAAGGTCAACATCTCCAGTATCTATTCGCTGATCTGCTGATATTCACTGACAGCACTTGTAAACTTTTTTTTAGGCTGTGGTACATTTGATTCTGTACACAGCTATGGCTCTTAATAACTAACTTTATAATGTTTCTTCTCAGATGATTGAAAAAAAATAGATTTTTTGTTCATTTTTTGGGTTCAATACTTGATTGAGCAACTTCAGATTAAACTTTTTCATCTCCATTTTAACTAGCCAGGACTTCTCTAATTAACAAATGACAGACAGGGTTAGAAGACTCTCCTCCATTCTCCTAACCTTTCTCCTCTCCTCTACACTCCTCTCCTCTCCTCTCCTCCTCTGCTTTCTCCAGAGACGGCCATGCAAGCTGGCGTCTTTTCACTCCACAGATGTCTCTGTTCCTATAGGGCTCTCGCTGCGAGGAGATGTGTTGGCAATCCTGTGAAACACACCTAACACACGCACCCGGACACACACACACACGTTCACAGACGCTCACACACACTCGCAGAAACACCCAAACACACGGTGTGATACTGCTGTTGGCGCTGCTGGAGTCGTTGTCTGTGAAGACTCTCTCATCTTCGCTCCCTCACTCTCTTGTTCCTTCCTTTTTCCTGTGTGCCTCTGTTCAACAGAGAAAAGTGAAGAGAAGAAGCAGAACGTGTGTGTGAGTGTGTACACAACACATCCTGTGTGACAACCTGGCATAGCCTAGATCCGCCAGGGCTCTCAAGTTGGGTGTGAGAAGGTTGTCACCACATACCTGAGGCTGGCGGGATTAACACCTGTTATGAGCGTGAGTGTGTCAGGTATGTTTGTCATTTGATTCAACATTTCAGGCGTTTAGCTGGAGATTTTATGCAAAGAAACTTGCAGTCAAATGAGTTTCAGCTCCTTGGTTAAACCACAGCTGAAATAGTTTGCTGCAGGGTCAAGAGACACAGCCGACACTGGTGATGTCTTGAAGTGAACTGCGGCTTTGACAGTTCTGTTTGCTTGTTTCGCGTGCTCCCCGAACGCCTGTTTAGGCTCGCATGTTGGTGTGTTTGCCTGTTTTCAACAGTCGTGCTCTGATATGTTCTCGTGTTGGCTGTGCTGTTGTGTGTCATTCCCTGTGTGTGTGCGAGAGCATGTGTGTGTGTGTGTGTGTGTGTGTCCACAGCATGGCAGTCCATCTGTCTCCAGGAGAGCAGCTTCCTGTTCTCTCCCTCTCATCTCTGCCACTGCAGGAACACACAACCTGGTCTGACATCCGCTCACACACACACACACGCACGCACAAACACACACTGTATATATACCTTCTGTCTGTCTGTCTTTCCGCACACATCCCCATAAAGCTCATCAAAGCCAGTCATCTGCCTTCCTTCTGTCTCTCTGTCTGCCTGCGTGTCTGCCCATCTTTTTGTCTTTCATCCAAATGGTCACAAATGATGGGATATAGGGTGGTGGTTGTGGTGGGGGTGTTGGGGGGATTCACACGTGCCATTTGGCATCCCCAGCTGAAGCTCAATAGAGTGCTAAATGCCTGGGACACAAAATGGCTGCAACAAAGTAGCTGCTGCAAAATGGCGGGAGATGGGAGGTGTGATGCTAAGCCAAAGGTTTCGAGAACTCTTTGGCCTTCTCCAGGTCGTGATTATTTTGAAGTCAGAGTGAAATTCATGGAAGATGCAACAGCTGTTTCGACTTTCTACATGAGATGGGTGGATCGATCGTCCTCACTGGCGGCCGGGGTCGTTTGCGGTGATTGTTCCACAGATCCTTGTTTGTTGGAGAACAGCGGTGCTTGGGTTGTGTGGAAGCATAGTGTGTGTGTGTGTGTGTGTGTGTGTGTGTGTGTGTGTCCAAGGGGGACATTGATTGGAGCTATTTCTGCTTTGCCACATGACAGATGCAGCCTGTTCACAGCAGAAACGTCAATGCCCACACCTGCTTGGGCGGTGAATGTGAGGCATCACTGACGATTGCCTCTGTGGAGCCAGACTGAGAGACTGACAAAGCAGGAGGAAGGACGCAGATATCGAGGAGAACGTGAATTATCACAGTGGTACACCATCAGCACTTTATTAAGGATGAATATCTGGGGAAATGGATGCAGAGAAATGTGAGCAGGTGTGTCTGTGGCCACTAAAACAGTCAAATGGAAAAATAGGTTCACAAGACATCAGTTGGAGAGTTGTTTATCATCTCTATGACATAATGCAATATCTTGAAAATAAATATTATTGTGTATGCCTCTCCTTTACATTTGTTGAAAATGACTGCACACTGCATTTTGCTTCAGCACTTCCATCCAGTATCAGCTTCCAGCTCTGCACCATCATAGGGCAATTTGTTGATACCCCCACTTCATGTTATCTCTGCATATACAATATGTGTCAGGCACACAGTCTGAAGATTAAAAATACAGAGTGGTACTGAGATGGAGAAAATCATAATGAGGACTTTTCTGGCACACTGAACAGTTTTAAATGAGGCAAAAAGAGAGAAATCCAGCCCTAAGCATCGGGGCGTGTTTGACGCAGGTAGGATTATAGGCCCTAATAAGTTATAAATGATAGTAATGGCCATCTGTTCGCCTATAGGGAGCTCCTAGCCAGCTCTGATTTGGCACGCCAAACCGCGGCACGACAGACACTCCTTTGAGCATTGGGCGTTTAGAACGCAGCCACCTCGTGCCTGGGCATTTGCTAAATTCAGACGTGACACTCTGACAGCAGATGCTCAAAGCTAGACTTCAAGATGAGGATAAGTGGAGATTTTTTTCCCTCCTCACCAGGAGTATTATGAAAGCTGTAGTTATGGAACTGTCAAATGTGCCTCCTCGATGGACGACTAATACCACCCAATTAGGATGGATGGTTGCAGTGCAGGGAGAGAAAATCCACACTCCGCAGGAAATACACAGTTCCAAATGAGAATATTGTTTTAAACGGTAGAAAAACACCTGAATGTCAGCCTGCTTTGGCAGCATTCAAGTGACTCCTTTGTCCATGGTAACTGTGGCCTCTCCATCTGTGTGTGTGTGTATGTTTTGTGCGTCAGGGCTCTGGTCTTAGCCCTGTGGCAGGTGTCTCATCCCAGTGCAGTGTTTGCAGTCTCGCCCCCTCTAAGCACTGTAGCCTGTCTGAGGCAGATTACACACACACAGTGGCAGATGGGTGCAGACCTCAGCACCCACAAATACACAAAGCAAGGCCAGGCCAGCTGAATGCACTGGATCTATATGAGTGTGTGTGTGTGTGTGCGTGTGTATTTATCTTATTATAAATGGAGAATCTCTGTCTGTCTTTCATTGTAATTCTGGACAATCAATCAATTGATTACAAACTTTGCGAGTGTATCACCATGGACCCAAGAAAGTGCAGCATCAACAGTAAAGTCTTTTTTTCATTGTCAAGAAAATCGACAGACAGATATCCCTCCATTTACTTTAAACTGTGCTTGTGCTCTATGTTTACATGTACAGTATCTCTGTGTATTACTGTGTGTGTTTCTCACTCCAGAGTGGCTAAAGACATTAGCGGGTAAACATTCTAATCCTGCAGCCCAGACATGAGGGGAAGAGTCTCTCTGCTTCCTCCTCTATCTCCCACACACGTCTAGTCCCATATCACGGTTAGCTTAACTAGCATGGCTGGCTGAGATATTTCTCTTGTCCTCCCTGGGTTCGCTCATATCAAAGCAGGAATTACTAGCATGGCTGCATAAGATGCTGCACTAATGCACCACATGTCTTCTCCTTATCAGACCTTGTGCGGATGGGATAAAATGCTACAGCATGCTAAATGTTAAAGTGCCCCAGGCTAGAACCGCACCAAAGCTTGCTGACACAAGATCATGGGTGGAAATGCTCTTGTAAATCTGGACAGGGATCATAAGGGTCATATATTCTGAAAGCTTAAACTCAGCCAGATTTTTTAAAATGTGAGTACTCCTGTCAGATCGGGGTAATTCACAGAGAGCATCATCCTATATTCCCCCCAGTTATTGTTATTTTGGGTGCTGCCGCTATGGACAAAACCGAAGAGAGAAAGCTGGGGTAATATGACAGAAAATTTGAGGGGACGACTTTCACACAACAAACAGTTGATGAACTGCTCGTCTCATTCCAAAACTTTGGGCATTATTATGCTGCTTTAACAGCCTCCAAACTTCCGAGGAGGCTGTTGCGGTTATTAGCACCCATTCGGCAGCGAGACCATTAACGAGGTCCGATATCGGTATTAGGTGCACATTTAAAGGAACAGCTCAATATTTTTGCTGAAAGTTAGAAAGAGACACCATTACTGATATTATTATCTTAGCATAAAGATTAAGGGGAACAGTTAGTCTGGCTCTGTCAGAGGCTACAGGCTCAAAAAATTGTACCCTCAAACCACATCTTAAAGGCTCATTAGTTAACACATTATGTCTTGTTTATTTAATCCATACTGAAATGTAAGGGGGGAAGTAACATTAATTCCCCCTTTTACATGAGTTTATGTGCCGGACTGTTTCACGGTCTGGACCAGTTAACTTCCCAGAGTCTCCACTGTTGTCTGGCAACTGCTCCTAGTCACAGACTTGTTTTGGCAGGAGAATAGGGGCTTCCCCGAATTGTTGCCGCAAAGTTGCACATTGACTGAAATATTGTAATAGGTTGTTGGATTAAGATTTCCCTTAATTGGAAATATGGGTCTAGCCCAAACCCTAAAAGCAGCCAAAAATCAAAAGTACACAAAAGCATGTGGACATGTATTTGCACTAACTTTTAGCCATAAAGTATACAGTGTATTACATGCACTACACAGTCAGTAATGTGATTAATTATGTGATTTGCTATGCTTGTTATGCACTGTGCCATCATCTGGGTACTGCCAACACACTCGTCCACAGTTCTTCAGGAAAGACACATGCACAATCTTACCTCCCATACCAAAACAAAACTAAAGAAAAGATACAAAAAAAGTATCACACCTTAATCCAATGGCTTCAAACAAGCAGGTGTGAGACCTTGCTTTGTCTTATTTTTGTCTCTATGCATTGTGACAGTTGTCTCAGCGTGCTCAGAGATGCAGCTGTGGTTTTACACTGATTTGTACCATTTTTTCTTGTGTCAAACTCGTTTTCTGGATACAGTAGTTTCACAGAGATGACAAGGTGATGTCAGAAGAAAGTTGTTTGGTGAAGACTGAGCTGACAAGAACATACGCACATGCACACACATATACATGCATATTCACACATCCGTGCATACACACAGATGGCCCTCTGTGTTTGTACTCCACAGCTGGTGTTAGATCCTTCATGTGACCATGGGCTGCTGGTCACACATTAAAGGAGAATGTGTCACTAACAAGGCTGATAGATGGGACCTTATAGATGACACTGTGGTGTGTGTGTGGATGTAGATTGAGGGAGCTAGCTTTGTCCCTTCCCCAGCTGTTTGTGTCCTCAGGGGCCTGATGTCCAAACAGGAAGAGGTGTCAGATGGCCCGTGGATCCATCTCTGGGACACAACAGCTCCAGAGATGTCCATCTATGTGTCTGTCTACCTATCTGTCTGTATGTCTGTCTGTCTTCTACACTTACACACACACAAACTGTCATCTATACGACACAGCAGCAGTTTGTCTTCATTTCCCCAGCGCCCTGCATCGATGCTCAGTCGACAGCAGCCTCTTTCCTGCCGAGTATGTGCCTGCCTCCTGTTTGCATCTGTTGGCACCCACACATACACATATACAAACTTTTACACACACAAACATATATGCCCATGAAAGCTCTGATAATGAGTAATTAGCTGACCAAACAGGTCCTGCCTCAGCTGATGGTGGTGCTGGTGGTGCAGCACCAAATTTAGAAGGGAATTGTTGTGGAAGATGTAGGGAGGGAGGAGGAAACTTCCTTTTCATCATCCAATGACATCTTAGTTTGACCGCAACATCCCTAAGACGACTGGCTGATTGATGCTTGACATCCACCGCAAAAGCAGCGTGCTTTTGTTACATCAAATTCACATTGTTTGACATTACAATTCACGGCTGTCATGTCAAATTTGTGTCACTTATCACCATTTAGAATTGTGATTGGACATGGCTATGGTTTACTCATGAATGAGCATCCATGTTTGTGTTTTTGTTGTTTTTCTCAAGTCTTACATTGTTCCACCTCTCTTATCCACACTCTATTGATATTGTGTTTATGCTAGCGGATTTAAGAGTGTGTGTGTGTTGTGATGCATGAATGTGTCCTCATATTTGTGTATGTTGGGACAAATTAGTTTTCATCTTGACTGCTTGTGTGTGTAAATGAGTTTGAAAGGCTATATAATCACCCAAGATGGGGACTAAGTGTGCCCTGTGTGTGTGTGTGCGTGTGTGTGTGTGTGAAGGCAGCTGGACCTTAGCCAAACCCTTGCCAGGTCCTTTTTAGAACATCCTCTCAAGAATGAAGCATGCACTTGAGAGAGAGAGAGTGGGTGTGTAAGAGAGAGAGAGCACTGACACTCACGTAACATAATTAACATCAAGAAAATGTCATCTCCATTTTCCCTTTAAACTACAAGCAACAAACAAAATACATAGATCACTTTTGATGTCGCAGGACAGTTAGGTGCCATCCGGTCCTTCAAGACTGCTGTACCATGGAAAGTAATCTGTGTCAAATGTTCAGAGTGGGCGTGGAGGTGGGTTATGGGAAATTCCTGTTTTTAAAAGTGTAGCCTGCCCGACTCAACCAAACATCTGGGATGGAAAGTGCCCCCTACATAACCCCAATAACACGCCCACACTCAAACCCTCATCCTCGAACATCCAGCTAGCTCGCTGTCTACATACAGATGGGGCTTTCCAAATATAGCACAGAGAACAGTGTTGTATAGCTGTGGTAAGCTGAGTACAGTAGATGGTTAGTAACGTCTGCAGACAGAGACTTGTTCTGCTTGTTCGAAAGAGGAATCACCCTTTGTACACACTTATTCAGCATTACATTTCATTTTCACTGAAGGCCTGGTCGCACAAGGAAGTGGCATGGTGAAATTCATCCGCCAAGTCTTTGCTGGGTGAAAAAGGGGCCACCCACAGGGCTAGTGAACTGTGAACTGTGGGCTAGTTGGTGTCAGGGTTGTTGCTACAACAATTAAGTTTCATAACTGTCTGCAAACCATTCCTCTTTTGTTGAGATGTCAATGCTCCAATGAAGGAGGAATGACAGTGGGTGCTGAGACACAGCTAATAAGTTGTGTCGTTCCTTTCGAGGTCAGCACTGCAAAGTTGGTTTGGTTAATGCCGTAAATTTCTGTTAGAATACTTCAAAGTTGAGCGACTTCAATGGATAGATAAATAAATAAATAAAAGCATTTACTTTGCCCCTGCAAGAAAGGGCATTAATTGCTGAAATTCCACTGAAATGTTTTGAATTCTGGAGTGAATGAGCCTTGAAGCATTCTCACTTCACACAGTTCTTCAGCTCTTAGAAACATCACAAACCATCGCCATAAACATTTATTTTACAGGGTCATATACTTCAGAGAGTGGGAAAAGCTGCTCTTGTCCAATAGATGCAATGGTGAATGTGCACGGAGAGAAAATGCTTTGCTCTCAGGGAAATGAGGAGATATTTCAACAGGACCTTTTAAAGTTACCATTTAGGCTCTTGGGATGGATATAGGCTAAATGCATTCAATTGTGCATTCACCAAGGCGACTTTTTGTCTGAATTTCTTGTGCTGTTTCTTAATTTTACACTTTAATTTGTTTTTTTTTTTAAATTTCATACAGTTTATCTAGCATACATTATATGTTCCCACACTGCTCGTGGTTGAATTTTTTTTTTCCATTTCCACTCATTCCCCCTCTCACAGTTACTTTCTCACCATTTCCACTGTTATTCCTGCCTTTCTCTCTCTCTCTCTCTCCTCTGATATATTTAAACCATTCCCCTGGGGAGAACAGAAGCCCGCCTCAATCTGGAACCAATTGTTTTGTTCGGTTCATGAATCCAGAACCAAACCCTGACAAAAGAACTCTTGTAAGGACCGCTGTGTTATTTGTTTTTGCCCGAGTTATTTGTTTTTGCCCGAGAGAATGTGCTGTTATCAAAGTATTTATTGTGCTGCTGTGCTGCAGTTGTGGATGCAGAGAGGGCCCGAAGCCTCGCAGCACATCAAAGCTGTCACAAATATGGAGCAGGGGGCCAAATGGCAAGAAATGCTGTGGGCACAAATGAAATAAGGACAAACTGTTCCTGATAAGAAGCCACTTTTAAAGTCTTTCTCAGTGTTGTAGGGATTGTGCTGTGCAAGCTTGGGCTACTGGTTAATATTCTCACACTTCTCTCACTTTGCTGACTTCTCAGAGCGACTTCCATTCACATGTACTAATTGAAATGAAGCTTGGCATTGCAGAAACAATGATAAGCAACTTATTAATAAGCTGAATTTGGAATTGTTTCTCTGTCCAAGTAAGAGACGCTAGGACTTGCCCTGCTTGAATTCCCATCAAAAGAGTCTTGTGCAGCAACATGTGAGATCAGGGAATTACAGAGCTGAGCAGACTGTAGGATGTATATCCCCGGGAGGTCATCTTGGACATGACCTCTGGCTGTGAGTTCACGGCTGGTATAGGCATGTGTGTGTGTGCGTCAGTTACAGGCTGAGCCACTCAGCTGGGAACCTGTCAGCATATGCCAAAAAAGCTGAGTAATGCTGCCGAAGGTCAGCTTAGTGAGTGGAGCCACCTGACCCCAATAGGTCACCTAATGACCTTTACTTTAGATGTGGAGCAGAAGACACAGGGTCTGCAATTGCCAAGTGCCAAATGCCAGATCAGTCAGACGGAGTAACAGACAACACTTTTTTTTTGAAAACGCTAACATTCAAATTCCTTTGTTTGTGTCCTCACAGGCCATCGTACACTCTTCATGACTGTCAGCAAGTCCAAACGAGGCAAAAGCAAAATTCATGTCAAGCTGCATTACTGAATTTAAACACACCACCACCACCATGGTGTGCTTTGGTGACTTCTTGGCTCCTTGACCTCTCATGCGTCTTCCTATGCAGTCACATGCAGAGACAGGAGACAGGAAGGCTCGGGTCTGGACAGAAGTGCTCGGAGGATCTCCGACCGCTCTTAAACCCATTAAGGCCACCTGGGTGTGTAGCCATGCATGGCTAGAAAGACGGCCAGGAGGTGTGTGTGTGTGTGAGCCTGTGCTTATTTGTGTGTGTGTGTACAAGTCGAGAGGTGGCCAGGAGGAGCAGGCTGTTCGGCAAGATTAGCAGGCTCTCACATGTTGCATAACAGATTGCCCCCCCTGCTCCTGAAAAAGCTGCCTGCATGCTGCTGCTCAGCTAAGCAGGATGGCCTTTCACTGACGCCCTCTACGCTCACACAAGGATGCGCATGCATGAACACACCCAGCGCTTTGCAAATTAATTGTTGAGTCGCCTCACCAAGATGCTTCTACCACTTTGCTTTGCATCATTCGCATGGCTATTCGTTAGTGTCTCTATTTATATCAGCAATGTGTGAGAGGAACGGTAGCCAGGCTGGCCTCCTTACTCACGCAGGTTGAGTCAAAGCTTTAACAAATGTCATTATCCAGACCAGCCTGGAGGTGATTAGGTAGTATGCTGCTTATGGCTCTGTGTTTAGCAATGGGCCTGCTGCATCCATCCAGGCCAACTGCTGTGTGAGTGTGTGTGTGTGTGTGTGTGTTTGTGCATATGGGCCTGGGCTTGCTTGGGGGCTATGATCCGATGAGTCCTATAACACCAAATCAAACACAGAGGGAGACGCAGCAGCCTGCCTATTTCTCTGTCACAGTGAGTGTGTATGTGTGTTTGTGAGCTGGTGGGGGGGCGGTTAAGTAATAAACAAGATCTCCATGGTGACAACAGATGCAGCTGCGGCAAAGAATGAAGTTGAGTGTCAGCAGTAAGGGCCCAGTGTGTACGCATGTTTGTGTGTGAAAGTGTGTGTGTGTGTGTGCGGGAAAAAACACCAGCGGTAGGGGCCCGGTGAGAGTCGTAAACACCAGCAGGCCATGACTTCCACAAATAGACCTCTTGGGGAGAGAAAGGGGAGGCTGGGGGTAGGGGGTTGGGGGAGGAGGGGGGGGGTAAAAAAAAAATAGCTCATGTTAAAGAAAATACAAAAACCTGCAATCATTTCTATGAGTGAAGCTGAACAGAGTCAACACATTTCCTTGCACTGGAAAATCCTGAGCTCTGGCATCCACGCTTGAAATGTCATGTTCCTCAGCGAGGCACGTCATCGTCCTTCCCCCCATAGCTAAAGCGCCAACAAGCTATTCATCAGTCTTCATCATCTTTCATCATTATATGGTAATCCTCCCAGCTCTCTCTGGGTCTGTCTTGACAGCCCCGCAGTGTCTCTTTCTAGTCCTGTGGTGTGGTGAGTGTGCCATCTTGATTCACACATCCTGCCGGTGGCTCATAATCCCTCCATTATGGAGACAAAACAGGGCGCCCCTGTTCTCTCCTCGATGCCTAACTTGAAGGCCAGATCTCCGCGCGGCAACCTTACGATGTGTTGTCTTTGTCAGAGCACCTCTGCTGGCAGTCCACATCTCACCCCAGTGTGACCCCCCCACCCACCCACCCTTGCCGAGGCTATTTTCTAATATTATTTATGCAGGGATGCTCTTTAGTCCTCTCTAAGCTGGCTTTTTCAAGGCTTTCCACTGAAAGGCTAAAAACATACAAATCCCCCCAAAAACCCTCCAAAAAACCATATGGAGCACTATACCTTAATCAGAGCAGTCACTGTGTGTGTGTGTGTCTGTGTGTGTCTGTGTGCTCACTAATATTAGAATAATCCCTGGTGATTATGGGAGTGGTTATTAGGATGAATATGGCAGCAGGGTTGGGTCGGGCCGAGCTGAGCTGAGCCCAGGCTGTAGTGAGAAACAGATGTCAGTTGACCCACATCTGCCGAGAATGCTGGGACACTGGAGTGTCAGGTCACGGCTCTGATCACCTCAGGGACACTGTACATCTGGGCCCGCTGGCTTTTTCTCTTGGTTCACAGCGTCCCTTGAATGCTGTCTTTGCGTTCCGCTCCCTACCTGTCCGTTTGTCAGTTGTGCCTGCATGCCCACAGATAACCAGACACACACACACACACACGCACACTGACAACCAGCGCTGACTGAATACGCTCACTTCCGGTTTTATTTTGTATTTTGCTCAGTCTGTTCATGAACTCTTGCTTCACTTCCTCCCATTGTTCAGTGTCCTGCACCACACCTGTACCTAATCACCAATCAGTCACCCAGTATATACAGTATATACACCTGCTCACGCACCACTTCCTTGCCAGGGTGTCTCAGTATGTATATGTCAAGCTTTCCAGCTTTCTTTCCTTGTGTAGACCTGCCGTCTGTAAGCCTTGCCCGTTCTTTTATTTCTTCCTGAAACAGCCTGTGCCCTGTAAGTCTTTCTGCCCATATATGGTTTGACATTTAGCCTGTTTTTGAACTCTTTAATTGAACTGTGATATTGGTTACCTTTGCCTTGCTGACTGCCCCCCCCACGACCTCTGCCTGTATAAAAACAACTGTGATTTTTGCCTGATCCCTGCGTGTGTTCCTGGTCCAGCCATTACACACACACTCACACATACGTACACACTTACTACAAATACAAATATTTCTGGCATAAAGAGCAAGTTTCAGACTCTGATCTTGAGATCAAAGGTTTTGGCCAACGCACCCTCTTGGATTGTGACCCACACTGGTAAAGTCTGGGGATGAGTAAACACTGGTACAACACTGTGGTTGAAAGGGAAATTGGATGAAGCCGTGGAAATGTACTGTTAAATATCTGATTCTATACAGTCGTTATGTGTATAAGTAAATATATATGAAATATGTACAAGCAGCAGGGCACCAGCTGCCATTCCTTTACTGCACCTCAGACACGAGGCAGTCATGTAATTACTGCCACAAAATGCACCACACTGACAGGAATACAAATATGTAACCAGGGGTAGATTAGGCAGGAGTTAATTTTCAACCTGTGAATATTAAAAACACTATAACCCATTGCTCCAATTCCCCCTTTTATTTATGAATTAAGTTTTTTTTAGGGGTTTTCCCATCTTGACGTCCAACTTTGAGACCTCAGATCTATATTAAGCCTCTACTTACTTTGTGCTTCACCTAACTATTAAAGTACTGCTGAACTCATGCCCAAGAGAAGCATCTTTTGAGTTTTCATTTTTTTCATTAGTTCATGAATTCATTCTGATGGTGGTTGCTGTAGCTGTTTAAAAGTTGTGTAGAGTGTTGTATTACATTTTTCACAACATTACATCACTGTGAAACACAGAACAAAGACTTTGCCTGCACTACTACGGACAGATAGATAAAGGGACAAATGCATGTTAGAGGAGTTCTGCCGTGGCTGCCACTGACAAGAGAAAGGAGAGAAGCAAAGATTTCCCCACAGCCAAACCAAACATTGTGGTTTTAAGTTATAGTTGCATTTACTTGAAATGATGCGGTAGACCAACACTGAGAATCAGTGAGCACTAATTGAAAACAGCTTGCTGGAGTTTCAGTGAACATTCACTGTGGGATGGAGTTTTGCGATCTCTCTTTTTTTCTATTGTGTTCTAATGGACTGGTTCCCTGGTCATTCCTCTGTGTTCCCAGGAGGCCTGGGGGTTACGGTCCTAGATAGCCGGAAAATGACTCACACAGGCCTTTCTCGCCATCAGAATGACAAGTTCACACAGTGTCATATTGCCTACTAAGGAGAGGGACATCAAATTTCTCAAGATAGATGGCTCCATGGTGAAGCCCATATTAAGAACTGAACAGCTGCAATTTTCACTGCCTGTTACTGGTTGGTGCAAACTTCTTGAGGGATCACCCATAAGTTTAGTTTTCTTAAAAAATTAAAGTTTTTTTTAAAATTTGCCTTTACATTTCTTGCATATTTAACCAGTCGGCAAACAACTTACTCATTTCCATCTGTCTATCATCTGCCTACCAACTCTCTCCTGCCGTCTGCCTCTCTTTCCCTGATCTTTTCTCATTTCTCCATGGCTAATTTCTCTCTCCTGCCTTTCCATCACTCTTCCTCCTCCTCCCCTCTCTCTCTGTCTGTCTGTCTCTCTGCAGCAGTATTAAGGCCCATCCTTGTCATCCTACAGGGCAGACTGGCTTGATTGACAGCTGAGTGCAGCATCTTGACACAGGTCCGTGCCCCCGTCATCATTGCTGATCGTCCCATGCTGGCCCTCAGAGTGACAGGCGCTTGCAGAGCCATTTACTCCTGGTGCAGCCGAAAAAAAAGCCCTCCTCGGTCACTGGCTTTCGCTGCTGCTGCAGACGCATGCCCTCCTTTCTTTTCCTCCTGAAGTTACTCCCCTCCCCTTTCTTACCTCCTATGCATAAATCATGTCCTCCTTTATCATCCTATCTACTTTTTTTCCTTGAGCAACAATCATATTTTTCCTCCTTGCCCTTTTTAATGCTTTTTAATTTATTTGTCATCTAATGTAGGCAAATTTCAATGCAAAGAAATCCACTACATCATCTTAATTAGTGTAATTACTGTGTTTGTTACTTAGCACTGATGACTTCACTTGAACTATCTTTGAGCAGGCCGTATAAAATGAACTGCTTAGTACTCTTTTGGGAGGACTGACAGGAGTCATGATGGAGCTGTGTGATTTTTGAGTTCACTGTGTCAGTTTGATTTACCTTGCAAACCTGTTGCACATCAAACTTTTTCATAAAGACATGAAGCCTCTTAATGGGATCGTTCATATTATTTGAAGTGGGGTTGTAAGAGGTACTGACGTATAGCACCTGCAGTAGAGTTTGGTATGTGCGCTCCCACTTTGGAGACGCACAATGTCACAAATACTGATTTTGCCACATTGCTGTTGGGCTGCACATTTCTTGTTAATTTTCTGTGTTAACACTGTGTTCTTGTTCATCCTGCTTATTTCTAAAATAAATCACTTTGAGGACACAGTTACTTAGACAGGGAGAATATTTGTGAGACAGTGTTTTTTTGTTTTTTTGTTAATCATCACACAGCTTCTTAGATTAATCCTGCAACCTGTTGTGAAAGTCCCAACCCCTCAAAGTTACCAGAGAGTCTCAACGTATATTGTAGGTCACTATGCAGTTTGGAAACTCCTGGGCTACAGTAGAACCTCATTTAAGAAACATTTCACGTTGCTGCTGTTTGCTTCCCGTTTCAAGTCTCTTGTGCACAAGATTTCATTTTTACTTTTTGTCTTATTGGGGGGGGCTGCCACTGGGCGATTCACTGCGAAACCTCTCAATCTGAAACAAAGATACAACTGTTGAACATACTGTATGACAGTGCGGTTATGAGAGCAAGTCACATATACTGTGTATTTCTGTGTGTGTGCAGGAAGACAGGAGGGCATCAGATGAGTACAGACTGTTTCCACCTGCCAGGTGCCTGGTCTCTAATCCCCACTCTCTGTCTGATTAAACACACACAAACACACACACACACACACACACACACACACACACACACACACAGACGCAACAAGGTCATCTCTCTGTCAACCATACAATAGCGCTGTGTAACCATCTGGCCTACATCCTAAATACTTCCTCTTTAGAGAGCAAATAAAAAAGGAGAAGGGAACTAACACTTAGAGCCTTATGGAACACATCCGAAATAAGTTGTAATTTACAACATTAGTCTACACCATTTTATGTATGCTCCTGATGTGTCAGTCATCTGTAAGTGCTGGAGCCCTGTGAGAAGACACCAGCTCTCTTTTGTCCCTGTCTTCTGCACTCCTCAAACACTGAACTCACTTCAGTGACCAAGATGACACACACAGTGCATCCTTTGTATGACATCAAAAACATATTTTAAGAACAGTGTTGTGCACCGTTGCATTGCCCAAAAAAACAAAAAAGAAAAACCTGCTTAAAATACCCCACCCCCATATTTCGAATGATGAAACTTCCTTTCTTTTATTCTGCTTTTGCTTTGGCAGTGGATGAGCTCCCAGTGTGGTGAGTCATATCATTCTGATAATATTTTTATGCTGGGAGTACAGCGCTTTGATATCTGGAGGATAAGAGGGCTTTGTGGAGACAGTGACACCCATCCTCCTTCTTCTCCTCCTCCGTCCCCTCCCACTCCTCTACTTTTCCTTCCCCTGGGGAGGTTTGGCTTCTTCTGCCCCCTCTGACGGCTTTTATGTCTGACGAGGTTCTGCGCTGTCGAGGTGAGGATGAGGTCAAATGACTTCAAACGCTGCACTGAGGAACATCACGTGGTGAATGAATAAAGATAAATGCAATAATGTTTGTGCACACTTGAACAAATGCCTGAACACTGTGTTTTTTTTCTTCTTGTTATAAAACAGGGATATGATCCTATTTGTCAGATGCTGACAGAAGATACATTCACACTGTAACATAATATAGTTTGATGGATTTTAATATCATGTGTACCAGATGATGCACTGTGCATTATTTACTGTATTTTAGTGTCAGAGTAGAGAACTGTATATATTCATCATAAATCCTGGAAACTGTGTGTGTGGTTTGATCTACATTATGATAGTGGAGGAATTCCATGTGGTGCCATGCTGTCTGCGCCGTCTCCCTCTCCCCACCTGTTGCGGCTGTGATTAGATACTGTCAACCCTCAGGCCTGGAGCTATCACATACAGGTAGAGCGCATTCAGGCCTATAGCTTTCCCTTACACTGTGGGATGGGAGAGAACTGGTGAACTCCACAAATTGCAGACAGTGCTGAAAGTTTGTGTCACACTAATGAGCAATCTGTCAACAAGTGTGCGCTACAGGGAATTTGGAAAAAAGAAGAAACATTTAAAAAAAAACAAGTAGATTATATGGCGGAAATCCTTGTATGAATCCCCCTGCCAAACACACACACGCAGAAAAATTACAAATAATCCCCTGTAACAGAGTTTGAAGATGTCGGTTCACCTGTGATTTAAAGGCATTGTTTGTAATTTTTTGACAGCCATTACTATATATGTTTTTAAAAAATGTATATTTTTGACAGCATTAAGATCGTGTTCGACAATTTTTCTCATAATTTTGTATGCATTTATGGAACTATGATTCCCTTTCCCTATCTTACATAGATGAAGAATCCTTCAAAATTTTCCTGGATCATTCCAGAAATTTAAGACCCAAGACCCACCACTGGTATAGATTTATTGACCACCCATCCATAACTAACTAACTAACAAACAAACACAGACAGAATTTGACCCACTTGACGGAGGTGAGACCTTTACTGCATTTTGTTTTTTTGGCCTCGCGGGCTCCTGTAGTTACACTCGCCCAGCGGGAAGTTTAACTAAATTATGATTCATTTCAATGTCTCAAATTTAACGGCGCCGTGCCCGCTCCTCAGCCTTATTAACCACAATGAGGAGTCCAGCTTTTACCAGCGTGCCTTTCAAAGTGTGGGAAGAGGAATTACTAAAGTGTCCAGCAACCAATGATAAATCGACTTCGTCTCTGCCCGGTGAAAATTTAGCTGCGCCGTTTCCCCTCACGGATTTGTTTACGTGACGTTAAACTCGGCGTTTGGATCGAAAGGGACACCCCCTCCCTCCTCCACCCACGTCTGTTCATGACGTATGTGGCCAAACGTTGTTCGCCTCCTGAGGCTCAGACCTCGGACGGACGTCACGTCATCTCTTCTCTTCACCGGCGAGAATTGAGCAGAACAGGGTGAGTCACCTTAACGCCACTAAAGTGATGCGACGTGGGTCTCATTCTCCACAGCTCTCGGGAGCTTTGCCGTCGTGTCTTAATCGTGGGACGCTTTTTTTCTTCTTCTTTTTTTTTTTTTTTAGCTTTTGTTCTTAGAGCTGTCTGTCGTGCTTACACTTTACCCCGAATAGGACGTCATCATATTTAAACCGCGTTTCCACAGACTCATGGGACTGAGACTGACTGGGCCTCTCCTGGTCACAGGTGGAGTTCCAGCAGCCCAGTATTTGTCCATAAACAACACCGATGGTTCCCCAGATGGGAACCCACTTTGTAAGATAGCAAATTAAAGGGTCAGTTAACCCAAATTACAATTTTGCCGCCTAGACAGCAGAGCACAATGTAAGCTGTTACCGAATATACGAGCTCTCCTTTAGAAAAGTCGACAATTCATCTCCGCCGTGTTGGGGTGGAGGCACAAACTGCAACGTTATGGCACCTCCTTTGCACATAAATCCGCCGCCGTACCAAAAACAACTAGGTGTGGGTGAAAAACTATATGTTTGGGTGATTTTAGCAAACGGGCGCTTTAAATATAACTGCTTTTCGCCTTAAGGAGCCATAAAAAGAGCAATATATCACTGAGGCTTACGCAGGGCGGTTCTCGGGGTTGTGCGCTGACGGGGGGCCGCGAGCAGGGAGCCTGACAAAGTGGGCTTGACCTTGGGCCGGGGGCTCGCTGTGGCGCTGAGTCTCTGGAGGGCCCGTCTGGAGGTTGGCTGTGCTCTGTCTGGGCCACGCTGCTCTCTAATCACCCTGACACTGCACTTACAGGGCTGACAGCTATGGCGCCAGAGAGAGAGAGGGAGGGAGAGAGAGAGAGGGAGAGACTGTACACGTGACAAGGCCCACCTTGGCCCTCCACTTGTTCCCTCTCAAGATAATCACTTTCTACTGATTTTCTTGGCGCGCGCCGAGCTCTGTTACCTTTCATCCTCCCTGATACCGCTTGTCACAAATAACATCTCGCAGACGCGTTACCTGTTACCTATCCTGAGCCACTTCGTAATGCATAATGTATGCCAGCGAGGAAGAATGAGAAAAGTGAAGCCGCCGCTGCAGGCCTCCACGTGTGTGCCCTGATCAGTACTGAAACTTAATCGTAATTTTATCCAGCCCCGTTTGCAAATACTCTAGGCCATTATTGAGCTTGTTTGTGTGCGTGTGTGTGCGTGCAGTGATACATAAGCCCAAACTCTGTGTGCGGTCGCTGCTTCATTCCTTTACAGCTCGTATCGGTGGGCTGAGGCGTCGCAGCCGGCGCCCTCTGCTACTTACCTAATTAGCTCTAGGAGCCCCTGCATTATTAACAGACCCCCTAAATCATTCAAAGGGGCCCTCGTGTGTGTGAGCGCGCGAGCGTGTGTGTGTGTGTGTGTGTTCGCACGAGAGGGAACACACAGAGGGGGGGTTCGGAGGATCACTGTGATAATGTCCCTCCCTATTCACGACATGTCAGACGTAATTATTCACCCCGGGAAGACACGGGTCCAGAACACTGGTAATGGCACTCTTCTTATCCCCTCCTCCGTCTCCCCTCCTCCACCCCCCCACCCCCCCACCCCCACTGCTTTTATGACTGACAAGGTGCTAGATGGCTCAGATGCACTCTATAGATAGACAAATAGCAGAGGACGGCCGGCATTGTCAGACAAGAATGTTCACGTTACAGAGGTCACGTGTTAATGTGGGAAGATCAGCAGGAGTAGATGGATAATGTTTATTTTATTGTGTACATGGATCTCATTAGCTCGAGCAGCTACGCCATTTGTAGGCCCCATTTGGTTATATTACATGTAATGCTCTAATCACTTTAGAGGAATATTACCGCGATTACAGCGTGAGTGTCACTTAGCTACTTTCACCACCACGCCGCGGGTTCACAAACGCGTGGCTGTTGAGCTGCAGAGGCGCCCGGCGCAAATGAGAAAAAAAAAAACAAATTTGGGGAAAACAAAATGCAGCTGAGTCATGTTCTGCCGAGCGCGTTTGTTTTCCCGAGGTTTAGCAGCTGGAGGCGGTTCGGCTCTTTTTTTTTCAGCAGAGTCAGCAAGACCCAAATGAAAAGTCAATACACATCACTTCCTCCCTCTCAGCCAATAGCTGCCGTGCGGGCGGGTGGGGGCAGGGGGGTGATATTGTTCTGTATGAGATAATATTTGGCTAGGCTGGTGACCAGGAGCTCTTGCCCTGGTAATTCCACATGTGTTTGCTGGAATGCGACTGTTTCCTCAAGCTCTGCAGTAGCTCTGGTATGTGGGTTGAATTCCAAAACGCCGCTTTCTTCTCTGTGGCCGAGCGCGCTCTCCCACACAGGTTTCGTGGAGTGTTATGACCCAGTGTTATGGACGTGTTTCACAAATTTATCCGGTGCGCGTTTGAGGACAAACGCGACATATTGCAGTGCTTACGCATTTGAAAAAAAATAATAATAATAATTTTTCTTCTCACCGTGCTCCTTCAAAAAATATTGATGTTCAGTTCGATTCAGTCAATTTTACGATCGTGTAAGTTGACGGAGGAGCAGAAATTTTTCAGCGTCGCTCCCTCGCGATTTTAAGATGGGCGTGAGGCTAAGTCGATTACGGGCCTCCTGTGGCAGTGGCAGGGTGGAAAGAAGAAATTATGAGGGGAGAACTGTAATGGGGAAAAAGGAATTAGACAAGATAAAAGTCTCAAGGTGGTGAGAGAGAGAGAGCGAGAGAAACACTCCTTTACGTCGTTAATCTGGGCTGCCCCTCCCCCCTCTGTTTCAATTAAGAAAATTACTTTTTAGTTCAATTAACAATAATTCACGCTTAACTGAATAAAGTTTATTACACAATCAAGGCGACAACAGAGCAAGTGAGAGGGACTCGCGCTTAGGCGACACGCACACACACACACACACACACACACACACACACACACACACACACACACACACACACGCACACACACGCACACACAAGCACAGAGGAGCCCCTCTGTGCAGTGGGCGTCTGATCTGTGGCGGTGGGGGCGGGGGGGCAGGATGGCGGTGAGGGCCCGATGCTGGAGGTCGGGGAGCGGGCAGCGTTGTTAAGGGATGTCAGGGAGAAATGCGTCACCCCACTCGTGGACGGTGGGGGGGGCTCTCTCTCGCCCCTCTCTCTCTCCTCGGCCTCGGGCAGCAGCTTGCATCACAGCGATTAGCTCCCCTACGCAGACAGCAGCGCTAGCGGCGGCGCTGACCGCCATCGTCACGGAACGCGGCGGAGACTCGTTTCCGGAAGCTTCCCCTGTGACGCGACGACAACGGGAGCAGCCTGCTCGTAAACATTTGGAAGGCGGAGCGGGCGTGGCGTATAAATTCTCCTCTTTTGCATTTTTATACCAACAATAAGGTTTTTCCCGCGTCGGCCGCGGCTCGTCCTCCTTTGTTCCATCCCTCCCTCTTCTCCCCTCTCTTCCCCTTCCCTCCTTCTCGCTTCCCCCCACCCCCCCACCCCAAAATGATTTACGCCACTACAATTATTGGGTAATCTCCACTGTCATTACTCTTAACATCTGCTCTGTCACAATGCTAAGGGCTTTTGGCTGTGCTCGGCGACAGTTATTCTATGTGCTTACAGTCCTGTGATGCAGACAGACAACCCCCCCCCTTTGCTTTCTCTCTTTATGTGCTATCTGCATTAGAGAGATGAAATGGTTTTTATATGAGTGGTTAGCAGTATGGTGGGGATATTTGCGCTCGCCGGCGTGCGCGAGCCAGAGCAAAGACGAGGGTCAGACCGGAGGGGCAGGCTGCGTTGTGCACGAAACTGAGGTATCTAGAGGTCAAAGGTCAGCTGATGATCTTGCAGGAAAAGTCGGCGCATGATCAGCCGCGGGGGAATCCTCTGCGTATTGAGCCCTGCGGAGCGGGTGGCCGGCTTTCACTTTCTCCCATTTGAGAGCCGGCGATGAAGCCGCCGCCCACCGCCTCGCCGCGTGCACGCGCTCCTCCTGCACCGCTTTTCCGTCTGGCTCTCCGAATGAATAACAAGCAACCACCCGGCAGACAGGCCGTTAAGCAGGCTAACCTTTAGCGAGCGAGGAGAGGAACATTCAGAGATTTCCATCAGATTACCCTCTCCAGTTTCCATTGTGTGTATTGGCCCCCTCCGTGGTATTTCTCCACCCCCCCACGCAGCAAATTGGAACCATTTGGTATTCAGATAACGGCAAACAGCTCAGATCTGCTGGAACAATAAGCGGTTTCCAACCAATCGCCCACCTGGACTGGGCTGCGCTGAGACGGTCTTGATAGTCGTCAGTTCTTTCAGCACCTCTCAATTGCCAGTGTGGGTTTCTTTTCTTCTCTCTTTTTTTTTCTTCTTCTCTTTTTCCCAACAGCTAATGTTTCTAAAGCGTCCCCCCTGATTCCAGTTTCACCGCCCTCCCTCCGTCCTCGCTGCCGAGTGACCTTCAGCTTCTTTTGTGAATCCGATATCGCTCAGGAGTGCCACGCAAGATGAATTCTTGCGGATGTCGCAGCCTGGCGAGCGTTACGACGTTCTGCCTGCAGAAGGCCCCTGTGCGCTCCAGCAGTTGTCCGCGGGCGTGGGTTTTGTGTGTATACTTTCCACGCCTCTCCCCAGTGAGAGGAACGCAGTGACGTGGGTCCAATACCGTGTGATTGAGATGGACGATCTGTTTTTACTATCTGTGTTTTGCGTGTACGTATGTGTGTGCGTGCGCTCCCCGAGTGCGGAGGCAACACATTGTGACCCGAGTCGTATTTGGCCACCAGAGGCCATGCTGGCAAAGGCTGAAATGATGATTAAGGACGGGGTGGGGTGGGGGTGGTGGGATGGGAAAATGTGGATTAATGAAGCTCAGATAGAATTAATAGCCATGACATCCCACAACAGCGGAGCCGCTAAATGAGAATATGTCGCGGGTCCGCCGGAGTCTCAGCGCTTGTTTCGCTTTCAAGGTGACGGTCGCGGTGAAGAAGACAAAGTTGCATCTCGTCCCGGTTTGACAACAAAACGAATGAAAGCGGCGCATCGGGCGCAGTCGTGCAGCACGCTGCTGACGTCCTGCCACCAGTGTATCCCTGTTTAGTGGGTACGTTGTGAAGGTTAGGCCGGGCGGAGGGACCTGAAACCGGAATCTCTGCTCTACCATGACGGTATATACATTTTGATCATAGCTGCCGCTTCTTCAGCACCATGAAGTCGCAACTCCGCAGAGGGCTTTTAATTTGACGAAACAGTTAGAGCGAGTGGACTGCTGCATCGTCAGTCAGCGCCTGTCGTTCAGCGTGCTTTGAGCGTCGACAAATGTCCAGCTTTCCTGCAGAAATGTTCAGAGGAGCTCCCTCCGCACCTGCGAGGTCTCCGGCACCTGACACACGAGCGTCAGCCACAAACCGGCGGCGTTTTCCTCTTTGCAAGCTTTGCGTCTGCACCTCAGTGCGCCGGTGCGGCAGACAACCTGCGCCTTCAGCTGCGTTTCCAGAGACTTCTGAAAGACAAAAAAAAAAACAAACAAAAAATACCCCTCTTATTTGGCGCGGACAAATCTACAGCACGCACGCCGCACAAATCGATGCCATACACGGGAAACTCTGCAAAAGAATAATTTTGTTACCCTTCAGCGGCAACATGTGTGGCTCTTAGATGTTATTAGCAGCAGCTGCAGAGAGTACAGATTCAACCCCCTGAAGTTTTACTTTGGCTGTTTGATGATAACAGTTGCTGGACCGACTTGTCTTCTCTTTGATTTCACCACCTGGTTCGTTGTTCAGTTGGTGGTCTTTCGCATCTACCTCCTGCGGGCTACAAACACCCCGGCTTGTGCTCACGCGCGCGCACGCACACACCTGCACAACTTATTAGCATGTTAAGTCAGGGACCGGAGAATGGTTTAGCTCCAGGTGGCGATCAGTCATTAATGTCTGATCAGTTCTGCAGGTAAATGTTTACCTCAGACTGGTTAGACATTACTGGGACCTGGAGGCTGATGGTATTTGTAACAGTTTTCTATTTGTAACTGCGGCTGCGGCTGAAGATAACGAACCGTTTGTTTCTTCAAGAACTGGAAAAAGTGCAAACACGCACAGCAACAGTTAAGGTGTTAAACACACTGTACACCGGTATCATTTAGGATGTTTTATTGGCTTTGTGTTGTATTTTTGGAAAAATGCCAGACGTCTTGGAAAAGTGGTCAGACTTTTTTTTTTCCTTTTTTGTTATGACTGCAGCTGACATGATGCCACCATATAGTTGGGTGGAATTGGGTGATTTGGCGAAGCCAGACAGTTGAAATGTGTAATCATTGACTAACCTGCTGTTCATCCCCCTGATACAGATGATCCAGTCGGGCCTGGATCGATCAGCAGCTCGGGCAGCAGCGCTGCAGGGGAGTCAACCCGCAGTCTCCTCTAAGACTGCACATCAAAAGTTCCTTTCAAACAATACGCTGTGAATCTGCACGTTTTGGGGATAAAAGCCTCGATGATCCTGTCTCTGCTGGTGTCAACGTAAACCTTCCCTGCAAGAGTCTGGGAAACAACAGGTAGGTGTGGTTTGGTTACTATGAGGGTTTTTGCAGGATGCCTCATTACACCGGCGTGCTGCTCCCTCGTTAAGTATCGAGAGCTGTGACTGAGGTTGATGCGGGGGGGAACTGAGTGTAACAAGAGCGAGCATACAAGGCCAAAAGGGAAACTGAGATAGCGAGCATTGACAGGGTTGAGCTCCCAGGTGGGGTGTCGCCCTTGGGGGAGGCAACAGTTGTTGACAAAGCTGTGTGTGTGTGTGTGTGTGTGTGTGTGTGTGTGTGTGTGTGTGTGCGTGCGTTCGTGTCACACCAGAAGGTTTTGGCAGGTTGATTTCCTCAGGTTCTCTCCTCGTGAGTGAAGATTATCTGGGATGTCTCCGGGTCGTCGTCATGACGCCTGGTCGGTCACTGCTGCAGAAATACCTGCGCAAGTCAAACGCAAGCGCTCGGCGTAACTGCTCTCGAGAATGAGATCCATAATAGACGTTTGCTGCTCCGACTGGGCTAGTTTTTCTTTTGTTGATTTTTTTTTTTTTTTTTTTTTACAGTAGCTTTAGTCACGCAGCAAGTGTTGACTTTGTTGGCGCCTTCCCATTGTGAAAGGGTGACCTTCCTCTTTCTCCCACTCTCTGTTCTGCTCAGCTCCGTACATCTGTGTCTGTTTACCAGCCTGCCTGTGTCTCCCTCAATCTGAACTGATGAGTGCAACTCACAGCTGCTCCTCTCTTGTTTCCCGCTGCTTGGGTTGTGTGTGTCTGTGTGTGTATGTGTGTGTGGAGTCATCGTGCTCGGCGGTTGAAGGCACCGCGCTCCCAAATCAAAGGCGAGCGGCTGGCTGCCGCCGCGCGGCTCCGATCGCGGGAGCAGGTAAGCGTTCGGCTTTCATCCCGACGGTGCCTTTACACGTGCTGCGCCCATGCGGACGCGGGCGAGTCCGGACGTGTTTGTGCGTGCGTCACACGTCCACATCCACCTGTGTCACCTGAGCCTTTTGACCCGCATTCCCGTCTCTCCTCTCCTTCGTCCTTGTCCGCGTGGTGTCATTTCCTGCTCTGTCCTGAACAAAACGACAAAAAAAAATCTCAGAATCACTTGTGAGGTAATCCACCAGAATGGCTTCAGTCTGGACTTGCACATTCTCCGCAATTCATAAAAATCAAGGTGAGAAGAGACATCAGGGTGATTTGAAGGTGCTGATGCTCACTAGTGGTGAGTGATGGAAACTGGACGTGTTTTCGGTTTCATGGAGGGCGGGGGGAAGGGAAGGAGAAGGAGGTTAAGACCTGAATGTGTCTTCAGGCGGGTATGTGAGAGCATGACATCATCAGGACAGGTGCTGTTCCCTGTTGTTGTCCTGGAGTTTGGGGGGGGGTGGGGGGGTGTAGGGTGTTGAGGTTGTTTGACTGTCAGCCTGAACCTGCTGGGCCTGTTTCTGACCCCGCAGGACCACTTCTCACCTCAGGTGTTGGGTGAGAGTGGGACGGTCGTGTGTTTGAGTTTGAAACATGATGAATAAAGAAGTCAAGGTCACTCATCATACAGTAGCTGCACAGCACGTGAGCTCCCGCTGTCGTTTTTTTATCTCTTTAATTCCAATTTGAGTTTTTTTTTGGTTTTCTGGGGCTGATTTGCATTTCGGTGCCAATTACCTTTTATTTAGATCATTCAAATTTTTTATTTTTTATTTTTAAACGTTCATTACCCATTAACTACACCGTTGGTGTGTCATAATTAGAGCTCAAGAGATGAGTTGATTGATAAATTTGCCTGACAGACCATTAGTCACGTATTGTGACAAGTGATTCATCTCGTGAGTTATTCTAAAGAAAAAATATCAAATTATTAATGTGGCAGCCGTGATGATTTGGTGCTCATCCTTGTCTTATGTGATAGCAGATTTAATATCTTTATTTTTAAGACTGTTAGTTGGATGTCAGGAGCAATTTCACCTCGGGTATTTGTCACTGTTTTCTGACATTTCATAGATTGATTAATATAGAGAATAGAACGAAGAATGAAAAGCAGAACGAATTTTTTTTTTCTTGGTCCCAATGGATCGTTTAAGGAGCAGCAGTCATAGTGTCACGTAAGTTCTAAAATGAGGACTTTGAGGAGGAAGAGGAAAATGTATAAAATATGGCAGAAAGCAGGATATCAGGACTCTGGAGAAGTTTGCATCCCTGCAGCCTGCTTCTCAAACGGGGGAGAAGATGCACCGCTTTGTGAGCAGAGTTGTTTTCCTGTCTTGACTTGCTCCTGAATAAACTCCACGCCCGCTAATGTATGTGTGCGAACATTTGCATTCCCTGCATACATTCAAACAGACTTCAGGGGGCCGCTGGCTCAGGCGGAACTTTTTTCTGAGCCCCCCTATATTTCTGCGAGAACACTTTCTCCTTCAGGTAGAAACTCGTCTCTGTGTCGTGTTGCCTGTCAGTGCCGGCGAAAGGTTTCTTTGGTAATTCATTGGCAATTAGGAAATGTAAATCAGACAGGTGCTGCTGGCATCTATCAGAGTGTGTATTTGTTTTACCTAAGGCATCTCAGATCCTCCCTTTGTAAACCCGCGAGCGTGCACGTGCACGGCGGCGCATTTGAGCGCACGCTCGCGCAGACCCGGCAAGGTCACCTCCGCGTATCACTTGGGGTCTTTCCACACGAGTCTGGGGAGGCTTCAGAGGCGCCGCGCGAGAAGAGAGGCAAACTTTTTCTTTTTTTTTTTTTTTTTTTCAGATGAAGGAAGACAGAGTCTGCCTTGTTTCTGACTGACATATGTTCACTGTGTGTGAGAAGAAGAACTGGGATCAACACTCGCTGCACATAAGGAGAGCTGCAGCTGCTACATAGCATTGCTTAGTTCGCGTGTGCGAAGTGAGGGAAAGCGGGCGCGTGTGTGTGTGTGTGGAGGGGGTGCACATGGGTGGGGGGTGCGGGGTGCGCGCACTTTCGTGAGTGTGGTTGTGCGGCGGCGGCGGTGTGTTTGTGCGCGCCGCGAGGCGAGTGGCTTCACACAGGCGTAGTAGTAACGAAGCGTGCCAGCGCGGGGAGAGTGGAAGTTGAGTGTCAAACTGGTGAGGAGGAAGGAGGAATCTGCAACATTTGGTTTCCAGTATGTCACATTTCCACCGCATTTTAATCACCTTTATTATTGCCAAATGCTGAGCGCTGAGCAGGAGAAACCCTCTTTTTTTTTTTTTTTTTTTTTGCGAGGACCGACCGGCATGACAAATGTGCAATTTTAATATTTGGACTGCGGACAGGCAACTTTTTAAAAGGCAGTTTTTAATATTCAGATGCCCTCCCACTCGCGAAGGCGCGCGCCGGCCACATTTACAAACACATACGCACGCAGTGTTTTATGCCACTGGCAACTGCCTTATTCCCACCAGCTGTCTGGATGCATAAAACCCAGGATTGTTGTTAAGTCTGGGGGCTTAAAAGCACTGCCAAAAAGAAAGCTGGGCAGGAATAACGGCATTAATTCTGTGATTTGAGCCACTACTCAGACTCAGCATTTAAAAGTGCTTAAAACTAGCAGCTGGTGTCAACAAGGTAATAAAGGCAGGCACGAGGGATCGCGGCGCCCGACGCGTGTTGGAACGGCGGCGCGCCCCGTGTTCGCCTGAACGCGGGCGATGGCGACGGAGGGGAGACACTGGCACGGGCCACAGCCTGCCAGCGCTGCCAGAGACAGAGATGGCACTTAGGGTAATGTGAGGTCGTAATTTGTAGCTTATCGGCTCGTGTCGTAGAAAGACAGCACGCGATAGATTGATGCTGGCGCGTCACGCCCTCCCCGTTTTGCCTCCTGTGCCGCGCTTCCAGGTCGAGGCTGTTTGTCAAAGGGCCCGCCGGCTCTGCCGGCGACACTGATGTCAGAGCAGAGCCTCCCTCCCTCCTCTCCTCTCTCAGGTGAAAGGTATCGTCTTGCCACGGCTCCTGCCAAGTCAGGAGTTGGAAAACTTTAATTTCCCTGGCTCCCGAGACAGCGCGAGAGCTTTGATGTCCATTACCCAGGCCTTGAAACAAGATTTGATGTGGACTTGGAGTGAGCGAAGCACTCTGCGGCAACATTAGCGAGTCCCAGAGCCTTCGGTATCATCTTTCCTTGTCTCTCTGCCTCTTCATTACTTACTCCCTCCCTTTTTTTGCTCTCACTTTCACTCCGGTCTCTTTCCTTTCTGGGGGCATCCTCATCAGCAAGGCCGAGACTCCTGTTAAAAATATTCCCCGGCTGGACCCGGGCCACGAAGTGCATTATGATCCGCCTCCACTCCGCTCGCCGTTAACTTGTCCTTCATGATGTGGCAGCGCCTTGTAAACGCCTCAGCACTTCAGCACTCAGGCTCCTCCGCTCTTAAATCCACACGCCACAGTCTGTAACAGATCTGGACTCTCCTCGCGACTTTGCAACTCAGCCGGTGAGTCAGCATGCGCCGTTTGCATCTCAGCCACGCAGAAGGTGATAGAAACATTAACGTTACAACCGCCAGTAAGAAGTTTTTTGGTTTTTTTATGGCAGTGGTTGCCTAACTGGGTGTCAAATGAATCTGAGGGGCCATAAAAAATCTCTCTTACACATAACCATATATATTTTTTATAGCTTAAAATGTAAAAGTAAGTAATCAAGAGCCTAAAATATTTCAAATGTCTAAGGATTGAAAAATCACTTGTTTGAACTGTACGATAGCATGTGATGAGGGGTCATACACAGACATTGCTTCTTATTAAGGGGTCATAATCCCAAAAAGGTTTAGAAGCATTGTTAAATATGGGTGTGGTATATTTATTCTGTACATTATTCGTGCTCAGAAATTGAAGGCAAAAGTAGTGATGTTTTTATAAAATCCACACCGAGCTGTCAGTCAAAGCGGAGGACAAGTGTAAGGTGTCCTGAAGGTTAATGGCTTAGGAAACGCTGAGCGATTTAAACACCATATGGATCAGCTCATCATCTGCAAGCTGTTCAAGGTTGAACCCATCCAGAACACTGTAGGATTGAGATAATAGCCTTCTTCGCCCAACTGTTGTTAAGCTACCGATCTCCCGTTCGGCCGCGGTGCAACCGATCGGCGTTAGGACCCGAGGCCCCGAGCAACTTTCCCCCTGCCGTCTCCCTTTCCTCGGTCTTTGACTCACTTTCCCTCATCCGTCAGTCTGCCAGGTACACAATACAGAGGTGTTGATGACACATCCCTCTGTCACGCCACCGTTTTCCTCTTCTTCTCCCCCCTCCTTTTCTCCTCCTCGCTTCTGTTTCTCTCGTCTCCCTTTTTTTTCTTTTTCTTTTTTTTTTTTACTCCGCAGCCGTACGCGTCCGTCGGAGAGTGGCTCGCCCTCGGAGCCATCTGTTTCCAGGCAGCCTGTGAGCGTTGCTGAAATATGTAGGGCCTAATTAATTCAACCAAATTGTTTTAGAATAGATTAATACAATAATGGCAGCGCATGAAAGGTTATTTCAAGTACACCACTCAGCTAATCTCATCAAAGGGTAGATTTTTCGCCGCTCTCCGCTCCGCAGACACCCACCGCCATATAGACCCTCACATACAGTCTGTAGGTACTTGAAAAACTTCACGGCGTGGGCGCGATGAAAATGGAAAGGCAGTAATTTGGGGGGGGAGGGGGGTGATACTAGTAGGTATTGAAATGAAAACTGCGTGCAGAGTTTATGGCGGCGAAAAATGGGTATCACAAACCGGTCATTGTCGGCCAGACCTGACACGAGCGTACGCGTCAAACCGCGTGAGTGACGGCGCGGCGCCCGCGCTTTAACGAAATCCCGCATTAATGTCAGTGCAGGCATTGTTCCAGTCCCGGTGTCCTAGCAACAGAAAGATGGATCATAGCACAAGATGCGAACCTGTTCCCCGTAAACGCCGACCATGTAGACTAGAAGTTGTTTTTTTTTGTAGCTCTTTTTTTTTCTTCCAGTAAATAATTTGCCGCATCGTGGAGGAATTTGAGGTCAAATTTCGCTCATTCTCAGCATTTGTGGGGCCGGAGGTGGGGGTGGGTGGGGTGTCTAACTTTTTTGCTTTTAGATGGCGTCGCCTCCCCCCGCTCAGCTTCTGGCTCATACATTTTGGAAGATGGATCCGTGATTGTTTTTTTTTTTTTCCTTTTTAATGGTTGTTGAGCAGAACAGCTGGTGATGCTTTAAATCCTGTGACCTCCAGAAACAAAACAATAGTCACTCACTTGAAAGCACTTTATAAATGAGACCACTGTAAACTCATTATAATGGATGTCAGTTTAAAGTACTCGTGTCCATATTAGGAAAAATGTTTCCTTGATGTATTTTATATATATATATATATTGTTGTTGTTGTTGTTTGTGATTGTCTATTGATCCCTGAAGGAGGAATGTGACCTTCTGGGTAACAAATGACTCCCTGTTCATCAAACAGAACACCCCGCTGCTCTGCTCTGCTTTCTGAAACTCAGTTTTTTTGTTTTTGGGGTGGGGAAAGAAAGTTTTCATGTAAGTGGAGAACATCAATAATATTTTGAAGTGAGGTTGGTCTCTAGCGCTTCAGAGGCCTCCGCGGCCCGTCTCGTCAGCGAAGAGCGGCGGCGCAGGCACCCTGTCGGCACCGGGGTGGATTAATCGCCTCGACGAAACATCTCAACTTTACCGTCAAGCGGGAGACGATTATTAAGAGCAAGCGTCGCCTCTTTTGAAACAGCGGGCATCTTGTTTTTTTTTTTCTTTCCCAAACGAGAACGCTCCATAGGCGGTTCCCATGAGACGGGAAGGCTGCGCCATCAGTCACCTGCACTAACCTCTGCAGGGAGCGGCGCAGACAGGCAGGAGTCGCAGGGTTGTTGTTCATCAAGATTAATACGGGCTCACTGTCCTCCCCGGAGAGCTAAACTAACACATTCCCTACTTGACTCCCACAGCCAGCTCCTATAGACGGCTCTGGTTCATTAACACGAGTATTACGGCTGAACCTCTCGCAATTAGGAATGTGTTTAAGGCGGCGAGCGCGCACAAACGCACGCACCCTTACGTTGGTGTGTGCACGTCTGGGTACACACTTAGCCTTGCGCCCACACCTATGCGCACACACAAACACACACACAGTCGCACGGTGTTGGGTGCATTTTTTTAAGAGGAGGAATATGATAATGAACCTGGCTTGATAGAGTAATTAACTGGGCTAAATGGAAATCCCACGAGGTTCAGTGATAGTTAGCAGATGTTCTCTGAAATACATTAAAGACCAAACGTCTTGTGAAGGGGGGGGGGGGGTTGGGAGGGGGGGGGGGAGTAAAAGAGGGGAGGATATTGCCACTGTAGATAAAGCATGAGGGTTTTTTTTCAAATAAGGAGAAGAATGAGGTCTAGATTTCTGTGGAAGGAGTCTTTTATTTGGACACAATGTCTGTGTTTGGGCATGGGGGTGCATCAGCTGATCAGAGTCATGTGGCGTACAGGAGCAGCGGAGCCGTGAAACAAGAGCATCCTTTCAAGCGGGCCTTGTTTTAAACTGGGGAGCTTTTATGACCGGGAAGAAAATATCTGGCGACGCGGTTAGTTAAATTTGTTTTTGATTAGGTCGTAGAAGCGGCGTGTTGCGTGTTCCGAGCAAGCCCATAAACGTGACCCAATAAATCCGGCGCCGGAAACGTTCCTGATATAACAAAGCCCGTAACGTACCGACACGCCGCTCTGTCAGAGCAGCCGTCTCCTGTGACACTGATGTACAGTAGAGGTGTGGTGGGATCAATAGTTGTCCCCTACAGCTTCTGTGCTAACACTGTTTCACATCATCAACATCGGCATCATTTTTTTTTCTGTCCAATAAGATGACGCTGATGCTGAGGCTGCACAGCTTAGCGTTAGCTCGAATACAAACCATCTTCTTAACGCAAGATGCGCAGACCACAACAAACGAAAGCCGATTGAGAGGCCGCTGTTACTTCTATGTCAGCGGAAATAATTTTTGAAATGATCTAACGGCTTATAAATGTGACCATGTAGCCATTCTTCAGCAGGAATAAATGGCCGTCTTGCTGTAGCCCACAGACTCAATCTGCAGCTTGGTTTGTGGCCCCCGCGCGCGGTGATATCGGCGGGCGCCGCCAGAGGCAGCGGAGCCGCGCGGCTCCGCGGCTAGCTAGCGCGCTAAGTCACACTGAGAGGAGCCATCTGCTTCCCTGTCTGAACTTTAGAACAAAGACGCAGGCTGTCAAAGTTTCCCTCAAACAGAGAAATGCACCCTGACTCAACCGCGAGCAGACGCATACAGGCAGACCGCCATGAACGCACACACACACACACACTTTCGCACACTCCGCCCACATAATGCACACTCATTTTGGACTTGTTTCCTTCTGTTCTGGAGTCTAATGGACTTTCCCATTCTTAGTTCATCGGCTCATCTGAGCGAACGGATGTAATTTTGGATATATCCTCTTTCTGCAATTTCAGAAATAGTTCCCTGGGAAAAAAAAGAAAAAAAAAAGAAAACTAAATGAGGCATGTGGTAAAAGGCATGTGCATGTGTTTGCGCTTGTGGAAGGGAACACCTGTTAACATTGGGTTTATTATTGAATGTAGTCCCATCAGTCCATGTGGTCAGTAGGTGTAAAGCAGCTGCAGGAAGTGTAATAATGACTTCCTGTTTACTCCGCCTCCTCCCGCCCACTCACCGGTTACAGTCGGCCATGTGGTCCTGCATGGACCAGCTCCGCTCCGTCGCTAATGGACCGGCACTAAACACAAACCTACGGCAGGCCATTCATCCAAATATACGCACTTTACCGAGCCGTGCCCTGACTCTCATCTGCCACGCACTCATTCACATAATCTGATATGGACGTTCGTCCAGCATCCTGCAGGCCCCCCAACCCCAGATAGTGTGGGTGAGCTTGAACTTCCAGCGACCTCACACCTTAATGTGTTGATCAATCAGAGAGCTCCATTAATGCCGCCCCTGCCCTCTTCTAATCTAATCCTGGTTTTCTCTTTCCAACTCCGGCAGGAGCAGTCGCACGTGGGCAAGGCGCAACCCCCCCCTCCACACACACAAAAAACCTGGAAAAGCTTTTAGCCAGCCTTATTTTGACGTACATAATGCGTTCCAGAGGGGTACACTTGAATCCTCGGCGAAGCTAATCTGTTTACATTAAGTGTGAAGAATGCCTGAGCGCGAACCCTGCTGCCCGAGCACGAGAGGACAGCTGATATCAAACTGCAACACCCGGCCTGTTTCTGTTTCTCACACAGTGAGACAGAGTGAGTTATTAACTAAGACGGTAACTGTCCACAACTTGATGTGAAGAAATATTACTGGCACTTGGAGATTTCGCTATCTGTAACACCTAAGATGACAACCAGAAGGCCGCGAGCCGCGGCCGTGGTCATATCTATCGTAAACAGCGCAGTGTGAGCGTCACTGTCGATAAAACACAACAGCCCCGCGTGCAGACGTGCACCAGCGAGCCGCCGTGCAGTTTTCCTCTGTGCTGATGTGGAAGTTGATATATTGCACTCACTGATGGTAAATTCTATTGGCGAGCGCTCTCTGATAACTTGTGGCGCGACATGAAGGAAGTTCTAAATCACATGGTGAGATCTGGTGGGTTTTTAAAAAAAAAAAATTATTTCTACGACAAAGATCCAATTCAGATTGAAATCAGTCATCGTCAGTGGGGATGTGGAGCGTGGAGCGTTGCATTGGTGGGACATTTAGCTGTCTTCAGCCCTGTCAGGAACACTGAGAGGAGGGAGGTGTCAACTTCACATGAGGGTGTAAATGTGTGTTATCAGGAAGACCCATAAAAAAACCCCTTCAAACAGTACCTGTATGTAAGAATGTGCTGTTTTGAACAGCACATTGGTTAAACATTGCACATACCGTACATCTAAATTCATCTTCAGCATGCCATAAAGTGGTTCCAGCTGTAATAGATTTTGTCGGCGTCTGACCGCCCTGCGCTGCCATGGTAACCTCTTTAATAGTCCACAGAGTATGAACGTGACATCTGCCACGGCGCGCTCGGCTCGTTTGATTATTGAACGCCCAGGAGTGAGCAAAGGCACATCGATAAAAAACCAGAAAACCGCTGATGTCACACCGTTACATTTGCTTGGTTTTGGTATATAATTTCTACATCTTTTCCAGAAAGATTGCACATTTAGTCAAGGTCGTCGAGATGTCAGTCAACTCTTCTGGAGGTTTCTCAACGAATCCCAAAATGAACGTGAGCTGGGTTTTGCCACATCTCCACCCAAGTTTATGTTCCTCCCGCTGAGCACAAGGGTCAGCTCAGTCAAGCGCTTCAGTTAATCTGCGCGGCATTTCCAGGAAGACAAAAATCACTCCGTGCTGGTTAACCATTACCACACTCAATTAATCATTCTCAGCCTATATGAGAATTTCACGGTGCCTGTCTCCTCCTCTTCTCCACCTCCTCCTTCCCCTGTTTCCTCATGCCACTGGTCTTACTTCATCACATCCTTGTTGACACCCGCTGGCCGCACGGGGACAAAGCCTGCCTTTTTTTTTCTCTCTCTCTCTCTCTCTCTCTCATGTGCTCCCCGGCCGGCTCGGAAACACCGCTGCTGCCGGCGCCCCGAAGCGCCATCTGCCACCGGCCTTCCGAGCAGATGATAAAGTTAGCATCTACGCTTTGCATCCTCCCCCCTGGACGCGAACAGACGCACGGGGAGACGCGCACCTACAAAGGTGCATACAGCGCACACACAGTGTTTTCCAGGTATTAGCATAACTGTATGCGTGTGTGTGTGTGTGCTGAGAAAGGAAATGACCACCTGACAGCTCCCCTGTTCTCCCCAGAGGTGGACACAGAAAACATGGAACCTGTGACAGAGTTGTTAAGGGGGAAAAAAAGAAAAAAGGGTTTGTTTAGGAATATAGATGTTGACTCATTGTACCTGCAGTAAAAAAAAATGGAGCTGTACTAATAATTATACAAAATAGACTGTATGAAACCAGGTAGTTTAATCAAAAAAGAAAAAACAATATTTACTTGGCCCTGTTAGAGCTTATGTTATTAGGGTTTTATTGAATATTATTGGGTCCTTTGCATAGAACATTGTAGAACATTTGTATAGCCAAAGCAGATGGAAGAAAAGGCACAAAAGGCTAGGGAGAGACAACTACTGCGGTGACCCTGCACTCTGCAACTGTTTAAAAAAAAAAAATCATTGTAGTTTTGCATAAACCTCCCTTGATTTCAGGAGCAATTAGAGCTTGAAAGAAAGAAAATGGAAACCAGACAGTGGTTCACCGAGCACATCTTTCGCATGGCGCTTCAACAGCTTACTGTAGTTTCTCTATCAAGATAGTACGGCATTTTTAATTCGGTTGCTGCGTGATTTTAATGTAGGGAAATTTATTTCTGCTCTGTCTTACTGACTCGCAGATGGAAATGATAAAGGTGAGCGAAAACTCAGCGCCGCCGTCATGCAAAGGAGCGGCGGCTTCTGTTTTTCTGAACCGCAGGATCAGTTTGAAAAAAAAGTCTCGCCTGTCAGTCAACAGATTTTGTGGAAATTGGCAGCCTTTATCGGAGCACATCGCGCATAGATTAATATAATCAGATTCTGCTTTAAATGCTTCTCACCGACCACGATAACCCCAAAGAAATCTATAATGACGGCTTTAGCCGCAAACTAAAACGAGCCAAAGTGTTTAATGGAGTCATCAGCCCACTCAGATTATCGTCATCTGTTCGGGCTAGCTACCTCTGTGTGCCACGCTCCTGCACACACACACACACACACACACACACACACACACACACACACACACACACACACACACACACACACACACACACACACACACACACACACACACACACACATATATCCCTCAGATTCCCAAATACAAGGAGCAAAGAAGCGTCAGGAGATGTTTAATTAAGACAACAGATCAATTAACAGCTCAATTAGCCTGGCTAATTAGGGGCTCAGTTGGAACAAAAGCTCGCTCTCCTCTGCTCTCCCTTTTCTCTCGGTGTCTCTCGCTCACTCCCCCTCGTTTCTCGCGTGCGCGCGCGCACTCGCACAGCCCCTCGCAGGGTCTGAGCACAGGACACGGTTGTCCCTAAACCTCGCTATAGAGCACTTAATCCCACTTAATCATCAGTCCCGATTTTGGCTGAAATTTGCCTGGGAGGGAGGATGGGAGCAGGAATTCTCCCTCCCGCCTCGGTTTTATCTGGGAATCCAGGACAACGGTGAGTTCAGAGAACTAATTGAAGTTACAGCAGCCTGGAGTTTGGGGCGAATTCTAGTTAACCTCTTTTTTTTTTTTTTGGGACACCATGAATTACATCTTTCCAAGGCGTTCATCTGTTTAAACATGCCTGCATGTGCTTATAAACTCACTTGAACTGAACATTTCCCTCAGAACAGAGCGTATCTGCGTACGTGTCTTGTGTGTTCAAAATCCATGCTGTCTGCTGCAACTGGCCTTTCCGTGTGTATTAAATCTTTTTTTTGGGTGGGGGGGCAGGGACAGGGACACTGCCGACGTTTACGTGCCTCGACATGTGTTTGGCAGGAGCTCACACTCTGGACTCTACTGCCCAGTCAATTAGGACAAACGTGCACGTTGGTGCAAAGCCCCATCAGCGAGCGTGTCTGTGTCGCTCTATGAGGGAGAGAGAGATGGAAGACGTGTCCTTTGAAATTTCTAAAAGTTAGAAGTGTTTTTTCATGAACACGTCCCATGGGTGTAACAGTATTATCTAATTAAAATAGCACGTGTAACCTCGGGCGAAGGTTTGGCTTTAACTTTGGTGAGGACTTTTTCTGTGTGCACATTTAGTGTGTGTGTGTGTGTGTGGGGGGGTGTCTCTCTCTCCTTTTCCATGTCATAATGACAGAGGCGCGTATGCACCAACATAAAGAGATTGTTCTCAAAAACGCTGGCAACCTCAGTTTGGCGATATAGAGCCGATGATATCAAACTGTGCAACACGGCAGGTGGACAGAACCATATTTGTGTTGGTGTGTGTCGGTAGTGGAACCTCTGGTGAGTGTGAGATAGATGTCCTCATCTGCCGTCCCCCTTGCTGCCCCTGGGGTGTTTTCTTTCGGCGCGTTTGTGTGTGTGTTTCAGCATGCATACATATGCACCACTGTGCGCGTGCTTGTGTGTGTGTGTGTGTCAGGCAGGGTTCAGATGCCCGGTCACCCCATATATCTCTAACGCAGCAGACAGGTCTGGGGTTCTGCTGCTGATGCACTGTCTGCTCTCATTACTGAGCAGGCCCAGGAGGAGGCCCAGGCTTGACACACACACACACACACACACACACACACAGACACACACAGTCTTGCTGGGACAATTAAATGCAACTGGAAACACTGGAAGAATCTGCCTAAAGTGAAGGAGACGGCTGGAAAACAGCTTCGAACTGATGCATGTTGAATTACCTTCACGGTGCAGATTCATATGACCCCCCCCCGACACACACACACACACAACCACAATGGGACACACTGTGCAAGTCTTGTGACAGGATGACTGACAGAAGGACAGGCTGTTACCACATGACTTCCTCTCTCTCCCCGCACACACACAAACACACACGCGCACACACTTCCCCATGTTCCACTGTTAATAATTTGTGTCCCAGCAGCTGTGTGCAACCTCCGTCTGCTGTGTGATCCGATCTGGCGATGACGTCGAGTTGCCACCGACTCTCCTCCTGCCTGTTTCTCTTCCACTTCCTGTCCATCTGAACCTGCTCAGCAACGCATCCCAGCGCGCTCTGTGAAACACAGTTACCCCTGTGAAGGGATCCTCAGTTGCTGAAGAAACCTTTTTCAGAGAGAAAAGGGCAATTTCATGCCACGAGTGCCGTACTTTTTCTCACCCATCCGTATATATACAGTGCAATATAATATAATGCAAAGAAAAGAGAAGAGGGAGACATTGAGTGTAAAGCAGAGCAGCCAGTGGAGGATTCCAGCGGAGGATAATTGGCCTTAAGCCATTCCTCTGGCCTGCTGCTCTCTGAATAATGCATGGTCTTTTTAATGAAGCCCCCTTTTTTGTTGTCTTTTTATTTCTCTGGGATGTAGGGTAAAATTAGCATACTCCTGTGTCTGCATCTTAATGAGGGTTTGGCTACCAGGGCTCGGCCGTGCTCAGAGCTACGCCCATTCTCACTGATCTTGGTTTAAAGGTAAGATAAGCGTTGATGTAACAAGAATTCAGCCGCCCTACCCGTCGATTTAAGCAACGTGGCGTGATCAGAGTCTTTTCCAGGCGATGAGGGAAATGGTGCGCTGCTTGGGAGCGTGGCAGTCACCTCTGAAGCTTAAGGCCCCAGGAGGCTATAGTTATTAAAACTAGGATGTGGAAACAAAAAAAAAGAACATCAATTTACTTGTAAGTGTTCTTTTAAATGCACGTCTTTTCACCATTTCCCTGTCAGCCTCTGTAGCGCACAATACATGAATGGCGCATAGTACATGCACGTGAATGCTTTCACATGAGGCTTACAGTAAGACCTTTCACCGCTGGCCGGACCTGAGAGTGCTGTCTTCTTTTTTTTTCCAGACATACTGGAGACTGAAGTGTTTCAGCCTGTCCTTGAGTGGGGCAGGAGAGCATTCCTCAATCACTGGGGCATGTACAACAGTTCCCTAATCCTACTGTAGACCCCCCTTTCATCTGCGGGCTAATGCTCTGAAGCACTGAGCTGTGATCGGGCCCAGTGCTGGAGGAATGGTGGAGCTGAGCAGGTCAAAGGGGGCAGAGCCGGGGAAAGAAAGGGAGCGAGGAGTTGGGGACGGTGAAGCGGCACAACCTATAAACTGTTCTCTTTGTCATGTAGTTTTGAAAGGGCCGAAGATTAAAGCGTCATCCCTTGGTGATCTTACAGCTTGCTTGATGGTTCCGTGACATGCGGCGTAGGAAACGGAGATGGATGATGACAATGGAGGCCTCGTAGCGTGTGTGAAAACTGATTTGTGAATCGTGAAATGCTAATTTCTCGGCTTCCTTTGAGCGCGGTCGCTTCTTCAGAGCGTCGACGACAAATGACACGCTCCACAAAAGCAGCTTTTTGGCTGCCGATTTGTCGCTGTTTACAGTAGACTTACAAAGCAGCGGCTGAGTGATTTTACAACATCTGCATTCATTTGTCCAGGCCATCAAGTCACCAGGCTCGCAAATGACACTCGCTTTCTGGCATGTCTTTATTGACTGGTTTTATCGCAAACGGAGAGGAGTGGTAAGTCGAGAATATCACGGATGACAGCAACAATGCTGGCCAAAACGAACCACACATTTGGCACCGGTTCTGTTTTCTCCAAACAGAGTTGCCTGGATAATTAACCTGTACATTAACTTCCCAGCTGACAGGAAACGGCATGTGGATATGAGCTCAGTGAGTCATGGAGATTGATCCTGAGTGCGATGGGATGGCAGAGGCAGGAAGCCTCACGGTTTGGCAGACGCCGCCATACCTGTCAATTCTCACATTCTGCTCAGTCTACCAGGTTCAGAGAGAGTCTCATTTCCTAGTTTGGCTCGGGAAGGGGTTTGGCACAGGAACAGAATAAGAAGTGAAGTTACAAGATGCTACCTTGCTGGAATTGTGTAGCGGCAAACTTTCTGACAGCTTGAGCAACTGACTGGCCCTCCGTGATGGACCGAAGTCACGGCTGGGTTGTTGTTCCAGCTGACAGTATGTACAAGCATTATCATATCTATTGAAAAATGCTTGCACTATTTTGACAGAATGACAGCAAACCTGTCTAAGAATATTAGTTTTATTTTAAATCCTGTGACTCCTCGTGAGGTATGGGGTGTGTTTATTGATAGGAAACTTTCCATCTAGCAACTAGATTTAACTGTTCATTTTAGCTTTTCCCCCTTTGTTGATAAACTAGATTGCCAATCACTTCTGGCTCCCGTTAGTGTCTGTTATCGTGAAGTCGGTTCCCGCAGCCGATGGTGCACACCACTGCAGCTTTAGCTTCTGGCACACAACCTCTCCTCTGCGCTGGGTGAAAGCCTGCGGGACTCCAGGTCAGCCCACCGCTGGGCGCCGGGCTCCGAGTAATGGGCCGGTGGCAGCAGGCGCCGGGGCCACACGGCGGTGAGTTGGGACACAATAGCGGAGGGCTGGTCCAGGCCAAAATCAGGCCAAGTAGTTGCAATCAGTGGTGCATGAGGAGATCTGGCACGGGCTCTCGGCTGCTTCTCCTCTCCTCCGCAGCACATCACAGCGATGGACGCGAGGATCAGCGGTTTTGTGTCCGGTCTCACCGAGCACTTATCAGTTGGCTTCATCCAAGAGAATAAAATAAACTTTCAACTTTGTGCACATACATAAGTGTTGTCTGTAATGCTTTATTTAACGGGCCTTGTAATAGCCAAGCAACTTCCAATGGGGATCCCTGGAAAGGACAATTTAATGTGGAAAACAGAGCCCAAAACAGAGTTTTTAAAATGAAAGAAGGAAATCATTTCGTAGTTTCACTGACGAGCAGTTTGTTGATATCCAGATGACTTTCCAAGAGAGAATTGCTCACAGCGTTTAAAACTATAATCTTTCATTTATTTTTGCTCTCCTCTCCACTCGTTAAATTGTGTGATTTGTTATGTTTTATGTTTTTACATGTTCGGTTGACCTGGCAACAAAGGCAAAGCTACCGAAATAATGGAATTAGCTGAAAGTCTGCCAATTGAACAGTCTCAATTTTCTTTGAATTAGTACCAAACGATGTAAAAATACAAGTTGTTTGGTTGGTTAGTTTTTTTTCCCGGGCTCAAAATGACACATTCAACAAGTTGTTTTATTTAAGTGCAAAACCCAAAGATGTTCAAATTACACTGATATAAAAACAAATACCAGGCTCAAACCCTCACATATGAGAACATGCAAATATTTGGCATTTTCGCATGAAGCAGGACTCATGCAAATTGTCGCTGAAAATATGCTTGAAATGATCACTTATCGGGTTCCTTTTCTTAAAAAAAAAAAAACCCTCTTTGTTTCCAGATTTCCAATTGCAAACCAACGGAACCTCTGGTTTCCATATTTGATTGAACCGCTGACCGCGTGGATTGTTTGGATGCATTCGTTAGCATACAGCCACAGGGCACAGCCATGTTTTGATCAGAATTCACGTGCTTTCGGCTAATTTCCAGCGACATGTTTTTTTAATAAGCGCGCCACCATCGCGGAATGGCAATGAGCAGGACACCTTCAATCGTCGGCGCGGCTTGGATCCCCAGCAATGTTAAATTAACTATGTGAAGGCAGCTGCTCTTTGTGCTCAAACACTTCTGTTGTGTGGTGAAAACAATGAATAATTCTCTTTACACCCCATATGTGGGCGTTGGGAGCAGGGCAGCCGGCAGGAGTACCAGCCGCATCTCAGATCAAAAGCCAGGCAAAAGTTTAGACTAAACACACACATATCCAGAGAAGGGGAGGGGTGTGTGTGTGTGTGTGTGTGTGTGTGTGCGTGTGTGTGTGTTTGTTTGCACGAGGACGAGGGCCTCCCCGTACCGAAAGGCGAAAAACGAGCGCGTACGAGTGAAAGAGTGAGGATGTTAACATGTGACGAGCGCCTGCGTATGCGTTCGCCTTCAAAGACCGCATCTGTGTGAAGTGGCACTCCTACACCGATGGAAGGACCTGCAGCAGCCCGGGTGCACTGGAGACGCCGCCAGATTGTCAGCAGTTAGGAGAGTAGGTGTGTAGTCGTGTGGAATTGGATGGGCGTGTTCAATCAAGGCATGAAAAATGATCATAGTTTGTGTGTTGTGTAGCTTAAGCACATTGTATTTGTCTATGCTAAATGAGTGAGAAGCCCAGATAATTCCAAAGGGTTCACACACTTTTCCTCTCCGCTGTATTTCCTAAAAGCCCATGTATTGTAGTCTGCTTGCATTGCTAAATAACCCATAGAATTTCATTAAACATTAAAAAAAAAAAGTGTGCACACAATATCTTCTTTCTACTGCGCTGAACAGATGAAAAGTCAGTTCAACCCGAAGGGGAAGTATCTTAGCAGTGCACCCAGGAATAAATCATTCCCCTGATGGTTTAAAAAAAACAACAAAAAACCCCCTTGCAATTTCCACTAAAACAGTTCAGGGTGCGACCTTGCGCGCCACTTCAAGCAACTTCGCCAGCTCCCTTGGATCTTTTCCCTCTCTCTCCCTCTCTCACTTCACCTATGATATCTGTGAAGCTTCTGCCATCCCAGAAACACCTTCACCAAAATAAAGTCAGCCTGTCGGTGTGTTGTCTGCAGGGCATTCACCTGCCTGACAGACACGCAGGCAGGAGGGAAAAAGAAAGTGGGAAGCAGCTCGTTACCAATCTCAGGTTTGTTTTTTTTGTTGTTTTTGTGTTGAAAGCAAGTGCGGGAGTGCAGCGGGTTCAGTAACTCGCTCAGGAACATTTCTAAGAGCGGACAGAGAAGTTTATTATTAGCCAATAATTCCAGCAGCTGCAGTCAGGCAGTCAGTCTATATGAGAAAATATGGGAAAATGATGCAGTGTGTGTTTAACATGATTCGGTTTGGAGGAGGAATCCAATAAAGATGATGAAGAAGCCTCATCACCGCACCTCGCAAGGCCGGGCCGGGTTGCGGAGTAGAGTCGGCAGAGTGAGGGGAGAGGCACGGGGTGGGGGGAGAGGGAAGTGATTACTGTCGTTAAGTTGACAGGAAATGTTGCATCTCCTTGACGTTTAGTAATGATCGCAGCAGCTGGGAACAATAAAACCCCAACATTGCGCAATTATCGGCCTGCCTCGCTTACATTGGATAAAAGTAATAATGCACATTATCCCCACGTCCCCCCTTTAAAGTCGCACCGGCGAGAGAGAGCAGAGGCAGCAAATGAGGTTTGCTGCACAGGAAGCTGAGTAGGCTGACGGTTATGATTGACTGGAGGAAGACTTCCTGCAGTGTTGTGTGATGTGACCACTCTCTCCCTATCAAATCATCTGTTGCCTTTTTTTCCACCCTCATTTTATTTCATCATAATTTGACTATGTGCCTTCAGGACAAAGGGGGGAGATTAAAAAGTTAAAACAACACCCAGGGAGCGTCGATGGCAGCTCACATTCATGGCAGACATTCGCCATTGGCCACATGAGTGACAGATCTCAAACTTATTAGTATTTTCATTTGCAATTATTAGTTTCCTTCATTGCAGCACACTAGTAGTGTTAATCCAGGGTCTTTTTTTCTTAGATTCCTCTTAGGAAAAGGAAAATGCTTCTGTACAGAACAATATCACTTAGAATATACAATAAATGATTATGAATTTTAGCTTTGCATTCAAACACATTTACATGCATTTATCTTTGTGTTATTTCAATACATGCATTTTGCTATACTTCCGTTTGAGCTGATACTGTTTCTTTTTTATACACATTTATGTATGAACGATTGTGCATTTCTAACTGGATTGGTCAGTGTTCATATAGTGTACGGCTCATTCCCATTCGTGGAAATAGAGCGCGTTTGAAGCCGAGAGAACGTGACGCAGATTGTAAAGTGTCACCCTCCGTATTTAATCTAGGCCCACAGATGTCATTGCGTTGACCTTTCTGCTGTGTGTGTGTGCGTGTGTGTTGCTGTGCGTGCATGAATTTGAGGAGGATATAACCAGTTGAATATTAATGATTGATTAGGGCCCGGCGTGGCTGTGCATAAATATCAAGGATACATTTATACTACAAATGGTTTTCCTCCTCTTCTCTTCTCTCTTCCTCTCCTCTCCTCTACTCCCCTCGCCTCCTCACACTCAGGTCTTAATTAAAAATGCCCTCCTGTAAGGGCTATCTCTGGTCCGTTGCCCAACAGCAGAAGAATTGAAGCAAAATAGCGAAGAAGGTCAGGCTTCAAACCGAGAAGCTTTTTTTCATTTCTTTAAATTGCTTGTCAGTACTTCGTCAACATCCTCCCTCGTGAGTCCTAAAATATATTGCAGAGGGCTGCTGTGCCACTGCGTGGGAGAGCTAAAACTCAGAGAGATGGGTTCTTCTTTGAGGAAGGAAACTAGACAATCTTCATCTTGTGCCCTGGCTTTCCTGTCTGGTTCAAGAACAAAAGAAGAATCTTTTTTTTTTTGCTGAAGAGAGGAGTGTAGTCAGATGCACCTCAGAGCGCCTTCTCAGAAACTGCTCCGACACCGGATACTTCTAGATATCGTGTGTGTGTGTGTGTGTGTGTGTGTGTGTGTGTGTGTGTGTGTGTGCGGTTGCCTGCATCTTCCGGGATACTCTCACCTTTTTTTGAAGGGGCTTTGAAGGAAGTTATCAAAACCTCACCCTTTCATCTCCTTTGACCCCAGCGCTCCTCCACGTCATTCTCCTCCGCAGGTGGTTTCCCCCTCTGGTCTCTTCGCTCTCTTTCTCTCGCTCGCACTTGCCCACACCTTCTTCACCTTTACCTCAGGAAAAACACAAAGTACTTTTCCAATAAGTAAAAAAAAGGCGTACAAGTGTACATTTTTAGCACCCCTACTCCCCTTTGCTCACTCATCTCAGAAGGCAAGAAGTCGGTAGATGATATAAAACGGAAAAGGTGGGCGCTGCCGATGATTATATCATGTTTACTTCTTCTGTAGGGTTGTATCGTTGTGATGAGTCATGCTTAGGTTGGAGATGCAGTTCACATTCAGCGGGAGGCTTTTGGGAAATCACCTCTTTCTTTCATTCCCACGGGGTTTGAGCTTTGTTCGCGGCGGTGCGTCTTGACCAAAGCAGCAGCAGCGGCTTTGCTCGACTGGTGTGATACGGCCACTGTTGGCCTCGCATCGCACCGGTCGCGTCGCCGAGCGAGACGCGGCAAGCAAAAAAAATCCATCTCTCCCTGTCTGCTTCCCTCACCCCTCTCTCCCAAAGTTTCCCTCTCTCTGGCTGGGCGGCCCGCAGGTTTCCAAACAAACTAGCTGAAACATGTTGTATGTGAGTCCGTCCGTCCAGGCCCCCCTGCTGGGCACCAAAGCTGCCATCCACAATGTAAGCAGGTGGCGCTGGCATCCCAGGGAGAATGGGCAGAGCGCGTGGGCGTCGCAGCGCGGGCGACGCCAATCCCAAATTCCCAGCTGACCTCCAAAAAAACCGAGGCTACGGCTGCGCTCGCCAGCCCTTCGCCGAGCGCGGGTTTTTGTTTCGTCTGCGTGAATCCCGCCACTGCGCGCTTGTTTTCCCCAGCTGCGTTCAAGTATCCTGTTAAATAATCGAGTTTTTCTGTTTATTTTCGTATAAAATGCTTCGTTTGCGCGTCTCTCTCGCTTTCTCTCTCTCTCTCTCTCTCTCTCTCTCTCTCTCTCTCTCTCTCTCTCTCTGTGTTTGCTTTGTGGGGGTGCTGTTTAGCCGAGTGGGACTAGCAGTAGGCCCCGGGCCAGCCGCCTTCGGTTGGACGTTAATGAACGGAACAGGAGTGGGCACATCTTATGAAGCTGGCCATGCTGTCAACTGATTTTCATCTGGTGTCTGTGTGTGTGTTTGTGTGTGTGTGTGTGTGTGTGTGTGTGTGTGTGTGTGTGTCTGACAACAGGTGCAGACCAGATCTCTATGCACTGACAAAATACAGATTCTGCTGTGCCAACACAGGTGATTTCCACCTCGAATGGCACACACTCTCACACACACACACACACACACACACACACAAACACACATCCTTTCCACTTTATGCAGTTTTTCTTACGCCCCCCCACACCCCCATGCTGAAACAGAGCACGCCTTCAGACCTAAATGACAGTTTGATTACTTAGATTATCTCGAGAGTTTCAACTCTTTCCCACAGGGTTTCTTCATTGATAAATTATAAATCTTTGCCTTTCAGCTGACGATGTAAAACCAGTCTGATAGACAAACAAGGAAACACCTGTCACATACAGCCCTCAGTCAAACAGCGCGCACACACACCCAGTGGAAGGCTCTGAGTGACAACATCCTGTTCCTCTCTGGTTGTCAACAGGCCTGAAGCAACAACAGTATAAGCGTGTGTGTTCATTAGAATAGTACCTGTCTGGGGCCCCCTTAGCCACCTGGCTTCTCAAACAGAAGCGACTCGCACTCCTAATCTTTCTTTCTATATGCCACAGGCAGGCGAGATCCAAAGCTGCGTCGGAAAACAACAAAACCAAACATCACAGTGTTCCCAAATGTCACATTATTGTGCATCGCGCGCGGACAGAAGCTAACGAGACGGGGAGACGGGAACGTGATTCTCCTCGGAGAGAGACAATTTTTTTTTTTTTCTCGCCGCCGCGTCCGAGTCCAAAAATAACAAAGAACAAAGGCAGATAAATGAGTGAGTTTTTGAGCACAGGCTAGTGGGCTTTGGCAGCACCGGCCAGGCGGGGGAGAGCTAGCTAGCGGCCCGTCCGCACATCTGTCCACACAGCACGGGGTGGGTTCCAGCGACACCCACAGAAACGGGCTTAACCTTCTCTTCCCCCCACCACCTGTTCATTACTATGGGCCCCCCCACCGAGCCACCGCCACTCTGCTCTTCTCCTCTCACCCGCTCCCTTGTTCTCTCTCTCTCTCTGTCTGTCGCTGCTCGTTCCAGTCCTCTTTGTTATCCTGGCGTTTCTGTTTTTTTTTTACACAATATCTCTTTCCTTTATTTAAAAAAAAAAATTCTCAGCAGCGCTACATTCTCTCTTCCCGACGCTTCCCGATGAGCCTTTTGGTCGGAGTTATAAAATCTGTGCGGCTATACAGAGATGGACTTTCTCTGACAGGAAGGGCTCATCACACAGGTTGTTTTAACTAGTACGAAGGAGAGAGGAGAGGCCGGCCTGCGTGGAGAGGCAGAAAAGGAGGCTTTTGATGAATTGTCTGTGAAAGTGCATCAGTCTACCCACATCTTCAAACCCCCTGGTGCCTCTTGTCGGCTTTCAGACCCATTTTTCTCCACGTTGTTGGTAATTTGAGCATTCTCGCCCATGGCATCATTCATAGTTGGCCCATTTAAATCCCCTTAGAAATTCAATTTGGAGAAAGGAAATGACAAGATTTAGCTTATTGAGGTATGCCAGGACCATCCATGAAAATCAGACATGGGAATATGTGAGATTGTAAAACCCTTATCTTTGTCCCTCCTTTTGTTACAGTGTGGGGAAATAAAGGGACGAAAAATCTCTGTACTTGTTAGGGCTCATTTGCATTTTTGATCACTCATTTAGCCGAGGTGAATCATGAAATAGCCTCTACATCAGACGGTCTAACAGAAGTTTCACTTGAACTGGATGGAGCAGCCGTCACTTTGCTGTGAATTTTTTTCTTTTCTATACTGTCACCCCCCCCCCACAAAACAAAACAAATGAGAAAAAAAAGCAACGAGAGAAAAACAAATTGCACCCGCAGTCTCTCATATGGTACCACAGTGAGAGCAACTTGGCATGGGCTTACGCCATCACTGCAGATAATGTGGTACATATTTCAGTTCAGCCAATTGTTATTTTTAAACTTGGAGAGTGAAACTGCATTGCGAGCGTGTGCATGTAAAGAACGCCGTGAAAACACGCACAAAGAAACCACATATGATTTTTTTAAATGTCGCGCACGTGAGACTCGTCTCCGCTGCAGACAAGAATAACGATCGTTGCAGAACGACTTTTAATGAACAACTGAGTGTACTAAGCTCTTGCTTGCATTGTTATTTCAGATCGGGGACTGAAACCTATCAGGAAAAACAAATAAACACAATATATCACTCTCTGTCTTTCGTGTGTGTGTGTGTGTGTGTGTGGGTTTTTTTGCAAGCGCAGGGCACCTTGTTGACTTGCGTTCTGCTCTCTTGGATGCTGCATAACTCCCAATATTCTTTTTGACTCTTTAATTGCTTTTGCACAGTGGCCTTGATGATGATAAGGGGGACTCGGTGACAACATCTCAATTTCTCTCCCCAACTGAACGCTCCCCGTTTCAATTATCCCCGCCGCCTTCCCTGCCGCCCTCACTCTCTTGCCTCCAAATAAATTTCATTTCCCTTAAGCCTGCTGGTTTCAGTATCTGATGGCGTCTCACTCAGTTATCCATGCATGGTATTATCAAGAAGACAGGCCCTTACTGCTCACTGAGAGGGAAAGGCTACAGGCCCCTTATTACATACCAAATATCAGGCACCATATTCAGATCCAAAGCAGCTGGCTGTGGGGGAATATGCCTAAACTGGTTCAGCCTGTTAAGAGTTTTGCGCCAGCCTGCACTGATAAATGAGGTCCACATACTGTATGAGATGAGGGAATTTGCTTTGAATGCTATATTGAATTCTGTATTTTACGCACTTTTCTTTGGCAATTCCAGCTCATTCGTTAATTCTCTCAGTCATATTTCCTCTTCGCAGAATGCGAGTTAAACAGTCACTCCCCATCTGCATCTGCGAGGATCGGAGCAATTTGCAACCTGAGAACGTACGCAATGGTGTGCAAAAGGAGGCTAAGTCCCAAACACGCAATTTGATAGCGCCTTTCACCACATGTTGAGAACGCGCTCTGAACTGTCATGACATCAGCGGATTCGAAGGAGAGAGCTCGCCTCCGCTCTCCAAGCAATGAAATCATTACAAGCTGCTTTTTTTTTTTTTTCCCCAGGTTGATACCCATTAAAGAAGGAGAACAGGGGAAGTAAGAAGTTGGATGCAGCCTCTGGGTGTTGTGCAGCACTACAAAGAGAACAATGAGACAATCAAACAGTGTGATATCATATTTCTTTATTGCCTCCCAAAAGCTCAAAGTAATATTCTTCTCTGCCCGACATAGAAATCTCCCGGCGGATTATGGCCGCAGTATGAAGTGATGTCACGGCAATTTTCCCACAGAGAAGAAACTCGGAGCTGTGTAATAATTACAGAGTAATGAATGTACAACAGTAAACACGTAAGCTATTCAAGGCGGCCGAGATAAGATAGTGTTTAAGCACCTTTTTATTGCGAGTGGTTCCCACAGTTCAGGGTGTTCAAAAGTCTCTTGCACAATCGCACATGTCCATAAAATCCAGCCGTTCTCGACCAAAGCACAGTGAATACATGCAGGACGTAGATCAGCTACTGGTGATTATGCCGCTTAACGCCAGGTCTTTCGCTTTTTAGTTGATCTAGCATATTTTTTAGCTCTTTTTTACTTTGAGTACTGATTAATCTTGATTCTAGGATAACTGCAGTGTGAAAAGCGTATTTCGGAGCCCCTTACTAATAATCAGGTCACTGGAGAGCTTCGTGAATCTCATCTATCTGAACGGCGTTCGCAGCGAGAATCCAGTGGCTCTGAACCGATAACTGTTAAATGAAGTAAAACAAATGTATCCGATATTTAATCCTAGGAATATTGTGTGGCTTTTTATAACATAAGGTTCTATCTGTAAGGAATTGTGGTTGGGTTCTGCTGGGAGTTTTAGCTGTGAAAACTGAAGGCATCACTATGACGTGAAGAGATGATTTTCATATGGACGATTTGGACAAATGTGATCTCAAATGGGAAGAAGGCGATCATATGATCCAAGCTCTGGCACTTTTGCTTGAAAAAAAAAATTCAAATGAACGATTATCAAAAACAGTTTTCGACAGGACCCTTTTCAGTTGTGTATGAACTCCTGTCACAATCTCATGGCTTCCTACTTCAAAAACCTTTTTTGTCCAGCTGCTTAAAACAGTGGGTTGACAGTCTATCGCTTATTTAGATGTTCTGTGATCATTACTCCGAGAGGACAGTCGATAGAAGTCTTGTCATGAATGGTGGGAACTGATTTTTCTTTTCTTTCTTCGTCAGCTTTATAATGTCTTAGATAACAGCACAGAGGTGGGCGGGTTCGCCTGCTGTAAAACTGACCGGCGAACTCTTTCATGTGTGGACCCTGCCACCGTGTTTGCTCGCTCCGTTATTGGGGACTTATCTCTGTGACAAGACGACACTCAATGCCGGAGTAGATAAAGATGAAAAGCCTCGATTGCACTGCGTTCTGCTCTCATTTTCACACGGAGGGCCTCCTACTTTCGGGGTCGCTGAACCGCGGAGAGATAGCGATGCCCAGAAATGAGTCGATCGGCGCTGCGTGGTCTGAGTCTTAATAACACCGCGCTTTCACGTTCGCGGCCGTGTGCGTGGCGGTGGATATTTGGCAAGGCGCTTGGAACCACGATTCAACCATCAAGAGCGAGACTCTTCACTTCGGAATTCGCAACTGCCTGCCTTGTTCCGAATAAAATCTGAGTGTCAGGAAAATACAGAGTTGTTGCCAGAAGAAGTGTTGCAACACCGGCTCACATTCTACTGGGACGTGGCGCGTCGATCCCCTGCCTCCACCAGCCTCCCTCTCCCGCATTTTGGGGCTAATTCAATTTCCCTCAGACAGACTCAACGCGCTGACGCCGTCTCCATTACACCGCGCAGCCAAACACAAGCGTTCATTAATTAGTGGCGTCGTTGTCTTTTAATTATGCGTGTGGCTTATTAGGCACCTCACCCGTTCACCCGAGCCTCCCCCTCCCCCCTGTCCCTCGCCGTGTTCACGCGGGACCTTTAAACTTCCACCTGCACACATTACAGCTCTAATAAAGCTGTTATCAGCCCGTGAAGGAGATGGCGAACAGGTGAGCGGGAAGAGCGAGGGAGAGGGATGGCAAACAGGCGACTGAGGGTTCTGATATGTCAGCAACAGAAATTAGCTAACTGCACTCCTGACTGTGACACAGGCAGGTAGAGAATACCACCACTTCCTTCCCCTCTCTCTCTCTCTCTCTCTCTCCCTGTCTGATGTTTGTAGAAGCAGAGCAAGTAAAGGGAAGGAGGAGAGAGAGAGAGAGAGAAGGAGAGAGCGAGCGCAAGCGAGAGGGAGAGACCGTCAGCCGGTGAATTTTTACAGCTCTCCAAAATCATTATTGGCAATTAGCGTTCGTCAGGGAAGACAGCAGCTGCTTGTAATTACAGGTAGCCCCTCATTACTTCTCAGTGTAGGGGAGAGGGAGGGATGGGGGGGAGGGGGACGGGGAGGGAGGGAGGGAGAAAACACGTTCCGGAGCCAGTGTTTATATTTATTTATATATTTCCTTACCAGCGATGTTGAGCCCACATAATGTATAACCAGCTATAGCGGAGCGCTGGAGGCTTCGGCAGGTGCAGCTTGAGAGGAGAAGGAGGAGGAGGAGGAGGAGGAGGAGGAGAGAATAAAATCACTGTAAACAGCTGACTTTATCACAAATATTGTGCCCTGGCAGTAGTGTTGCATGTTTGGAAGAGTGCGTATATATATATATAGGTGTTGGTGCATGCATATTACTGAGTGTTTTAGTAATTATTTGCAACGACCTCTGCTGCTGATGAACTAAGTCTTTTATGGGGTTTTCCCGGGGTGTGGAGAAGCCGTGGTCTCCCTGAAGCCGTGAGATCTCAGCCTGACATGGCGCAGGTTGAGGTTAAGATGACCTGACATCTCAGGGCACACTTCACTGTTAGCATGCCCCTTAAAAAAAAAAACCCAACCCAACCAAAAAACCCTCAGCACTGCATGGTACGGCGGTGTGCTCAGTAGGGCCCGGGAGGCTGATACGGTTCAGCCTCATAATTTATTCTGCTAATGGTTAAAGATAGGGTCATATTTGGGCAGCTTCACCTTTAGCCGTTGCCTGACACTCCTGCACGGCTGAATCATGCAGGGGTGGCTGCTCCCTGATGGGCCAGAAACTCCTGAGTAAAGGTCATTTAAGAGGAGCGACTCCTTGATAGAAGAGGTATTTCTATCTAATAAGCACGCCGAAGCTTCAAACTGGCACAGGGTAAACAGTGCTTAATTTCTACGTTTTTTTTTTCTTAAATCTCAAGGCAAGCCATCTCATTAAATGATAGCCGGTGCCTTTATTCGAGTTCAGACTCAGGCATCAAAGGGATATACTCTCCTGCCTTTCAAGCTTTTTTCGGCGCTTTCGTTTCTCGCTGCCCGTTTTATTGTTTCACGGGCGCTTTCGCTCTGACAGATCCGTCGTGGCCATGTTTCATGGCCAGACAGCTGTCATTTCGTGTAAACGTTCGCACCAGGCTGGGCGAAGTTGACTTCCATTTGACGGCGCAGCTGAAACAGTTAAACCTTTACTCAAGATGTCGGAGAGGTGTAGCGCTTGCGAACTATAAAAGGAGATATTTCTGGGAGCGATGAAGATGTGGTGAACGCATAACCCGGGCGGAGGGCGAGACTCCTATGAATAGTTAATTAATACCATCTGAATGCCTTATATGCCCTCATGACTGCAAGGTTGGAAATCCCACACAGAATCCGCCGTAGCCTCAGGCAACAATCACGCCAATTAACCCAGGGCAGAAAACAGTGGAGGTAGACTGTGTGTGCAGCTAGGTCATACAATAAGGACCGTTGCCTCAGACCCCGTGTCGAGGTGTGGTTCTCAACACGGAGGTCAGCTCTGCTACACGCAAGGCCCCTCTGCAAGGTGAGCACAGGGCACGCTAATAGCAGCCGAGCGTTAGCCTCTTAGCCTCTGCAGAGGGTTCTAGCTTGCGCTAAGAGGAAAGGAACGTCGGAGTTTGTTTTTCCTCTTTGTTACCGAACGTCGGCATGAGTCTCGCATGGTTAGTGACTCATATTGGCTCATGTGTTTCACAAAGGGTGGGGGGGGTGTCACAACTGACTTCCACGGCAAGCCCATCTCTGGACGGCACACGCGACCATCAGTAAACAGCTCGGCTCGTCCTGCCAACAACGTAAAGCCCTCCCCGTGTTCTTGCTGATTCGCAAAGCACCGCCGTTTGCCGTCTCTTTCACGACACGTATAATATAATTGTCTGTAACAAATAAGAAAAAAATCTCTTCAGACCTTGAGGATGCCTGCAGGGCTTTAATCTCGGGGAGGGGTATTTTATTTTCTGCTCACACACACACACGCACGTAGGCTCCCGCTCAGTTACAGTACAACAACCGGCATCCTGGCAGCGCAATGGCTCACATTTGCGGGGCATCTCTCGTTTCCACTGTAGACTGTCCAACGCAAATACAAAGAACAACTGTCACATTCATACTGGAGCTGAAATGACTGGCTGGGTTTCGATTCATCTTGTCTGTCCGGGTCCCTCTTTTTCATTCGCTGCCATGAATAGTTGGAACTGTATGAGAACCCCTGCGCTAGAGGGAGAAGATCAAGTGCATAAGGATTTAACAGATGGAATTGAGACTAAATGAAGCGCTAATGCATGGATGGTATGAATCCACTGTGCAGGCGCTGTAGGTTGTTGAGGATTCTTCTCCTTATTTTGCGGCGGCGTGGCAACGTGGTTTCCGCTCAGGGCGGAAGTTAGTTGATTTAATTTTACAGGAAATAGGACAAAGAATGGGTAAATCTTTCCCCTTTTCACATCTGTGTAGGAGCTGAGAACCAATACTGGTACTTGGTTTGTATACCTAGAATGACAGCAACTGCACTATGGTTTGAGTGTGTCATCTGTTTCATGTGTTACTTGTAGTACAAAGGATTAAAGAGGAAATACTGTGGGTGTGCACAGCCTTCTGAAAACACCTCATATGCTATCCTAGTATTTTTATGGTGGTATAAACTGCTACACAATGTAGAGAATAGTCTAATGTTTTACACTTAAATCAGCTTTCTTTATTCAATCAGAAAAGTAATTCCTCCTCAACACAATCCACGCTGCGTTCACGGGAAAAGCGGGCCCTTAAAAGTGAGCTGTCCCTCACCGCCGGGATGCGCCCGCCCGGCGGTTACTGTGGCAGCATTGAGAAATATTGTCGTTTTGTTTTACTGATGCGCGTGGCGCTGCAGTGCTGCATTTTAAACTGTTGAGTCAGATTTCATTTACCAGCTCTTTCATCTGTTTTAACTCGGCGAGGCGAGGCATCGCACAGCGTGCGCGCATTTGCGATTTAGCGGTGAGAATATATGTACGAAGCCGCGCGCCTGTGTTTGTGTGGGCCCGTCTGCGTACCGTGATTTTTCGCTCTTGTTTTTGTGCGTGTGTTTGCGCGCCGTGTCCTTTCGTGTATCCAAATGTGTGCGTGTGGCTCCCAACCCAGAGCTATTATGTGGAGACAGCAGGTATAATATCTGCAAACCTTTGCCGCTGTGCTGGATAAGTAATGGCCTCAAGACGTCACCTTTATCTGTAGCCACACTCCTGCAGCTGGGGCTGTGTATTCCCTGCCTCACACTCCCTCCATGATACACAGGTGTGGTATTATGTGTGTGTGTGTGTGTGTTTGTGTGTGTGTGTGCCATTTATCCCGCGACACCTCCTCCTCCTATGTATTTGCCTCACACAAAAGTGGTCATGAGGAAAGCAGATAGGGCCAAGACTGACACATTCATTTCCTTAACGGCCGTGGATGCGCCGGCAGTGCTGCCGCCTTTTAAGCAGCTTTAGCTATATATCCCCTACAGACGGCGATGCCGGGTGAGAGCAGAGCGAGGCGCCACTGGGAGCATCCCATCATACCCCGCGAACGGAGAAAGGGGAGGCCATGGTGGGGACAGATAGGAGGGTGGAGGATGGAGTGGAGGGGAAGGAGGAGGGCGGAAAACGCAGACAGAGACGGAGAAGGCAGAAGCAGAGAGATGTGGGAGTAAAGAGACAGAATGACGTGTGAGATAGATAGGGAGAGAAAATTGAAATGAGACAGGGAGGGAGCGGGAGAGAGGTGAAACAAAAGGAAGAGTTAGATGGGGAGTGAGTGAGCTTTGTGGTCCCAGGCTCCATGGGAGGTTCGGCCCAATCATTTATAAAAGGTAAATGCTGTCAGGACGCGGGGCGTTTAAAGGCGCGGCGCTGCAGGTGTGATTTATGCTCTCGGTGCGGGGCTATAAATCACCCTGCCTTTGTTTCCACAGGCTGCTGCTGCTGCTGCTGCTGCTGCCGCCGTGTCAAGACACAAGCATCCCTGCCTCATCTATCGCAGACACGCACGTCCAAACGCGCCCTGCGCCCGCGCCCACGCACGGACTGCGCAGCAGTAAAGATAGCGCAGAGAAGCATTATGATGGCAATGGATGGATGGAGAGTGAAGAGAAAAACGGGTGACCGGTTGGACTCCATCAGTGAGATGTGTTGAGTCAAAGAGGTGTGGATGGGCTAACACACTCGCAATCACACACACACACACACACGCGCATGCGCGGCCGTCAGTGCAGAGCAGGGAGAGTCCGGTCTGACACAACACGTTTCTCCATCGGAGCAATTCAAACATTGTTTATGAATGTGACCTGCTGAACACATTTCTTTGAGCGTTAAATAATCCCAAATTAACCTTTTATTTGTTTGTACTGCTGGAATACAGAGCAGACAGCCGGAGACCGTTTTCTGTCTTTCCCTAAATCTATATTTTATACAGCCCTGCTGCAGGTTTTTATAATGACTACAGATAACTAAAGAACATAACTATTTAATCCAAGGGCTTTAAATTTCCAGTTCTGAATTTTCCTTAATACATTTTTTCGTCCTTTTCAGCTGTAAAGCCACTTATGTGCAGAATAAGTTGTTGCATGAATTAAGTGCCAAAATAAAAGGAACACCGCTTTACCCACTCCAGTGTGGAAACTGCAGCTGCCGGCTCTGAAGAGGACCCCATTTAACACATGTATGAGATGTAGAGTATAATTGTACAGTTTGGCAGTCAGGTCTACACACAGATTTGCAGATTCATGTCTTGAGTGAGCTCAGATGAAAGGGTTTTTACCCGCCGGCGGTAGATTGGTTCTGAATGGTCAAACGTGTTGAACGTGAAACTGCAGGTGACACTTCCTTGATGCCTCCACAGGCAGGATTTCTCCTTCCTTGTCAGCTCTCCTAGCTTGATTTCTATAAGCCTTTTCGTCGAGTGAAGAATCATGTTGTCTGTTTAGGCGAATCGTGTTCTGCGACAGTGCAATCGAGGTTGTGCAAGCTTTCCTCTGGAGGACAAGGCAGCAGCTCTGCGTGGCCCCCGATGTCCCGCCACAGTCGCAAACCAGTGCTTACAGGAACTCCAGTGGTGAGGACATAGGCAGTATTGATGTGACGGGTATGTGGGAGGGAATGGCAGTTCAGCAAAGTCACAAGTCCCGCTTATGACAGTCACACTGTCAGCATTCTCAGACTCCGGCGGACAAAGCTCTTTGTTCTTTCTCGATACACCCATCACTTCAGATTGGGGTAGGAAACGCGTTTTAAAGTAAAATAATAAAAAAAAATACCGAGGGTGTGAGAAAAGCATCTTGATAAAAAATTCCACCCTCCTTTACTCTTGTGATTCTGTTTTGAGGTGGTGTCTTAAATGACTTGGCGGTGTATCCTGAGTCAGAGAGTCTCTGCTTTTCCCGAAATGACTTTCACCAGCTCCCCCGAGAGCAAGCCCGACAGTGCTGCACCCAAATTGTTGGCTTTATAAGGCGAACAGATCACTGGCAAACAGTAATAACAATAGCTCTCCAAAGAGCAACTCACGAAGTTGCTCAAGCTGATAAGGAGGAATAATTACCACCCTTACTCAAAGTGCAACCTGTTTTGCATGCGTTACACAATGCTGAGGTTACTGCAGAGATGCTGGCACCTTCTGATGTTCCCACACGACTGTCGGTAGGAATGAATGTTGTCACGATGTGTTGTGTTGCCGAAAAAAAAAAAGTCACACCGCAAAAAGCTGAAAAAATAGTTGAGGCTGTGTTCACAGGAGGTGCTTTGGTCATTTTCTATTAAAAGACCGTATGTTTGGATTTGTTCGATTATTTGAAAAATGTTTTTCACAAGATTTTTTTGGGGGTGCGGTGAGGACGGAGGAAAACCAGAGCCTGCCGCACGCTAATACTTGTGTAACACGTGTTGTATCATGTTGTAGTATCATTACATTTGCTTGCATTTTCTTGACAGATGTCTGAACGCATGTGAAAACAAATATGACGTGAAATAAATGAGGTACGAACCAAGACATGGCTCAAAAATCCTGGTCTGAACCAAAGTCTGGATTTTGAAACTCAATAGCACCCCTCATTTGCTATGATTTGAGAGTGGTTATAAAACTATGGCAAAGGAATAGCATTACATCTCTTGCTGGTATTGTCTTACCCTTATTTGCGTAGCGGCAAAAAATTAAAATAAGAAAGCTAGCCTTCACATTTGAGAGGTCAGCATTTGGTTGCTTGTGTCAGATTACCATAAAAGTGAGCTGATCACCCCAACTGATTTGCTTGTTAATCGTTTCACCGCATCTTCCTCCCCTTCACACACTTCAGTTTAGTTTCCAGTAAATGGGACATACTGTACTGCCGCGAAAACGATGTAAAAGTACTCCAAGCGGCAGAAGCAACACTTTGTTCTCACACATAATCAATCCCCTCGCCCAAACCATATTTCACCCTGCTGCGCATCACTCTCAACAGAAATCCAATTGTATTCCAGAAAGCGGTCAACAATGCTCTCCACTCAGTACATAATACAAGCGTATAAATCACCTCGGAGAAGGCGCTCTGTCTCTGGCTGCGAGGGGTGGGGGAGGAAAATGGAGCTGTAACATGCGGCGAACACGCACAAGCTGACCTGAATGGCTGCTGGTATTTCTGATTTCCCCCAGGAGCTCCTCTCTGGCCTGTGCCAGTGTTTTAGCTTCCAGAGGGAGGCCATTAATGCTCAGCCTGTCGACCTGATCCATATGTATGGCTGGCTGTTCCGTTCCGTCGCCGCCCGTGCCTACCTGACTGTCTCGAGGCCTGCTGGAGCACCAAATTGGTTCCTCGTCCTGCGAAGATAGAAACAGAATAGCGGACATGGCCGACACAAAGGACAAGCAGGATGGTTTTACAAGGTGATTATTCAGACCGTGCTTCTGGATGTCGGGCGGGCAGCTAATAGGCTTTATTTGCAGATGGGGGGGACAAAAGCAGGTTCCTGTCCTTTTAACTCCGGGACCAGTTAGCATGGGTTTATCAGTACATGCCTGATTACCATGTTGTTCTGTCAGACAGACCAGTTACCCCTCCTGACACTGCAGACTGTACTGCAAACTAGGAATGGAAAAATAAAAAGGAGCTTTGGGCGGCCCAGCCGTGTGAGGTGAATATACCATAGCCATTAATCGGCCGCAGCTCGCTTGCGTTCTTGTTTCCTTACCTTTTTCTCTCATCCCCCCTTCGCTCTCTAATTCAACAGGATCTGAATCGTCTGATATCCTTTTAATGGCCACATACACTTAGGCGCCGCGGTCTCCAATTGGCCAGCTGTACTGTGTGCAGTTGAACAACGTCTAGACAGTCTAATTAACGAATCATCTCTGAAACGCTAATAACCCCGCTTGGTGAGAGAATAGAGAAGACAGAGGCGAAAAGAAAGGACAATTGATTAACTGCACGGTGCACATCTGCAGCCTTTTGTTGATTCACAGGTTAACATTGTTGCACACCCCCCAGACATCAGTTTAAAATGCTGGTAGCGTAGTAGCAGTAGTGTGGGTCTCTTTGTCTCTGAGACCGGGAGCTGTTTTAGCCGGTGTTAAAATTAAAAATTAATAAAACCAGACCAGAAAATAAAGTGTCCTGTCCAGATATAGCCTGATAGTCCATTTAGCACTCAGCATGGGTCTGGAACAAATAGTGAGGCCATCTTATATATATATATATATATATATTTCACAATACATAACGATGCGAGACAGGGACAGGGTCTATGCAGGATAGAGAAGGGCGAGTAGATCGCCTTTTGCAGCTAAGCAGAAAATCTAATTAATGTATAACCCTTTTTGTTACAGGGCGGATGGACCCGGTCATATATGGAATAAACAGCATATTCTGTCCTTTTTCTTTTCTGCCACCGTGAGGCAGGAACGCGGACAAATTGAGGCGTTTTGCGATCGCCAGTACTTACTGAAAACACTTTATACACCTCCGAATGTTAGAGCAGATGCGGGAGTGAACATAACAAGCTGCCGGCGTGCGCCCGTGATGCACGTCAAGGTCTTCCATCGGCAAGTAAAGCTGCGGTTCGAAAAAGAAAAAAGAAAGAGGTTGGAATCCGAGCACAAGGACACGAGGGCTAAGTTTATTATGCATATTTTGGCTCGTGAGGTTACTTGAAGTATCATACCAATGAATGACACGCAGCTTCTCCTACGTGGCTGAACAAAGAGATTCTTTTTAATCGTCGGACAATGAGACGATGAAAATCTGCACTTATGAAATATCTTTGAGTTCTGAACAGAACATTCGGGGGTTGGCAAAGAACACTTTGTTCCGACACTGGCATAGGATTATGATGTCTTTAGGCATAAACACTTCAGTCATGTTCTTTACCCCTTTTTTTAAATTTATTAGTTGATTTAACAGCGCTGAGTGAAAATGACCACATGAACTAATAATGCACAAATATGTTAAATAGAGAAAACATCTTTTCACATAAAGACATTAATGACCACAGACAATGCAGACGTTGCGTTTTGAATTAAGTTATATTAATTTGAGGCTTGTACTTAGATGCCTGAATCATCATGGACAAAGGGAGCACAATTTGAATCTGAGCAAATATGGTGGAATTATTGAATTACAAGTTGTCAGTTCACATCATTACGTGCCTTATCCCTGCAATTAGTTGAGTACATTTTCTTATTTGGTTTCACGCTCCAAGCACGAATATGAACATAGAAGGCGGTGTGTCCCCTCAAGCCATCAACTCTGGATCAACACTTTTTATTTTATTTCCTCATCTCTTTTCATGCAACAATAGTTTTACAGTATGTAACATCACCGACATATTGTACGCCTTTATCCATTTCACCTTGATTATCATAATTGTCATGAATCTAAAACAATTAAGATTTACACGTCTTTTGCCAAGTGGAAAAATCAGGCTCGATGATTGGCTGAGAAAGTGAACAAGGAACAGTTTGCCCGTCACTTGTTGTTGGCTAGCGGTGTAATCCTAATGTTGGCAGTCTCTGAAGAGTCGACTGCCTTCCATTCGACGCTCAGGGAATAAAACTCTCTTTTTTGTCTTGTAAATTTAAAATGAGCGATTTTGTATCCGATAAGATGAGTGTTAAATGTTGAAACGCGCGCAATCCCGAGCCGCTTCCTGCCGGCGATGTCGTCCCACGCACACAGTTCTCTCTCTTGGTGGATATGAATGACAGAAGAGCGATGATATCTTGCTGGAAGGTGTTGAATTTTTCCTGCCTGCGAGTCTCCGGTGAATTAGCCTGTCAGACTTTTCATTAATGACAGCTATAAGCTAGAACACGTGAAGTGCACACAGCGGGGACGCAGAAACCTACAGTATCTCTCTCTCTCTCTCTCTTTTCCCACCACCTATCGTCCCTCCTTCTTATCTTCCCTCTCTTTCTCCATCACCCTCTCTCTACCATGTAGCACTTTGCTTTTATAATGCTTAATGGAAGTCTCCCTTGTGCGTAATGCACTGCGGAGGGTGTGACAACACCGCGTTCGAGCGAGTGTGCAGATGTGGCTGCTTGTTTTGACGCTCTTGCCGCCTTTCATTCCACATTAACTCACTGTAATCAAAGGATTTTCACAGAAGCACAGTTTTATTGTGTACCCTACTTAGACTTTGCCATAGTTTACTGCACATTGGAATAAGGCCATCCCGAAATGAAGTGCCACCAAGACGATCCCTAAAGCAAGAGCTTTGAGAGCTATAATGCTTACACACTATCATCCCTGGTTAAAAACAAGGGGATTTATCAGGGATGTCTCTGCCTCGGCTGGGACTAGGGGGACCAAATTACAGCCCCAGTGTCTGGTTGGAGGCGGAGAAGGAAATAGATGGGTCTAGATATAATGGTGATGGCCCCTGGGTGGTACTCCTGTGAGAGAGAAAGAGGAGATTAGAGTGGAGGTGTGAGCTCGCAGTGAGATTACATTTTCCCTCTTTTTAATGGATAAGTGCTTCTTCTTCTTTTTTTTCCCTCCTTCCTATTTCACTCCCACCATTCTGCTTCTGTTTCACAGTGTTCCATCTCTCTCCCTGCCCTCCGTCACCGCGCACACGCGCAAAACACACGCACACCTAAAAAAGCGCACGCTTGCATGCGCGCGCGCGCACACCCTTCCTCTCTCCCTCTGTCACCCTCTCCCTCCGTCCTCCCTCACTTGATCCTTACACCTACGTGCTACAGATGGTTTCATTTTATAAGAGATAAAACCACATTTGGTGGAACTGATTAAACAGAGGGAACAACATCCCCATCTGCCATTTATTCCAATCTGAAATTGCTTGGGCAGATGCTGACATCTTTGGAGATGATTGATTCACCCCGTCTGGCCAGAGAGGAGTGGAGAGGGGAGCGGAGCTGGATCCTCCCCGGGGCTGTGGCTCCCTGCAACCCTGCCATGGCTCCACCGCAGTGTCACTTCACCAGCGATGGAGCCCCCATCGCCCCCCTTCTCCCCCACACTCATCTCTTGTCTCCAGCAAGCTGCTGCAATCAGCGCAGGCCCTGATTGGACTTGGGCAGGTGAGCGCAGTACACTTTAATCATGGGGCCAGTACATGCCAAATCATCCCCTCTGTATTGGTGTGTGACTGTGTGGCGGCAGAGTGGGTGGGTGAGCTGTGTTTCCTGTGTGAATGCATTAAAGCGCCAGTTCACCCGAATTACAAATAAACATATTTTCTCACTTACCCCTCTCTCTCGCTGTGCAGATAGTTTGGATTGGGTTTGCTTTCATTTGAGAGAGCGGCCACATTTGCTTCAGAAACACTGCAGTTGAGGGAAATAAAAATGTGCGCCTGAGGTCAGCTTTTTTTTTGCAGATGCTTTAAGTGGCGGAGAGTCAGTTAAACAACAACATCCTGGTGAATTTTCCAAATGCCATTTCTACCAGCATCATAAACATCTCGAAACCCACGCACATGAAATCTTTCTTCATGCCTAGATGACATCAGAGGTGAGTGGGAGTCTCACCGTCCCAGCAAAGACCTTTGCCCTGCATTGATCTCTGGCTGTTTACAGCAGTTATCATCAAGATGGGATGTAAACCGGCCTGACGCATTGTAACCTTTGATCAATTAATCAAAGCTGCTTGTGAACTTCCCTGATGGTGCAGAACGCGCTGTGCTCGCTGCCATGGAGGTCACGTGACCTAATTGTCGAAAGTGGGAAAAGAGTGGCGGCGGGTCCCTGATGATTAGATATTCCACTCAACCTTCATCTAATCAACATTTATAGTGTCCTGCCTGTGGAATTACACTGCCCTCCACTAAATCCACTCTGCATCATCACTTGTAAACACTCAAGCATTTTAAGATGGAAAACTCTTCCCGCAAAAGTGCCATCAAAGCCATTGGCGTGTGAGTTCGAGTGCGCGAACAAACGCGCGCAGTCTCATAAAAACTGCTGAGCTGGGCTCCTCAATGCAATCAGGCGCCGGTCTCAGCTCATATACTTGTTTGATGATAACCGAAGATGGAGGGAGAGTGATGGAGCTCTCCGAGGGACCGCAGTGATAATTTAGCTTGGGGAGTGGGTGTGAATCATCGTGAAGGTGCAGGGGGGTGGTGCCGGTGGCGGAGGAGGTGGATGAATCATTAGGGCGGGGGATGGGGGAATGAAGAGATGGAAAAGAGGGTAGAGTCCCCCCCAGGGGACTTAGATCCATCAGACGGCACTGCTGTGGCCTTTACTGCGCCATCGACCCGTAGGACAGCAGCCCAAACCCGTCCATCTTTCCTTCTCATCTCTGCCTCTTGCAAACTGTTGGTCTCGCTCTCCCTCCATCACTGTGATTCATAGAAGTCTCTCTCCCTTTCCCTCTTTCTCCCTCTCTCTGCCATCAAGCATGTCAGTCCACATCAGAGGCCTCATCTCTCCCTTCTCCGTGTCTCTCCTAAGCCTCTTGAAGTATGACTGGGACTGAGAATGGGCGAACGAAAGCCCAATCTGAATGCACGCGCTCACCCTCTCCTCTCTCCGCTGCCCTCCATCAACCGCCCGGGGCTGCTCATTCTACCTCTCCTCCCCTCTCTCCTCCTCTCCTCCTCCACTCCCCCACCCCACACCCGTGGCAAAACTCTGATGGGATTCAGAGCAAATTGCTCACCCCCGCAAAAAAGAAAAGACACAGAGCAATATAAAAGCAAAAAAAAAAAAAAAGAAAGTGAATTGTTTCATTTAGCCGACTGCCATTCTGCATGACTGTGTGACATGATGAGCAGTCTGTGCCCTAAAACATAGCCCCAGACTGCCCTACTTCTCCCAGTGCAATAATCCATTACCTGCAACATCCACGCCTTTTCAAGAGTTTCAGCTCCCCAAGGCTTTGACTTTGGACAGGCAGAGGTTAGAGGAAAACAACCTGAAAACATCCTTATCTCCCAGCACACCAATGTTTGTTAAGGCTCCCCATTATGTCTCCCCCCTAAATTTGCATATTAATTGCATTCTGGCTCTACTTCCCTCCTTTAAGGCTGCTGTTTATAGGTGCTTTATTTCTTTGAGAAGACACAGACGTCCGCGGGGAGCTCACCTGCAACAGAGGACAAGAATTGAATTCCGCAGGAAATTGCTTTAACTTGAGTGTAATTGAATTTGCACCCACGCGCGCACCTTCACTGGAGGATCTGGAGGGCGTGCATGCATGCGAATGGTGCATGTGCAGTACATTAAAAAAAAGGTACACAGGTCTGCACACAACAGACTTATCACAGAAGACATGGAAAAATAACAGCCTCAGGAAATGATGACGAGCACATCATGGCAATTGGGATGGATGTCGTTTTCAAGCTCTCTGACTCACTCTCACATTTTACATATTTTTTCATCCCTTTCCTGCCTTTTTTGTTGTTTTTTTCTTTCTTTCCTTGTGAATTGTGTTTACTGCTTAGCCATCAGGGCTCGGTCTGACAGCTCTCTCAACAAATGTTTGAAAAGATGTGAGAGTTTTAATGACTGGATTGAGTAGGAGATAAAGGAACAGCTGGAGATCCTGTAATGTAGTGGCTATTCTTATATAGGAGAGGTACGCTCAAGCTGTCTCATTTGAAAATCCACGTTGCAGTTTTATCTGTACTTAAGAATAACAGGTGATTGAGCATTCTCTCGTCCCTATCTCCAAAACAATGTGACCATATGGGGCTTATTTGAATATGATGGACCGAATGGCACTTTATATGTGTGATATCACATTATGCAGAGTAGGCCTATTTATTATTTCCAAGATAATAGTTTCATTTCACAGATTATAACTCACATGGATTTTTTTTTTCTCCCCCGCAAGCTCGGGGTACGTGATAGCGTGCCATTTAATGGAAAATACCAGGTAGTGACTGTTTTAACTGAGGAAGTCATCATTGTGATTATTAACCACTGCCAGTAACAATGTTTGTGACGATCTGTATCTTGAATATTACTGTTATATTCCTCAGACACAACTAAATTCCACCACAGGAGACTTGCTTTTATGGTAATGGTCCTTCATCCATCTGAAAATCTAATGATCTGCACTCAGCCCATCGGAGTAACTCAGTTCCGGGGCATTGATTTCCTTTGTGTTGCAGATTGATCTGTGGCCTGCTAGATCTCAATATGTCACAGCCTCCCTGTAAAAAGGCCACAATACAATACAAAAAACAATGCATGAACACGTGCTGGAAGAGAACAGAGAAGAATGGAAAAGGTGTAAAATGGGTCGAATTTGAAACGCACTTCACTTAATCCGTGTTTTAGCAGAGGCTAATGCATATCATTCTGGTTTAACTACATCACGGGCAAAAGCTAATGACAGTTTCGTGTTTGGGCTCACATGATCGTTAATGTGCCGCTATGCCACTGGCCCTAATGCTTCTGCCCTCTCCACTCTCGTGTGAATAATATGTGAGCAGTAGCCTGGGAGAACACTGAGTCTCATTACGACTGCCACTGCAGCGGACCACTCCCCAGATCTCCCTGTAGCAGCATCGTCTCCCTTCATGCGCTGAACCACAGCCTCCCTAAGGTAAATGCTCACAAGCGCGCGCATACACGTGCACGCCCATACGCATGCACGGATCGAAACCCTTCATTTTTCTATTAGGGCCACTAACCGCAGCGCCCTTCCTCTTAACATGGTTGTCTGACTTCTCTGTCTCGTCTGCACTCGTGCAGACTGGGGCGCAGACCCCCGCCAGGCATGTATCCGCGGGGGGGGGGTCGGCAATCGGCAGGCTCGGTTTTGGAGCGTCTTATCGATGAGGGAGGATAAACAAAGGGAAATGCAGAGACCTTCTGGTGCAGTACGCGCGATGGCGCGGGAGCCCTGCAAGAGCACGCACGCCTGCGCGTGCGTTTGTGCGCACATTTGACTCTGCTTCGAGGAGGTTTCTCTGTGATATGTGCGTATAATGTGTTCTAAGGGGTTTGGTAGGCACGCAATGGGACACATAGAGCTGCTCTCCCGCAGATGCAATTAGGCTAAATGGGATTATGCCTATCACATTTCAGACAGGCCAGCCCCACAGCCACCTGGGGGAGAGGGTGATGGGTTGAGGGGTGGGGGGCGAGGGGGCGGCGAAGAAGAAGAGGGAACGAGAAAGGGTGGAGAGGTGGAGAGGATGCAGAGAGGGGCATGCGGTCTCCTAGAGACAGCATCCGGTGTTTGGTTGTAATGCAGACTGCAGCCGAGCACGTTGAAGCACAAAACGTGTCTGGCCTCTTCTTACTGTGTTGAAAGTCTGCGTGACGTGATTCAACAGCGAGTCATGACCCGGCATATTAGTATCTAGTGAACCACCTTTGATATCAGGCAAAATGTCAGCAACAGCTAAGAAACTGAGGGAGGGGGAGGCTGACATTTTCACACCAGGCGTTTAGGTTCTCACAGTAGCGGTACTCTGTTGAACTGAACGGTCACTGGGGCGAAGGAGAGGACGGACATTACGGATTATGGAGAGAGGTCGTACATTTTTCACAAGTACCTGTAATTCTGAATGGCTTGTATGGAGCATTTGTCTCTTTATGTCTCACGTCATAAAAGCGATTTCATTAATACCTACCTTCCAGCATATGAATAATGACGTAAGATGGATAGATAGATTGATGGATAGACCGACCATACATAACAGATTCCAGTTGTAGATAGAACAAGCCAAAACCAAAATCTTGACATGCATCTGTGCAGGGTCTGAGGATCTATTCACATCTTACACATTTACTACGAGAAATCTCGTCAGAGTCGCTGTGTTGATGTGATGATATGCAACACCAGGAATCAAGTGTAGAATCAAGGTGGCCTCTGTGAGAAATGAAAGGTCGTGGGACTGGAGGTTTAATTAAACATGTCTACGGTGTCAACCCTACCGTAGCTTATACACACACACACGCACACACACAGCAGTGAAACATTTGAGCCAGCGGTGGGACCTTCCTCCCCTACATGCACCTCCTTGGCAGGAGCGGAGCAGAGCAGGGCACGACGCCGCCGTCCTCCCAGTCTCCCACGCTCGCTCTCACATTAATCAAAAGGGACGTGGTGGTTCCCAGCTCACCTCGCAGTCCCCTGGTGCCAGCTGTGTTTGGGACGCGCCCCGTTGGCCCTGCCTGCCCCTAATCACACACCGTCATTGTTTCTCCGGCCTTGTAAACAGCGAGCCTGCTACAGCTGATCAAATCCAGGGTCACACACGCTCGGGCTCACGGGCACAGATGCACGCACGCATAAGTGGACCTGCGCAAACACATATATCCACGTTCTCACTTGCAGGCACATAAAATTCACATTCTCAGGGGCAAAAATGCGCAAATTTTGAATGTGCGCGTCAGACGCAAGCTTTGGGCTAAGATTAACTCGCTCACAGTAGTCAAGCAGGTCGAAGTCATGTGAGGAAAAAAAATATATGATTTCCACCTCCTATTCCAATGTACATTCAGATAATAACAATAAGTGAATTCCACGTGCTGGTTCCCTCTGGGATGGGTGCATCATCAAAAGTCCATGTGGATGTGCACAGCATACATTTGTCACTCAGAGCAAATAACAGTCTGGGTTGCGACTGGATATCTCATAACGACTGAGGAATTAAATGTTCGCGATGAACCACTGAGAGAGTACAATATGCTCCTGAACACGGGGCGGGTGAGGGGGTGGGGGGGCCTGAGACTGAGGGGGCTAAACTGGAGAGCCGTGATAGGATACGGCCCATTAATTATTGAATTTGCTGACGTTATGACAAATGGGGCTGTCCTAGCCCTCACTGGTGCCCGTGACTTTTACAAGGCCAGCTGGACAGAGTCTCAGCATTTCTGCTGTTAAACCACACACTGTGTGCAGTTTTTTTTCTCTCCAGGCTTAGAGAAGTTAAGGAAGTTAAGATGAAGTAGCTGAAGTATCTCTAAGCTCTAGCTGCTCACGTTGCAGCTGAAACTAAAACCCTCCTCGAGAACCTCTGTGCAGGTTTGCTTTTTTGGGGGACGAGTATAATCGATGGAGGGCGTGTGTGTGGGTGAGACGGGCGAGCGGGCCAGTGTGGGAGTCAGCTGCACCTCAGTGTTTGGTGTGTTCTGGGTTTTTTTCGGGGTTTTTTGCGACATGAGGCCAGCAGAGAGAGAAAGGCACAAGTGTGTCGTGTTTGCACTGTGCGGGGACGGCCTCCCGCTCGTGACGTGCATGTGGTCGGCTGCGCCTTAACGAGGCGTCCACTATGAATTGTGGGTTAAAAACCCCGGAGGCTCCAGAGTGTGTACAAAGCCGGCGTGTTCTCCCACCCACGCTGTGAACACAAAATACTGTACCTGACACAGTAAATAATTTGTTTTTAACCAGGATGTGAGCAGCTGTCTGCTGTGTATCTGCGTCCGTCCGTGTTTCCCCATTTCCTTGTCTCAGCCCACCTGGAGTCTGCTTCAAGCAGTCTGTCTGAGATGCATCATTTCATTGTTGCCCTGTTATCTGATTGCATCTAACCTCGAAACGCCTCCGCCGCACCCGGTGAGAAAAGTGGGGGAAAGTGTGTACAAGAAAGCGAGACAGAAACGGAAAGCAAGCGAGAGATAATCCTCAGAGAACACACTGTACTCAGCGCTGAAAACGAATGGTTCTTGTTTGGTTTGTCTAAAATAAGCCCCATTACAGCTGTTAACCTTAAATAGCAATGATGTATCACCTAAAGAAGAAAGCACACGCCGCTGTTCATCTTCATCACCTCTTTTAATAACTTGCAAAAATTAGTCTCTGGCGAATTGCGTGGGGCTAAAGTGTTACTGATTTAAATTACTGAACAACTGGGTACCACATCCTGAATAATGACTCCTTTTATATGACACACTTAAGACTGACCAAAGTGGAGGTGGAATAATGGCGCCATTTATGAGTCAAACGTATGGTGAGAAAGTCACAGAGGGCTTTCTCGGTGTCTCTGTCTCCCGTGGTGTTGGCCCGTCTCAGAGTAGAGTGGATGTCTGTGAGCGAGCCGGGGTCTGCGGGACCTTCTTTCTTTCTCTGCCTGCTACAGTCGTCGTTAATGGCCATCCCTGTAGATGCAGCCCGCCGCCAGCTGCTGCTCCGGCCCTCTGGAAAAGAGGCTGGCAATTAGACCTTGCACTTAAAACAAGGTGAGTCAGGACCTTTTAATGGTGCACTATTTCTGCGCTGCCACACATGTGGCCGCTTACATTTTTTTTTTTTTTTTTTTTGCTGCGCCAGAGAACTCTGTGGCACTGAGGCGTGGAGGTTACTACATCCAAATAACCGAGATGGTGGGTGAATCCGTAATGGTGCAGAATTGTCCTGCAGAAATAGCTTCTTTTTTTGAGAGAGAGACTGCACATGGTCTGCACTTTTCCCCTCCCTGCAAAGCCATTTATTAATAGTGTTTATTCTCTCAGCATTTCCAAAACAACTGGTGATCTAATGGTGATCTGTTCCGATTTTCAGCGCAGTAGCGCATCCTACGCCTGCTTAAATTTAAGACCATAAAAGGGTGCTCTGCTGGAAAAATGCAATAGCTAACATTATATATGAACCACGGGGCTACTGCTGCTGTGTGTGTGCTCTGTATTGGTTCTCTGGTGCTCTCTGCGTGTAGGGGGTGAGGTTAACTTTCTAATTCTGTCCCTCCTCTCATCTCAGACCTTGATAAGATGGAGGGGAAAGGCTGCCCATGTTTAGACTGCTGTACCTTGATTCCTTGGCCCCTACCCAGATAACCTTGAGTCTATATGATGAGTAGAAACCAGCGAATGCATTGACGAGCATGCTCTCTCTGTCTGCCTTTTTCTCTCCCTTACACACACACATACACAGCACGAAGAGGCTACATAAACATGAGCATGGAAAGAAATTATTTACCGTTGCACAAATAGAAGAGTGTAGGCTGAAATAAGAGGGCTAATATCCCTGCTATTTTCTGCTGTGTTCAAAGAAAAAGAAAAAAATATCTTATGACTGTATAATGTCACATCTGTCTATTTTGATCTATATTCAATTTCCCTTCTTGTGCGCATGTGACCCTTTTTATAGCAGTGTTGCGGCAACCTATTTTCCACCGACATATTTTTCAATGTGAAAGGGGTTTTCAGGGAGTGCCATCGAGCGAGGAGAAGAGGGCCGATGTTGTCTTAATGAAATCTACGTGTCTGCCAGGTCCTTGGACCAGACTTGAGAGATTCACAGTCATCCATACACAGACGTCTTTGCACAGACGCAAAGGCCATTGGACTCGGGCTCTGGTCGGCCGGTGCAGTCAGACTGCCATCTGTGGAGGGGCCATACACTCGTGATAAATGACAGCTTTCAACCTGGCCAATCTAAATAGATTATCTTGGCTGCATCCTCCCCCGACCAGGTGCCAATGTGTAAAATGGACTGACTATGTGAAAAAAACACCAACATACAGTCACCTGCTTTATGGTGCCTATTAAGGCACGGCATGAACACAGGGGAGGAACAGGGCAAATTGGATTCATGGCGTTGTTATGCATCAGTAATTATCAACAACTTATTTTTAAGGTTATTGATTTTTTTTTAAAAAGTCAACATATTTTAAGTAATAAGAGCTATTGCATGAGCACTGCTAGTATTATTAGTTGTATATGGATGATGTGCACCTGAACCAATGGTAACTGTCAGTAATGTTGACCTCTGTCAGGTCAAAAAAAAGAACCTCCAGTATGTGGGCAGTGACGATGTCAACCTGCGTTTACGTGAGCGTGTACGCATGCATGCTACGCACACATGAGAGTCAATGAAGAGCTCGGTCTTTTGTTCTCCGAGAGATAAAGAGCATCCACCGCTCAGCAACAAACACATAAATATGCATTAATCTGTTCTGGTTGGGCAAATCTGAAGAACTGTCAAGCGTCAAATGTAAAGGTCATGCTTTGCTTGCTGTAAGGGGAAAATCCTGGCGACCAGGGTTGGGGCACTATTTGAATAAACTATGCAAGCATTTACAAGGAGTAACCTTCAGGGGTAAACACGCCCCCTTCCCTCACCAGGGAATAGCTGCCATTACGAACCGGGATCATACTTCTGATGTCACACAGATCAAGATAAATAGTCAGCCGGCGAGCACCAGCATGGTTTTTATTGAGAGTTGATTCTTTTGTCTTTTGTTTAATGTGTTAGGTACTTAGCTACATCACCGAATGCATCCCCCCCACCAAGACATATCACTTTTTACACCACTATCACATTGTTTATCAACTGGATGTATCGTGGCAGTGAATAATATTGTGTATGGAAACGGTGTGCACACAAGATTACGTTTGGAATTTTGAACAAAGTGCCCCCACCCCAGCCCCCACCCCTCTCTGTGCAGCGTGACAGCCGAGCAGAATGTGGCAGGTGGAGGTCTTTCAGGCAGAGCGAGGGGTGACCTTGCCACTTCCTCTGCAGAATTGGTTTAGTTGGTAACAAAGCGCCAGGTTCCAGAAATGTGCTGCGGCTCTATAGACAGGCCTGGTGAACAGAGGGCCAGTCGCAGCCCCGCGCCTCATGCCCAGCCCCATGGCAGCAGATGCCACATGGCGGCCCCAGAGCCTTCAGCCGGCGCGGAGACGTAGGCGAGTGCCAGCCGGGTCACCGAAGCCCATGTCCATGTCATGCACAGAGAAGGCCTTCTCAGCAGGCAGGCAGGCAGCCTGCCGTCCTCTCCTGTCCCCCTTTCTTGGAGGCCGAGTGTAACAGCTCGTTTGCACGTGCTTTGTGTAGATTAAAGCAAGAGGCTGTCAGGGATAATTAAAAGTAATAGAGCTTAGCGCTTTTTTTTTTTTGGATTAGTGTCCTAGACAGTGATGCTACTGTCTGGGGAGGTGCGTTCATTTATTCGTGTGTGTGCGTGCACACGCGACTGTATGCGCGCCCGTACGTGCTGTATATGCACCTATCTTACGCGTATGTGTTGCTTTTTAAATGTTATGCGACACAACGCACTAGACATGATACATACTGCTGAGAACTAATGATCGTGTGTCCCGCCCTAACCTTGCGCGTATGCGTCTGAAAGAACAAGACGACCAAATCCTCTCATTCCATTAAGTCTGTTCTTCAATCACCCAAATGGTTGCTTGGGCAAAGTTAATTGCGACTGTGCAGTAACCCACAAAAAATGCACAACAAAGACAGAATAATTGATATACAGAGGACATGTAAAAAACCCCCAAAAAAACATGCATAACTGCCATGGTTTTCCTCGGTCATTTCGAACATTAATCTTTCTTCCTATTCACGACACCATTATAAATAACTCTGCTATTTTTTGTTGTTGTTTTTCTGTGGCTTTTATGTACATTATTAGTATTAAGGCTTATAAACTAGGTAAGCAACTGAAGAAATACGGAGCAGATTGAAATATGAAGAAATCTCTGTCTACATTGTTACAGCCCCTGCTCTTGGTGCAGTGAAAGGCTATGCTGAATTCGGTGTTTGAGTATTCATTTCTAAAGTAAAACCCTGCATACAGTAGCATTGACAGAATTCTCTGAAATGGGTCTTAAAGAAAAACGTATGATAATAACACGCACGGTAAAGAGCTGAAAAGCAAAGATCCTTCCACTCTACCCTGGATTTAGGTGTCAAGCTCTCCAGTCACCTGCTTTATGCTGCCTATTCATGGGAGCTCGAACACTGGAAAAAACCCCCAACAACTTAAAATAAAATACTTTTTATGAACCAAATGGAGGAATACAAGGGAAAAATAACAGACCGAAAGGTCATTCAGCAGAAGCATTTATAAATATTGCGCTTGGATGTGGAAACACAGTACATTATGAATCAGCTGATATTTATCTCAAATGTGCGCCTATGATTGCATCATTTAGCAAGAATGGTTCCACTGGACTCAGTAAATTTAGACATCAGACAACATGGGTTTCTATTTGGATGTTTAAAATACTCTCTTTTTTCCCCCATAATAGAATCTTGATCATGACCAAGGCAAAAGCAACAGTAGCAACAGTATTTCTGGAATAAAAGACAGATACTTAGCATTTTTTTATATTTTGATTGCTGTGTGTGAAGGCTATTCCAATTCAGATTGGAGGCGTGCCATGTTCTTGAATAGAGAATGTGTTCCCTCCCCATCACAGAATTATACAGGAGGATGAAAATGCATGCCATAATGAAATTAGAGGGGACAAAATTACTATTTGGACTTGGTACAGTAATAGCATGATGAATTATGGCACATTTCCTTCAGGGGACATTGCTTGAGGAAATGTTGTAAAACACCCATGGGAACCAGCAGTCATCAATCACACATGGTGTGGTTGGGGGTGTTGTGGTGGCCCTGAGGACTTTGGTCTGCACAGCAGCCAGTAATCTAAATGGTGACACTGAGCTCCAAGGCCCCCATGGGGTTGCCCGCTCTGTCGCCTGCAAAGAAAACAGATCAGGGGAGAGGGATCAAGGTTTGTTTTCTCCCTTTTCTAGGTCATTATTTATTATGGGAAATATCAACGTCCTTGGCTGCTGCATGGGATCTTCTTCCCCCCAATTGACAGATCTCATTATAAGATAAACGTGACAAAGATAGCTCATAATGCTTCAGAGAAATGTAACACCATTAGCGGGTCATTGTCATCGTTCTAATGTGTCCTTTTAAGCCGCTTAGTGAACTGGTGCTGAAGTGTGATACAGGGATTAACCTATCAGAGAGTTGCTGCAGAGGAGTTTAGCCGCCATTGATGGAAATTTTTGGACGTGTGGCGATATCTTCCCAGGCACTACGCAGAGTCATGGTGGAGCCTGATTCCTAAACACACAGAGGTTTCTGGAATACGGGGGTGGGTGTGGGGGGGTGTCTGGAGGGTATAGGCATGCACAGGGCTGGGACTGGCATGTATTTTAGTGTACAAATTCCTTACAGTTGCGGTGGAGGAAATGCATGCAAAATGTGAATATATTTCCTTTCCATAAAGTATGTGCCTGGCAATAATTTTTGTCATTTATTTTTATACATTATCTCCACCGCAGGTTTCTTGCAGTGGTACTGCAACAATTATCTTCATTACAGAAGCACAGCAAGCACTGGTAGTTGCACCGTAAACAACATAAATCTTAATCCATCGACAAACTACAACTCATTTCTAGGACGACCTTCTATTAAAGAATGTGCTTTTAATGAGTTGACAGGACTGATATACTGAGGTTGAGCATCTGCCAGAGTGAATTAATGGGTAAATTTCATTTTGAGTTGTGGAAATGACTTCAAAATGTGAAAGACAGCAAATGCTTCCAGGGTTAAATGGTAATTTATGAGGCCATTGTTTAATTCTGACGTACAGTAGAACCATCTGCAGTCATCAGAGGACGCATCGTTATTGTGCAGCCATTCATTGTGCTTTCGTGACTGTCGGCTGACTCAGTTTCACTGATCAGTTTCACGATCTCATCAATCATTCCATTAAGGTCTCCGCGTGGCATTAACATCGTATTAAAGTTAGCGAGCAACACAATGGATGTGCATTACAAATGTAGATGTAAACCTGCATTTGACAAACGTGGCGAATTTGTCTGCCCGTGCAAACTTGTTTTTTTTAGAGACTAAATATTCTGTTTGCTTCCAAAATTCATTAACACAAACGGTACAGTGGTGATTGGAAATGAGAATTACACTGGTTACTGTACACAGTGTGACACATTCCAGTTTGGGTTATTGGTGTTATAATGTCTTTAGCCAAGTGTCACTATTGTGCTCTCTGATTTCATGGCTCAGCAGGAATTATCAAACCTTTTTTTTTATTACATTTTCGTATGACCTTGATCTCAAAGGGCAGAGCAATCAATACAATAGCCATTAGCATTGTGGTAATTGTTAGTGAAATAGCAATCATTTCTCGGGCCCCAGAATCTCTTTTAGCTTCTTATTTATTTATTGGGCATATGGAGGGAGAACGGGCCTGCTAGCCGAGATGGATGTGATGAAAAGAGCCCCGAGATGCAAATTAAAATGTTAGTAATTAAACCCACTGATCATAATGGCTTTCTTGCTGCAGTCCTGCTGGTTCTTGCTGCAACAGAAAACTGAAATTCCAATTTTTCTGAACACAAATGCTGCTCTCCTCTTTGTTTCACTTTTTTATTTTCCGTAGTTGTTTATGTTTTTGGTCCGTTCGCGTTGCATCCTGGTAGCAGGCTTGGCACGCTGAGCCGCGTTGTTTACGTGTGAACATCAGACAACATGTGAAGCAACAATGCACCGAATCACAATGCAGTAGTCAGGGTAATGGGACTATTTATTCAGCTTTGTTAGGAGAAGAGGTCATGTGATCAGGGGATAGTAATTATAGCATACGCTTAATTACATTAGCAACCTCCTGTCTTTTCATATTATCTCTGACGCAAAAAAACACAGAGAGAGATTTGATTATGTTAATAAGCAGCGTTTTATACATGGTAATGGAGGCCTAGTTCAAAGCCATTAGTGCTATGAGGAATATCCATTTGAGTGTCGGAGCTCTCAAACGCAGCTCGGCTCAAAGTGCACATTGTTTAATGGTATTGATCAACGGTCTAGCGAGCTCCGGGGCTTTTGCTCATTACTGTGTCTTATTCATGCTTTCTTGGGTAATGATGCCCACGCAGCAATTACTGCCACAGCCATTTAGATGATCTAAGAGAGAAATCATAATCATAAAAAGACGGAAGAGAAACAGAGGAGAAAAAGAATTGTGAGTCGTTATCTGACAGAAAAGAAAGAAGCATATTGAGAGGGAACATGTCAAGATTTCAAGTACATTGACTTCAGAGGAATCTCCATTAACCACCATCAACCTCTTATAGCTAAATCTAGTGTGGAGTCCTAAATTTTGCTCCTCAAAGAGTGAGATTAGCTCCTGCTTATCACTACAAGTAAACAATTTATTTTTTAGTATTCACACCCGTACCATCAGTGGCAGTCCTGTAAGTTCATTCTTTCTTAACAGCAGCTTGATGGAATAATCTTGAATAATCGCTGCTAATGAACACTGACATACGGTTGAAAGTTACAGAGAGGGCTACTGTGTCGGCCTCGATTCGAGATACTGTTGTCATACTGTTTTGTTGACTGCACGGAGAAGTGTGTGTCTTTCAATTATAGTGTCCATTTTTACTAAATAATTCACGCATATATTTTCTGCTCACAAAGGGTTCATAAAACCAATCAAAGCGCATAGAAAGCTGGGTCAATTTCTGAATCAGCCCTCGTCTTCTCATATAGTCTCTTCCTTGCCGTCTTGCTTTCCCTCTCTGTCTGTATTTCTGTCACCCCACCCCCAACCCCACCCTTTTCACATCTCTTCCTATCAATGAGGCGGCAGACATCCCAGACCTGCTCAGTCAACTGCTTCAAGATTTATTCTTTGTAACAAATCTGCAACAGCTGGAGAGCCGGGGAATGCATGTAAACTTTGTGTGTGTAATTTGGTGACAAGTCAGGCTTAATCAAGCTCCCAGTGGCTGGATGAGAGGAGCGCAGGGGAGCGGCATATGGGGAGCTGAGTGGTGAACAGGCAGTGGGCAGGGAGGGAGATACAGAGCTCTGTTCATGTGCATTAACATGCTGTACTGTAGCTGTGGCAGGCTCACAGACAGCCAGCAATCAGCCTGCTCCATTTCCAGTCCACGCGGATGTGTGGACGGGTGCTGCACCGGCTACGTCCACGCTGGAAAATATTTTTTCTGAATTTAGAATGGTGAATCTGCCACCATTCTCATTAGAAGCGAATATATAACAGTAAAGAAGGGGTGTGATGTAAAACAGATAACTGAGCAACATGAATTCCAAAATATTCCATCAAAGATCATTTTGGGCTGGCACATGATCCAGATGAGGTTGGAACAGCATCATAATTCATACCAACACGGCGTACATGAAAGCCCCCAGTGATGTCCTTGCTGCCGGCCTGTTGTACGAGTGACACACACACAAACACACACACACACAGATTGACCAGAGGCCCCAGTAGTGGGCCACTCAGGAGGCTTAATGTTAATGACAGGGTCTGTAGCTGAACTGAACCTTACAGCTGGGCCCAGCCGCCCTGTGCAGCTGCAACACAGGGCCAGTAAAGAGAAAGAGAAAGTTATAAACTAAGAGATATGGGGAAGACGAGTGTAAAGATAAATATAACAGACTGGAGACAGCAACGGAAAACAACAAGCATACAAGAATGAAAGCATGGTGAAGGAGTGGCCAAACAGATTGACATGTTTGTGTGTTTACAGGGAAGGTGATGGACTGTCAACATAATAGGGCAGTGTCAGGGAGAGGGAAAATAACAGGGAATAAAGGGTAGTGCTTCATACAGAGACCTTGGTCTTCCATCTTAAAGGTCCATACTTAAACATCCATCCGTGACATTTCTGCACAGTCTCATCAGGCATCCTGTTTACATGTCTCCACGGTGTGTCAGCTGAAAGGTATTGTGTGCCTTCCGCAGTTCAAGGCATTTCATTAGGCCCTGCATTTGCTGTACCCTTGGAGTGATTTTTTTTTTCAAAAGAAGAACCTTTGGTTGTATTCTGTACAGTATGCACAAAATGATGGTAACCATGGTGACAATTAAATGAAATGAGACCTTTGGCTGTCACTGATTGTTACAAAAGACGACCATGTTATATTCAGTATTAACTTTGGAATGGCCACGACAAAAGCAATTCAGAAAGAAAGTGTGAAACCTTGATACATATGAATGAAAACACAGCCGAGTTTTTTTTTTTTTTTTTTTTTTTAATACAAACATGTTCAAACTGGAGAAGAATGGGAATAGTGTGAAGAAGGCTGGATTATGTGAGTGCGATGTGTGCGTGTGAGGTTTGGGTGAATGTGCCTGTGTTTTGTCATGATGCATTATAGTTTCTCCTCAGGAACACATGGCAAGGTATTTACCAAGCCATCTGCTGAAAACGCCCGGCTGAAGCGAGCTGACGTCCAGTTGCTAAGGAAATGGATGCTGTTCAAAGGGGCCAGCCAGTGTTGCACACCTGTCAGTGTAAAAGGACCCTCTCTCCCTCTCTCTCTCTCTCTCTCTCTCTCTCTCTCTCTCTCTTTCTCTCTCTCTCTGCCTCTTTATGCTTGTGTGTCTGAAGCTCATCAGTCACATGCTGCGGTCAGATGTGATGAGTGTTCCTGCCTCAAAGGAAGTCACTATTATTTAGTTTGTGTGAGTCGTGCACTTGATTGTGTGTTTGCTTGTACTGTGCCGACCTCTGCCGACTTCATGTCATTGATTTCCGCTTTAGATCACCAACCAAAACTAAGGCTTGTGATGATTAAAATGGCCTGATAAATGATCTGACGGGGAATCGGCGCCGCGCGAGCCGTGAAAAAAGCTTGGCTGGAAAGCGAATGTGAAAAAGGAGCGTGGTGCGCTGCGGCTCAGCCGGGGCATGTCAACGAGCAGGTGGTTATGATTGCTCTCATGTCACAGTCCCACAGCCTGCGGCTAGACACTTTTCCCAGAAGAAGTTAATGCAGTTGGAGAAGTGTGTCCCACGCTTGTGATGAGTTTCAGGGAACGTGGCTTTGGGGCAGGGCACGACCTTCGCCGAGACGCTTTGTCATCTCGGCCCGAGCGCCACGTCCCTGTCTGGCTGACACCTACAAAGGTCACCACAGGGGCAGATTTCTAGTCATAAATCAACATGGTAACTTGGGACGTTCTGTCCTTTTGGTCCCAATTCCACTGTCCTGCTTGGGCCTTGCCCTAGATTCAGGTGGAGAAATAATATCATACAAGATGGAGCGATCCAGCGTAAATGAAAGTTTGGAACTTGCCTTTCCCTGAAAGCTCAGAGAGGTGTGATCTGAGAGGGGACAGTTTTATGGGTTACAGGTTTCAGAGTATTTAGTGTGTAAAAAACTGTAGAACGCTATCAAATCCTGTGAAGCTGCAGAAACGGAGATGGAAGCCTCAAATCCTCAAAGCAGACACTGACAGGTGAGTTCATGTTCCTGTAACTTAGCTACATACGGTGAATACCCAAGTGCAAGATCAGAGATTTGCTTTGCCTTTGTACTTGTCATCTTTTGTTTTCTGCACTCTCCACAGTATATTATTACTTTACCATAACAGGACCATCAGCCTTCCATTAGTGAAATATTAATATGCATCTCAGAAAGATAATTGCCCTCAACGCTCTCATCACCTAGACACCATGTTGAACTTCGAAACAATCCCTCCTGTCTGTTCGCCACGGAACAAAAGAGCCTTGGGTGGAGGAGGAACATCTTCATTTCCCTCACAGAATACATTAGGGCCCGTAAGTGGGTTTGGTTATTGCCGATGCTTGCGTTTGCGTTGGGCACCTGGGATTCTCCAGACCTGTTTGATGTGGCCCTTTTCAAGCACTCTGATCATCCTGTTAAATTGCGGCTAATGGACAGGGCCTGCCATCCGGAGAGGCCCAGACAACGGGGGGACAATTTAGTGACACGCACACACCTGTCCTTTGTAGTTGAGCGAGACATTGTGTGCACAGGCGCATTACTCTCTGCGGTGCTCATGCAGGCACTTTGTGAGCTGCAGTGTAGCCAGAGCTGCCATTTAGGCCTGAATAACCCCAGGTGCCATTACCTTGGGTACCTGAGTACCCGACCACCACCACCCGCCACACACCCACCCAACACACGCACTGACCGAACAGTCATGCAGCTAGTGGGGTTGGAGGGTGCTTGTACCTATTTGTGTGTGTTATGTATGCGTCATATTATGTGTTTGTGTGACAGCATGTACACAGTGGACACAGTAGGGCTGATGCCTGCCCCAGGCCCTCCAATGAAATCCCCTCCATGGAGAATAATAAATGGGGGGGTGGTGGTATTGTGGACAAATCCATCTATCCATAACATATTGTTTAGTTTAGTTTTTTAAAATTTATTTTAATATTTGACCTTTTTGTTAACTTTCTTTATTCTGGATAAGGCCCTAAAGCATTAAATTATTCAAAATAGTTTAAATGCTCCACATACCTTTTCTTTTTGTGGGTCAATATTATCATTATCTTAACAAAAAAACCTACTTTATAAGACCCTGACACTCATTTTTTTCCCTCATTTCTACTTCTTTACAGAGAATTACAGCCATGACATTTGATGCTAATTGGCGCAACCGAGCAGAAACTCTTTCTTCTCTCTCTGTAACAGTCTTCAATTTTTAAAATTTAAACAGAAATGACACAGATTATTATTCCTTCAACACCAAGCAAACAATGAAAAGCAAAACCAAGGCCTGAGTAAGGAGAACGCCGCCGCTCTCACAGACACACGGCGGGCTACTTTTCTGAAGTATGCTGGAACAAATAACTGAGCAGGTAACTGAGCAGAACCTTTGAGAAATGTCCGAGGCTTGGCTCCAAACCAAGCACATATTGAATGGCACCTAACAGTTTTAAATCAAGTCTGTGTGCCCAGCATCTGATGTGGGAGGGACTGGGAAAGGCTTTCTGTGAGCGCACCGGGAGATTTTTATATTTGAGCTTAGTGCGTGTTTGTGTGTGTGTGTGTGTGTGTGTGTGTGTGTGTGTGTGTGGACAATGACAGTATCTGTGGTGCCAGAGGAACTGATGAGCAGGTGGTCTGAGTGGGATTCAGCATACTCTCTCTCCCTCCTATTCACACTCATCTCTCTCTCTCTCTCTCTCTCTCTCTCTCTCTGCTTCTGTATCTGTGCGTGTATCTGTCTGTCTCTCAGGCCGTCTCGCTCACAAGTTTTTCTGGTTTTGTTTCATTTGTTTGCTGCATGCGAATCAGCGTTTAGGGTACAGCTCGAGCCGAGTGGAGAGCAATGCAGCTTACTCTTAAATGATACTAGAAATTCAAAAGCAGTGGGTTTAACTTTGGCTCAACCGCGGCAGCTCGGTTAAGAAGACGTGTTCACTTACAATGACGGCCTGAGACAGGGTGAGATGATATGATTGGACAGAAATATTCAATAGCGAAACAGAATCAAGGAGGTCTGCAGGAAAGTAAGCTCCATCGACCCGATATGCAATATGGGAGTTTTGACACCTGTGCTTGAATGTATCTTTGATGTTGCTATGAATAAATCATTACAGGAACTCTCCTCTTCGATTACAAATGCCGTGCAATGTTACATGACTCAGAGGACTCCGGACAATACCTCTCGCCCACGCACACACACACGCATGCATACTTTACATACCATCACTAACCAGATGTCTGCGTCTATTGATTGCTCCAGTAACATGGTTCAGCAACGTTCCATTTAGCTGATGTGAATGCAACACGCTTACTGTCCGCACACACACACACATCACATCATATCACACGGACACGCGCGCGGACACAAACGCACGTTTACACACACTCGGGCAGCTCGGGATAATGCGCTGCACGGTGTGCCTTGCACCACCATTCATTGTAGGTCTAATATGACCCATATGTTCGTGGCGCTTTGTTGACCCTGTTTGGACAGTGACACAGTGTTGAGTATCAGCTCCAGTCAGAGGATCAGGTTTTGGATCTGCATCTGCGGCTTCACGGGGACGTGGTGTCCCATGTCCTCTCTCCTCTTTATAACTCTGAGTCCTGCTTGAAAACCAGTAGAGTTTTGAGAATTAATTTTTGTATTAGAAGGGAGGTGGAGAGTCCTTAACTACCATTTTATTTGAAGCATTCGCTTGACTATTTCCATTTTTATGACTTCATAATTACTCCACTACATTAACCTGACAGCTTTAGTTACTAGATTACACTTTTACACATTTGATCAGTTAATAGCACCTGATGTGTAAAGTACTAAACAGTTCATGAAGCAGTTCAAATTAGCTTAGTTAGTTTTAGATCAGGTCCTGATTTACAGCACGATTTTATAAACTTTGGACAGTATTTTTAAAGCAAGGTATCTCTATATTGTTGTGTAACTGTGCAGAAAAAAGTGTAGTTCTGGTGTTTGTTTAGAAACCAAGGTATTGCATCAGTATTGTATTGGCAATTGGCAAAATGATATCCAGCTTTAGTGATAATTTGTAATTGATAATTTGTCAAGTTTGTCAGTTTTTCCTCAAAAAAGTGACAATAATTTTAACAAAAAATTTTAAGGCCATTTAAGATTGTGGAGATTCGCTGCGTTACTTTCTTAATGTATTAGATATTTTGGACTCTTTGTCAGGCAAAACAGTGTCAACTTGGGCTGTAAGAAATTGTGATGGATTTTCCTTTGAATTTTTCTGACATTAAACAGTTCAAACAGCTAAATTGAGATCATAATCACCAAATGTATAGATAATGAAAATAATAGTCAGTTGAACCTAGCTCAATATTATTCCTGTGTATTAATTTACAGTCATATGTTTTAGCTATATTGCGTTAATAGATATTTTCTTACTTGCTTTGTAAAAAACAGTCTGTGCCCATGAACCACATGACTTGTGGCCGTGCCGTGTCGGCGCTGATGACTGAGGAAGATGTGAGCTGAGTAACATCGACAGTTAATGATTGATGTGTTATGAATTATAAATAAGAGGGGTGAGCTTTCTGCTGCCCCGTGACAAATATTCCTACAGGAACATTTAAATGGTGGGGGACTCTACAATTCTGTGTGTCTTGTATGTGATGTGAACTCTACAGCGCGTTCTTAGCAGCAAACCGTTTTTCATTCTCTTCTGTATCACTCCGATCACTCTCCTGAGGCAAGAAGAAAAAAGCCAGCCTATTTTAAATATGCAAATATTTTAGGAATTAGGGGGTTGATTTGAATAATGATGTGAAACGACGAACTCATTTTTACTGGAGAGGAAGAGACATGGTTACTGTGGTCCACTGTCCTTTCTCATTAGCCACAGCACATCAAACCTGCAGTAGCTGTGTTACTGTGTGTGTGTGTGTGTGTGGGTGCGTGCGCACAGTGTGTGTGTGGATGTGTAGTACAAAGCGTCAGTCTTCCTTCATGGTTCTTTAATTAAGGAGTATTTTTCTGCATTTTTCTGTCAGTTCTTTATTAGTTATGGCACCACAACTGAAACCTCCAAACCAAGGGAAGAGGCCGGTGTAGGGAGGAAGATAAACAGCAAAACTGCAGACTGGACCATAGATGTACAAATTCATCTGGAACGTAATAATTTTTTTCTTTTTTTTGTTTTATCTCCTGCTTTAATCTTACATGAAAATCTGCTACTGCAGCACCGTTTCATCATTTATGCCTTTACGCTCTCGGCAGATATTTAATTGAAAGCTTCACTCAGATGAATTTGTAAATAATACTTTTTAATGGGACTCAAAAGTGTGAGGGAATTCATCGTTCACATTTTGATACATGACTGTAATCTGTTGATAATTTCCATCAGGGCCCGGGTACTTGTTAATATTTATTTGCTGTTTAGTTAAGCCATAAACCGCAGATCAATAAAGGCTGCACTTAAAGAAATGAGATAAAGGATTTATTTTTATTGCTATTGATTATGAAGTCTGGCAGAGAGAGAGTGGGAGAAAGAGAAGGGCTTTGCTCTTCTGAGAAAAGCTGATTTGAGGACTGACTAATTTGTCAGATAGTTTAGCAATTTAAATTTAATTTTATGGCCTTTGATCATTTCCCACAACCAAACATAGGAAGTACAAAGAAGATTTTAATTGAAGTTTGTCATATAATTATATTTCCCTGCGTAATTTTTTACATGGAGAATTTATATAGTGGGCTTTACATGTAATATGAAGATGATGAGCTGTATCTAGTGGAATGTACTTTCAACTATATTGATTCATGAATCTGGGTTTCTGAATGTCAGGAGGTGTGAGTGAGTGAGCGAGCGATGTTTGCCAGCATGAAGTAACAGCACGTCAGTAACAACTTCGAGCTTTCTGGTGTTCATCAGTGTGTGCGTCCTCTTGCTGCTCGTGCACACGCGTGCGCCTGTATTTGTAATTATTGTGTGAATTGAGCTGTGAGTAGGTGTTGTCCCTTGACCAGCACATAGCAAGCGATGCCTTGGCAGGTGTGGGATGCTACGTGGGCTAAGTCCCTCAGCCCGCCTGTTAGCCAGCCAGTCATCCACTCACTCACGCAGCCAGTCATCCAGGCAGGCAGGCAGGCAGGCAAGCAGTCACACAGAGAGGCAGAACACAGCTGTCTGAGCAGGCCTCCATTATCTAGCACTATCTATTGATTCACCCTGTGGGATTTTTCCTCTTTGGCATGGGATCATCTGTGAACACACTAACAACCTACCCCGCATAACACACACAAGCACGTCAGCTGACACACGCACACCTTCACACATGTATGCACACACAGATGCAACTCGTACAAAGATGGAACACACACATTTGCACCACCATGTGCTGAAATCGATAGCCAGAGGGAATTTGGGACCTTTTTTCAGATATATTTATTTTTTATTTTATGGTCTCTTCCTCTGATATTGGTTCGGACCCCATTCACCCTTGTGGGTGCTGCTGCTGTGCTGCTGTATTCAATCTAATTATTGAGCATGACAATGGGCAAGGACCCAGAAAGAATATTTCTGATGTTATAATTACTTTGGCTGCTTGCAAAATGAATCAGATAGTGTCAGTAGGATGAACAAATGGCTTGCGTTTTTAATTTTGTCTACACCATAGGTCTGTCAGCCCCATTTAGGTTTTTTTTTTTTTTTAATTTTATTATTTCTTGCCTTTTAAATCAAGTTAATTTTGCTGAAGAAATATGAGGATGATGCCCGCAACTCATGCCCATTCTATTTTTTTGAATATTGGCTTTTAATTGCTTCTTTGAAAAAGTGATGAAAAATCCACTGTTTGCAAAGGCGAGCGCATCTTATTTTATATAATTCTGCTGTAAAATAACAGTCAAAACAAAGATTATGTAATTAAACAATACATCACACAGAGACAAACAACATGTTTGCATTTTTATCCTCCCACGTGTAATTGTATGGACAACCCCAGCAGTTTCTTAATCAGCGAGGGTACACAAACAAATCAACAGATACAGTATGAGCAAGTGTAAACTCCAGATGATCATATGATTAATGTATTGGTCCTATGCACGCACTCTTCAGTATTATTGCCTATAAATAATGCATGAGCCCCAGCCTTTGTTTATGGTAAGATGTAATGTATGGTCTTGAGTATTCTGCTTTCATGCCAAGAAATGCCTCTCAGTACGCCGCGCTTCACCATCCTCTCTTCCCTCCTCCTTCCCCTTCACCGAATGTATGCTGTTTGTCTCATTTCTCTCAATCCTCCACTACTCTGCGCACAGCGCTGGCAGCGGGCTACACGCGGCTTTGCGAGCGGGAGGGGGGGAAAAAAGTTAATGAATAATAACAGCCATTAATCTCTGATGGAAAACATCTTTTCATATGAAAATCTCCAGGTTGATCTCCCAATCCCGCCACATTGTCAATCTGGAATATGGAGGCCCGAGAGGGAGAGGCTCTGTAATCTGCTCTTAATCTGTGTCTCCCTCCCCTCCTCTCCCCTACCCTCCCGTCCCCTCGCACAATATCCTCAACAGCAGCTGTTTAGCGCTCTGCTTGTTTTCATCACTATGGATTGCCTTTGAATATCACTCTAATATTTAAAGTGTCTCTCTCCTGAGATTGTCTCCAGAGATGATAGGACAACCATTTAGGGCTATTGTACAGAAGGAATGTGTACTTGGCCAGTCTGTATCTAATTTGGAAATTATAGTGATTACGAGCTAAATATAAAAACCCGGGATTTTGAGGCTGTAAGAGGCCTGCAGCGAAGGCTTACTGTATTGTTTGCCAGATGCGCACACGCATGCAGGCAACACACGCGCACGCTGAAGGAAAAAGCTGTCTGATGCGCTAAGTGCTGTTGTGTTCTGCTGAGTGCGTGTCAGCCTCTGTCTCCGTTGCCCTCTCTCCTCGCTCTTGTTCTTTTTCGATCCGTCCGTCTGTCTGTGGAGAGGGGAAACATTTGGAACAGCAACGCTAAAAGCCTGCGAGCGGGGATGCAGGGTTGCCTCCTCGGGCTCTTAGTCCACTCTGGACTTTAAATGGAGCCACACACATGATGGCTAACAGATGTTAGCCAGATTACACGCAACATGGGCCCAACCTCGCCTTAACTGCCACTGTCTGTTTGCCTCCACTCAAATGCTCCAGGTTTGAGTCCTCCCCCATCTTTATCTCAGTCAAATCCAGTGGTTACAGGGCGATCGGCAGGGTCAGAGATGCTCTCTGGCAGAGTGCTGGTTGCCTGCTCTGAGAGCAATGCATACACTGTGTGTGTGTATGTGTGTGCGTGTGCGGGGAGGGGGGTTATTGTTGGGAAAAGGGGAGCGTGACGAGAGTCTGCTGTGGATATAATTAATAGGCCACATGCGGCTGCACCAAATGTGTCACAGTGAGGGGAAATCAATCGATGGAGTCTGCCGGCATAAAGGGTGTGTGTGTGTGTGTGTGGTGGGGGAGTAGTTGAAGGGAGGACGGAGGGGGGGAGGGGCAGAAGAAAAAGGTGGAGTGGGATTCAGAAGCGAGACCCAAGAGGAGAATGAAAGAAAGAGGGATGTGGAGGAAGACGGGGAAAAGCCACGAGAAAAGGGTAAAAGGGGGACTCAGGACAAGAGCGGACGAATAAGAAAATGTGGCAGAGTTGAAGGGGAGGGGGCTTTGACTCTTCCCTCTCAGTTGCATAGAAATCACAGCCTTCAGCGGTATCCTGCTGAGACATTTGACATGGAAATTCATGACCGTGTCAATATATGGACATAACATAGATCTAACCCATACATCACAGGAAACTCCCCAGCTGCATATTTAGCAACTGCTTTTATCCAATCCAGCACACTGCTCGTCCCCGCGTTCAGTATGGAAGTCGCAGGCAACATCAAACCTTTGTTCCTGCTCTGCTACGGACATCGCAGATGCTTTTGGACTAATTGCACCCATAATTAGGATGCCTAAGTGCAGCGGGGGCAATACCTTGGACTCGCCACCCAGGTGCCAAGATACCCTGCTTCCTCAGGGCCCGAACTCTGCAGTTGGCCTGTTTTTAAAGAGCGCATATCTAAGTTTGGAGGCAGGGGAGGAAATCAGTGAAGATAAGAGTTGGATAGAGGGCTGTGTGTTGAACAGGCTGGCAGCAGACTGAGAGAAGCAGCCTGTCATCAGCTGCAGGGCCCTCTCTGTGTGATAGTGTGTGTGGTGGTGGGGGGGCACAGGGACACGTCTAGGCACACAGTCACTGATAGCGCTGCCAGGCGCCAGACACCCGTAGATGAGACAGGGGGCGTTATCGCAGACTGCTGCTGCTGTTGCCCTTGAAACGGTAAGTCGCGTGGGTAGGTGCACACACATACACGCAAAAAAAACAACATGTACATGCACATTCATATACTGACGTGTATATGCGCATTCGTGGATACACAAACACATACGGGCAATATGAGCTGAAACTAAGTTCCACATTCAGCTGGAAACCTTTTTTTGTCTGTGACCTGGGTACAAATTTATCCGCTGGATTAGTGAGCGAAGGTTTTTCACAAGATACATTTAAAATGAAGATGTAGGCAAAATTTAAAATCTTCAGTTAAAAAAAAAGCAGGATGCAGGCCAGATGGCTAACTGTAGATGGAGACGGTAGCATAGTAATGGGTGTAAAAATGGCCGGAGCTTTGGCAGAAGATGCATCTGTGTCTGCAACATCTCCTCAACATCTCTGCGGCCTTGTCACATGGGGCAAGGCGAGTTTCACATAACTCCTGTCTATCAGGAGTTGGCCACTGATGGTTAAAGGGCCCCTGCATGTTTGTTGGGGGTTGTCTGGATGCTTGGGTGACAGTTTCCAAGCTGCACCGCACTGCTGGCATCACATGCTGCAGGGTGTGTCGGTCTAACCAGCCTTTGTTTATACACCTTTTGATCTCCATAGTCATTTTATGCAAAATCCCTGTGGATTAGTCCTTTCTCTTCTTATAATGATCCATGTGATGTGTAGCTGTACCTGTGTAGCTTTGGATAACAACTTTAGTATTCTAGACTTTGACATTCCTTTACAGTTTACAGTACATTTCATTCATGCTACATATTCTGAGTAAGAAATTAGCCTTAGATATTAGAGTAGCTATGGCCTTTTTGTATTATATATTGAATATTTTATAAGTATAGCTGCACAGCTTTCCTGCTCCTTGTTGCAACATGCTTGTGCCTCATGTATGGCCATGACCAGCATCCTACACATTTAGGGATTACACACTGAAGCATAGGGTTATCTGATAACCCCCGGGTGTATTGCAGCATCATGTAGTACAGCCTCGTGCCACAATCACTGAAACTCGATGTGCTGATGTGAAAAACTTGGAGAGCAGTCAGTTTATTAGAGCGCACAGTATTAGCCAGAACCGCAAGCCAGTTGGAGCCAAAATGGGTAAAAAGACGACTCAGATGCAAATTTGCATATTGCAAGCATTGTAAGAAAAAAGCATGCTAAATGCTTGCAGACCAGTGGGTCTGGACCTTGTGGAGCGATGGTCCTCGGCTTCAGTACGCAACCCTGCCAGGTCCAGCTTTCTGAATTTCCACAACCAGTCGCCAATCAGACTTGAGATTTGTTTCACCTTAGAGTAATCCAGTGATAATTCCTTGCATTTTGCTCCTCCATCTATAATGCACCTCCAGCATTATATTGGTGACAGCCAGTCTAAATCAGGTGGTTGGTGGTTTGTTGGTTTTTCGGGCAGATGAGGGGAGCAAAGGAGCTGTCATTTGGTCTGAGGAACAAGCACCCCAGACCCAGAGCTGCCTGGTCTCTGTAACACCCCATTGCTGCCTCCCCTAGTAAACAGTCCATTAGCGTAGTGCTCCAAGGTAAACATACTTACTGGCTGGTGACGGCTCACCACTGTGGCTCCTCAGGCCCCGTGGCAGAGGGGATTTCATTAGGCAGAGGGCAGGGGGAGAACAGAGGAAATTAATGTGCCATTCAAGATGATTTCTTTGTTCCCCATCAACATGATCACAGACAGGCCGTGGGGAAGAGATGATTTACACACACAAAAGGAAAGAGACAGGGAGAGGGGGTGGGGGGGTGGGGGGGGTGGGAGGGAGGGAGGGAGCAAAAAAATATCACAAAAGGCTCCCAGTGCGTGAAATGTCTTCCTTTTGGAGAAAACGCTCTCGTCGTGATTTTTGTTATGGCTTGAAGTGCTGGAATTGTTTTCAATCAGAAAAGCCTTCTTGTTTGTCATTAAGGATTGGAAACGGAGGTATTTCTGAGCAAAAAGAAAGCACCGACAGGCACAACATTGTAATGCAATTTTTCCCTCCCTGCACTATCTACACACAGTAATCCAACCAATACGGTGATGTCCCGCGGCCTTGTTAAGAACCTGTTTCACAATGAGATTTTTTTTTTTACGGTCTGCTTTGCGACCTGGAGGATATGATTGTGGGGCCTGCCTTGTTTATTAATAACTGTGGTTCACCAGTTAATTATCTGAAAAGTACAGCTGATGGCAGAATATTGTATGTTGGAGGATAGTTTACAGTGGCACTGATGTATGAATGTATGTTCACAGAAGTAAAATTAAATTAAATCTAAAGTTAAACTTGAAAAGAGTTGAACATGGAGGGAATGTTCTGTTCAAAAGGCTACATTACAGAGAAAGAATGGGATGCAAGCCTGTCTTTAGTTGAGAAGTATTGAGTTGTAACCACAAAGATGTAGAAAAGCTAAAGATAAAACACAAAACACCCTAAAGATATGAATGTACATCTACTTGACCATTCAAGTACCTGATATTGCTTTGCATAGTTTTTCTTTCATAGATTTCAGGGCTGTTGCCGTGAAACAAAGCTGTAAAATCAGACCTAGCTGTGTCTGCATCCTTGGCTCCAGCTCCTTCTCTGCAAGTCCTGCTGGACTCTGCCAAGGTTTTACTTTGTCATTTATTATGTATTTGGTGTTTTGTGTTTTTTCTCTCTTTTTGACCATTGATCTGGTGCTGTTGTTTTCACCAGACTGTGATATCTGCTGTGAATCAGAGCGGGGAAGCTGGGGTGAAGGTCAGCGCCCCCAAAAAAGTGTATTAATGCCTAAACTAGAGTACAAAAGTGGCAGGTGGATCTGCACAAAGACTCCAATCAGGGTGTCATTGAAAGACCTTTTTAATGAAAAGGCATTGCTATTGAATTTTCAGCTAATCTACAAGGTAACCATAAACTGTAAACTGTGGTCAAAAACTACAGAAAGCAACCAAAAGCATAATTGATGACACGTAAATGCAGAGTTTCTTGGCCCACCTTCATGGATGAAGATCTCAGACAGCTGGGATGACCTCGGAGTAGGAACACTTCTTCTTGAGGGAGCCAGGTGAAGTGATTCATGCATCTAATTACTGTAGGATATTAACAGGACACTTTTTGCTTTTTTCACACATTGGACAAGGCCGTCTCAAAATTTGCCTCACATTCCCATAGAATGGACTGGAGAACATGCAGAAGAACAGGACCATCGCAGTTAATCTGCTATTTCACCAAGCTGACATAACACAGAACTGCAAAAGGGGCTGTACGTTGAGGAAGGAATGAAATATGTACAATATGACCCACATTAACATTCATGGAGTTCTTGCTAATGTCCAAACTCCAGCGAGAGCTTTTTGTTCATCATCATTATACAGACAAGAATGTAAGAATTATTTTAATATTACCTACTTGTACTACAATGAGTGGTACAATGGGAAAACAATCATTGCATTATGTTTCTCATGTAATATGAAAAAAAATCCATAGGTCTTGTGGTCACTGTTAAGAATAAGTATTGCCACAGCTAAAGTTGCTGAATCCAGAAAACTAGCACCTAGGTTTCTACGGCCATTCTGCATTGTACGTGTCCTCAGACTCACCAAATCTTTGAGGGTTAACACCAATTTTCGTGTTTCTCAGCTCAAACCAAAACTCACCAGTCTGTACCTGCCACGCCTGGTTTTGTCTTCATCTGCCCGGTCCCGCATGCCTGCTCCCTGTTCCAGCTCTGTCCCACCGCGGACCCTGCATTCTGCACCGGCCTATGATTCTGAGCCACCTTGCTCAGCTTCACCCTCCTCGAGCCGTGGCGCGCCCACCTGCTCCATCTGCCTGCTCACCCAGCCCGTGAGTCACCGGCTCCAACCCCACCTGCTTGAGAGCCGCCGGTTCTCGCCCTGCTTGTCTGCCTGGATTCCTGTCCGGGATCGCGATCTGTTGGCGCCTGGTTGATTCTTTTAGGAAGCTTGACCGAACTGCTGCAGCAGGTGCATTTTTGCTCCGCATTAGTTTTCAGTTTCACTGGACTGAGCACAAGAAGAGAATATCTCTCCTCTTTTGTAAATTTTCCAAAATCTCTGTAGATTCCTGCCCATCAGCTTGATTAGCTTGAGAAATACTTTTGTCTTGGTTCTAAGTTTCTTTTGAACTGTAACTTTATTTTTTTGCCACTCTATACTCACCTGGCATTTGTGTCTGCCTTTTGAGTCCACCAATTTATTTAGCTGCACATAGATGCAAACTGTTATTGTGAAAACAGCTGCTGCAGATATCCTAGCATTCGTACAATGCACATCCATGAACTATAACCCATCATGTGTTCCTCGCTCTCTCGCTCTCTCTCTCTCTTCTCCATTCACCTCCTCCTTCCATTCAGGTCATATTCGGGGTTGTATGACACCTGTGAGCGATGTGCCAGGTGACATGAGCTGCATATAAATGACTAGGAGAAAAAACATGGCCCTTTATATTTACACACAAACACACACACGCAGACACACACTGTGTATTTTCAGATGCCCATCTCACTGTGCTAGGAGGCAGTTTTATGTAGCCGGTGACCTTAGACTGTGGAGCAGGTGTTTAGGGTCTGATAACATCATGACAGAGAGTACAGGTGTGACGATGTACAGACAGGAAGGACACACACACACACGCACGCACCCACACACACACACGCACAGACACATATTGTGTGCCATATTGGATGGTGCGGCTCTTTGTTCACTGACCAAAAGACAGTAACGTCATACCATGGGGGATTATTCTCACGTTTGGATACAATGTGCATGCAGCTGTGAATAAATAAAACCTATTTAAAACAGAACCGGCGACAACATGGTAGACATGCTCTACCTTGTACTCAGTGTAAGCCTTTCTACAAATATGCATCTGTTCAATACAAACAGTGCAAACATAATTAATTAACAGCGATTATGTGGACACTGTGTTTGCTTCCTGTGAAATCCAAACTGCTTACATACATGTCTCATGTCTCTTGTAATAAATGTGTATTATGTTTTATACCCATTTAAAAATACCAGATCCTCTTCAGCTCTTGTGTTGATGAAAATGATCAGCGACCATGTTTTCCAGCTCTGGCAGCAGTGTTTGAGCATGTGTGGGTCTCTGTGTGCTGTGGCCATGCATATCTAAGAACCTAAAGTTAAATGTCAGCTCTCACACTGGCCACAGGGAGACTTGTCCTCTGCACCATCATGTGGAGAGAAGCAGTACAGCAGTGACTTCATTGACATTCGTCTCATAAAGGCAGAGAGGCTAACCCGGCCTCAGAAAGTAATCCCCCTTTTCCTGAGACGCGGGAAGAGGACACAGTGTAAAGCTGATCGATTTGATCCTAACCAGGAAATTGGACATGTGGTGCTAAAGCTAAGAGAAGTCTGCCGTGCTGCTATCCAATCCTGTAGTTATGTCCTCAGGATGAATTCATAAACTGCTTCTGGATAGCACCGAACTATGAAGAGATGTTTAAAAATTCAAACTATAACATAAAAGTGCAGGATTTTTTGGGGGGGGAAGTCCTAGCCTGTGGTGTGATGTTTTGTTGATATCTAACGATGCCCAAGGTACAGCCTTGATAAGGACCGATATACAGACAGAGAATGTTTTGTCTCTCCAGTTCTCACTGAGCATGACAGAGAGGATTTCAGAGACCGCTCTGCCAGATGGGAGATTGTTCCTTCATGGGTATTGTCTGCGAAACGCCTCAGAATATGTCAGCTTTATCTGTGTTAAAACATACCAAACATTTTTGCATGCGATACTGTGGTACCGGAGCTGCAGCCTCTCCCATCTGTGCCGTTGCGAACTGTATCTCGGTCCTGCAGCATCCAGCACACGAGGCAGAAATAACTCCACTGATCTGAGGAGAAGGCCGCCACTGCCAAATTTGTGATACGTAAATGTGTGAAATATTGTGATATTGAGACGTGGTTCCAGATAGATTATGTTGTATCACTGAGCTGTGTTTTATCCTTCTCCCCCACTGCTCCCTCTCCTGCTCGCTCTCTCGCTCCCTCTCGCTGTCCCTCTATCTCGTTCACACACACATAATGCTCTATCATTTCCCTCATCCCATGCGAGAGGTGTGAAAGGCAAATATATGCTCTCCTCCACTGTGGACATAATACTGAGGTCATGAATGGAATGTTAATGAATGTTTTACCACATACCTCTATCAGTGGACACGCGTGCGCACGCACAGATTCACACTCGCGCACCCGGATTCGCCGAGCGAGTACCAACCTCGCCAAAACCATAACAATACACTATTTCAAATACGCATTCCTTTGCGAGCGAGTGGGTGTGTTGTTTTTTTTTTTTTTTTTTTCACACCACGGCAGCTTGATTTGACTTGCGGGTTGTGCTGCTGCAAAAATCTGAACGAAAAAAAACCCAAAACAAAAACGGACAAAAATCAAACTAGCTAGGTAGCGGAGGGAAAAGATTGCTGTTGTGCAGATGGGCTGGTGCGTCTCCGAACGCCACCTGTGAACTTCGAAATCCATGTCATGGTGGGAATTGCGGTAAAGGGAAACAAAGGGGACAGAGGGTGTGGGAAGGAGAGGCCGCGGCTCGCGGATCAAGAGGCTGTGTTTGAGTATCTTATCGCGGCTGTCGCCAACTCAACCTGGCTCCATTGACTTTGTGTAGGGATTAGAAAGGCCCACAGCGGCTGATTATTTGGGTGAGTGAGCGGTTCTGTGTAAACAAACATTGTGACCGGTTCCAGTCACAACACGGCTGGTTGGCCCCTGACAATCCGTTCACACACTGTTGTGCATCATGCTTCTCCTGATGTATACTGATGGGTATGGACCGCTGATATGAACGATGAATCATTATGGTCAAGGATGCTCTGCTTAAACTCTTGGTTCAGAAAAGAAGGTGGATTTGCAGACATAAAGGATATAGCGGAAAGGTATTAAGAATGTATTTTGACTTTGGATTGATGCATTGTTCCTTTTTAAAGTGAAACTTGCTGAAAGATGGCAAACCAGACTGAAGCTACTGTGACCAAAAAACTGTTGGCATGTGCACAGTTGTTAAAGCCAAGCGGAGTCAATCGAAAGCATATTGGGGGTCTCAGCATTTCAAAGAAGAAGCGGTATTATTTTATCAACAGCACAATAACATTATGCCAAGCAGATGGGATATGGTGCGAAGAAAAACTTTGAGGAAAAAGCATTTATTTTTAAACACAAGTCCTCAGTGAGACTCTTGCTTTATTTTTACCGCAACCTTTCACAGCGCACTTTTTTTTTTTTAACAAAGGTAGAGTGAGAAGCACCCATGAAGAGGCTGTGAAGTGTGCTGCATCTCCAGATATCCATTCCAGATGCTGGCTAGACTTAGTGGAGCCGGGGCCTGTTGTACTGGAGGCTGGATTTAGTTGTCTTTTCCTCCAGGTGTGATGCCTCATGCTGATCCCCCCCACCACACACACACACACATGTTCCATGGGTCTTATCCAAACACGCCAGGGCTGGTGACAGCGCCGGTAGGCCTGCCCTCCCTCCTGTCTGCCTTTCTCTCCCTTTTGCCTGCCCCGGTGGCCCACCCACCCACACTGCAACAGCGGCAGCCGACCAGTCCCTTTCTCCTTACCTGTCATCAGAGTCGCAGCCATGAATGTTAGTCCAGAGAAACCTCCTTTCCTTTGAGCAGTTTTACTCTTTTATTCCATGCGTTTCCATCTTTTTCAGGCCTCTGGCTCCTTCTGGGTTTGAACCCCTTTGATGGGTGGGGGGGTTATGTTCACACCGCTGCTCCACAGGCCCTGATGCAGGCCGGGACAGGCCGGTTGTTTCTCCAGTAACCCAATCATGCTCGACGGTGATGTAGCACGTATTAAACTTGTCATATTTCAAGCCTGGTCAGTTTTAGGACGAAGCGCCATCAGGGAGTGTTAGGAGGTTAAAAAAAACAAAGTGGAGTGGAAAAAGAAAACAGAAGCTCTGCTGTTTTGTGTATTTGTTCCCCAGCTGAATGTTCAGCGTCTGTTTCCATTAAAAGTGTGGGTGAGCAAAATTCAGTCTTTATCCAACTGTAAACTAGGCTGACTAAAAGGTCTCTCTCTTTGCAGTCACTTTTTGCTTTCCACCACGACTCCATTCTTCCATGACAAAATGAAAGTCTTCCTTTTAATGTACATGAATTCCACCTACTCTCAAAGTTTTTATTTCTTTTCCTCGGGCAGAGACAGATAGAATGAGTGGGGACAAACATTATTAGCTAGCCCACACAAAATATGTTGTCTCTTGGCTTGAGTTGGACGCCTTCCAGTTTTGGCATAACTGAGGATTACACATTTATGGGAACAAGAACCGCAGATCCTTCTTGTAACGTGTCGGCCCTTATTTCTTTGACAGGGATTTGTCTTGGTTTGTTATCATTATAACAGCCACTGAGCTGATTGATTGTTTCTTTCCCACTTAGAGAGTTTTATCACTGAAAAATATTTCAGAACTGATTCACTAGAAGTCAATTATGGAGTTACAAATTTGATTAGAAGGAATGATGAAGTCAATAGATTGATGTTAATCTATAGACTGTTTTTCTTCAGAAGCTCTGAATTTTAATGAAATAGTCCTCTTTACTAAATCCATCAATCTATTGAGATTTCTCCAAGGCTCTTAAGTATTAAAAAACATATTTTGACCTAAATCATACAGACTCTGGATTGGGTAGTCTGTGTGTACACACGTGCACATGCATGTTGGCGTGTGTAGTCTTGTGTTGTCATAACTTTGCTGAGATACTTTGAAACTCCCCATGAGCCAAAGCAATGTAAATGATTTCCTGATGTGTAAGCCATCGCTGCTGTGATTAGGCACACTGAATCAAGATTTCAGCGTATGAACTGCCTGGACTGTCTCCAGAGCTCATTACAAAACACACGGATGATGGCAACACTTAACTTTTCGCAAATGCGCAGTGACAGAAAGTGACTGTGATTTCATTTCATTTCATTGTTTTTACAGTATAAGCACAACAGTTCTGTCTCCCAGCTGGATGATGGTGGACAAAACACATTAAACACACGACAAAGCCTAATGCAAATAACACAGTCATCTGTATCTTATCAAGTAATTTTCTCATCACGTTTTGTCCAACATCTCATAATGTTGTAATTGTCTGTTGGAGGTGATTAATATGTTGTGTCAGACAGAATCAAATGCCTGGCAACTTTAGCTTAATATGATGAGTGCAACAAATGTCAGGAAGCTGTGGTTTGGTTTGCAGGCTGCGGTTCAGCTTAAAATCTTCATCATTGTCGTACTTTTTTCTCCTTCCTCTCTTTACGGTGGCTCAGGGATCTCTGCTCTCCTGCACTATAAGGTAATAGTGTTTAGTTTGAATGTCTGATTAACCAGGGAAAAGGCTGATTGATAATGGTATGGAATGGACTGGATTATATTTTAACATATTTTAATGTGCTGAAATCCTAAGTCTATCTGGAATTGGCAGTCAAAACCTCAGGCTATGTCCACAGTAATACAGAGTTTAGCCACAAAACAGCTGCAAGCAGAGACGACAATGTCAGCAATAGTTGTAAGTCGTTATTCAAGTTGCATGGCGAATAAAGGAAGGATATGTCGTGACTGATAAGACCCAATCAGGAAGCAAATTTAGGTGTCTGCGTCATCGTTTCCAAAAGCCTCAGTTTCTGCCCAGCAAGACTAAAATGCAAATCCCAGCGTTTTCAAAATAAAATTGAGCCAGCAGTGTTTCCGAGATTCTCCGTCATAGGGGCTTGAAAATTGTTGGAGCGGTATGGACACTGGGTGTAAATGTAGCAACAGTGATGCATTTTAAAACTAAAACATATTTGTGTGGAGGGAGCCACAAAGCAAAGTCAGACAAGACTTGTCTGGGCCTTTCTTGTTAATAGGAACCAATGATTTCCCACTGTTAGCTCCAGGTAAGCCATCCCAGTGGCAGTGCCACAGGGACCTTTGAACCACCATGTCTCGTGACATTGCCAGCCATCCATTTCGTTTCCTCTGCTGGATGATGGACTTCGGTGAGGCCCCAGTGCTGGTATTAATTTCTTGGTCCTGTTGGCGTCCGTCCCCTGGCAGCCCAGCGCCAGCTCCAGCCCCAGCCTCCGCCTCAGCCCCAGCTCTGGTATCGTCTCCATGTTAGAGTGTTACTGGAAAACCGGCCAGTGGGATCTGGCTCTGATAATCATTTCAGGCTAGACCTGCCAGCATCTGTAGCAAAGCTTGTAGGAGATGGGCTATTAGTATTCAGAGAGGACAGACGTGAAGGAAAAAATAGTACATTCATCCTGGAATCATACATCATCTTCAGAAACCTGTAACAAAAAAAGAGAACTTTTTCTGTCATCCGTTCTTCTACAGTGTGGCTTTATAGCTTAAGACCGATATGGTGCATGCGTTTGCGGAATTTCAGTGTGGTTTCCAACGTTTTGAGTAATTTATATTTGTAAAGGGCTGTTTCCAATTGCAAACAGAAGGAATAGCTGAATAATGAAGTGGAACTTTTTAGGTTTTCGGCTATAGATAAAGCACTAAAGTTCACAAGTTGTTTCATGTTTAATGCATTCACCACTCAAGCGCCGTAAACTTATACACACGATGAACACTTTTGGATAAAGAAAAACACATTTGATGATCCATATTGCAAGTGTTCATATGCTGGAATGAAACCTCCGTACTGCAGCCACTTTGGATTATGTTACCATAAGACATGGATTCCAGGCAGAACGCTGTGTGGAGGTTTAGTCCTTTCAAGTAAGCCAAGCTAATGAAAAACAAACTTGCGCATTTACGTCTCCATGTGGCCAACAACCTCCAATTTTTCATTTTTCACTTGTGGGGATATTTTTCTCATCGCTGTTTGTTTCCCGAACCAGTTTTAGGTTCATCTTTGTCATTTTCTCTCTGCGGGAGAAAAGGGCATGTTCTGCTAGTCTTTCGACCGTAACAGCATAGTGCAACATCCATGACGTGTACATTATTCGTAATTGTCTGTGTGAATAGAGGTGGTCAGAATATCCCCACTGGATTGTGTTCTGCTAGTCCGAGGATTCCAGTGGCTTCATGGGATGCCGCACGGTTTCGGAGGCTATTAGCGAATGTTTAACGTTGAGTCAACATGAGGGAATACTGTACCTTCCCTCTCTTTATGAGACCAAGATGCAGAATGATTAAACCTCATCTCCGAAAGTCATTATAACTAGGCGTACTTGGACTGGAAAATCTTTCTTTTTTCTTCTTCTCCTTTTTTTTTTAAATGAACATTTCATGAGTGATTTACACAATTTTCTCAGCTCAGTGTGTTGGCCCCTTCAAACAGGGATGTCCATTGGGTTTTGGTCTTGGATCGATCAGCGACCCCCGTAACCCTGACAAGTTCTTCATTTTGAAGAGCAGGGGAGAAATACAAGACATGGAAAGTAGAAAATGAATCTTGAAAACCTGGGAATCCCATAGGAATAGCAGGAGCCAATCCTGTCATTATAGCAAAATTCACTTGCTGTGGTATGGCATCTCTTCCCGCATGCTTCTTCTATTCTTCTATTTTATTGAAGTTATCTGTGCATGAACATTCACCACATGACTTGCTGACCTCCGCTGCGATGCCCATGAATCTCCTCCTTCCAGGTCTAAGAACTCCTGAGAGATTTCTCCAACAAGCTGTTGTCCCTTCTGTAAACACAAGTAGAATACTGTGTGCATGTGTGTGTGTGTGGATGGGGTTATTCAAAAGCTGTTCCACTTGCATGGCAACGCCTCATTACCCATACTGCCTCTGTCTTTGCCCCGAAGTGGGGTGAGGCTCCCCTCGCTGGGCCCAGTCGTCAAGGTGACCCAACATGCCCCAGGATGGCAGGCAGGCAGGCAGGCAGACAGGCTGGGAGAGAGGGGGGCTGTTCGTTCTTTCTTTATTGTACCGAGGCTCCCGTATGCTTGCTGGTACACTAGGCCCTGGGTAGTTCCAGACTGCCGCGTGCGTCCCGGTGAGTAAGCAGCTGATCTCATTTTTCAACACACAGCTGCCCCAACATCAGGACCAGGTGAAGGTGACCTCCCTTGCCTGTTGGAGTGCCTCTTGAAGTGGTGAGGTGCAGCTGATGCTGTGCCAAAGCCAAAATTATCTTAACTTCTGGTGACATAACATTTTGTCATTGTTTTAATATTAGGTCAGAACAAAGCTAAGTTGTTAAAATCGGCATCAGTGTCGTTCTGACATCCACAGTGTGCACAAATACGACAGTTGTCGCTGAGTTATTGTAGCAGGCTGCACGCTGATCGAGCCTCCCTGCTCTGCGACAACAGACGGATCAGAAAGCACAAGCAGGCTTATAACTGTATATCTCACCCTTTTATCTCTGCAGACATCCATCTCCATCTCTTGTTCACTCTCACTCCATCCATCCCTCTATCCATTCCTTGCCCTCATTTGTCTCTCCCCGTCTCTTCCTGTCACCCCCCTCCCTCTCCCCCTACTAACACAGGACAGATTGGGAAGCCGTGATGGCGGCACAGAAGTTGAGGGAGAAGCTATTTATCCCAGACGGATCAGGAGGTGTGTGACGGAGGTGTGGACGGTTGCTGCAGGTCAGTGACGTTGGCAGGCGCCAGGCAGGCCGGCCCACATGGCTCGGGGACTGTGGGACTACAGACAGATGGCACCTGGTGGGTGACAAACAATTAACAAACCAACAAGAATAGCTGGATCGGCAGTATACCCACAAGCACGGGAGATAGCAAGAGAGCGGGTGCATCTGTGCTCTGAACACTTTCACTCTTTACTTTTCCTCTTGTTTTGTATAACAGTTGCAATTTACCCATGTGTCTTTCTTCACAAAAACACTCTTGTTGTCGTGTTGCTATAGAACAGTCTAAATAAAGCGGTGTTGAACATATGCAGCCAGCATATGTTTCTGTTTATTTCAGTGCAGTTTTGAGAGAAGCAGTGGGTAATTTAAATGTACAGTACAATGAAACACATTTGATATCTACTTAAATGTTAAGCAAAAGTTATAAACAATCATATAAAGTTTCTTACAGTCAATAGCATTACTCAACATCATTGTGCTGCGCTTATGTGTATGTGCTTTGTTTTTTGTAAAATCCATGCTGGAAATTTATTCAGCCTGTTTGCTCAAAAGTGAGCCTGGTGGCCAGTGGTATTTCACTGCCTAACTACATCCAAATGTCATTGTGATTGGGTGTTTCTGCACTCCACTCCCACTTACTGTACAGTGAAGATGTCCTCCATTGGTCATAAACAAGAAAATCTGCAGTTTTGTAATCTCTTTCAAGAGTGTGGAGAGGATTACTATCCCGACCTTACTGTGTGTAAGTAAATGGCTGTCATCTTGTAGAATTATTGCTTTGGACTGGCACTGGTCCTAGTGGATGTGTGTGTGTCTGTGTGGTGTGTGCGTATGTGTGTGTGAACACATCTGGAGTCTAGACTCTGTGGCTCTGTGGGCAGGGTCCTATCTACAAGCAGCATCGGGTCCGGAGACCGGCCATGTTGACATAGGTGGCACACACATACCGGCATCTGTTTCAACAGTCAGTACTCTCACCAAATACCCCCCCACACACACACATACACACACACACACTGGACACGTTTATCCTCCAGTGAGGGATGGAAGGAGGGAGGAGGGGACAGAGAGGACTACAAAGTGGAGGTACTAGGGGGAGAATAGGGCCTGCTGAACCCACAGAGGTCCCTGGTAACCAAAAGCAAATGCCTCTTCTCAGAATCAGCACTGTAAATCCCCCAATCTCCCTCCTTTCCATTGCTGCGTCAGGATATTAAGACATGCGAGGAGAGGACAGCATGTATAGTATATGTGTGTGTGTGTGTGTGTCTTTGTCTCTTCCCTCCATGCTGGCTGTGTGTGTGTATTTTTGTTCGTAAGAGCGTGTGCGTACATGGGTAACAGACAACGTATAATGAATTTCCTCTTGAGGAGTTATGGCTAATCGTGAAAATGGCCCCATAGTCTTGTGGGGGAAGTCTGTGTGTGAGAGAGAGACATAGAGAGAGAGAGAGAGAGACTGCCAGTGGGCTGCATTGCAGGGTGTATGCTGAAAAAGCCTTTAGCGCTTCCAGATCAGGGAGTTTTATTAGCCCATATCAGAGCACTGCCACTTTTGATTTACGTCTGTGTGATGTCACAACACACGCACACACACACACACACAAATGCATGCGCACCATCATATACTACACTGCCTAATGTGCTCACATACACAAATAACATAAGAGAGTAGGACAGAAACACTGCAGTGAGTCAGACAGAAAGGTGAAATGACACAGAACCGATGGATATAGACAAAGGAGTAAAAGATGTATGAAGTGACAGGGGAACCAGTCAGAAGGATCGCCGCAATGCTCTGTAGCCAGTTTACATAATGGCTTGACATATTAATGGAATAAACACAACGATAAATCTCGGTCAGCGAATGACATGCAAAGAATGCCGGCCCAATATGCTTTTCACAATAGGAAAATAAACACTGATAAGACTGTGGGAATAATCGTGATGACGTGTGATGCTCGGTGCATGCGTTTGTATGTGCACGAGCACACCCACACACTCATGCACACACACAGATAAAGACTGAGAGCAACAGCAGCACCTACAGTGCAGCATCTTACATTTCATTTAATACAGACTGCTACGAGAGGATGGAGAAGAGTTCATAGTGAGTCTATGAGTCTATTTCTGCAGATAGTAGCTGGAGCAAAAGAAGTGCCCATTTTCACGCCAACCCTTTCTATTCTTTAAAACGTCCTACAAATGGAATTTCTAATAACAAACCTGGTCAGTGCAAGCATTAAATCAATGAAAATGAATGAGCTTCTCGAAAGTACATAAAAAAATCAATTTTCACATGCACTTATTATTCTACAGAGTAGAGCTGAATGTGCTCAGCTTCAGTGTTTATGCCACGTCCAAATGTCGATGAAAACAAGGGGCTTCTCTCAGATGCACGTAGCAAATAGAGATCTGCTAATAGAATCTGAGCTATAAATTTTCCTGCCACCTTCCCTACCTTCAAGGAGCCTCTCGGTCGATAAGGGACAAAGATTGGGTTGAAAATTGATTTTCCAGAATAATTGCTATTCTCTTCGTCAGGGGGGACTCGAGTGTCTCCAAGGCTTTTTCCTATTACAGCTGCTGGCTCTCCAATTTACCTGCCCAGGGAAAATACATGAGGGGGCACAGCCTTTGGCCCCTGCAATCATAAAGGTTGTGGAGCTTCTAGCAGGTACAATTTATGGGGAGTTCAGATTGGCCGGCGGCATTCTGTAGACTGATAACGTTTGACCTTTACGACGCAAAACCTGAAACATGAATGACAGGTTAACTTTTTATTGTCTTGTTGAAACCGCAGTGAGCATATTTATTTCGCAGGTTGAGGTTGCGCAGGTTTGCGCAGCGCCGCGCAGGCTAAATGGTCCCTGCTACACGGCTTCCTGTGTTCACTGCAGAAAAATGACATCCTTCTGTCCTCGCGTTAATGTGACAGATATGGACAGAAACCTTCTCTTGTTGTTGACAGCAGCTCGTCATTATGCTGCATGCGTGTCATCGCCGCTTTGATCTCCTGTGTCCTGCAAGCAGCTGCAAACAGGCCATTTGTAAGGAAGGCAGTTACCAGACCATTCTTGACTGAGTCTGATGTGACTCCCCACAACCTAGCTGGTCTGACCCTCCTGCAGCTGATCTCATCCCTTTGTACCATTCACCTTACAATAACAACAGCCATTTATCTCAAATAATAGCATGGCACTCGAGCCAGTAATGTGTATAGCTTTAACCAGACACGGTGGGCAAAAAGGTATTTGGAAGCATTTCAAAGTCCATCTGAAGACTGCCAGACACCATTAACCGCCTCAAAAGTGAAAACACTGCTTGTAAAATAGCACAAGTTTAAACTAAATGTAGAATCACTCATGGCTTTATTTAAACATTTGACATGGACTCAAAAAAAATCCCACTGGGTCTTGCCTGTGACTGGCCTGCGCAAACAGCAAAAGAAGCGTGTGCGATAAATGCTGGGTGAACATGGAGCTGTGCTTCACCCATTAGAGATGTTTGGTGTGTTGCACCGTACCGTATCACTGTGTGGAATAGAGGGAGTGATTCTCTAGCCCCCCCGTCCTCCTGCATATCATACTTGGCTGCCATCTGAAGCCTCCTCATTTTGCTCCAGTGTACAAAACCCTATTGTGGTTTTCCTGAGATAAGCAGAGAGGGTGGGGAGAGAGAGAGAAAGGAGAGAGAGAGAGAGAGAGGAAGAGGGAGAAGGAGGGAGAGAGGGTGAGAGACTTTTTCTGGAGGCGCCAGACCTATCTCCTCTATCTCCTCCAGGGATACATGCCGGCATTCCCAAAGACACTGGTGCTAAGAGGCTCGTCGCCCTGCTGCCCTCCTCCCTCACACACAGGAGAAGGAGACGTGGAGATTTATGTCATGGTAATCCAATCTCTTCCCCTGCTGAACTCCCCGTCTCCCCTGGCTGCCTGGGAGAGCGAGGGAGAGTTTGAGAGTGGAGGGAGACTGCGAGGGCTGCTGATGTTTTTGCAGAGCAGAGGTGGACTGAGGCAGACGCAATGTTCTCTTTCTGTTGTCTCTATCTGATATGTGATGGCTGCAGTGATTTGTACGTGTGACCGCAGTGTGTGTGCGTGTGTGTGTGTGTGTGTGTGTGTGTGTGTGCGCGCGCGTGCGTGCCTCGGTGTTTGATATCTAACACCATTGGCCTGACTTTATTTTGGACTGAGTGGGACTGACTCTGGCTCTGAGAGGAGATGCGACACGTAGAGATGGCAAAATGGAGGAGGTAGCGTAAACACGTTTACACGCAGACACACAAATCGCTCATGTGTTCGCACATTTCAAGCCAATATTCACACCGTTACATTTTTAGGATTCCCCTTCTAATGCTCTTTTAACATTCACCAGATTTTCATTTTGTGCCTGGAAAAATGATTGAAAGAAACTGCCAAAGAGTTGAGACTTCACCAAAACAAACAGATGCTGGGAAGTAGTTGCAGAGCCAGCACGAAGTCTGCACTACTTCTTTCCATCCGTACCTATTAGAATTCAAAGAGTCAACAATGTAGTGTCGGTGTGCATAATGAATGAAACACAGAATGTGACATCTCCTTGAATTCATAGGTTTAATATTTCATGGTGTAGAGGCACACCTGAGAGCTGAACATATGACTAAATCAAAACTTAATGTGGAACACGCAATATGATGAAATTATGAAGTCAGGGGGAGGAGGAGACTTGACTTACTGCATCAAGGATGACAGAGTTAGGTAGTAAAACACTGAACTGCAGTCACTTTTTATTTCAAACTTTTTAAAGGATTTAATCCATCACTGTGTAAGTAGCAAACTAAATGAATATGTGCTCTGCGTGTCCTACATTTGACTCTGAATCTATTTAAATCTATTAAATTGTAAAGCTGTCTCATGTTTCTCACCTGCACAAACTGCAAGAGAAACTTCGTTAAATTAGAGTCCGCGCATTTACTCTCACCTCAGCAGCACCTCCAAACATGTGTTGAACCCACCAGGAGTCAGCTTTATGGAGATGTGTGAGTGGATGTGCGTAATTGCATGTGCGCAAGTAGGCCTTCCTGCATGTGTGTGTTCGGCATGACGTGGCGACCCCCTGCCCTGTTCAAACACGGTGTTGGCTGCGCAGGCAGCCTCGTCGTCAGGCTTGGCTTGCCGATGGTATACACGCTGTGCCCGGCACCCCACGGAGGGGGAAGGAAGGAGCGCAGCGGGGCCAGGCTGCCTGCAACACCTCTCCCACCGAGCCAAAGGCCCCTCTGGTGTGGGTCTCCGAACACCAGAACAGGCCCAGGGGGAAATGATAATGAGGACCGAGACTGTGTTACACAGGATAACACAGAGGGACACCGTCGCAAGTTTTAAACCACACACGCACGTGCATACACACCAAGAGGTAAACATGCAAATATAAAAGCATATGCACACAAGCACGCCTGCTCATAATCAGGCTGGCAGGGATGCAAACATTTGAGCACACACACTTGTAATCTAGTTTATGAGAGGATATTGTCAGTTCGTAAAAAATTTGTGAAACTTAAATTGTGTTGTTGTGTGTCTTTGTTAATTGGTAATGATTGATATCCATGTTTTCTTTACATGGCCGTATGGCCAGTACTGTGACATCTTTGATGAGGGCTTAGTTTCAGAAGATAACAGTCTGGAAGCTGTCGTTAACAAAGCTATAACCAAAGATAGTAATTTGATTTCAAACTAATCTGTGTGCTGCCAGATCTCCCCTGCTTCTGAAAGACCTAATTGCTCCTGGGCCTCAAGTACAACCGATTTGACAGAGATGAGAAACAGATCTTGAAATGCGTAAAAGCAGAATAATGCTCAAAAGCATGTCTGTTACTACTGCTGCTAATGTGAACTGCCTGTGCAGGTTTTTGGACACACACAAAGAGACACATTTGAGACCAAAACAAAGCACCATGTTTGGCTTCAAGTGCACACAGGGTGGCAGGCTGCACAGGCTTGTCCAGTGCCCCCAGAGTCTACCACCTGAAACTCATCAGAAAGTGGTTTTTTGAAGCATGTTCTCTTGGTCAAACATCTCCAATGTATTGCTGTTGTCATCCTACAACATCTGTAGAATATGTTCTAGGTTAAGAGGGTAAATATTTATTAATTGGTTGGAAATTAAATGTCAGAAACAGACCTTGAAGTAATTTATTCCATCCTGCCATTATTGAGCTATTAAGTTAGTTAATTAAATGTATATATTAGTCATTTAAATGTACGGGTTGTACATTTTAGGAAAGAAATTCAAGCTCACAAATGGTCAGAAATGTTTCCCTTGATATCTGATTCCGCTGCTACACATGGCAATATTTCTAATGCCCTATCATGAGAGACCCAAGCCTGTTCTGTTCTGGAGACTTTTGTGCTATGCAGCTTCAGTTGATGAAACTGGGAATTACTGTCTTGACAGCTATGACTGTTGAACCGTTTGCAGCAGTGATCCTACTAAAAATGTGAGCAATCTGAAAACAAAACCAAAAAGTGACAGGTGTCGGCTCGAGTGTTGATAGAATTATGCAGATCAAGCATTGATTACAGCACCAGTGGGAAGCGTGTGGGTTGTAGATGTAAACCATTGCATGCATGTGTGACTGCTTTGCGAGATGTTAAAGATGAGAGGGAATGAAAATTGGATTAAATTGTGTGTGGCAGCTCACTGTAGGGATGTAATTAGGGACAAACATTGAGACGCAGAGTCTGATCTCTCCTGCTGGAGGTTAAGTGAAATAGGAGCTGTGAGTCCCAGTGTCCCGGTGGCACAGTGATTAGAATTTCCTAATGTGGGGCTAATGGGATGTCAGCCGGGAGCAGAACCCCTACACAGAACCACTCATAACAACAAGTGGTCAAAGATCAAGCCTGATTAAAGAGATAGAGAGGAGAAACACGAACACATTGCCTGTGTTGATGAAGAAGCAGACATTTAGGGGAGATATGAATCCTGACTGTCTCCTCTATTATCGCACCATTCAGGAAAGGGAAGAGGGAGAAGCGGTACAATACGTTTCTGAAATTAGATACACTGGGATGTGAGGAACAATGCTAGCATTTTATTGTAATAACCCACAGCTTGCAAATGCTTTATTTCCACAAGAATGTTATTTTACTCCCAGCTCTTTATATGCACAACTCAAACCTCAACAAGTTGCAAATCAGCAGATTTATACATCATTAAGATTAACCACAAGATAAAAACAATTGTAGACAGATGTCTGACTCATATTTTTAACTATTTAAACTACTATTACCATTATTCTCCCTCCATCATCAGACCTCAGATTATGGAGGTATCTCTGTATCTCCTCATCAGCCAGTTTGTTTTATGTATTCACCCACTCCAGCCGCAGCTTGCGTTTGCATATTTGATCAAACTCTGGTGAGGATTTCATGCCGTCACTAGATGCCAGTTGCAGCGGGCCCGTGGTTGAAATAACAACAATAGCAGCACAACTTGACTGCCAGCCCCTGATGATGAAACAACAGGGGGAAACAAAAGCAGCCCCCAGAGCTGCAGATGTTGACGCTGGAAGCTGTTTGCTATGTGAAGGTGTTTGTGAGGTAGAGGTGGTGGTTCTTTTTTGTGTGAGTGTATTTGAGTGTGTATCTGATTGTGTGCGGGGTGTACGAACACATGTACCCGCACGTTTTTGTGTGTATGTGATGTGTGCACATGTACTGTATATCCGTCTGAGTGCACGTGTGTCAGTGCTGTGGGCCCGTGGCTACGAGGAACCCAGCTGGGAGGAAGAGTGAATGCATTCATCCTGGCTCTCAGGGGCCGGGGGCCACACAGGTACCCAACGAGGGGATGAAAGGCTGCTCTGCAGATGTCACCCGCTGGGGTTCAGCGGCCTAGCCAGCAAATGTCATGTTTGGCAGCTGGCACGCTGCTGCTCTCCCACCAGTTGTTGGCAGAGGCGTCTTCTAAAGGATGCTAGAGTGGGATGCAAGCACCGGGAGCGCCCTAATGGGAGCAACATTAAAGAGAGTTGCTGGCTTCTGTCTGTCATAGAACATTAACCTTGTCCTGTTTCCTCCTTCTCTCGGGCAGTTGACGCATATACGACCCCCCTACCCCCCCAACCCCCAAACATGTGCACATGTACACATTTCTGCACACTTTCCATTGAGCCCACTTTCTTCCTGTTTATCTGCTTTAAAGGGTCAGTCCACAAATCGGGAAAAAGGAGACCTTGTCCACGTTTCGAGATGCACACCTCTGAGATTCCTGCCTCCATATATGATAACCTGTTTTCTCAGGGGAAATTGTTTTCATTTTGACCCTCACCTTTTCTAAAACATTGTCTCACTGCCTTTTCCCTGTTTTGCAGAGCATATGGTGGTGCAGTGTCAAAGGTTATGTGACTGGCCAGTGGTTTATGGACCCTCCTGCTGTCCTACAGCTGATCTCCCAGAGGTTTGTTACATACAGAGACGTTGCTTGCGATTAAGAAATGTTGCACATGGCTAGGCAACCAGATGTATAGTCACATACACATTGAAAACACAGATTTTTTTCTATAACACATCCTCCTACACAATATTTTTTTCAAGTTAGTAACTTTAAATAAGTTTCTGAATAAGATAAAAGTAGTAGTAAAGTATATATATTCAAGTCCTAAAGAATACTATAGGCCAATTACAGTTAGTCTGATTTTATGCTAGTCTTTAAGTGTACAACACAAAAGGGTGGTGTGTAATTTTGCCTGCGAGTCACACAGTCATCCCATTGGCACTGACAATACTGTTCCAGTTCTTGGCCTTTGTGTTATTGTTCACCAGGGCCTGTACATGAAAATCCCATTTGAGCAAAAACTAAAAGACAGTATTAAAGAAAGGTCAGTTTTTCACTGTAGGATTGCTGTCTAACAACACATCAATCCCTCCATAGTATGAGAAAACACACACACCCACTGGCACTTTGGTATATGACCGTGTGCGTGTGTTTATGTGTTGAGTGTGTCGGGGAGAGAGGGAGTGAGCAAGTGAGATAATTTTTCTGATCATTTTCTGTCAAGTCCCTAATGAGAAACATATACATTCTGCATTTGGAAAGAATGATGAATCAGTGGGTCCACTTACTCATCAGACTACAAGAATTGCCTGACATTTCCACTGATGCTTCTATGCCTTTATTTGCTTAACCGTGCCATTGTAAAAGAACGGTTTTGTCTAACCAATGATTTATGTTGTGCAACATCTGTGAATTATTAGTCTGAATATGACTCCCCAAATACTGGCAACTGGCAAACAAATTCTAAGTTTGCACCACAAAGGATCTGTTGTCAGAGAAGAACTTAAACTTTAACATCATATAGATTATAGTCATTATTATTGCTGTAGTTATATGACTCTGTTAAATCAACAACTATCAACCTGGACATTTTAAAATAGATGAAATGTGCTGAATCTTTACTTTACTGTGGTATTTTAGTTGTTGTTTTGGGTTTTTTTTTAAACAAGTCAGAGGCTTCTACATGGTTATTAAAGGTGCAAATCAATCAAACAGCAAGCACCAAAACTCAAAACAGCTAAGCTAAACTAAGGTAACATGCTTGTTAATTTAGCTTAGACTCGAAACAGGGGGCACCCCCCCCCCCATATATACTGTATGTGTGTGTTTGTGTATATATATATAGATAGATAGATAGATATAGTACATAATACATCATATCATGGGATAAGACATTACATAAAACCCATAAACCCATGCATATACATTTAAACACACACCTGCATATATGAGCAGACTTAAACACACACACACAAACACAGTCACGTGCCAAGTGGACAAATCACGCCCAGGGGATTTGGATGCATGCAATTAAGATTATGATCAATGACAAGTCAATCATGTGAGCCTGTTCTTCGCTCCCTTCACCAAGTCAGCAATTATTCTCCAGCTGGTGGGGTCTGCCCTGAACCATTGGAGGAGACATTATACTCCTCTTTTTCCATAATTTCTTTTTCCTTCTGCCTCCACCCCCCTCCCTCCTCCTCCCTCTCTTTCTAACCCTCCCTGCCCTGACTTCCCATACAGAGTAGTTTGCTTTGTCCTCCCCTGCTCCTCCTCTTCTCTGTCATCTCTGTGGAGCAGTTAGCTCCGTCAGTCACATCTGACAGCTTGGGGCTCTTCATCATTAGCCCCTGGCCTCCCAGCCTTCAGACTCCATGTTAGGTCAGATACCCCCCCTTCTCAGCACCAGACAGACAGATGAGGGACGGGTTTAATGTTCCCTTCGGGTGAACGTTAAACTTCAAACTGCCAGCTTTGAAAAGGTGATTTATAGTTTGTTGTCATAATTTTTCGCTGAGTAATGTCCAAATATGCAAACTTCTTTCAGTTATTGATGTTTTTGGTGCTGTCACGTGAAAGGAGCTGCACATTTTGGTGACCAGTTTGAGCTGTGTGAAATGTACACAAACAACAGCAGGAGAAGGACTGCACCTGTCCTCGTCCCCGTTTTTGTTCTGCAGCTCAAACACACTGGATTTCACAGCTTCTCAGGTGCATTTGCTACTGGGCTACCAACTGCACTGAATAATGGTGCCCTGTGTTGTTGTGTATGTTGAAGAGAAGCATGCGCTCGGCTCTGCCCATTATTCATAATAGAAAGGCTGGCGGACCGGCCAGCAGACCCATCACTCCTGTGCTATCTGAGAGCAGATAAAGGAGGCAGGTGTGAGGAGGAAATTAATGTAAATCCATCAGTCTTCAATTAGAGCTCTGCTCACACCCAAAATAAAGACTCCATCTCAAACCAATAGGACCCCAGCTTTATTCACATCCCAGCCCCACCTGCACAGCCACAACAGCAGGAGCAGCCCCACAGTGTAAACACTCAGGAGCTATATAATGCAATGTTTAATGATGAGAGCGCATGGGATGTGTGATATGTGCAGGTGCAGGGTGTTATCTAGCTCGCGAGCAGCAGCCATAGTGTACACGGTTGTCCATTAGGCTCCCAGTGTGTGGCCAGGCTAATTCTGTGTGCCTGGAGGTGCAGGGGCAGAGGCTCTCCATGGACTGTGGGCTGGGGGAAGAACTGCAGTTTAACCTAATTTGTTTCTAATTACAAAGACAGGAAGTCCACCTGCCACACATACGGCTGTGTTCTCCTCCCCTCCAAGGGTTGGAGAGAGTCTGGAAAGACGAGGGGAGGGTCGAGAAGGGAGTGAGAGTGAGCTTCAATCATTTGATTTTCTTTAATCTTGTGCTGTGTCCTTCTGTGGAATCTAAAAAAAAATCCCATCATTACACACCATGTGCAGTAACCCCACAACTGATACCGATATCAGTTGATACCAATGAATATTTTAAATGTCTACCTGTAACAATAAATATTTAAAGAGCAAATAGCCCATTAGATAAGAATTTAAAGGAGCTCTTGGAGTTTTACAAATGTCCAACTGAATGTTATCTGACAAGAACAAAACAGTATTATCTCAGCATTACCATTATAGGTATGGTAAACCTGAATCAGCCTTGATGTGTATCTCTTGGTCGGCGACTTGGGAAGATTTACATCTCATTGTTATTAGTCACAGGAGTTTGGCTTGTTTGGTGACCGTCGGGGCTGCTGTTAGCCATAACAGCTTGCCACAGAGAATTTGTGTAGTTTGAACATGATGCCGTTAGTTCTCAGCTGTCGCATGGCGTCATCACGGGGAGGTTTCAGGAAGCCCAGGAAAGAGCTGGTGAATGAAACCAGAGAGCAGAATTTAATGCAGTCATCCTTGTTCTTGCTTCTTGTACTTGCTTTGTGTTGTCTGGGCTTAGTATTTGGATACATGACTTGAAATTGTACACCTTTATTAACTCACATTTCACTTCCTCTCTGCTATTGCTTTGGCTATGGGTGATATCATCCTTCATTATTGTTATTATTGTATCGGTTTGCATCCCAATTGACCAAATTATATCAGAGGTTTTGAAGTATTGTGTGCTAAATGACATGGCAGACACCAAGCAGCTCATTTCATTATGTCATTAAAGGATAAGGATCTTGATGCTCTCTCTCTCTCTCGGTCTATATAAATAATATATATATATATATATATATATATATATATATGGGGTTTTTATTTTTGTCAACAAGTCTAATGAAAAGATCAAAATCATCATTGTGCTAGTTTGTTTCTCAATACCCAAAGCCCATTTGCGATGACTGAAGGTGCAAACTAAAACTTTCCCTGATGATGATGCTTTGACATTGAACATGTCAAGTCTTGGCTATTGAACAACAACCTTTTAAATTCAAGACTGTGATCCTTTTTGGCATATTCAGCACAGAGGATGCTACTAAATGCAGCCGTCTCTGGCCACAGCCTAAGCCCATGTAGCTTTGCAACTCGGGAAGGCTACTGTGGCTTTCATCTGTCAGACCTTATCAGCTGACCAGATCCCCCAGCGGTGTTAATGGCAGGCTCCGGTGGTGTAAAGCTCCCTAACAAGGAATCTGATTGTTCTGTTAATGTGTTACTTCCTGTCGGAGTCACAGCTCCGGAATGGAGCTGAGTGGCCAGTGCCGGAAGAAATCCCCTCATCTGAGCGATCATGAGCCAACCATCTAGCCAGCCAGTGGACCACTTAGCCCTCTACAGCGTGTGATGGAGGAGATGGATTTCACTAAAGCACGGTGTGCTTAACCTGACACCTAGTCTAAGGACCCCAGTGTTCCAAATTATGTCGGACCAAATCACACAGAGGGTTTGATATACACAGACACTACACAAGTCTATATGTACCCCAGTTATTGATATGTAATTTTAATCATATGTAAAGCATATCAAGTGGTACATGTGATCTTATTTTGTGAAGCCACATGGCATCAGCTTATAAAATATCTTATGTGTGGTGTTATTGCTATGTGGCATCTGCTGTGGTGACTGTTGCCACTGTGAATTTCTCCAGCTTAACCCCTCCTCCTGGATTTACACTGTGTGCACAACTTTGATCTCAAAGTATTAAAGTCAATAGTTTCCTAACAGGGTGCAGAGTAGAGCAGGGGCTTATGGGGCTTTAGGCCCTACTCTACATGCAGGGAGCTATCTGAGACCAAACAGTGGCAGCATGGATGGAGGTGAGGAGATGATGGGGACAGAGAGAGAGCAAGAGAGAGAGAGACAAAATAGAGACAGAGACTATTTGGCTGATGTGGGTGGCAGGTCAACTCCTTGGCAGAGAAAGTGCTGTGTTGCTATGGCAATATGCCGTTTTACCGACCCAAGAGTCATGGGCCAGGGTAACATCAGCGCTGTGAGCATTGTTCAAGAAGCAGTGGAGATCAGGGCCTTAATCGGTCAGCACTGATACGAGGGTGAAGACTGGGAATAGAGCCCGGGGCTGTTTGGAACAGGAACATCAGTGTGCACGCACACACGCTCACACACACACACACACACACACACACACACACATATCCTTATGAACACAGCAGCAGTATTGTTGATTTATAGTTTGCAGAAATTCATCGTCATTTCAAGTTACTATGGAGGGAATTTCAAGAGAAAATCTCAGCAATAATAACTTAGTGTGTTACAGTCTAAGCCTCATTTCCCCAGTGAAGAGGATCAGCAATTTGCTCAACCAGTTCAATATGTGTCACTGCTGTTGGCATCCCATGTTGCTACAAAGAAGTCAGTAAAGAGGAACTAGCGTAGTGTTCCTAAAAGTCTTTTCCCACCAATGCTCGAAAAGTCTGAAGAGGAAATCTATCCTGAAGTTGTGTTACAAAACTTAATAACTGACTTGACCATCTGATTCACACTCTATCTGTCCAAGACATGGCACATATTTATTTCCAGCCAGTGATTGCATCAAATTTGTCCTGTTTTTAACTTTGTTAGAAAAAACATGCTTGGCGGATGCACGGTACACACTGGTGGCTGCAGGGAGCCAAAAGCACTTTATTTATGTTTGGATGGCAGCGGGCGCTCAGTTCTGCTTGGCACAGGCAGTGTGCTGTGGTCTTTGGCACCCCTTCGCATCCCTCCTTTCCCCCTGACATACACTCTCCCCATCTCTATTGGGCCTCTGTCACGTCTTTTGTACGTGTGTGTATGCATGTATGTGTGTGAAACTACACGTGTGCACAGGGCCCTCCTGTTTACACATTCGTTCAACTATAGTTAAGATATTCACTGCACTGAATATCACATAAAAAGAGAGAGAGGGTGCAGCGATACTTTATATCAATTTTTCATACTCACTTATCTGTACTTTTTCAGAAAAGACTACTAGCTCCTCTAATTAAGCATGAGAAGTTTTACAAGTAGTTTTTCAAGTTGAAAGTAGTTTTTGAAATTGAAACAAATCTCCAGTGCACCTAAGGTCATGGGACTGCAAAGCTCAAAGATGAAAAATACTACATGAATTACGATGAATGCATACGCCAGTGGCTAATCTTCTACTTTGAGACTTTGCTACTTGAAACTTACTTAAGACGTCACATGCAGGGCATGAGTGACTCATGTAGTAATGCCAGCCAAGTGCAAATTCTAATCTCCCCTCAGCTCTGCTTATGCAGGAGAGAACACTCTGCCAGGGTGTCCACTGAGCACAGCCATTCCAGAAATTCAAAGTTACAAGGTCGGTGTGCATCTGCTGCCGGCAGAACCTAAAGTAAGCAAATATCCCCAGGTCTATACCCTAACAATCTCATTTATTATTTTTCCTCCACCTTCCTGGCGCTTTTCATTTTACCTCAGGGAACTGACTGACCCGCACTTGGTATATAAATATATAATTTATATCTCATATATTTATAAACCAAAGCAAGGCCAGCCACCGTAAAAGGAAGCAAGGCCTTTTTCCTTGTGCCGGAGCACTGCAGAGTCTGTTGAGGCTCAAACCCAGGATCTGTAGCCTGGGTTTCCTCAGTCCGGGGCAGCCAGTGTAGCAGAGGGCTGGGAAGACAGTGATTCTGGTCAGGCAGGCAGGCCATCCGCGGCCAGATAATGGCTGATACTGGGACTAATTTGGTCATGTGCAGGGCTGCCGGATGACGAGGGGCTGATAAAGAAAACATGGCAGATAGACAGCTGGGCTGCTGGAAGAGGATGTGAACTCTCTCCAGATCCTGGCTGGAGAACTTTTAAGTGTCCCGAGCCTGCCTGTCTGTCCCTTCATCTGTCCACTGTCTCCCTGTTTATCAGTGTATCTATGAAATCAATCCTTGATTATGAGACTAAAATGTCGTCACTCATCGAAGTGTTTGTGGTTTTGAAATGTTGGCTAGTGACTTTGGGATGGAAACTTAGATGCGTAATCATTTAAAATTGACTCATTCCAGCATTGTCTCATTTGACCAGGCAGTGTGGGTTTGCACTTTGCCAACACTATCATGTTGCTGATTGACGTCTCAGCTGCAGAACAGCAGCGTATGGAGCCCCCAAATCATCAAACCAACCTGGTGGATGGATGGCAATCACTAGAGAATGAACTGCTGTGTTGGAAACATACTGTGAACATGAGCAGTCTTGGTCAGCAGAGTATGATTACAGAGCAGCAATGCAGTTTGAGAAGCCCTGCCGGGGTCATATGGTTCTGACAATCCTGGTCTGCTTAGGCTAATGCAGAGCCTGTTGCCTGGTCTAGAGAGGGGAAAGACAGAGAGATAGTGTGTGGTGGTGTGTGTGTGTGTGTGTGTATAGATTGGCTCCCGGAAGAGCCGCAGAGGCTCAGGACTGCGAGGAGGCTGCTGGGAAATGTCTGTGTCACCGGTGTCACCCAGGCAAGGCAGATACACAGAGCAGTAGTCACGGACACATTCTTGGCCCGGGCCGATCTCCAAACACACTTGCTACCACGATCCCCCTTCTCGCACTTCCAAGCTCCCACTCTGCTTCCTCCTCTCTCTCGCTCACAGATGCTCTCTGTCTCTCTTTCTCTCTCTGGCATCTACAGCCCTCTTGTGCGTGCGTCTTTGTTGCCTCTGTAAAAGACAAAAACACACACTTTCATGTGTCTTTTCTGAACAGCTTGGTGAAAAAGGTACACCGATCAATACGAAAAAAAGAAAACATTTTTGAGGACCAGCAAAGAAATAAATAAAAAACAAATAAATCCCTCGTCATGCTTCATTACAATATATCTTTTTTTATTTTACATAAGAATCCTACAAAACAGTTGTTTCAGGGTATTAAGCTTTAAATCATTCTCCATTGTTATAGTCTATCCTGTGTAATTTAGTCGAACAAGGCTTCTAACCCATTCAGTGTAGAGCAGGCAGAGGAGCCAAATCAAGCTAACTAGCACCCCCTTTTGAAAGTGCACTCTTGACCAGAAAAACACAATCTTCTATCATTCTCTTCTCATCAGCTCTGAAGCTCATGAGGCAGATGAGCTTTCTGTCAGCCATGCAAATCTAGATTGGACTGTCTCACAGAAGTGAATGGGTGGAGTGATGAGCTGAATTAGCGATTAATTGGGATTAAAATGTTTACCACAGGAGGTTGTTGTGGATGACCTTTTATGTTCAGCGTGTGTGCGTGTGTGCCTGATGGATGCTAGAGAAAACAACAGCTCAGCTTTGATTAATATGGATTAGGAGTCTTAAAACTCATAATTCACAGCATGTACTGGACAACAAACACATTTGGTAAAACCAATTCCTCTGAAATATGAAAAAAAGATTACTATAAAAAATAATAAGTCCAGCCCTTTTGGTTCATCAACTGTCAGCTATCAAATAAAGTCTTAAGTTATCTGTGTTTTATTGCAGAATATATCTGCATCCTAAGAAGCTGTTAGTGGGCAGGGGAGAAACTTGGTGGGCAGGGGAGTTTGTATTAAAGTTTGTATTAAAGCTACCCACTCAAGATGCCACAAGCAGTATTATGTGATTAAAACAGCAATTTTAGAAAGTAAGTGCATCTTAAGCCTGAGGGGCTAAAGCACATTATGTGTGTTATACATGATACCTGACTTTTTTTTGTTGTGTTTTCCAGACTTGCAGATAAGATTTTTCAACAGCTTTACAGACAGAGTTTTCTAGTTCTTTAGCCTCATGTATTTTAGAGTCAGATGTCGAATGCCTGTTTATCGTTCTGTCCCTAAATGTGTTTGATATGTTAATATCATTTTATTTTTCTTACAAATTCAGTACGTTGCAGCATTGCCTCATGCTGATCAGGTGCACTGGAGGCATTGGACCCCAGCCAACAAATCACCTGGTCATACAAAAACACATATCATGCCAGTCATTGTTTAGCCAAGACAATACATATATACATTGGTCTAGTCCTTGCTTTCAATCCATTCATCCATAGATATAGACTGTACATCCATGTAGACAGATGTCCAGGCAGCTCGTCAGTGCCCCGGGAGTTTGAGCCGTTACACGAGAGAGCAGTGTGGGAGAGACCCGATAAGCAGCTCAGACTGGTTCATTGGTAGCAGGAGAGGAGCATGGGAGCTCCTAATGCCAATATCCTCCATTCTAAACCCCAAATTCTTGATCCATTTCCTTTACGAATAACTGCATGCTTCAGCTACTGCATGATTTTTCATACATCCATATACACAGTCCTGCATTGGTTCTCATTTTTCCTCTTGCAACATGCATCACCAGCATTGCTCACTGTTTCCTCCACCTCATATCTTGTCTGCCTCATCACTTTCATATCAACCTCTTCCCCCGCCTAACCCTCCCGTCTGCTCCGAAACACCTTCTTACTCGAGCCCCACTCCCTCCTTCCTCCATGCTTTGCAAACACAACTAGTTTCTGCTCAGAGTTCGGAGGCGTGGAGGTCAAAGAGGAGACGGAGGGCCGGGGAGTGGATGGAAGGGAAGGGGAGGGCTGAGTGAGTGTTGAGCTGGTCGGTCGGTCAGGTGCAGCGCCACCAGTGATCATTAGGGTTACAGCTGCCCGGGCCAGATTGTGTGCTGCCTGCACCAGGCGAGATGTTTTGCCCAGGGAGAAGAGCGAGCATCTGTCTGTCCCTCCCCGTAGACAGCAACCTCCTACCAGCCTGTCCAACTCAACCCAACTGGTAACAAGGTCACCCAACTCTTACTTTCTCTCACTCACGCACACCCACTCTGAACTACTCTGTACTTCTTTTCCTTTTTTTGCTCACTCCCTCCTCTACAGACAGCTCCTCTCACTCACTCTTGTTAAGACAGGTTGTGAAAGCAGCAGGCCCTTAGTGCAGTGCAGACTGCAAAAAGCGAGTGCATGTCATACTTTGGACTGAAATGAATTTTATGTGAGCACGTTGCCAACGCGCATAACACTGCAGAATAGCTTTTCCCTTTTAAACTGTAGAAACTGTTTATTCGTTATCTAGGCCCAATGTTAATTACATAGTCTGATCTCTGTTGATAAAGGGACACTTTCATCATAAGAAAATAATTGGCTCCACCAACTTGAGAACTAATTTTTTAAACATTTTTTAAAACCATTGTTCCCCTTTATCTTATCAAAATAGTACAAAATTATAATTATGCACAAAGCCCAAAGGGGAACTTCTATCTGTATGTGTATTCACTGCAGAACTGACATCCTTTAACTTCAATTAAAAGACTTGGACCTGATGAGATTGCCCAAGGAGACACTATATTGAACTACCCTGAACATAAAAATATTTTAGTTTTAAAATGCATTTTGTTTTTGTCTTACCTCTCATTTTAAAATAAATCACATTGTGTGGCATCATGAAAGGTATTAGTCATTCTACCATCTTTTTTTAATACTTTTAGTTCCTTAAAGTAATAGTTTGAGAGCAAGATGAGATGATTTTTACCACTCTTGTATTTCTCCATTCAGTATGATGCAGCAGCTGGTTAGCTTAGCGTAATGATTGAAGTCGAGGGAAGCAGCTAGCATGGTGGCATTCCTCTATCAGCACCTCTAAGGCTTGCCAATTAACACGTTAAATCTTGTTTGTTTAATCAGTGCAAAAAGTGACAATCTGAGATTATGTTCGGTTATATATGCAAAATTATTTATTTGGCGGGTGCTGCAAACCCTTGTCGTCCTGTCAGGTTCTAACTAGCTGAGTCTCCAGGAGTATGGCTTTTGAAATGTGTTCTAAAGAATCCCACACTACTGAAGTTCTACCCAGTAACAAAATGTTTTTTGATGAAAAATAATTTCATGGATTCTATGGATGATTGAAGGTTTGGTTATCTAAACAATTTGCTTCAGAATGTTCGAAAAATCATTCCAAATGAAATACAATCATGCCTGTAGAGTTTATTACAGTGGAAGCGGAAGTGTATAGCTAACAAAGTATGTGCAAGTTAATAGGCCACAACAATGTGACACTGTGAAATCTTTGAGCATAGAGGGTCTGCTGTTTACACTCAAATCATCAGCTTCCTTATAGATTATGCGGGGAAATCCTCAGAGGGGTGATTTCTTCTTTGGTCGTGTGCCAAACGTCAGTATTGCTTGATAGGGTTTGAGGTGATTTGCTCATTGAATGCATTAGGTGATGGGTGCTAATCTCTCTGATCTAGCTTTGTTTGTGGAAATAACAACAGGATTTTATAAGGAGAGAAAATCTTACCAGGCAACAAATAACATATGGCCTTTGTTGTTAATGTATCAAACGTACTTCCCCCTCGATAAAAATAAAGAGGTTATAAAAACATTTAACATGGCTCAACAGCACTGTTGGCCCTTTGTTTTTCGAGAATTACAATCAAGGTTCCAAAATACATATGCATGTGGCATCTACAGATAAATGCAGTATAAAAAACACAGCATGTGGTTTTTCACACTTGCCATAAAAATCCTCAACATGTTCATTTAACACTCATTTTGAACAAGCAACAAATTTGGTATCAGTCAGCAAGTGGAGGGGTTAGAAAGCAGTGCAACCTGTAATTCATTTTGACAGCATCATCTGTACTCAGTTGTCAGCCAGACTGAATGAGCTGGGCCAGGAGCTGACGGAAAGGGGCTGAAACAGGTGTGACACCAACTTTCTGCCTCACAGGAGACGATAAAGCCCTTGGTCAAGGGCACAGCACCTGGGCCATTGTTTTATTGCACAAAATGGCTTTTAAGTGCAAATTTCCACTTGGTCCTGAAGGAGACCTGGCCTCTGCACTTGCTTTACTCATCTGAACCAATATGTGATCCGTCCTCATTTGCATAATGGGCAGAATGGAAATGAGGGGCCAGCTTTGTCAGCCCAAGACAAAAAGAAGAAAGAAAAAAGGGGCGACAGACTGATGCCATTTTGTTGAACTGCATCTGTACAAGACAAAGGTGTGATATCTTGAGTACCATTTGACCACTTTTAATCATGATCAGAGATTATATACAGCACTGCCACTCCCATGGTTTGACAAAGGGATTATAAGTGGCTGCTCAATGGTAGATAATCAAACAAAATGGTAGATAATCAAACAATATATACATATACATCCTTGTCTTTTGTTAGCTACTAATAGGATTTAGACAGTTTTTAATTACAAAAGCCCCTTTTTTACTTTGCAGGCTACTGTTTGACACAGAGTATGAGTTATTGATATGCTGACAGCTTTCACTCTCATAGAGGGCTGGGTTCTCCTGGTTATTTTATGCTGACTGCGTTGCACTCACATTGCATCATGTGTTTTCAAGTTTCATCTTTCAGCCTGCCCAACACGAGATCAGTGAGTGAGGAACTGGCAGTTGGGGCTAGAATGTATTCCCTTGATGAATCTGATTCTTTTGCATCTCTCAACTATCAAAACTATGTCTGCTGTTTTGTTCATTATAGATGATGAGACGCGTCCGTTTACTTGGAGTTAGAGATGTCAGACTGTGCTCAGCGATGCAGCAGTTCTCCAGGATCTGGTGGGTTGCTGAAAAGCCACTTTAAAAACATGCCTGAGGTTCTGCAGGTTAGCAGTTTGAATCTTATCTCTGTTTTATAGTTCCTTTTGCTGTTTTTTTAAATTGCGCTAATTTCTAATTGCGCATTTATAGCATAGTAAGTTTTACAGGATAAAATAAATGTTAAAATTTTATATTCTCATCTTAAAATGTGGAGATAATTTGATTTTGGTTTTGTGGCGTAGCTTTCGTCCAACAAGCTGCCTTTTACATATCAGTAACATAAAACACAGCAGTGTGGTTCTAAGTTTGTGCCGACTGATGTGACTTTCTTTATCAGTGTCTGAAACTGTGCTTGTTGCTCTGCAACAGCATGGCCTCCTCAGCACCTGCACAATGGGCCTTGTGGCCGGGGCTCCAAACTGTCAGCAGTGGTGCAGTGCAAAGAGCAAGACATCACTGCCCGCATCCTCGCTGTGAATCATCTCTTTCCTTCAGTTAACCACTGCCAGTTTTTATTGTCATGTGGGCTTCTTTGATCTGCAGACAGCAATGTGGTGAGACAGTGCACCCTAGACTGAAGTGCAGTAGGAATGCCATCCAGAGTGACACATCTCAGCACATAAAAAGACATATGGGTAGTAAAAAGTTATTGTTTGAGTATGACATGCAATTACAGTCATCACCTGTAATCAGTGATTGTAGATTTTAAGCACTCCCAGTTGAAATATACCACAAGAGCCAAGAAGGTCTGCCTCTCCTTTCTTTTGATAGTGATACGAGATACAGCTTCACAATATTTCAGAGGCATCATGGATTTCTCTCTTAACACTTACACACACAAATAAGAAGAAAATGAGTAAAAGAAACAAAATGTATGATTCCTATTGAGAAACTAAATTACCAAAGCTCATTTTAGATGTCTGAAGAATAATTTCTTTTCTGTTTTCTATTGGAAAACATTGTTGGAGATGATAGAGAAGATACATGTGGCAAAATGATATTTCCAATAAGCTGCTGCTTACTTTGTCATTTCCCTTGCCATGCTCACACTTGGGCACAAAGGTATTTACTGTAGTTTAATCTTCTTGAGCTTTCAACAACCAGGAAACATGTCCGCATAAATTCTTACATGAACAAATACACAAAGAGGCAAAACCCTGTCGCCTTGTTCTCCGCGAAGGTAGATTATCTGTGAATGCAGAGAGGAATTTCTCGGGGGAAGCTTTGGCGCCGAGTAATAAAACTCGGAGAGTGTTGCCTTTGCCAAGCTGAGACATCTGGTCACCTTATCACAGATAAGTGGGGGTTAGTCCTGGCATCTGCTAGAATTAATCCATTTTGCAAACACAGTTATCCTAATCTCCTAAATATGTCATTCCACAACTGTACAAAGCAGTAGGTACAATTTCACCTTTGCTTCTCCAATGTGCACAAGATTGATCAACACACATTTAGCGGCACCATGTCAGGAAAACGTGAACCACGACATAGTATAGGAGTAGAAGACAAAAAGAGGTTGGAAATCGGTGTCACAACCTGCACCTGGCCAACTTTTTGCTGGTGCCCAATCTGGTCTACAGCTAGCCACCTAACATCCTTACATGAATATTCATGTGGGCGGATTTCTCTTTTGTTGCCTGCCTAGTCAGCAGTCACAGAACACATGGTGAGTGTTGGCAGCACCCGGCCTAGGTAGAGGGGCCGCGGACGGAGGCAGTGGCAGGAACCAGGACCTGTGAGGCTGACTGACATTTCCATCTGTGGCGAGGCCTGGTAATTATCGGGGAGAGGAGCGCCCGCAGCAGCGCGCCATCTGCTAGGGGAGATGGCTCAATGAGGTATGAGCATGAGCGGCACTCCGTCGGGCCACTGCCTGCCTCTGACATGAGGGCTCGCATCTGCTACCGAGGAGCCGGGCCGCCCAACACAGCCTGCCTGCCTGGCCGAGAGAGGGGGCTGACAGGAGGGAGGAGAGCAGCCAAGAGCCCCCCTGACCCCCCTCCACCCCCACCACCACCCACAGCCATCACTAACACCACTGCCCTGCCAAAGGCACACTTGACAAACAGCAGAGCCCACTCTCAAGTTTCTATACAGATCTCATCAAGTTGTTGATTTTTTTGTAAAGGATGATTTAGGTTCCAGTTCTTGCTGGAGAATCCATCATTGTTACATCTGTGTGGATGGATTTTGGAACAGGTATACAGTGTGAGGTTAGGACAGAGTAAACAAGTGCATTATACCATATGCATTTGTGGCAGTGGATGGCTGGGCTGGAGATATTAGATATTGCTTGTTACTTGTGCTTCTTACCACAGGATTTCCTTCTGACTCATTTGTGAAGCACAGCTCTCGGAGGCTGGTCGGCAGTGGGGGCCAGGCACCACAGCACACAGCCTCCTCACGCACCAAGCAGGTGTGTGTGTGTACGTGCATTTGCACGTGTGTATGTTGTCCTTTCGTCTCATTGTAGCTCTCATTTTGAGCACAGCATGGTTCGTCCAACTGTGGTACTCTTATTACTCTCTGCCCACAGACATAGACACACACACACACTTTCAGATTCCCTCACTAACATCCCATTAACAATGTGCACAGAGCGCAGGCCCACAGCTCACTGAGCAGTCAAGATGGCTAACTACTGAAAAAGACAGCTGTGTGTTTTATTGTGTGTTGGTGAGGTGTGAAAACAAGAGTTTCTGCTGTGTCCCGGACTTGTTCTTATTTTCAAGAAATTTTACAGATACTGATTTATAATGAATGTTAAAGTGTCGGGCGCAGTTCTTACCAAGTGCAGTGATCATGGGATTAGCTTGCTATGGCAAAGTGCTTTTGTGTAGTTCTTTCACGTACCGTACACTTAAACGTTAATCTACATGTGAATTTGTAGTTGTGCTGTTGACCAGTTTATAACCACCTTGACTTTACTAACCATGAAAGGAAATGAGAGAACTTGAGAGTCCAAAATGGGGGAAGCTGTCTTATTAGGGAAGGCAGGTTTTCCTCGCCACTGTTGCTAAGTGTTTGCTCCTTGGGTACTGTTTGGGGTTTCTGTCTGTAATAATGTAAGGTCTTGGACCATACTCTCTATCTCTTTAACAAAGCCAACGATTTTATCATCTGTTATAAGCCCTTCTCTTGATTTCATACTGGTGACAGACATGTCACCATGCACAGTAAAACAATGTGTCTGTGGCAGTGTCTGCAACGCAAAAACTTTAATTTTACCTTCTCGTGTTTTAGTTCTTTAACATCTGACAAGTCTCTGACAAGTTGTTGTGGAAGTTGTTCTTACCTTTGTGGATCACTGTTTTGACTCTGCCCTTGTGGCTTCTGCATCGTTTATTATCACTTGAGATTTACTTTAAAAGGAGAGGAAGAGCAACGGAGGTAGGCAAGGTAGAGGAATGGAGGGAGAAGGAGAGTAAGGGGAGGAGTGGAGAGAGGGGGGGGAGGCACATCTCTTCATCGCAGGATTTTATCTGACTGTTTGGACAGATTGGTAGAATTCAAAATGCAGCAGGGGCCTGTGATGTGGCAATAAAGCGTTTGCCTTTGATCCCGCCTCACTATTTTTTCTCTCCCCTGCACATGTGCACGTCAAAATCAATTAGATCAACTCTGAAGAGGCGAGGCAGCTGCGCATCCACACAACAAACCTTTGCATCACCTTAGTTTACCAACAATCTGGTTATTATTCTCATTGTCAACTCATTGATACAAACTCCGGCACTGCCATCAGCTGCATGCACAACAAACTTCAAGGTGTGTGAAAGATGAAATGGTACACAAATAGAATATCCATCTTAACAGACAGAAACACATGGTTACATCCTAGCCACAGCTGTCAATTACCTACAAAAAACCCTCTTTGATAAGGAAAATCTCAATCCCCCTCCCCCCCTGCTCTTCGAGTGGCTTTTTCAGATGTCTTAGCACTTATGAGAAATTTGTGACAGCATCAACAGCGCCTATTCCCCATTCAGCAGCATTAACTCTGTGCCATGTGTCTAACAAACGGAGGCCATTCTGGAGCCCTTAATGACAAGGCTGCTCCGCTCCTCTCCTCTCCCCCTCGCTCTTTTCAAATTGCTCTCTAAATGAAGTACAGCTGTGTGGACCAGGTGCTGCCATCCCCCTTTTCAGAAAGAACAGGAAATTATGAAATCCCCAAATCCTTCACAAATGGCGGGCAGGAGGGAAGGTTGGAGAACGTCGGCTCAGCTTGCCTGGTCTGTAGCTACATGTCTCTTGTCGGTGGGTGATCTTTCATTCATGTTCATCGTCAAGCTGTCTCCCTCCACCGCTACGACCCGTCACTTATGAGTGTCAGCGCATACAGCTATGTGCTGATAGGTTCATTGAGTTACAGCATCATTTCGACTGTTGGTATAATTTTTAGAAAAACATGTATTGATACTGGTGGGTACAGAACGCACTTTAATGCCTGATGTTAGGTAGGTTGCAATTACTCAAAATATTTTTTTTCGTACAGTATGTGTGGGTGCACCGGAAGCTTTCCCTGACTGCAGTTTTAATTTTTTTTATCAATCCTATAAATTGTTAAAAGGTTTATTTCTAGGCCAACCAACTCTAGCTCTGCTTTGCTCATCCTTTCAAATCAAGATTTCCTTAAAACCTGCAGTCGCAAACACAGCATCCAGATCATATTCGCAGCTCTGTGTTTAGTCTCTGTGTTCTAAACAACAGAAAGAGCACAACTGCTGAAGTAGGCCTCCTGCTCAGGAGACTGTCAATGTGCAGCTGTCAATGCCTCCATAAAGCCCCATATCCATAATAGACAAAGCACTCATCAAGCCTCAGCTTCATCTGGCCTCCCAGATGCCCCATCACCAGGGGCAAATCCCATCCAGGACTGAGCGGCGCACCAAGCAGCCAGATGTGAGCTGGCAACATGGCCGTGGGGTCAACACATGGCAAAGGTAGACCCAATAAATGAATTATACTCTGATTATCATAAATGTGGCATCTGAGCATGGTGCCTGTGTTGCTGTTGTTTGAAAGGGAAATGCTAGGACGTACTGTATCCGTTGCACCGCTGCCTTGAATGCACACATAATAGTCACGCACAAGCACAATGTGAAATTCAAATGAAAGGTTAATGTTTCATCATTCGATACAAAAGTGTAACATATAGGACATATGTATGCGTGCATGTTTTTTGGTATTTATTTACATACTATTCAAACTTTGTGCAAGGAAATTACAGGAGGTAAATTGATGGAGCCAAAACATATTTAGGATTCTCAAAATGATTCCATGCCATATGCCCTGTATTTGTACATAATTCCACAATGTTCTAGGTCGCTCCCCCAAACATATTCTGTTTCGTCACATGCCAAAAAGACCTTTCCCCCCCATCCCTCCCTTCCTCAGTTTGACACGTTTGCATGCGGTATCTGGCTGCCCTGGCTCCCTGTCTTCCCCTTTAAAATGCCATGCCAACTTCAGAGGACCCAGGTGTATGGGTCCGTTATCAATTCCACTAACAAGCGTGCTTACTGGGATCACAGGACGCGTTGTGGCTTGCTTTAAAGTCCCTGTCTGTAGCCAAGGCTGACCTGAATTGGAGACATGCGGCCCCCTGCTGATAGCAGCCAACCTCTGATGGGCAGTCCCTCTCCCAGACTTGGCCAGCTCTCTGCCTGGGAAGGAGGAGGGGAGAAAAGAAGAACTCTTTGAAATGCTGGAGTTCCATGAAGAATTGAGAAGCAGGACAGAATCAAAGGCTTCTGATATAGGAGAGGAAGAAAAAAATGGAATCAAGACTTGGAGATGAGGAAAAAGGGGAGACTGAAAAAAAGACACCCCCCCATCACACACACACATAGACACACACACACAAGCGCACGCACATGCACATGCGAACAAAGGACATATCTGAAGTTGCAAAAAAAAAAACCCTCTATCTCTTTGCGACAGAGGCCTTCACATGAATCCCATGGTTTTAAAAAGGATGTTTCTGCAGCTCTATAAATCTCAGTAACATCTAACCCTGCAGAATATATGCACACACTGTAGATATTACACAGTTTATCTTAGAGAAGTATGTTCCCCATTGAATTGTATAGCCACAATGCCTTCTTGTGCACACAATATTATTCTGCTTGAAGATTTTTATAAAAAGTGTGTGCGTGCAATGATTACGTATTGAGAATGCATCTGTGTGTGGGTTTGTGCACCACTAAATGAACAATAGCACAGGTCTGCGCATGATAAAAAAAAAGAAAACGGGTGCATGTGTCTCTAACTCAGCTCTTGCGGCTGCTTGTATTAGTGGTGATGGTGGCAGCCTAAGGCCATTATGTCCAGGTGGCCTAGAGGATGCAGGGGCTTTACTGAGCGCTATAGACACTACAGTTCACACACACACACACACACACACACATGCACAGAGAGCTTCACAGCTGCTAGGCCCTGGTGCATGTCAATTAGGACAGCAGAGGATGTACAGGGACACATGGACATTCACACAGCACATGTATAATGCATGAAAGGTTGGATGGACTGTTTTGAGGTCTACCAGTAGTGGCGTATAAAAAATATATTTCAGAGTAGATCACACACCTGAGATTCTCACTGGCAGGTGGATTTGATTTGAGTTAGCTTGTGATGTTTGCAGTGAGTGCACATGTGTGTATATGTGTGCTGTATTCTGCTGTAATCATATGTATTTGTATGGCATATATGTATTTTTCAAGCTTCTTCTTTTGCTTACATGCACATAAAAATGGGGGTTGTTTGAGGGAAAGAGGAAGTAACACTGTTCTGCCATGGCTGCCATTACTTCCCCAGAATCTGCCCTAATTTCCAGGCTTACCTGCATCAAAAACAGTTTCCATGATGTAGTGTTCAGTCTGCAGCAGGAAACAAGGTGAGAAAAGACCCCCACATAGGAGGAATGGCAAATTAGCCATCAATATCCTGAGGAAAGTTTTTCACATCATGATGACGTTATGTCAAATATTCCACCCGTAATTTGAATGTGAAGTTTTGCCCCCTACTTCAGAAACATTCCTTTTAAGGTCAAAGCAAGTCAGAAGTCGTCTGCAGAAGCTCGCACATTATGCTGATTGCTCTTATGACAATTGCATGTAGTGGGGCGAGGGGTCACTGGGGCTTAATTCTGTTTTCATGTTTTGTTTCACACCAGCCAAGTGTGGATGTCTGCGTGTGAGGCACTGTTTGCTATTGGTCCTGACAGCGCACGGTGTAATTGGCTCAGTAAGGTGATTCGGTAATCGTCTGAGTGACACCTTCCCAGGCAAATTTTGACACTGGAGGTGAATGAGGATGCGGTGGGCTCGTAGTGCCAAGGGAGCTAACCTTGTAGGAAAACCAAATTTGCAGCAGGGAAACGTGGAAGGAGACCAACTTTATTCATTGGATTTGCATTCATTAATGAAAAGGTGCACTGAATAGAGACATTATTTTTCTTACCCTCTTTACCTTATTGATTTAAATTGTCATTGTACTGCTTTAAATGGTCATGTAACATCATCATCTGTCCTCCATTTGCTTCCTCTCTGACCTCCTCCTCACTCTCACCTATTTTCTTTTTCCTTTTCTTACTTCTCTCTCCTCCATCTTCACATAGTTTTTACTTCGGTGGATCATCACTAATCCTGCTTGTCTTCCTCCCTTAACCACTTGCCTCTCCTCCTCCTCCTCCTCCTCCCCTTCCCTTCATGTACCTCCTTAACTCCGCTTCTTTCTTCCTCCTGCCTCCTCTACTTCCTTCACCTCCCTTTTGCCCCTGGCGTCGCTCATGGAGAGGAGGAGAAGCCAGTGCTGTTCTGTTCCTCAGGACTGTCCTCCTCGTGCAGAACACAGATGGTTATTATGGAGCTGCACATAAATTGATTATGTTGGAAATTAACTGTTGCTGTCAAAGGCAGCCGCCAACCTGTCCCAGTGTGTCCCTGTGCCCGCTGATGCATAGGATCCAGCTGATGGACCAGATGTTTGCACAGTGCGCCGCTCCTTTTAAGGTCAGCACAAAAGTGTTAGGGGGGCTATCTGATCTCCGTTTCTTTGTACTTTCAGCCGATGCCCTCTTACCTCTTGGAATTTTTAGGAAGTAAAATTGGGCCCAATTCAACTTTGGACTGGATGACTGTGAAGGTACAGTGATGGAGATTTTTATTTAGGATTTTGACAGAATATTTAAGGGATATGTTTGAGTTCTTTCATGGATTGAGGCCTCCGCTAAATAACATTTAATCTATGGGAGGTTGCAGTAGGCCTTACATTTGTGCCAAAAGAGCATGTAGTGTCAACAGCAGGACCAGCATGCCAAGAGGCTTCAAACGCTATCTCTAAGTAGAACTGTCTTCCAGCAGCTCATTACAGGTTAGTCTGGATAAGCATGATGGGTGACTCCTGGCTGTGGCCTCGAGGGACAGGTACCGCAATGCCAAACTCAGCAGAAAGTCAGGTCTTAGGAGTGTTGCTACATCATTTTCCAGGCCTGACCTTGATTCCAGGCCCACTCCTGCATGTTTTCCGTATGCATGGCAGAGTACGGAGGGCTGCCAAAGTCTGAGCCAGACAGGGAAGAGAAGCCCCCTATGATTCACACATACACACACACACACATGCACAATACACACACACACACACACACACACACACACACGCACGCATGCACACACGCACACACACACACACACACACACACACGCACGCATGCACACAAACTTACACACAGACATGGGCCAAATCCCATCACGAAGCTTAACTTTTATGAAAATGGAAAGCTGAATAAGTTGTTTCATCTCATGTAAAGTGGATTAAAAAAGTAAGAAATGAACTCTGATGATAAAATTTTACATGCAGTAAAATGCATAATGTTGTTCATGATATAATTTTAGGCATTTTCCATTTTCCTCTCCTGCCCTGTTAGCTGCATTGCACACATTCTGGGTTAAGTGGAATACATGGCTGGGCTTTTCCTTTTTCATAGGAACATTTTGTCCTCGTTTAATGTAAAATTCAAGTTTGTTTTTATATTCATTAAAAGAAACATATTCTCTGATGCACCTCCAGTGTGGCTTTAGATATGTTGATACCTCTCAAGTGCAAATGTCTCTTGAAGCTATTTGATTTGATGAAAATTGCTTTAAGAACCTGTCTTGTAAAAGCTGTCAGATGCTTTTAGCAGGCAGCTTTTAGTATAAAGCTCACTGGTCAGTGAACTAACTGAATCTTGTCTCAGGCCAGAGAGGCATAGTGACATGAATATGAATGTCAGCAGGTGATAAACAGAGTGAAATTCTGGGACGTGTGAATGTTGACGCATACCCCTCACACCCCAGATGTAGGCAAGCTGGGGAGGCTGCCACTCAAATTGATGACATCTGAACAGTTAGCATTAGCAGTATTGGCTGTGACAGCTTGGCTGTGTGGCAGCAAGAAAACTTTACAAATACTAAAATGATATACAGTACAGACAAACAATTACTCTATATCACATTTCTGGAAGTGCAATACAAATGTTGTTTACCTGAATGGAAACTTACTGCAGATAACACCACTTGGTGGCATCTCTACCTCATTGCTTTTGCTATATCATGAAATCATAAAGGAGAAATGCAATGCTTTGTATCTGTACAGTGCACAATACCATGATTCCTTGGTCTCCAGATAGTGTATGTCAGCTTGCGAGGAATGTAAACAGATTTATCCCTCATTGGTAAAAAATTATATATATATATATATATATATGACAAACAGCACCTATCCATACTATGTGCACTGGAGCAAATGAGAAGCTATAGGGTGAGAGAAGGCCCCCCACAGACTGAAAGACTGATAACAAAATAAAGGGAATAGAAAGATGAATGGAACAGAGTAAACAGGATCTATAATACCACTGTATTGTGACTTGCTAAAAACCATTTGCTCTGCAGCTAGATTTTACTCTTTAGTCTTTATTTCTTCATTTTGCTTTTATTTCTGGATTTCATACAGATGCTTCAGAACCACACTGTTTTCCTGCATCACCAATCACTGTACTCTATCTTAGACTGGCACTGTTTATTACAGGCTTTTTTTACACATTAAACATAGAGCATAGTAGGAGATATTCAACATACATTTTTCTTCATTGGTGGACACGTGTATTAACTATGATTGTTAAATGTTTTGAATGAGTTTATCTCTTAACAACATATTTATGTATAGTGTATTTCAAAAGGCATGGGAAAAAAGGGGGGTGCAAAGGGAAAAAAAATCTCGATTTCATAGCAATGTGTGTTCATTGTTCCACAACTTAGATTATAGGAGAGAAAAGGCTGGAGGATTTCTGGCGATTTACACTCCTCTGTATGAAAACAGGTAGGAATCTCCTTTTCTTCTCAGCTCTATCAGGCTGAAACACCTTGGACTGATAGGAGCTCAGAGGCAGCTACAAGCTCAAATGAAATTTCCCATGTTAAGTGTGTATGTGTGTGTGAATGTAGGCGTGTGCATGTTCTTGTTCACACCTGCGTGAGTGGATGTGCGTGTGCACATGTGTGTCTTTGTGGGTATGTGTAGGGTAGTGGTGGGAGATATTTTCCAATCACTGCTCTGCCGGTTTCTCATTGTTCTGGGAAGCTGTTTGCCACTCTGCACGATTAACAGTATTATCTGTACCCAGCCCAGTCAGCCAGCCAGTCCTTGGGCCATTGTGTTCCCGTCAGGGGTGAGTGCTCTCTGTGCAGCATGTCAAGCCTGCCCCCACTTCCCCCACCCCAACCGACAGTAGGGACAGGGTTGGCTAGGCCCAGGTGGAACGTGCTGGCATTTGGGCACTGTCCATTGCGAGAGGGAAAGGAGGGACGGGAGGGTTTTTTGGGGGGTAGGTAGCCACAAGAGGCAGAGAATTCGTCCCTTTGTGCAGTCAGAGCCCCAGTTCAAGGGTGAGGAAAGGGTGAGGATGGGAGACCCCCAGGGGCCACCTTTGTGTGCCCCGAGCATCAAGCTCCATCTGGTCACTCTGCAGAGAGGACAATGTCTGTGACAAGCTGGCTTTTCAAAAACAATCGCCACATAATTTGAATCTTTGCTCTTCTTACCTCTCCTGTGTATTGTCACTCTTATGCATCTTGATGTTGTGCAAATTGTAAAGGACAGAGGATCTATCAACACTCTTGTTTACAGTTTCTAAATTATTCAATTTGTCTATGATCAGTGTCATACATTATGTACAACACAATATATCTTCATAGTCTTACGCACTTATAAAACAGGGCCAAATGCCACAAAATGTTTTATTGACCCAACTAATTTCCAGTACAATGACAATAAGTAATAATAAAGCATAGAAAATGAAATCAAGAATAAAAGACTCATATGAAGCTTATTGGCGATGTAGTCTCCTCGGGTGTAAATGCCATATTAGCATATCATTGACAACCTACTGGACTGAAGCCTTCCATCTCTGCTCCTCTCTCTGTCTCCTAGCCTCTCTCTCACCACTGACCCCTCTGCCCCATCTGCCCCCTCCTTTGATGAAGTCATGAATTCATTGCCCTAGTTCTCTGGCCCTTCTCTTCCTCTGCTGCTCTTTACCCAGCTTCCCTATGCTGTATAATTGACTCAGCTGCAGCCTTTGTGATATAATAGCTAGTTTACCTGGCAGAATGACATTTCACAGGCTCTGAGCCACCATAAAGCTAATTGTTCTAGGGCGAGAGGGAGAGAGCAGTAGGTATGTGTGTGTGCAGCTGATGATAAGGGGACAGCGGTTGCTCCATTTGTGCTGTAGCGGCCAGCGGAGGGTTAGAAGTGACATTTATCTCCACACTGAGCCTCAGACCCAGTCATGGCCTAATGTACTTTCTGTCTCTGCCTCATGCTCTTTCTGGCTCAAATTTAGTTTTTCACACAAGGTTGTTTTTTTAGTTTTCATCTTATTTTAATATATTGTTGTGCCTATGTGTGTGTGCATGCAAGTATTTAGTACATTCCTTCTTTAGACCTCAACTGGTCACCATGAATAAGTAAGATGTGGTTTTTATTTAGGCTCTGTGGCTCTATTTCTCCTCTCAGTATATAACATAATGTAAAATGAAAAGCATAAGGGGGTTTCTCTCAAGTGTACTTGTGACATGTTGTTTTGGTTCCTCTGTGCTGTATGCCCTGCCCAAAATGTATGTTGTTACAGTGTCTTTTAAGGGGCTAGAAGTGACAATTTACTGTTTACTTAATGCATTTCAGTATTTACCAGTGGTGTTACTGTTAGCAATATGTAGCATATGTATCATTAGGAGTTGCTTTATGAAAGGGCTTTATGAAAGGGCTTTGATCTTGATTTATATTTATATTTCTGTCAAACTAGAAAGTGTTGTAACTGGTCAGTTTTGGCTGATATTAATCATAAAACATTCCTAACTCACACACTGGAAGTATATTTGAGCAGGTAGACTAAATTAAGTCTAAAAATTGTCTGGGAATTCACATCTGAAAATATTGCTTTCTGTTGTTTAACTTCTCATTTTGCTACAGGGTGCGCCGGCAAAAAAACAACAAAAAAAGAAAACACAGAATGTGATCCTCAGTCTGGTTCATTGTAAAACACTGCATCTTGTGGGGCTCAGGAATTGACATATAGCAGTGTGACCCTGCCCATCGTTCCAGGAATCAGATTCTTTATATAGAGTGTGACAGCACACTCAGAGAGTAGAGACCTGCCGCTGACATGTTTTGTATCGATTCTGTCTGTCTGACATTCAGAAAGCCTTGTCTAGAGTTTCAGCACAGGGAGAGATGGGATGGAGAGAGAGAGGAGAAGGGAAGCTAAAGCTCCCAGAGGTGGAGCAGCTGCACAGCAGTGCAAGAAGATACATTTCATAATGACAACATATTGCTATTGATTCCAAGTTTGAATTGGAGCATTGATTTGATTGAACGGTCATTACATCGTGGCCCTTAACAACCATAATGTGATCAGACTAAAAGCATGTCTAATGTTATAACCCGGGGAAGAATTTCTTCACTGTGTACACTGAAAAAAATAATCTACTTGTACCAAGTTGGACAGAGATAGGGAACTGGCAACTTTTCTGTAGCGAGAGATGTTTGCTAATTGTTGAGCAGTCACTGCATCTCAAGTTCTGTTATTGTAACAGTCATTTGAGTCATCAGTGCATTTGAAAAGCCTCCACTTTCAGGTTCAGTCATGTTCCAAGTAAACATCTTTTCATGTCCTACTAAATATATGGAAACACATCCATCTATGTTGGCAGGTTTTGAGGAGGCATGTCCGCCTGCCTCTGTGTTGAACAGACTGTGGGATGTCACTAGAGCGTCACTGGGTTTCTTCTGCTCTGTTCCTGTCAAAAGAACCCCACAGGCCCACCCATCCAAGATGGCCTCTCTGCTTCCCACTTAGAGAAATAGATGGAGTGTTTAAGTGTTTTTGTCGAGTCAAATGGCACCAGGCAGATGACTGCATGCCATTACCATAATTTACCCTGATGCAGGCTGTCAGGGTGTATCATCAGCAGGTCTGTTTCCTGCCCTATGGAGCTTCCAGGAGCTTATAGACAGGTGTAGTACTCCGCAGTCACGCCACAAAGCTCTGTGCAGGTTCAGATGGTTGCGTAGTTCAGCAAAGTTTTGTTTGTTGCCTGTCACAGCTTGTCACCAGTAAAGTTAGCTTCATTTCCTCTTCTCTGGTGACAGCTGAGAGATGCTGAGTGGCACTCGTTCGTCAGTCTGTCTGTATGTCCATCCCCACCTGTCTCTCTCTGCCAAAGCTTTCAGGGGCTGCCTGCACAAATCTGTCGGGCAGATGGGGGGCCAGCTTTTTACATGTCACTTGAGGGATGCCCAGGCAACACAATCTGCGGCCCACAATGCAACGTGTTTGAACCTTTTGAAACCCAAATGGAGAATTGGATGCAGCGCCATGCGCGGCCCAGATTCTCTGAAGAATCCCTCCATATCTTGCCAGTCTGTGTCTACCTTCTCCCGGGCTCCTTTAGAAGAACTCTGCATCTTTTATTTATCCCTTGAAATAAGGCTGGACCCTGACGAGAGCATAGGCTGCACATACAGGCACACTCTTTCTCATACACACACGCACAAATGGGCTTCCTTCTGTTACTGAAAAGTCGGCAATTATGGAGAGAGAGGGGAGGGACAGTTGGGATTTGCATATGTCGCTGAGAGAAGAAACTACATCTCCCACAAGGCCCGGCGGTGGAAATGAACCAGCTGTCCGTGGTTTGTAGATCAGATCCCATCCTCTTGATTACGAAATCACAGAATAATAAGGACCAGAAAGTTGTGGGCCACGCTGTTTGTTCCTCCTTTGTTGTTCCCTAGAACAGAAGTTATTTTGCTTCTGCTGCCTCCGAGCTGTTTGCCATGTGCCAATGTTTGGTGCACTGTGCTCCACTTGTTCTCCTTCTCACACAGAAAATCAGAAGGCTCCAGCCCTGCCCCTCCAAAGCTGTCATGTGAACTCCCGCCTTTTGTTTAATTTACATTTTGAGGCACAGCCCATCAATTCCCCCATCTTCCCGCTGCCCCCTGCCAACACCACCACCCCACCACACCAACTGGCTTCATCAAAAATGCAGAGTTCAAACTAATTAGTGACATTTGGCCATTTGTGAAACTTTTTCCTCCCTAAGCTCAGCGTATGTCAAGTATGGACTCATAGCTCATGGAGGACTAAATACTTTTTGTAAGTGAGAAAAATCTGGTTGCTATGCGTCAATGATTAAAAGCTATCTCCACCTTAAAATGTATGCAGATCTATAGAGTAGAAAATCTGCAATCACAATATGTGATACAAGTCACTCATGTGATAATAATCATGTTTGAAAAAAATAAGATAAAGGAATTAAAATATTAACATTTAATTTATGGTGTTGTATGAGCTTCCTTAGTGTATAGTATGATTTCATTGGTAGGTAGTGATAGTGGTCGATCATTTTCCACTTTCCATTCCTCAAAATACAACAGTACTTAATGATAATGTTACAAACAGTATCACCAATTAAGCAAATCCAGATAAAGAAATTGTCATGAAAAATGCTTTGCATGCGTGACCATATGTACACCGTGTGGGTGCCTTACAGCAAATTTAAAGGTTTGCTTTTGTCATGTGAGACATCTGCCTCACTGATTTAAAAATAGCTCTCAGTATGAAGGCAAACATCTGTAGGGACAAAAATAAATAAATGATGTGATAAAATGATGACATGAAAGCTTAATTACACAGATACATACTGAAGTTGTAATAGCAGCTTGTGCAGAAGTGTAGAATCTGGGGATTGGAGCTATAACACACACAGGCCTATTCAATGTGACTTGGCTAGTGCAGTGATATTTTCAAAAGGGCCTGTGGTTAGGTGTCTCTGTACTGCCAGCTGTTCTCCAGTGAGGGTCCAAACAGGTGCTGTGCATATAATTTTTTTTCCACAAACAGCCTTGTTTTTATAGCTTGACCAACGTTGAAATGTTTGACTGTCTATAAATGAATCGTGCAATTTAAAGTGAGTTTAAAGTTGCTAAATTAACATTTCTCTATTTATAATGGATCACATGTCGATTTTAATGTGACAGGGGCTACTCATAGTGATGAACCTACAGATAATCATCTCTTGCAGTTTTCCTCTCTTCTACAGAGGCTTTGTAGTTTCTTTGAGTTGTTTAATTTATTGATGTGGTTCACTCTTATCTCTCTCATCAGCACTTTTTTTCCACCACCACAAGCAGATGTCATCTGTGTAAAACTAAAAATCTATTGGACATGATTTGGTGAACATTGACTGAGCACTTGGCATCTCAAGAGTGAAGTATTTTTGTTGGGGCTTGGTTGAGACCAAAAACAGTTAGATATATACCTATCAATGGCATGGTAACAATAGGTGTTAGGTAATAGGTAACAATACAATAGGTAATTTTGCAGTTACATAATATCTTCTTGTCAGAATTAGAAAGATTCCTGTTGTGATGATGGAGTCACATTGAGCTGCAGTCCTGTCTGTCATATCATCTTCACAAGGTGCAACATCTGATTCAGATCCACTGGACCCAAATCATGACTTAGTGTTTTGTCTTTATAGTTATATCACATAGGTGCCTAATTATGCATAATGTCACAGCCCCCCTTCAGGTAAAAATGAGTGGCGTCTTGTGTGCATCTCTGACCTTTACCAACGTTGCTGTACATGCTGTGCATGTTGCTGTTAATTTTGATTTAATGCTGGCCTATTAGCTGTTTCCATTCAGAATTTGAAAATTGTTTCTAAACCTGAAAAGCATGTGTGCAAGGCTGATAGTTTGTGGCAAACTTTTTTCTACTGCTATGTTTCCTCTAAAGTGTGGGTGAGAGGGGAGCACTTGAAAAAGAGCAAACAGCAGAATATGGTGAGGAATGGAGCAGTGCAGGTGAGGAGATGGGAGGTAAAAAGCTGACAATGTTAATATGGAAGCAAAAGGAGAGAGCAACCTGGCAGTCACTCAAATCCTGCACCTGCACTTTTATAAAACAAGCTCTCCGGTGTGCCTCTCTGGATCCCCCTCTCTCTTTTTGTTTCCCTCATTTCTATGTCTTTCTCATTCCCTCTCTCTTATTTCTTTCCATGTGCTGTGGCTTGGGGCGTTGTCATTTTCAGCATGTTTTCTCTACACTCTGCACTCTCTGTGTGTTAATTGCGGCCATCCTTGGGGAAGGGGGAGAACGATGAGGAGGACCTGTTTGAGAGTAGTTGTGCCAGGTTCTGTAGAACGACTCAGTGTGGAGCTACAGACACCTGGTCTGCCTGAAGGGCAAGAGGAAGGTAGACTTGCCTTTTCTCTTCTCCCTCCTTCCGCCTTCCCTTCTCATTCTATTCAACCTCTCTCTTTCATTCTCTCTCACTTTCACACATTCTCTCTGTCTCTGCTCTCCTCGAGCTTAGAGAAAACAGCTGCTGTGCAGCCTGTGCACAGGCATCCCACCTTACCAGCCCAACCTATCCCATCAATCATGGCACACTACTCACTGCTGTTTGTACGGATACAAGTGTGCTAGAAAGGGAGAAACTTAGAATTTGGTGGGTTAATGACTTTGAAACACTTTATCTTGAAGGCCCGAGGCCAAAATACACACACATCTGATAATACTATAATGATACTGATAATAATTTAATTTTATTTAGAATAATCCATCAGTGACCAAACTCAACAACTCTTGTCAAAGTTATCCATTCAGGTGCATAGATAGATCAGATTGCACACACTCTGCACCCACGGGCTGGATCGTTAATATAATTTAAAGGACACTTCTGCTTTATTAAAAAATTGGTCTTATTGTGCTAGGTTTGGTCATCATTCCTACCACTTGTGATAAAATTGTACTCAACAAAGTAATTGATCATATTTGATGGCTTCACTCTTGCCTGATGAGATTGCCTCCAAGAGATAAGAGATAGATTAAGACTTTTTTGTACTTTCCACATTTTGACACAGTATTAGAATCACACGGTATCCATGGAAATTTTAAATGACATTTGAAAAATAATCACATTTTGCAATAAACTGATGTCTCTAAAACTAGACTGTGATCTGTGTCTGCCACCACAGTGTGGCTTGGTTCTATAGTCTGCTATCCTTTGTTGCTTTGTCACTGCTCCTTGGCCTTTCCAATCAACTTTGACATTCACAATCATCTTTGTGGCCATATGTGTGTATGGTGGTTGAGTGATCAAAAAGTTACCCATTTTCATATTCAAGTCTGACATATTGAGGAATGGAAAGATGCTTGTGGAGCGCTTGTGGGCAAAGACAGTGACATACGGACACAGAATCTCACTCTCTCTCTCTCTCTCTCCTTCTCTCTCTCTAGATCTCACAGATACACACACACAACTCTTGGTCAGCAGCACAGATGAGTTCTGGGAAAACACGCAGCTGCAGGAGGAGGAAAGGACCATAAGGCTGGACGGCTTGCCAAATTTCATCATCTATTATGGATTGCTTGAGATGCACACTCTGCTGCAACCAGGTGGATGTCTCAGATTCACATGCAATCCCAAATATGCGTGCACAATGAGCATGCTCTTGTGCACACCTCTTGATTATACTATTGTGCAGCATCTCAAACCACTAAACCCTGTATAAACCAGAACATAGAAGGCCAACTGACATATCAGTGTTGCACTGACAAAGATTCATACATAATCTGTTGCAGGATGTCTACTTAGTAAAGTTACATCAATCATAAGCGGTTGAACCTGACCAATACTTGATTTTTGGGGCCTATACTAATTTTATGGGGTAAAACAAATGTCTGATAGCAATATATTGG